>OY735219.1:20158618-20378618 GCA_963457665.1 Thysanoteuthis rhombus | reverse complement strand
TGTATAGATAGATTGCTTAGGCTGCTATTCCCCAACCACCAGGCCCTGGATTGGTACTGGGCTGCAAGGCAAGTGCTACTGGGCTGCTATGAAACAATTCAATGAAATCAATATACTTCTATTTTTTTTGCAAAATAAAAACTAATTCATTTTCTTTGAATCTTGTTGAATTTATCAGGTACACTCAATTTTGTTTCTAAAAGGGTTTTAGTCACTTCTAACTTACTTGTAGTTGATACATTATCTATATACTGGTTGTGATTAATCGCACCTCTGTGTCAAGTCCATGATGCCAAAAAGATTGGAGACCCCTAGCATAGAGTTGTCATCATCAGCTTGGCCCTTGTTTTCAACTGCCACTATGTTCCTGATGGGCCTCGTTGACTCCCAGGACTTCCATATTTGTTAACTTAGTGGATGGAGCGTTTCTATTTTTAGATTTGTCTACACATCAGACACTTTTTGATCTATTTGTCCCACTGGGGTTAAATAACAGAAATAGGAAGGAAGGAAGAGATTTCATATTATTGAAGGTGTGATGTCATTAATACCATGATGTCATAATAATTGAATGTGCCAGTTTGGTATTTTTGTTTTTCAATATGAGCAATTTACGATTTTTATTGAAAATAGTTCTTGGAATATTTCTGTGTTGCAATATTTCACACTTATGAAAATCAATTGATGTAAAGAAAGACTGCTTACTTTTCTTCTTCCTCCTCCTGCTACTATCACCATGGATAGTGGATGCATCATTGAACTTATGGTTCTTGTATTTTGGTCTCACACTTTGATGTTATATTGCAACAGCAATAGTACCAGGCTCACTTTTTGGTTCCTGTCTTGTAGAGCTGAAATATTCCGAGCTCTAATATTGAAGGTTTTGCCAGCTTTGAGAATCTGGTTGACACTTGGGCCTTATAGTCTAATCACCAAGCATTCCTTAGTGTTATTCATATGAACATCTGTCATGGTTTGTTAATGCTCCTAATACCCAGATACCAAAGCAATAGTACCACTGGCCAAAGATAGTTGTCAAGGTCATTCTGTTTGGAAATTTGTACAGGTATTCATATGCTGACAGTTAATTACTGACATTGAAGAGAGTATGTGGGGGGGGGTAAATTACAATAATTTCTGAACAAAAAAATATCCTGGGCAACTCTTGATCACCTTGTTTGCATCTTGAAAAAAGTAACAATAATGAGCAACATATCATCAATTGATGTTTCAGTTTTTGATCATAATCATTGTTAGAAACATCAACCAAAACTGTCACCATAGGTTTCTTTAGTTTCGTAGTTGGTTTGGCTGACTGTATATGTATCAAGTGTACAGCTAGAGGGATCAATATTTCAACACTTACTCCTTCTTGAGTCTAAGAAAAAAGTTTATTTTTATCTTTTAATTATTTTTATTCTCTCCCTAAATAGGTTTTTAATGGGGGTGGGTTGATTTGTAATGATGTAGGTTAATGCTTGATTGATAACTCTGTCTTCTTCACAGATCACTTTTTTCTTTTTTTTTTTTTTTTTCATATATTTTGGTTGATCACTCCCAACATGGCATGCTGCTAAGAGATGTGAATTTTTATCAAGTGAATAATTAGACCTGTTATTATTTTACTATCAATTTTTTATTAGAATTTTCTCTCCTTAATTCTAGCTATACTGTTCTTAAAGAGTGAAGCTCATAGAGTTCTACAGTTGGTGAATCATATTATTGACAGCTTAATTATTGGATGAAGTATGGATTGAATATTTAAAAAAAAAATTTTTTATAATAAGCTTTTTAATGAGGTTTTAACACTACAATGTTATCTATACTTACCAAAGCAGGTGGATTGGTCAAAATGTTGTGTTGACAACATCTAAAATGCTAAGGACAGATTCAATTGTATGAACAAAATTTGGAATGTTAATGACTCTCCTCAAAGTTAGACCAGTGATGGTGAATCTTTTTTTTTTGCACGGTTTCAATTCTTTGGATAATCCTATTATCAGTGTCACTTACATATATACATGTATTTTTGTTTTAGGTAGATCCCTAGAGATAAACGGCCTACTTTTCTAATATATTTTGGACTTTATCCAAAAAACATGAAATTTCAAAGTAACACTGGGCAAAAAAAAAATAACAATTAGGATTTTTTTCCCCTTCTAAAGTTCATTGTGTTGCCTAAAAACCAGTGGTATATCACAGATTTACCATCACTTTTAAAAACAATGCAATGAAAAGAGTTTTTGGTAATGCCTTCTTTTTAATCCATCTTTTTGCCTTTTCATTCTATTTTTGTCTGCTAAAATAAGATTTGTCCCTGCCTTACTTGGGGGGCTTCTAAAATACACATTTTATTTTATATTTTTCCAACTGTTTTCTTTTCTATGCGCACTATCAGATATCACCATCTGGCTGTCTGCCTACAAGCAATTGCTCTTATTACCCCTAATACCACCACTACTACTACTACTACCAGTTCTTCTACTAGTTGTATCTAAAAACATCCTTTCTACAGGCAACAGAGCTAAGAGTACGCAGAAGCTTGAGTACCAATTGATACTGGTAATAGCTATAGTAATTGGAATTGTGATCTCTTCTACAGCTCTTAGTACATATCAGGAGTAGTAAAATATTTGACTTGACACTTATTGCTTATAAGTATTAATTTTATCTGTAACAATGACTCCATGAATTGTGATGGCCGGCTTGCGGAAATACAACCTAAAGCTGCCTATACAAAAATAGCTGTTCAAGTTTTGCTGTTTTTTATTCTCATATTGTTATTTCATTCCAAAAGAATCATTTATGAATCTGTGAGTAGTAACTTGTGACAATAGGATAAAGTCCTTTCTACTTTGATAAGAATCCCAGAAAAACATTGCTTATTAGTAAATGTGCATTTGTTTTGGCTTGTCACTATCTTATTTCCTCTGACTTATCAAAATTATCATTTCAAAAGAAATTCTGCCCGAATTTTAATTCTTTGGAGTTGCCATGCATCTTAATAAGACACTGTCTGGGAACAAAAACCTTTTTGCTTATTAAATGTAAACAATTGGGTCAGCCATAATTCACCATCCCATAGGTAAAATCTCTCTACAAATCCACGTATAAAATTTCATTGAAATATCAATATGTTGAGGAATAGGCTAAAAAACTATCCAATTGAGAAAAAGGAAGTAATGGTGATAATGATGACACCCATAGCAAATGAGTCCCTGGTAGCTTTTTCTCTGCTGGGGACAAAAGCTTTCTTAATTTATCTGTATCTATTGAGTTTTCTTCTGTTCTTCATAGTTTTGTGTATATTATCTGTATTTATTTTTTCAAAGCAATTGTGAACTCTACATCGAATACAATTTGGGTACTTGGTTAGTAATAGGATTAATGTTTCTTATCCACTTGAAGCTATTAGCAAAAATAACAGGTACTTTGTGTAAGTGTCCTATTAAGACAATACTCTGCTTTTCATTGCTACATGAAGAAAAGGAATTCAAGTTTTGACTGTTCACTCATCTTGATGTGAAATTGAAATTTCTCATGTTTCGATGGACTCTGTTGTCTCCTGAACATCCAAGACTGACTGTTTGAATGGTGAGAACTAAGATTCTGGATCTTCTTTTATGCATGAAAAATATTTCACTGAACTAATTCAACTGTGAGACTCAGAAGATATATCTGGTGTTTTTCACTATAAAAATTATCATTGTAATTTGCACACTGAGATACTAGGTAACCAAAAAAGTTTAGTTTCTGTCTTTGCTTTATTCACTGAGTTTGTAAAATACTTGTTTCTTTAATGGGTATCTTTCCAAAGTACTGTGCAGACATGATATCATCACACGTGTTTTATTTTAATGCTTACATGTTTTGAGCAGATTAGATTCAACAAGATCACTTCACAATCTCTTAACACTGTATATATTTGATGGGCTGCTTCTACTATTCTTGTTCTAAGTTCAAATTTTTACCATAATTAAACTCTCATTGTCAACTTTTTCCACTATTTTATTTTGCTTGCAAGTAGGCTAGTCAGGCTTCTGGGAGCCTTTGGCTTGCATTATTGAGGTTAGTGTTGAGATCGGTTGCCTCCTCCTTAACAAGATTTATTGGATTACCACAGGAAGCTCTCAACATGATCCCCAACTGCTTACGGCACCTGGTATTCCCAGACAGTCACCCATGTAAGTACTGACTAGGCTTGATGTTGCTTAACTTTAATGATCGCACGAGAACCTGTGTCCAATGTGATTTGACAGTCATGTTTTAACTGCTGATATAAATAAACAGGCTATAATTTTCTTTCCTCTGTCAAACCTGCCTGATAATTTATTAAAAATCAGTGGCACTGGGTATGTTCCCTACTTACCTATATCTCTCTAACATAAGAGGTTCTTCTTTAATGGTGTTATGCTTCCTTGGAGTCAGCTTTCTGAAAGTAAGCCATTTTTGATAGCACCCTTACACATGCGTACACACTTCAAGCAACAAAGTTGTACGTTCATTGATATTACAAAAATTTCTTCTTATCCTGATAGAATCTTTTCCTTCAAGTGCCTTGCGCGTTGCACACTTGGATGATTGTGGCTCTCCCCATCGAACGATTCCTTGCAACATAAAAGATGTCTTGTACACTTAGTTTTTTCAGTTCTTTCTTTCAGTCTATATATTTTCTTTTTCCTCTTGTAATGGGGCATTTTATTTCTTTCTGATGACATGGCCCAGGAATTCAAATTTTCTTTCATTTAATGTTCTCATTAACATGGGCATCTGTGGGGGCGGGCATTAGCCCCTCCTGGCTTGGGCCCTCTCATCCTGAGGGCAACAAGGGGGTATGAATTCTAAATTCATAGTCAATAAAGGATAATGGTACAATTATTTTATGTAAGCCCTAGTTAATGTTCCCGTATAAGACTCTATTATTATTCAATGGTAATTCTCGTTATTGATGTAATTGTGTGTGCACATTTGAAATGTTATATTTTCAGAATTCCTCTAAGAAAACCAAAGTTCCAAAGGAGGTCTGGTGTTATAGTCCATGTTTTGGAAGCATTAAGCATGTTTGACCTCATAGAATATTGGTGTAATCAATGGAAAAATTTTCGTCACATTATGGCTGTTAGTTGTTTTGAGATTCTGAGATGAAGTGTTCTCGTTATTCAGCATACAGGGTGTCCCAAAAGTAATGCCTGATCCAACCCCAAGACAAACAATTTTATAAATGCAATCGACAAATTTCAGATCTAATGGACATAGACATGTGTTACCTGTAAGGTTCAATGTGGCTGTTGTTCAGTTGCACAAAGTTCATTGGTGTGTGATGCTATGGAATTGGAGGGTTTATAAGAAAAAAAGAGACAATGAAAATGAAGAGTTAATTGGAAAAATCTGAGAGTGGATATAAGATAACCTTGTGAGGTTGAGTGTACTTACAAATCAACGGCTACCCAAAAAGAGATTTTTGAAAGAACCCAGGTGTATGATTAATCGCCTTTGTTATAGAGGTTTAAAAATTCCTGAGTTGGGAAAATATTTTTGCACTAAAGTATCAGGCATGCAAGGCCTGGACAGATTACAGATGTATGAATATCAATCGCCTTTGTTAGGAAAATATGTTGTTTCCAGGATGGTAAATTGATTACCATAGGATTTAGCCCTGCCTATTGCCTATGCGTATTTCCAAAGGGAAAATTATGGATTCCCGAATTTCGAGAGATTTGATTGAAGATTGCTTAGGCTAGTATGGTTTCAAGAAGGGGGAAAAATCAATCATAAACCCCTCAGCCATCAGCCCCAACCACAAAGGGAGCCAGCTATTATTATTGAGTAGAGGGTTGGGTGGAAAGAAGCTGCTGGGATACTACCTAGAATTCTGTTCTGTGTCACCATGAATATCCTGGTCCCCAGAAGATTATCTTTGAAGCTATACCAATAGATATACTGAGAGACATCATGTGGATTCCCTGAACAACTTATAATTTCGACTCAAGAATTTTGTTGAAGTTATACCAGTAGCCATATCAAGAGATATCAAGTTGATAACCCAGAAAACAGTTAGTCATTCCATAGTGTCTTCACCCGTATCAACATATATTTTGAGCAGTCAATCTGTGAAAATACTGACATAAATCTTGTTGCATATTTACACCCAGTGTCAATTGTTCCTTTTCAACTTGTGATGCCCCCGGAGGTGTTTTTCCTGCAGAGTCTTTTAGTCGACAGCCGTACCCTGTTGGATCTGAACACAACGTGAGTGAGGTAGGGGCAACTTGAGGCAGAAATAGAGTGACCAGTCAACTTCACTGACCGGCGAAGGGGGTGGAGACTCGTGCAGGGACTCACCACTGGTGGAAACCTTTTCTTTTCTAATTTTCAATTCTTGTATGGTGGCTGTTTTTATATCATACACCATGTTCTTTGGGATTTTCCTCAGAATGAAATCTGGAGGATATAAGTCTGGTGATTTACAAAATGTAAACACAATTTTTGGAACAAATATGGCATACTTTTGGCGTACTCTGTATTTATTGACTAGCAAATGATAGTTAGACTGAAGCAACTTGAGAAAAGATTAAAAATCAGATGAAAAAACAGATGAAAGTCGTCAGAAATGAAAATGACCAACGAATGCGGAACCTGGAAATGAACAATTAAATGAGATCCAACTTAGAATCTCAGAGAGCTATGGAAAGAGCAATACTAGTGATTACTCTAAGACAGAGATCAACATGGATCAGAGTGAAAACTAGAATGAAGAATATTATACAAATAATTAAGTGAGAAGAATCAAGATAGACTGGATATGAGATAGACCAGGCAAAGAAACTGAATTTCATCAAGACTCATTTTATGACTGGAGAATCAAATCTCTTTCATTCGCAATCAAGCAACATATAATACATAACTTTATTTTCTGGGTTCATTTATAATGAAGTTGTTTTTCTTGGACCCATAAACCTGTCATGAAGGGAACTACTGTATACAGTTTGGGGCGGGGGGTTTCGGTTACTTAACTAAGGTGGAAGAAATACTGTATATGCCAGACAATAAGATAAATAGTTAACAATGATATTTGGAGGATTACCATTGACTACAACTCCTCAAAGTCCTATAAGTGTTTGTTATCAAGCTTCAGTACATTGGCCACAGCCATAATACACACACATTGGATGAAGTGCAATATTTGCATACTTTGAAAAAACAAATGACCATCTTTTATACTGGCATATATAGACAGCTTCTTTCCGGATAGGATCTCATATACATAGTTTAATCAACTGCAGCAGATGGAGACTTACCATCAAGGCAGGTATCCAGATGAGCAAGATAAGAGAGAAAACCAATGGAGAGGGCAGTGACAACACCTATAGAGAGAGGTGCAAATGTTGCGATAGAATTTGTTGTTTGAGAATCCAGCTGCAGTCACAGCAGCTTAATCATAAGCTAATCCTTGGAGCATATTCTATTGTTTGTGGAGATGGAAATTAACCAGGAATAACGAAAGTGCATTCAAATTTTCCATATTAGCACTTTTTACTTTTTCTCCCATTTGCTCATTTTGATAAATATTGAGCCATTTCAGTGAAAATTTGAACCAATGAGGGTCATTGATTTTGAAATGTTTATCACAAAATTTGAAAATGGGTTTTTCTTACAACAAACAAAAACCTTTTTATACATAGATTCATTGGGACTATTGTCCTCATCTTGGTTGTTTGTATAATTACAAAGGGGAGAGATGGTAGTATGAAAACAGTCCCCCTCCCCTGCAGATTGAAAATTGATGGTTTGAACGAGATCAGGTCATTTTCAAATATTATCAGTACCTGAAGTCTGTAAGGTACAACAATTTTGTAACATTGTTGACAATCAAGATGATAACAATGATACCAATAAATCTATGTGTAATGATGATTCCTAAGGTCAAAATTTCAGACAAATTATTTTCCACTCATTTTTGTCTTATATCTTTGTTTCTTTGACTTATTAAATCTTAGTGTTTTTAGCCTTCAAATGACATAAATTCAGAACCAAGTAATTTTGGGCAAGACTCAAATTCATATCACATAACATGCACCTGGAGAATCATACTCAACATCACATGGAGAGATCACAAAACAGCACAATATATTAGAGGAACAAACAGGAGTCAGGGATATCATAGAATCCACTAGAAAACTGAAATGGCAATGGGCTTGTCATGTTGCTAGAATGTCAGACAACCGGTGGACATCACAACTCGCGTGAATCCCCAGAGGTCATATGCAAAACTGTGACAATATCAGAAAGTATTGGCTCTGTGATGCCAATGAGAGACCAGGACTCACCGGACCTCTCTGTGTCCAATGATGGACACTAGAAGGCTAATCATGGGAGCTTGCTAAGTCTTGTCACAATGGCTCTATCCTCTCGGTAACCATAACTGCTGGGGCCTAATATTATCTATGATTATAGAAACAGTTTCCTGTGCATTGTCAGCCATTTTTAAATTAATGTTTTTATCCCATTTATTTTGGTCAATTTTTGGAACTGTCAACTTAGTCAGCTAGATCAGCTAAAAAACTGAAGAAACCAATGTGTGATGCATGTAGATTGTAACAATGGAGCTTGAAGGCTGAAAATTTCAATATTTACTCTTTATCACTGGGAAAATTTTTTTTTTCTGAAAATTTCATCCTTAAATAGGTTTTTTAATGGGGGGGGGGAGTTCAATTCACAATGTAAGTTTCTCCTAAATTGATCCCTTAGTTAGTCTTGAACGGCATTCATACTTTTCTTTTTTAAATCAATTTTTCAGTGATCACTGCCTAGCAAAAGATGAGGGAAGTAACTTGTTCGTAGAGCACCCTGTTTTACAATTCTTAAGTGATCATCCCCAGCACAGGATGCCACCAAAAGATGTTAGTCATGTGTAGGTCTCTATTGAGTGACTAACCAAAACTATATTCTTTAGCTTTGAAAATCTGTTGCTGTGAAGAAAAGGTCTTTTTTGTTTCTACATTTAGAATCTTGTAATTGTTACGATGACCAGAATGCCCTTGGCTGATCAAGGAAAAATTTGAGAGATAAATAATGAGGTAAAAGGACAATGAAGAAAAATACCATATTTACTTAAATGTGATTCTCACTTTTTGAAGCTAAAAATCAGCATGGGTACCTGGCCTGCCCCGGGGGGAAAAGTAATTAATACTGAAAGGTCATGATGTAAAATCCAAAATGGAGCTCTTTCAAGTAGGGAATTGTAACTTCAGGTAGTTTGAAAATGCTAAAATTGACCTTCTATGAAAACGTCAAAATTCTGACCTTCAAGTTACCCTTGAACACAAATTTGCAGTCTTTATGGTGCAGTTGTCTTAGATTGGAAAATGCCAAAATTGAACTGACCCCAAATTGACCTTCAGAGGTCACCATCTCACCTATCTTCACCATGGGGTCAAGTTACTCGTATACTCACATTTTTTACTTGTAAGGTCTTGCATAAGGTGTGGCGTTAAGGAGTCTATAAGAAAACATGGAACAAACCAAGAAACATTTTAGTCTTATATTAGAATTTTTTTTCAATGATTAATTTCTGGTATTATATCAAGTGAATAGTTGGTAGAAGTGAATGGTGAGCTTAGTGTATGAAGGATGAAAATAGAGATGAAAAGTTATTGAAAGAGAAAGCCTCACGGTATGAATGTCTGTAATAGAGCTACATAGTCTGCCTCCTCCTCTTAGAAGATCCCTACCCTCATAGCCTGCCCCCCTCCTCCTCTAAGACGACCCCTACAGATGCCAATATTTTCTGTAGCCGACTGCTACGACTAGTGTTTATCCATTTTCAGGCCTGAAACAGAAAGTTGCTGGATTACTTGGTTTTGAACATTCCAATATTGGGTCAGGAAATAAACAGCCAAACTAATCGAGTCTGCAATTGCTCTGCTGCTGAAAGGCCACAGCCAGCTGTGACTCAGGTTCCTGCAGATCTTAATTAGTCCCTTAATTAATACCTTTTAAATGAAAGCTAGCAAGTCACTTCTGGAAATAGGAGAGCCTAATTGAGTTCTGCATTGGAATCAAGAGAGGTAGGCTAGTTATCAAATTGGACCTCTTGCTGCCAAAGTTGCTACTCCTTATCATCAGTGAAGTGTTAGTTTAAATCTTAGATTGAATTTTGCCGATTTATATCAAGCATAGCAGCAACAAAATAACAATAACAACAGTTTGAGCATTTTTAGGGATAATGGAAATTCAGACATTTTAATTGGTTATCCCCACTCCTACCCTGGTAGGTGGTTTGTTACTGTGCAGTGGTTGGTGGACCCCAAAATATTAATCTAGCTCCAAAATTGCAATTTTATTCCGGCTTACTTACGTGGTTGGCTTTCTTGGGTCCCAACACCCATATTATAACAAGGGATGTCTGGATTTTCAGTTTTTTAACCTTTGAGAGCTCCAGTATATATTTTTTAATCATCTAATCTGTAGCCAGGGCGTAGATATCAGCATACGAGGGCCTATGATTAGGAAAGAGTAGATATAAGGTTTAGGGCTTTTGTTATAATCTACCTTTAGTTTCTTTTGATGATGCTAGCTCTTCTGAAAATTTCCTGATATTAATGCTCGGGTTTTCCTCTATCATGTGTAGCAAGATTTAGCATAAATTTACATTGTAAATTGACCCTCCCCAAACATAAGGGCCATTTTGAAAATATTTATTCATTTTTTTTCCTGAGATAATGAGTAAATGTTTGAATTTCTTGCCCTCTTGCCCCATTACTGTGACCTGTACATGTGATATGTATTCACTCAGCCAGACTAACTGAAAACTGAAGAAACCTATGTTGACAGTTTTAGTGGCATTTTCTGTTAAAATTAATTATATAGTCTTTATATATAAGTAGTTGAACATGAGAAATCACTAAATAATCTAACTGTTTTAGTTTGATAGAATAAATGTTACCATTTCATCATCAGATTTAACTGAATTATGTGAAATCTCATCACGATCCTGACATTTTGGTAGAAGCAAAAAAACATTGTTTAAATCTGGATATATTCAGCTATAACCATTTAGCCTTTGGGTACCTTGTCATAGATCAGTGGTTTACAACTTAGACTTGTATACTCTTACTACTCAAATATTTGCTCCTTGCTGGGTGCTCCACTGTGGCCTTGTGCCAGACTAAGCTAAGTTTAGTAAATATAGGGTTTTCACTCTTGCATCTTCTGACAATTACTTGATGGATATGTTTTTATTAACATATTCCTTGGGTTATAATGACAATCAGTGGATTATTCATTTTTCAACATTAATGTGTGGGTTGATATTTTCCAACTAACAAGTTAACAGTTTAAATACCCTGTAATTTTTAGTCATTGGTAATTGTTTGGATTTGGTATATCAGAACATTTTAGTTATATTATGTAAGGTAGGTAACCAAGATAGATGCTATACGTGATTAACTGCTGCTTTTGAACTTTTACAGAATAAATGAAAGCAGAAAACTCTGAACATTTGAAACTAATTTAGGGTTAGTTTTAGCGTCCAGTTTTAAAGTTGAAATTGACGTAAAAAGATCAAATATTTTTTCATATTTGTAACTGAAAAATGAAAACATTTAAAAGTGATTATAAAAAATTGAATATTTTTTTCTTTTCTTTGTTTCTCCACAATTCGTGTAAATACGCTGTAAATACTCGATTTGTGCCAAATTGTCTGTAATTTATGCTTTTTACGTATAGCATCTACCTATCTTCATGTGTACAATTGATAAAGAAAGTGAGATCCCCCCCCTTCCTACCTAATAAATGGTAGTAAATAGGAAAGAATGGGGATGGGTATACTGATTAGATCATCATGTGCCATAGGAGATTCCATTCTCTGTGACCTATGTTATGCAAGAATCTTCGTTTTCATACCTAGGTTTGTTCTCCGATTCCTTCCTTGCTGAACAAAAAATTTGACTGTATGTTCAAATCAACATTAGCTTGATTTCTACAGTTGTCCATTTGGCCAATATATACCATTTACCTGTTTGGCTATTGTATTTTGATTATGTAATGTAATGATGTTTCTGAAACAATTTGTGACAAACAATGGATTTTTAAACCTTTTGATTATTTTTACCTTCATCTTAATTTTATCAGTTGCCTTTTATCGCATAGCTATGATTGGAATGAAGAATGGGTTATTTGAATGTCTGTATCTGGTTGAAGTCTTAGTGGCTTAACCAGGCTAAATGGTACTTCCCCTGGCTATGGAGATGTGGGTTAAAATTCCACATGAAACTTCATTTTCCAACCAACACTATTTACTCACTGCCGGTGGATAATCGGCCTGAGCAGAAAGTTGTTTAAAGGAACTAAAATTAAAATGAAGGTAAAAAGGAGTAAAAAAAACAAAACAAAAAATAAAAAAAACAAAAACAAACTTATTCAATGAAAAAGGGAAAAACAATGAAAACTTCACAACCCTTTGAAAAGCAAATTATTGTAGGGCAAGTGAAATGAAACAGGTTTTCATCTAAGGGAGCTATATGTGGTAGGATAGGAAGGGAATACTTTATGAACTCCTTCTACAGAAATAAATGATTGATTTGAACAAGTACTGCTCACAATTAGATCAAGAGAAAGTAGGATTCAACAAAAATTATCTAGAGTTGAAAGGAGCATTCTATCAGGAGAACACTGGACTACGTGTTCTTTTTGTGACCAGGTTAAAATTGTCATGGTTTGGCTGGAAAGTTGTTACTCTAATATCACCAGATATTGCACTTCCAGATTATGGTATTCAGATTAGAAAAAATTTCAAATCCCTGAAAGACTGCAAAAGGCTCCTAGAGCAGTACTTATAAAAAGTTCTGGAAGGATGAAATCATGAAGTTGCCTGAGAGATGGCAGATCATATTAGAACAAAACATCGCTTAATATTCTTATGACAATTTTTTAATTTCATCTTAATTTATTAGTTGCTTTTATTCACGACTTTCACTCAGGCTGATTTCCCTCCGGCAGTGAGTAAGTAGCATTTGATCAGAAAATCAAAAAACAGTTAGGTGGTGTTTGAACTCGCATCCCTAATGAGAAGCACTGTTCATCCAGGCCTGCTCTACCAACTGAGTTACCAGCAGACAAAAATTCAAATATCACCCTTAAACCCATCCTTTTTTCCACTTGGCAATCATGTTTGTTTACATTATGGTGGAGGAAATCGGTTTGAGCAAAAGTTGCAACAAAAGGAAGGTAAAAAGTAGTCATAAAAATTAGGAAAAAAAGAAAAAACAAATATCTTCAGTGAAGTTGATGTTGAAGATAAATTTTTTATCTTTTATTTGAAACCAACTGAACTTATTGGGTCACCCCATATCAATAAACAAATAACATAATCTGAAGCATTTGCTCATTTCTGTTCTTGATATTTTATTTACAAGCATATTTTCGTACAAAAATATATATCATATAAATATATTAAAAAAAAAACAATGTTTGTTTCGACATTTTGCCAAGGGCAATGGTGGGATAAGTATTTATCACTGTTGAGAAACAATGTAATTTGTTCCCTTTACCACTCTGCCCTCCCTCTAGTCCAGTTGCTCCCCAGGACGAGTGAAGAGGAGATGATGAATGTTTCATCTGGCTCTCTGACTACGGGTGGGGAGGTATGATCTGTTTGATCTGCCTCAGAAATTGAGGCAATTTGGTTCAGTGCCAACTCTTACAACCAGCACCGTAATGTTGCCTCACCATCGTGCACTCTTAAAACGCCAAATGAGATGATACCCAAGTCTATTTTGGTCACTAGGTCTAGTCGCCCGGAAGCCTTAAATACAGTCACAGAGGCTCATCAACCAGCACAACTATTTCTGTGCTTAACCCATCCAATCAATTTTTATTGTCCACTTTGTTGAAATTAGCATGGTTGCTCAGCTGATATGGCCATGTTTTACATTTTACATTTTTGGTTGTTGTTTCGGTCCAGTTCGCTGTGGACACTTTGGCACTGGTTATCTAACTATACTAATAATGTGGCTTGATATAATGTGGAATCAATTGTTTGTGTATGGAACTCAATTTTCAAAACATTAAATTTGTCTCAAAATAATTACTAAATAGAAAGACCCCTACAGAATCATCATCAGCCTTTTAACATATGCTGTTGGACATTGAGGTTAGATGGATCTTGAAAGGTCTATTGTGGACATGGCGGTGCTAATATTTTCTGAACTTGTCTGGTTCTTCTCACTATATAATATTTTGCCAGTCGCAGTTACACATATGTTGTCTCATATTCTTGCAATGTGACAAGCCCATTGCCCTTTGAGTTTTCTAATGGTTCCTATGATCTCTTTGACTCCTGTTTTCTTCAAATCTACTGTGCTGTTGAGCAGGACTCTCTCTCCTGTGTATGTTGCATGGTTCTCAGTTTTAGGGTCAATCTTTTGGTTACGTTCCATGTTTCTGCACTGTAGGTGCCGATCAGGAGGATAAATTGGTTATATACCCTTTTAGGATTAACGGGATTTTCTTGTTCTTGGAAAATTTTGTTAAAATATATAAAGATTAATCATTTTTAGTTTATCAAATTATCTCCCCTGAATTCTGCTTTCTAGATTTGTCTAAATTTAAATGTAACTTATATGAATCGACAACCCTGAAGATACTCTGAGCCGTAGTTTTATACGATGGACAGAAAATTATTTTACATTACAATTATGGCAGGCAACTCCATACACCTTAAAATCGACCTCAGGATACCAATGTCCATTTTATTTTGAATGTGCATTATATCCTGAAGATTTTCACTCCGATGTTAAATATGTTTTCAGATAAAAACTTTGCAGTGTGAAAATCACTAAATTACTCTGGAAGTGCTTAAACATTTTGGCCATTTTTGGCATCTGTATAGTGATTTTTTTTACCGTCTTGGGCGATTTAAAAAATTTTTCCATTTGGCTCTTGGCATTTTTTTTGGCAGTCAAACTAGTGTGGAAATATTTTTTGAGTTGGCAACACTGAATTTCAGTCATGGGTGTTTAAAAAAAAAAATTGTCTTGTTTTCATGAAAATAAAGTAAAATTATCAGCTTTTCATGAATAACTCCTAAAGAGTATGAAGACACAAGAAATTGAGAGCTGAATAAGCTTCAGACACTTCTAAGATTTTGATAACATTATTCATGACTGGATCATTTTGTTTTTTTTCTAAAATGATATATGGAAACTTAATCATTGTTTGAATTGCGGATTTTTTCCACTCGGCGTGTATGCTAGCCTGAAGCCCAAGATGGACTGCATCACAACTGCCTTGCTATTTACCCACGAGAGAAGTTGATTCATGCCCTTCCCAAGGACATTTGTGCAAAGTGAACATACTGTCGCATTCAGAATTTGAACTTGGTTTGTATATTCCATTCTCCATGTCGTTATCAGTTAGGCTATGTGTAATTCCCCATCTCTACGTGTGAATATGTCGACTGATCTGGGAGGGAAAAGAAATAAGATTTTTATTGATCATTCGTCTGTTTATGTGGTTGGCTAGGCGTGTAGAATTGCTCCCAATCACATTTCACAGCCAAGTTTTGGATTCAATTCACGCATTAGGATCATTATTAATTTGTCATTTCTTTCTTTTTCTGAAATCAGAAACTGTCAACAAAAACAGTCACCATTGATAGCCAGACTCACTTAAAAACTGACACAACATATCTGTTAAGTGTACAGGCCGCATCAATGGAGCTAGAGGGTTGATAATTCAAACATTTACTCCATTTCCATAGTGTGGGTTCACTTTGCTATGTAAGTTCATGCTAAACTGATTACTCACTTTATATGAAAATTCAGATTTTTTTTTTAGTGATCATTGCCCCAAAAGAAGCAAAGTAATTTATTCACCCTTTTCTGATTTATCATCCCCAACATAGTATGCTGCCAGAAGATGTTTCTATTTTGTGACCAACCAGACCTGTATCCTGTGTATTGGCTGCACTAATGGAGCTAAAGGACTGAAGATTTTGTCTAATGTCGTTAAACCTTTTTAACTCCTCTTCCTCAATAGATAGAGGGGCAGGTCAATTTACGATTCGAATTTATGCTAAATTGTCCCTTAGTTCATGTCCGGCAGTGTATGTGCTTGTTTTTAAAAGAAATCACTTTAGTGATCACTACTCAACGAAAGGTGATAGAAGGAACTTATCCCTTGATCACCCCTAAATGACAGTTTCTATTCAGTGACTAAGCAGACCTGCTCTTTCTGTTCTTGTATTTAATGCAATTGATTGGATGTTTCCTTATGAGAACCAACTTGATTGTTGCTCATTGATTGGTTTAAAACTAACAACATTCCTGTATTTCTTGCTTTGGCCTTGGTATCATTCCAGTCTTTCCTCTCTGTTGTCACCCACATCCCCCAGGGGGGGGACTCAAGGGTATTTATTACAGACTCTTAATTAACCATCTTTATCTGCTACATTTTATCTACTGTGTTGCCTTTTTGAAAGTTTCATGACAAAGCACATTTCTGGCTCTGGAATTATTCTGCTCTTTATATTTTTGCTCCCCTGTAATGAGAGCTTTTCCAAAAATGGAACGCTTTGCATCATCCCAGTCATTATCATTTATGTATGAAAGTCTCAAAATATACCAGCTAAAAAAAAAAACTGTGCATATTTCCAGAATCTTCTTAGCCCATGATGAGGGTTTCATGGTTCTAGCATCAATTACATCTAAATATTTGAACTTCTCACAACTGGCGCTTATATAAGAACATAGTTTGTAGTTTGTTTTTGTGAGTTATGTACACGTTCCACCCTCCTTTAAACCTTCTGAATGTGGGGCATTTTGGAGAAGTGGGCTATCGACTAGTCATGAATCAATTAAATTTTGGAGAAGACCCTGGAATTTTTTCAATTGAGTCTAAAATATGCTAATTCAAAACTCACTTACCTCCCCTGCATAGTTGCTATTATATCCTGTACATCATTATTATCTATGGACTGATTTTCATTCAGTTTTTAGTTTAGCATAGGCAGGATCAATATTTGCTAAACTATGTAAAAGGGAGGTTTTATTAGTGTCAGGCTAAAAATGCCTAAAAAAGTTTTTTTTTTTTTTTTTTTTTTTTTGTGAATATATAATGGATTCCTGATAGCAAGATTTTAAGGTTGATCCTTGCTATCTAAAATCCTTGGTTTTGATCAGTTATAACTACAGTGACTGATATACTTATGTATACATTAACAAGCCTGAAAGTCATACCATAGATGTGCTAGTTTAGTTTCATAGTTTGGCACGAAAAGGTCCCTTTCAAAAGCACCTCCTCTTAACAGCTTTAAAATTGTTTCGGTGTGTCGGTTAATTGACTTATATGCCATAGGATATTGTAGCTCTTATAAGATTCATATTTATTGCTGGCATGTCCTTTGAAAAAATAAATTCTCCATAGAATAACCTAGTAGTGTGTGCATGTGTATGTGGGTATTTTGCTCTTATCTATTCACTTCTGTATTATCCTTCCTCCTGTGACTGTCTGTTTACATTATTTGCATTGTGCAGTAAGGTTAGTAAACAACTGAAGTGTTCGCCTCCTGATATTGAATTTAGAAAAAAAATGAGTCTCATATGCTGTAATATACTGTAAATTGAGTTAAATCAGCAAATTTTGTTTTGGTTTGACAGTCTGTTACTGACGATCATAGGTACTAGTGATGCTCGTGCAACTGAGAAAAAAAAAAGGTTCAGAAAGGTGCATCTCCATGATGTTGTTCAGTCATTGGAGGTACCTTAACCATGAACCCCAATCCAATTTTGTGTGTTATCATTTGTTTGTATCTAAATTATTCTGTCTTGGGACTTGTTGAAACTTGCTCAAGAATTCAATTTCTCTTGAATATTGTACTTCTGGAGTCTTTGTATTGTTACCAAGGTGTGTTGCCAGGATTAACATACACCTGTTAACAGGGGAGAAGTACCTTACCAATTGTAGCTGACATAATCTTCTTATTTAAACTTACTGTTTTTTCTCACCTTGACCTATACAGGAGATCATTCTTGAATTGTCTCTTTCTGTTTGACTGCCAAGATCTTTCTATCCCTATATATATATATATATATATATATATATATTACTCCCTTCCTCTTCGGCCAGTCACCACTGCCCACCTACATCAGCTAGGCAATCCACAACCCAACCCATAGAAAAGGGGGAGAAAGGACAGGCAAAACTTGAAAGAGAAACTTGGCAACCCCCCAAATACCCCATGGGAAATATGGTAAGGGGACAGACCAACCATTTTGAGGGATTATTTCCTTTTCTGAAAAGTAGAACTATTATCAATCCTCTATAATTGATGAAATGGTCATTTATGATGACACTGGTACTAGTAGTTTTTAATAGTTGCCAGCTTGTAAGTGAGATATTGACCCTTTCTAAGTCATTTCCTTACCTTATTAACATGTTTTGCAAAAGGCTTTTCTTGATTTGTTTTCCTACCATAACATCAACAACAGTCCTCACCAGATATGAGGGCCGTGAACTAATAGGTAAAACCCGCACTCTCCTACTGTGATTTGAACTCATGACTGATTATCAGCAGCCTCTTACTCACTGATCTAAAATCACAATACTAAAAATTTATCATATAGGTATGCATCGCCCAAATTTGTTCTTGTAAATTTTCACTGAAAATATCATATATATATATATATATATATATATTATAAAGTGGCAGTAATCATCTTCAATTGAAGTGGATTTTAACCCTGTAACTGCCAGTCTTATTTTTGTCTTACTGATATTGTTACTATTTCTTACACCAGTTGATAATTAAGACATCCTTCCTCCTATGTTACCATAGCAAATCATTAAACCTGCTTTTTGATGTCACTTTGATCAGGTATCAGCATTTATGAGTGATTTACTTAGTGGCAAAAGCTTTTTTGTTCAATGTCAACATTAGCTATTTTATTAATGTCATGGCTGTAAGGAAGCATTAAATGTTCACTTCCCACTGGTACAGGTAAAATAACTGGGCTGTTGAAACCCTCTAGCCTTGTATAGCAATCCCTCTACAAGAAGGTCACTCAGACAGAAACATGTCAGAAATTCAGACAATAGATGTGTTAGTTTTTTCTTTAGTGTCTTTAAAGGTCCCTTCTTTTTAGAAGCCCATTCCTTCCAAAGCTCTCACCTTTTAAAAACTCTTTTTACTTGAAGAACTTCCTCTGAACACTTCTATCATAGTAATACAGAATTTGTTGTGCATTTGTATTCTCAGGAAGTTAGAAGAATTCCATGTTCTGAAGATGTAATAATAAGATATCTCTTAAGTGGCATCGCATTGATAGGAACATGAGGGGATACTTTGTGGAGATGGTGTAAGGTGTTTGTTATGTTGATTTGTCTGACAGTCAGTGATCGCAATATTGATGTTAGTGTATCTAAAAATACTCACTGCTTATACTTACTGAAATACTGATACTAACACACATACTCTTCTCTTGCAACAACTATCTTTTTTTTTTTTCCTCTGATGCAACCATGAATGCATTCTTTGTTCTTTGTACTTATTTGAATACTTCTCATCAATTGTATTCTATGGGAATAGTTTGGCTCAGGTATTATATATAACTTCTAATGTTCCATAACTTATTCAGCATGACAGCAACACCAATTTTCTTATACCTCAATGTCTTGGGGGAGGAATCTTGATGGCTTTTTTCCTCCTGAGTCACTGAGAAGAATCTTGCTCCAAGGATTATTTTTATTTGTTTTTATCTTTTTCTTTTGATGTGCAGACCAAAGAATCAAACTTGGCACAATTTGTGTAATAAAATACTCAGTTATATCAATCATGTCAACAGGGAATGCCATGTTGCGTCTTTATATTAATTTTTTGATTTCTTATTTCTAAGATTGCTATGAACAAATTGACTAACACTGGCCTCCAGTTTCTTACTGACAAGCCTAAACTGTAAAAGATGTTTACTTTCACAATGGAACTTTGCTTGAGCCTTTTGTATTTCAGATGTAATTGATTGAAATGATGGGGAAAAATATGTGTGAGTATATGTGTGTATATATGGAAAGTATCCAGCAATTTAATATTAACAAAAAATAGCTCACCTTGGACAATGTTGTGTTAATACTCTTCTGAATATTCTCCATGGAACCTCTCTTACCTATCCTAGCTTTCCTATCACTTTTCAAAACAGTCTAAAAAGTTATCATTTGGGATCGCCATCAGCTGCCTAGTTGCATTATCCTTGATCTTGGCGGTGGGCTGATATTTCTTTTGGAAAGCAAGAACTCACAGGGAGCCAAATTTAGAGCAAAAATAAGGTGAGATAATCTTAAATGTCAACACCTGTGTGATATTTAGTTCTATTAAATTTCCTCAAACCTTAGAACTAAACCTAGAGTTGACTTTGTTTTCCTATTATAACAAGAACAATCCCCACTAAAAGAAGGGGTGTAAACCAATATGTGAAATCCATACCATGCTATGATTTGAACTCCCAACCAAACTGATTTCCAGGATGCTGTCTTTCTTATCGAGCTAAGTTGATAAGTCTTAGATATTAATGTAAATTTATCAGACAGATATGCATGGACTTATTTCATTCTAATTAAAATATTTATACAAAAAATGTTATTTTTTTTATTTGTCATACATATATATATATATATATATATATATATATATATATATATATATACAATACAATTGTTACAGTCATCATCTTCAGTCAGGGTAGTGGTGGAGTTTGACCTTGCAGTAACCAGTCTTGTTTCTATAGGTGATATAAAAAAACAAAAAACAAATTCAGTTAGTAAGCTTAGCTTAGTCTGGCACAGACCTACAGATGTTGGATAACCAGTGAAGACTGAACTTAGTATACTGGTAATAATTTGAGATATTAACCCTGCAAATCATTGCTCTATGGTAGGCAAACTTAAGACTAAAATATTCTATCTTGTTAAGTAGCAGCCTGTGAAGAGACTCCTGCTCTCCCCTTATAGATAAGTATTGTTTGATTGAGCAGATATGCCCATACGATGGGAAGAGTATGAAATTGCCTCCTTGATGTTTATTTGAACTTGGGTGGGTCAGAATTCATTTAGAATATTATTTGGTTGCACCACTGCCTGTGGCTGTATTGATTAGTTCAACATCAATCCAAGACTGACTTTGTTAATTCTTGTTTTGTGTTCTTCTCTCTCCCTCTGGTCACTCCATACATTCCACTGTGATTAGTTTGGGCAGAGAGCTGCTATGAATGATCTTTTACTACTCCCGCCCAGTAACCCAGTGCAGTGTTGTTTGGGCACCTCATGATTTCATCATGGGTGTGTCAAGGACAAGATAGAATGACTAGAGCCCATCCCTCTTCAGGCTGATCTGGATCCAGTTGCCCGTTTCCTGGACTGGTTGCCAACCATAGCAAGAGAGCCAAGTCTGCCCTACTACTTACCAATAGCTGAGTGGAGAGCCCCTTTTAAATATCAATAATTTCTGTCAATGCTGAGCAGTGAGGAAAACGGAGGTATCTTTAGCTAAGGGAGCTTAAACCATTCTGGTGATTTCTTCTATCTAGCATTCATGTAATAAAAATTTCCACTTTTGAGAACCTCGTGTTTTGGGAATTCAAAGGAAACAAATATGTATAAAAATGCTGGAAAAATAACTCTTTCAATGTTTTGCCCCCCCCCTTCCAAGTGGGTTACAGATTCTTTTCTCTCTGGTGTTTGTGTGTGTGTGTGTGTGTGTGTGTGTCTCTGGGTGATGCTGGTCACATTTTTGAGGATAGAGGATTCAATCATGAAAATTTGTTGGAGTGCACCACCAGGCACTATCTGAAAACACTTCTTTATTTTTTTTTTTGTCTCTTTGGGAATTTTTGACCAAGGGTGCCCAAATCTTGTTCTGGTATTTTTTTTTAAAGATTATTTTAGATAGGATCTCCTTTTTTTTAATATAAACTTCTGAAATTTTTTTTTTTTTTGAGGTAATTAGTTCTGGTACATGTGCAGGCTACAGTGATTTATTTAAGTGAGGTGTATATATATATATATATATATATATATATATATATAAAGAAATTTGTCCTGTTTTTCTATATATATATATTTTTCTTCTTTGTCTGAGGCTGGAGTGGTGAGAAGGATAAAACTGCCCTCTTGGTGGATAGAATGGTTTATAGTTACAAATTATTCATTATGACCCAACTACTGTGACCAAACAGAATTAACTGTGTGAGCAACAATTACCAAAGCCCTGACATTTTCACCAGTGAATGTCATGACTGAGACACACCCTGTTACTTTAGACTAGGGCGGTCGTTGGCAGGGAGAAGTTAGGGCAAGTGGAATATGAGGATTTGACTAATCATTGAAGCTAGAAAATGACATGCACTGCACAAAGACTTTTCATTTTCCTGCGTCTGCATTGAGAAAAATGGCTCCTAATGAAAGGTTTTGATTTGTCAGGCTTTTGCAGCTGTATGTTGTCCAGCTTAGTGGCTGGCAATGAAATCTGATTTTATAAAAGCTAATGTCACTTTTTTTTTTTTTTTTCTGTCATGCTAAAGCAAACAGAAGAAAGTGGATGAAGCAATGCTTGTCTGTGTTTATCTGCACCTATATTACTACAGCTGATATCTTTGTAGTCAGACAGAAAATAGATATAAGCATTCCTGATTTCCATTGAAAAAACTGTTTTTCTCATATTGAAAAAAAAATTGGATTTTCATCCAATTCTGTAGCCTTATTGACCATAAAGCCAGCTTAAAGTCCTGAGATGGTCTTCTCACAACATCTTTTATTTCTTTGACATTATTTTGGTTGGTACACTCTCCAACCATCATTAGGGTTTCTGTTTTACTTTCTTGGGCATCTGTTCTTCCAATCTCTAGTTCTGTCACAATTGCTTTCCTTTCCTCAAGATTGAACTCGCAGTGCCACTTTTCATCATGTAGGTTGAAATACTTTGACTTTACGTATATGTTTGTGTGTGTTCCTTCTTACATTATCTTTTGTCCTGTAGTCATCTATGTTTATCATTTCGATTATATTATTCATCGACCTTCTAACTTTAGATATCTTGAATGGTGCTTTGTTGAAGTCAATTGGGGAAATAAAATTGTCAAACTGGGTTCAAATTCTAGTCAAAGGTGAGTGTGTGTGTGATACACACTGATTGACACAGTGAGAGAAAGAGACAGGATGTTATAAGTTCCTAATGTCTCCAGTTGATGATACTAGCTCTCTGATTAAAGAGAGTAATGTGTAGAAGATTTGTTGGTGTTACTTGTATAATTTTACACAACAATGTGACCAAATGTTTTTGATTTTGACGATTGTTTTGCTTCCTATGTACAGAATTTTTTTTCACTTTTGCCTCCGAACACACAGTAGAGAGAGAAAAGAAAACAAAACGGGAGCTTCTAGCCACCAGTGGCAGGCTTTCAGTGATGAGGGATTGAAATATCATAAACTGTCAACCAAAACAGGTTTCTTCAGTCTTTACACTGGTTTGGCTGGCTATGTATGCGTCATGTGTACAGATCACATCAGTGAAACTAGACAGATGAAAATTTAAACATTTACTTCTTATTAAGTCTACAAAACTTTCTTAATTCCCCGGCCCTTACCCCCAATAAGTTTTTAATAGGGGATTCAACTTACGATGTAAGTTTATGCTAAATCGATCTCTAGTTTGGGCCCACTTGTTTTTTCGGAAATTCAAACATTTTAGGATCAAACAAAAGGCTAGAGAAGTAATTTATTTGTTGATCTTTCCTTAATTCAATTCTTGTCCCCCTCCTCAACATGGCATACTGCCAAAAGAACTTGGTCATGTGATGGTTTCTATTGAGTGACTAACCAGACATTGAGAAAAAAATTTTGTGTTTTAAAATGACATTGAATATAGAAGCACATTGTTTGAACAAGTTTTTTTCATATTTATTTCTTTTGCAATCATAGATAAGTATAGTTCTATGATTGTGCCATTAAATTTCTGTATGTTTACATATATATATATATATATATATATAGATATGTGGGTGGGTGGCTGTATGAAAATGGGATCAATGTTAGGTTTTCTGTGAAAGAGCTTTTTTTATTTCTTTGGGAGAGGAAACATTGTATACTGATAAACAACTTTTATATTTTGCGTTTATGTAAGCAGGCGTGCGACTTGGCATGTATTGTAATCTAAAGATGGCGCATGGGACCAACTGTGGGCAGAGGGGGAGATCAGAGAGTGCAAATATATCTGAGGAGCCCTGAAAAACCGGGTTTTTAGATTTGAAGATGGTGAAGCCTACAATCATTAGTCTGAATGTCTTGGCTGAACCTTTTCCAGATGGACCAACCAGATCTGGCTGCCCAGACATATGCATTTGTTAATGACCGAATCTAATGATATGAATCAGCTGTAGAGGGATGTATTTAATCAGCCCAAGCAATATGTGGAGGGTTCAAAATGAGTGTTATGATAGAAATTTGATTCCATGACAACCAGTCATAGACCTCTGAATGTCAAGGAAACCTTGTCGGCCATTCTTGATTCTGATTAAAAGTTTGAATTTGGGGGAATTATTGTTTTCTCATGATTCATTAGAATTCCTATATGACTCTGTCATAATTGTTACATCTTTAATACAGTTATACACCAACAATAATAATAATTTAATGATGTGATTTTGATATAGTATTGAAAAGGTATTGCTGTGTTAATTACTGTAAATAAGTAAAAGCTAAAAACCCACTTTAAATTATGACCTTGAAGAGTTTGGTTTTGAAAAGTTTTGGAATGAACTTAACCTCACTAATCAAGGTGTACTTGTATATGCTACTTGAACATAAAATAACCAAAGAATTATTGATAATCATGACTTCATTGGTATTTAGATGGGTGTGTGTGTTTATTTTTTTTTTTTTTTTTTTTAATTGTATACTTCTCATCAAATTGATCTTTGATCCTCAATAATTTAAAAGAATATATTCATCAAGATACTTTCTCTACAATTAGATGTGCCTATAAGCAATGCTCTTCGGACCTGGCAATAGAGAGTAAATTTTCAAGGTTTCTCTCATGCCAGGAAGTAGTCTTCATAGCAAGGAAATATGGTATCTCCACATAAAACATTTTACTACCCTGACTATCACACACACACACACACACTCTCTCTCTCTATACATATATATATATATATATATATATATATATATATATATATATATATATATATATATAAATTGTGTTATCCACAGACAGCTGTTTCGACCCTCACATTTGACCCGGAGGCCAATATCCTACCTCTGGACTATGGAACTTGGTGGTCAAAGAGGCTGAATTTAAGCGATATATTCATTTTACGCAGAAACTCCTCATCCACCAGAGTGCTCTATTCCTATGGAAGAGCATTGTGTAAGCTTACAATGGATGAGTTACCTCACTTAAAGAGTGCTCAACCCTGAATAGAGGAGCATTAATTATTGTGTCATTCATAGACAGCTGTTTCGATGTATTACATCTTTTCAGTAATTTCACTGTAGTCCCACAAATGGCATGAGCAACCAGCCAAATGGGCAAAAATTCTCTTTTTGCATGTCTCTGGGTGCTCCTGGTCACATTTATGGGGCTAGAATCTTGAAAATTTGCGTCTCCAAACACCATCAAAAATCTTTTTAGGTGAGGGGGTTATCTTTGGTCATTTTGGACCAACTATGCCCAAATCTAATCATTTGTATTGGTGTATTAGCAGGCTATGGTGATTCATTTATTGTAATGAAAATTGAAATCAATATTCAATTTTTTTTTTTTTTTTTTTCAATGCAACTGACAATGATTGTTGATTATGCCTTTCAGGTGATCTATGCTCTGAACACCAAGAAAGATGAGCATGAGGCTCAAGTCCAGCATTTGCAGGCGCAACATGAGCAGGAACTGGAGCGGTTGGCAGCCAGTACAAAAAGGAAACTGTTGGTCTGTGAGCAGCGATTGTCTGAAGCCGAGGGTCGTGTGGAACGAATTGCCGAACTGGAGCAGGCGGTACTTGGCCACCAAACACAACAGCAAGAAATGGTGCTGCAGCACACAGAATATAAGCACAGTATGGAGGGGAAGTTACACCAACAAGAGATCAACTTCTCGCAAAAGATCTGGGGATTCTCGGGTGAATTGCTCGAAACCAAAAAGAACTTCCAAGAGCAGCTCCAGGCGTTTGAAATTACAAAGGTGCGGTCTTTTTCTTTTCATATTTTTGTTGTCACCTGCTTGAGGAAAAGAGGATTTTTCACTGCATCACTGAATACTCTAGATAAAAACTTAATAGGTCTCTTATTCACTAAACAGCAGTTAGTCTTTAAAAAATCCTATACATAGAATAGGAATTATAATCATTTGTTCCATACAAACAATTCCAAGGGATATAACTGGAATTTGGTTGGGACATTCCAGGTAAAATTGAGGATAACCGGACAGAATTTACCCTCAAATTTTATTTGATACAAGCACTGTTGATAAATAAATTCTGACATGTATTTGTTTCATCTTAAATACAGTGGCAGACAGGTTTCCCAAGGTAGAACATGTGTGATTTCAAGTCCTGCTAAAAGGTTATTTATTTCCGTGTAATAGGGGTTGTAGTTGAGCTTTGAAAATGTGTGATTAAGATATGAGGCCAGGTAAAGAGATGATTAAGTTTGTTTTAGACATTTCAAGTGCTAAAATAGAGGATATCCAAATTCTAGATATAAAG
This sequence comes from Thysanoteuthis rhombus, assembly GCA_963457665.1. NCBI lineage: Eukaryota > Metazoa > Mollusca > Cephalopoda > Oegopsida > Thysanoteuthidae > Thysanoteuthis > Thysanoteuthis major. The sequence continues at coordinate 20,351,871 of OY735219.1, read as the reverse complement.
CTGTCCAGAAAATAATGGTCAATTTTTTCTATAATTGATATTTATCCTAAATATTACAAACTTGCTGTTTTGTCACTCTTCAACCCATCGACAAAGAGGACTTTTTTTCCTTTCCTTCGAAAAGCCACTGAAACTGATTGAAACATCAGCCAAGTATTTGGCAAAGATCTGTTCTCTTTGTATGGTCCAGGGTTGGTTCCAGAGGAGATGAGACTTAAAAACTATGAATGTCCAGCAAGGAAGCGATGACACCCTAGGCTTTTCAAGAATTTTGAATTCCTGGAAAAATGATTTTTAAAGCTCTGGCATAAATAAGTTAAATGTTTGAAAAAGTATTCAATGACATGAAACCTTCTCTGATTAAACATGTTTTCAGTTACTTGTTGGGAACTTTCAATCAAAACTGTAGACAAAGTTTCTTCAGTTTTCAATTTAGTCTGGCTGGTTGGCTATGTATGTATAATGTATATGTATACAGGCAGCACCAATGGAGCAAAAGGGCTGAAAATTTAAACATTCCTCGTTATTTCTGCAGAATTTTTTTTTTTTCTAAATTTTTTAAAAACCCCTCCCTCCTTTTTAGGGAGGGAGTTGGACTATTTCAACAACCCCCACTCAACAAAATGCAATAGAAGTAACTTCTCCCTTGATCATCATTTTCCAATGTTTAATTGATCACCCCCATTGTGGTATGCTGCTATAAGACAATGGTCGTGTAACATTCTATTGAGTGACTAACCTGACCTGTTTGTTTTTCACTTTATACCCATATTAATCATTAATATTATAATATTACATCATATAAAACGCCATTTCTTTATTGAGAACCTTATATAAAAATACTAGTCTGTTTGTATGGACTGAATTGTTGGTTTTAAGAAATAAAATTAGTTGCATAACAAAGTGTCAGGATATCCTACCATTGTTTCATTCCTGTACCTTCTGTTTTGACTTGATCCCCAAATTTCTTAAAATAAATCTTGTATCTATTTTAACAGAAAAAGCTGAAAGCAGAACATGAGATAAAGGTCGAACAATTGCACAAACATTACCAAGATGAAATTAGTAATTTGGTGCAGGCCAAGATGGCAGGGGACAGTGACCGGGCAGCCAGTGCACAACAGTTGCATCAGTTCCAACAAGAGCTTGACCGGTGGAAGATTCGAGTCCTAGAAGCCGAGGATAAACTGAAACTGACCAACAGCGAGTGGGAGTCCAAACTCGATGAAGCCCAAGCACATTTCGATAAAGAGATTACAATGAGCCGACAACAGCAAGACGCAGAAAAAGCTGAAGCCTTGGACATGTGGAGAGCAGAGAAGGAAAAACTGCAGCAGGAATTGGACAAGGCAGAGAAGCAACTGACCCTTGAAGTGCAGCGGTTAGAAGGGGAAGTGAATGATGCCAAAGAACAGGCCGGAAAGTACCAGGCACAGTTGGCACTCCTTGTATCTGAGCTCGAGCATAGAGAGGGTGATTCTTCAGAACAAATTTCCCAGGTTGGTTGCTTTCACCTTCTCACCTTTTTTTTTTTTTTTTTTTTTTTTTTTCCCCTCACCCGCAGAATATTCTTCACAGGATTATTTATGTAGAGATTTATTCAGAGCGGAAAAAGTTGTGTCTGCAACGATTGCAGGCATAAAACTGCTTAGATTTCGTAGGCACAAATTGAGAGAAAAAATTTTTTCTTTTTCTCTCCCACTTATAATGAAATAAGGAAAGACACTGAATCACTCACGGTGAAGGGGGGTTTGAGATTACTAAGAAGTAGTAGATTGGTATGTATATGCAATGAAAAATTAAATCACTTAAAATGCTATATTTTTATTGTCATCAATATAAATTCATATAATTGCTTGTCATTTGCATAAAAACATGCTTTTTAAAAGTTTTAATGTCTGATGTGTGTAACTTTCAATATGATGTCCAGGACGGCTACCAAATACTTATGATAAGCATTCCTTATCCTCACTGGATATGCTTTTTCAACTTTAAAAAATTTTTTTTATAGCATCAAGTGTGCATGATAACATATTAAATCCTAACTGCCAAAATATTTGGCTTTATGAAAAAGATCCCACCCTTCCCCCTGCCAAAAAAAAAAATCACAAAAGGTTTCTCCATGTTTTTAGTATCAAGTGTGCTTACTAACGTCTACCACTGTCTGACCAGTGGAAAGGGTTTCATTTTCAGGATGGATTATAAAGTTCTTACTATGAGTTATAGATCTTTTCTTTCCTATTTAAGTTGTAGCTTTGTACAAAGATCTTCTGGCTGAAATCTGTATCTGGCTTATTTTTTGAGTACCTTTTTTCTTGAGTCCCAGAATCATACAGGAGGCAGAGAGAGATTGAGAGGTCAAAGAAGACAGTAAAGTGTACTATTTAGTATCTGTATGGTTATCAGTTCCTAGATACAGGATGAGGCGAGATGTGGAAGTTGGTCTGTTCTCCTCTAGGCGACTGCGGAAAAATAAGGAGTCTGGAGTGAGCAACATTTCACCTGCACAATCTGAGTGCAGGGTGGTAAAATTAGCCATTTCCCAGCTGATTTTTTTCCTTTCAATTTAGCTGATAAACTACAATAGCTGATTAAATCTGGTAAGTTTGATATGTACAATTTTCAGCCTCTAATGATCCTGCCTCACAGCAATCAGTTGATTTGACTTTTTTGTCAGTATTTGTGACTCCAGAATTAGTCTCACTTGTTCAATAAAGGCTTTTGCTTTTTTCATTGTGAAAACGTTTTTAATTTTATATAAAATGAACTGATTCACTAAAATTTGCTCATTTATTCATTCATTAATGAAGCTTATGATGGAAAGGTAAATTTGAAGGTAAATCTTATAGAAATCTCTCAAGTCACCCCCACCCCAAATGTCTTAATTCTATTAAATCACATCTTGAATCGATTGGTCCCTGACGAAATTAGTTGATTTTCATTTCAATAAAATATTTTTTAAAAATACCCAGGATATTATTTTTGAATTTGTATGTTTTGTATTAAGACCCTAGAAATTGCAGAATTATAGGATAATTTTTTTCTGTAGAGCAGAAGTTTGATGTAAAATACATTTTAACATTAAATATGTATTTTTAAAATAAAATTTGTTTGTTTTTGTTTTTTTATTTGATTCCCTTTCTTCTTTGATTTCTAGTCTCAATAAAATACTGTATAAGAATTTGAAAAAAAAATTATATCCTGGGTATTAGAGATAGATAAAAAAAATAAAGAATAATTTCCAGCATTTTTATGCAAAATCATTGACAAAATTAGATTTAATACTTATTGTCTAATGCCAGATTGTTTAAACTTTCTGGCATTATACACAGTGAACGATTACCGTTGTGAGAGTTTTCTTGATTGATTACTGGCACCAAGAATCAAAGAAAGACAACTCTTGGCACTTTTGTACGAAAAAGCAAGAATACTGGAATCTTAACTAATTAGCAGCAAATTGAGACTGCACTCAGTTTCCATCCGTTGACTTCTGATTGTATGTGACTGAATTGTGGTGTATAATAACTTGGGATATTATATTGTATAATAACCTGTACCAAAATGCATAAATCTTTAACGGTTATTATTTATGTCTATATATTGCTGTTTTCCGTCTTCGTTTTCAATTATTCAAGATTTAACAATCTTCATGTTGCAGGCACATTTTTCTAGATAAACTATGGTTGCAGACACAAATCTTTTTCCAGCTCTGGATGTATTATTGATTATAAAAAAAACAAAAATGGTTTCTGACATCTTTGCATCTCTATTAGAAGCTTTTGAGTCCGTTGGTCTCGCTAACGGTTCCAGTTAGGTTAAACTTCAGAAATAGGAAGGAAGGAAAGAAATGTCATTAAAAGGTGTGAAATCATTAAAAAACTATTCCAATCAATTTTTTTTCATCATCTACAAACGATGTCATAAAAGAGGTCCACATTTTGTATTTGAAAATTGAAGCCAAAAATGGCCACTTACGATTTTCATTTCCATATCACAATATATAAGTATGTGAATCAATTGACTCAAAAAAGACTACTTGCTCTCTCTCTCCTCCTCGCTCTGCTTCTACAACTACTATCATGGATGGTGGATGCATCCTTGAACTAATGGTTCTTGTTTTTAATGAGAAAAACATCAGATTTACTCGTGAAAAGTGAGCAAGTTGAAGTTGATATTTTTTGACTGTGTGATGGCCAAGTGCGGCCAACCAAACTATCAAAAATGATAACAAATAGATAGATGCAAGGGCAGCAACTCTTAATTGGACAGAAATGGACAAAAACCTCCAAGATTGACAAAACAGTGTTCACTTTCGAATTCCAATGTCACCACGAGTAAAAATACAGCTGTGTTCAAATGCAATTTTTTTTCTCCTTGTAAAATTCAACCTGTCCTATCCGACGGGTGCATCCTAGAAAAGAATTCCACCCAAGCTATCATTCACTTATCTAATACAATAAACTGGTCCTTCATTTTGTAACATTAGTGTACAAGTAGAGCTCACAGATTAGAAAGTGGGGGATCATCATTTTCAGTTTATGAATTTCTGATTCTGTAAAGATGACCCCTCAACCTCTGGGATACAGACCGGTATAAGGCCACAAAGCGTGTGCTACTAGGCTGCAAGGAAACAATGTGATTTGGCAATATCAAATATGTTGGCTGTACCTTTCCTTATTCCCTGTAATGAAAACAAATTTCCCTGGAAGTCGATATTCATTTTGTTAGATTCATCTTTATAGAATGGTTTATTGATTGTATTAGTTGATATTATTGATTGTGATTAATCCCCTCAGTCAATGAGAAACTAAAATTAAACTTTTTGAATTCAACTTTTTCAACATTGTTTTCTTGATCATTTGTGCACCCCCCCGAACAATAGTGCATCATAGTGGCGTCACTGCATTTCCATACTTTTTACACTCTACCCCTAACTCCACGTATATTCACAGTGCAAAAAGGTTGAGGACCTCTACTGTGAGGAATCCTGATTATGAAGATCCTGGGTCTACCGAGTAGGACTTCTACAATATTCATTAAAAAAAAATCCATCTGTAACATTTTGAAAAACCTCTGCTGTGGTTGATATTTTGTACTTTTACGCATTAGGAAAGAGTGAGCTCATTGAATTCTAAAAGTGGAGTTTGTATATTTGGACATTCTTTCAGTTGTCCCGGTTACAAGGTTTGTTAGCTGATGCAACGTCAAGAACGGAAAAACTTGAGAAGGAATTGGCTGAGCAGCAACATACTCTTTTAGAAAAGACACAAAATCTCCTGCACCAAAAAAGTAAGTTTTTTTTTTGTTTTTTTTCTCTCTCCCTTCTTACTGTGTTGGTATCTTCAGGTATGTATTTCTTTGCAGCGTTGGTCATAATTCTAGAAGACGTATTCTTAAATGTTGAAATCCTGAAAGACTAGAATCTTTAAAGATTGGAGAGTCAAAATTTTCAAAACTGCAATTCAGTTCCCATTGCAAAAAGCTAAAAGACACAAGTCTTGTATTAGTTGTAGTGTACTTTATGTAGTTGTTTGTGTTGAGTCAGAAAATGCCTCTTGGTTTTTTTTTGTATCGTAATTAGTTTTCCAAAGGTTGTAGTGCAACCTTGATGTGAAAAAAGTTTAATATTGTTGACAATTGTTAATAATACTATTCGTCGCAAGGTTTAGGGTTAAGTGTGATTGCCCATAACCTATCACTTTTCCTGAATTGTTTTCAGGATTTTTAACTTTTGGGATATCAACATTTTGACCCCAACCAATTTCTGTAGATAGGTGTGAAGTGGCATAATGGTTGTCAGAACAGAAAATGGTTCTGAATTATTAGAATTCTGGCTGAGGATGATTTCAGATTGATGCTCTCCAGAAAGGAATGAGCCTACCTCTCCTTGTGTCTAATATCTTGACAAACGGTCTTAACACTGGCATGCCATAAAGGGTGATTGAGTACAGAGCTCAGCCTGTTATCTAATACTTGGGCAGGAGAAGATTATTGTTACGTAACTGCTGAAACCCTTACTGCCTGTAAGTCTATGGAAGCACATAATCAATAATTAAGAGGCATTAAAAGCCCGAGGAAACTTTGCACCCTTTCACATTTGTGCTGTTGGGGTGACTGCCACCAACCAGCGGAATAAGGTCTGTGTGCTAAACACAAGGTGTCCCATGGATGTATACTTGTTGCGAAAGATTTAAGTGGAAACGAGTTGTCTCCCTTGAATTGTGTGTAATCCAAGTATCTAGAGGGTAAAAGAGAAATGAAAACATATCTACCTGTTTATAGGCAGTTATTTTCCCTAATGAGCAAATCTATATGACCTGGTGTTTGTTTAGTTCAAAATTTAATTAATATAATCTGTACCACATATGCATGTATGTTGTGGAGAGTTTGATTTTCTGGAATCCCTGGATATTTCAGTAATTTCATGAAATGTCAGTTAACAAGCTTGTGATGCTGACCATTACTACTGTAATGTGTTTGATCCTCATTGGGTGCCCCACTGGTGTGGCCTTGTGTTAAACTTGATAGATATCAAGTATATTCTGCATTTAGTATTTACTGTATGTACAGCATAGGTCTTGGTAGAAACAAGGATCTGAATCTACATGAACTACCAAATTATGAAAGACAATCTTCAATGTTTTGGAGAAACAAATGCTGGTGCTTTTGTCTTGTAAATGTGTATGTGTAGAGATATACATCTATATATATATACATACAGATAGTTGTATGTGTTTATACTTCCAGTTGGATTGTGGTGTCTATTGCAGCTGTGATAAAAGACCTTGAAGCTGGAAAAGTTCTACAAGATGTTGAAATCCAGGAGTTGAACGAGAAAGTGCGGGTGTTGCATGAACACATCGATGATCTGGAGAAGTCAAAAGGCAGATTGGAAAGCAGGCAGCATGAACATCAGGAGAAAAACTCTCAATTGTTCAAGAATCTACAAGAAGTAAGTTTGATTCTGCAAGTTTCGGAGTCTTTTTTTTTTTTTCCTTCCAACAGAACTACTTAAACGAGTGGTTCCCAAGCCCATGCTTGAAAGAGGGTCGCAAGTATGCTCTCAAAGGTTGCTAGAAGGTTTGGAAAAAACAGAAAATTGAAAAAATTAGTTTTAAAATTGAAAATCCTTAAAAGTGTAAAAAAAAAAAAAGAAAAAAAAAACTTAATAGAATGGGGGTGATCAATACAAAAATTGGAAAAAGGGTGTCTCAATGAATAAGTCACTTGCTTTTTGTTGGACAGTGATCACTAAAAAGTGAATTAAAAAAAAACAAAAAAGGGGATCAATTTTGCATAAACCTATATTTCAAATTGAATCCCTCAATGCATGGTCAATGTATCTTTTTTGCAGAAAAGATAAATGGTTCATCTAAAATCTACCCAGGAGAGCAAAGAAAAGTTGATTTCGGCACTTGGTGCTGCAAATGCAACAACCAGAAACAGGGAAAGATCTTGGTTATATTTTATAAGATTATGATGCATTACCATTGAACCCATGCCTAAAACTCACCCCTGTTGTTAGGTTTTGAAATCCTCAAAATTGCTTTTTTAATTATAGCATGAACCTTTTTCAATTCGCTCGGATTGAGGGCGATTTGTTGGATTGTCTTTCTATGGTATGACAAGAATGTTTGAAATCAAGATATTGCAACACACTATGAAACAGTGCCTTGTCAAGCTAGAATATTGCAGCATCTGTGTTCCCAGCCATGGGGCCATACTGGGTTGAAGATACTCCGATTCATATCATTTCTTTTCACATTGCGAAAAAAACTTCAATAAGGCTATCCTGTAGTATAGAGCTTTCCTGACTTCTGGCATTAGTGCCACACTTTTTGAAAATTTTCATTTAAAAAAATTTATTTTGACACAAGTTTCGTTTGTCAAGCTAAATATATACCATTCCAGCAGTTTAACTGCCTGAGGAAAATTATCTTTTGGAAGATTATTAACGACACACTGAAGTGCAGCGACACAGTTTGGGAAGCGCTTCTGTGGCATAAGATCGATGATGCAAGGGAAATAACTCTCACAAATTGTTTTTTTAATTTGGAAGAAAATTTACTTACAAGTGTTCGTTTAAGTAAAAAATAACAATAATAAAATGGACTTCAAAAATAACGTTTTGTTTGAAAACTTGAATCATCCTAATTTTGTTTTAATTAAAGCCAGTTTTCCATAGTGCTTTTAATTTTTGTCAAACATTAATTTTTTACATGTATTTACTATCATCTTTAATTTTTTTTGTACTTGTTACTATTGCATCTTTACTTCGACTGTCTCTCTACAGTATTGAGTAAAGGGTGCAAGAAATAGATATCCCCAGTAATAATTAGGAAATTTGTTCTCTACAGACTGCCAAGCAGTTTAGTAGAAAGCTACCAAATTTCCAATATGTACTTATTCGATCAAAAGAAAGGCTTTAATGTAAAAAAAGTGATATGTTTAATGAATTAAGTTACAATAGCTTTCTTTGAGCAGCTACTGGAATAATTTTATTGACATCATTTGTACCCATGGGTGATGTTACTGGAAAATAGGCTGAAGAATTTAGATTTTGCCCTGCAGTATTTTGGATTCATATTATGTTTTTTTTAAAAACTATTTTGCTCACCTTCAAAACTGAACGCTTTAAAATTATTTCAAAAATAAAAAAAATAAATAAAATGAAAGATAACATTTTTTACTGACTTTTTACTGAACAGACTTCAGGGCCTTTTGATTTTTGATTTTTTTTTGTTTTTAAAATTTTGAATAACATTCATCTAAATTTTTCTTTTAAAATCATGATTGATCAATTTATGATAAGTTTGATTTGCAATCAGAAATATAAATGTTTTGAGACAATAAATACAATATCCACAAGTTGATGAAAAGATGGATTCATGTGTGGATGATTACAGAATTGTGGGAGATCTATTAATAAAATCCCAAATAGAAAAAAAAATGGAAATTCACTTTAAATCATTATATTAAGTTTATTTTCATTCATCTATTCTGCAATATATTTTATTATTTTGGGCAGTGATCACTGAAAGTCTTAATTTCTCCCCCCAAAAAACAAGTACATGCTGCTGGACACAAACTGAGGGATCAAATTAGGGAAAACTCACATTGAAAAAATGGAACTCCACTAAACACCTAATTAGTTAAAAATATTAACATTTTTTTTTGTAGACATTATGAATAAATGTTTACAATTTCAGCCTTGTAGCTTCATCTGTGTGGCCTGTATTTGATTGCCAGCTAGTCAGCCAAACTAACTTAAGAACTGAAGAAACCTATGTTGATGTTGACAGTTTCAAATTTACTTTGGACAAAATGCCTGTTTGGCAAAAATCCTTTCAAGGGAAATATCCCTTAAACAAAAAAGTTGACAAAATGTCCATTCAACATCTGCAGGCTAATTGATAATTTAAAAAATGAAAAACAAACTTGACAAAAAGGTTGACAAAATGTCCACAATGCAACAATTGACAAAAAGTGAGGTACATACTATGCAGTAATTCTGCAAAACCTGAAAGACAAACAACTCTGACTGGCCCACAATCAATACAAAGGAATTGTTTTACTTTCTCTAAAACCAACTACAACCCAAGTCTTAACTGCTCATCTGGCATCGCAAGCTTTTTCATTCATCAGACAATTCTTTTGTGACCTCTCACTCATTGTATTGTTATAAAAGAAATACATGCTAAGACTATATTAGTCTTCAGTTAAGTTTTTACTGTATCTAAACACAGAAACAAATTAAGACATCCAGAATTATCAGAAATAGTGTATTTATAATCTATCATTAATTCTTATGCCAAAACTTTTCAAAAATATATAAGTAAAATTTAGCAAAGATTAGTTTATTTCAAAAGAATTAATGAATGGCATCAAGCCATTTCATAATAAGCACCAATAGAGTATATTTTTGTACAGAGATTGAAAAAACCCAAAAAACAAAACTTATATATTCGTTCTTTGAAATACTTACAAATAATTGTGACACCCCATAATCTTTATGTGACCCCCTGGAGGGGTCCTGACCCCTACTTTAAGAAGGTTAGTTCCCAACTAGTATAATCATGACTACTTTAAACTCCTTTGTGTTCAGCGTGTATGTTACATAATTTTCAACTCCTGTTCTGTATTGTACAGGCTTTGAATGAAGCCCTTAGCGAAAAGTCATCCCTCGAGGCAATTCATGCAGAAGAAATCAAAAAGTTGAAGTCTTTGTTGGAAGAAAAAGAACAGAAATGGTCAGACAATTTGGAGAAATTAAAGACCACCCACAAAGATGAAATGGATGAATTGCGGTTGGACACTGAACATCGACTCCAAATACAGAAGCTGGTAAGGCTCTTTTTTTTATTTCTCTTCTTGAATCTACTTTTTAAAAATGTTTAATATTGACAGCAGTTCATTAAGTCAGCTTTGGAAATAGTTTAATCTGAGAATTTTGGGTCTAATTGGTATGGCCTATATCAATGTTTAATTTTTTTAGGCCTTGTATGAGCAAAAAGTTGCAATAAAAAGCAATTATAGCCAAAATAAACCCTAAAATTATAAAGTTGATATTCTTGGATGTGACTGTCTTTTCACTTAAGCTCTTCTATATGTTTGCCACTCTCTCTGAGAAATTTTTTCTTAAACCAGTTGAAGTTGAAAATTGTAGTTTATGATGGTGAAGTTTTACTGTACATCAATGAAATCAACAGTTTATTGTCAGGACATTTGGAGCAATGAACAGCTATATCCATTGTATTTGTATTGTACCAGATTCTATAGATTTCCAATAGATAAACACTTTTTCTTTTGTATTCTAGGGTTTCTAGATCAAGTTGTTTTAATCTTTCAGTGTAGGTTAGATCTCCTAGTCTTGGAATTGTCAGGGTGGCTCTCCCTAGTACTCTCTCTGGCATTGGAGTTTTACTTCAGGCAAGGAGATCATATGCAGGAAGCCAACTTCAGATGGAGATGTGCCTGAGACATGTAAAATAGTAGGAATTTCTTGATGTTTTGGTTTGAGGGGAAAAAACAAAAAAACAAAGAACAAATGCCAACTGATTCATTTTAGTTTTTTGCTTGATTTTATTTTGTTCTAAAATGATTGTAAAGAAACATGTTGGACGTATATATGTTTGTTTCAGGAGCTGGAGAAGGAGGTTCACCACCTGCGGCAAGGCAACAAAGTGATTGCTGAAGAGTACGAGAAGGTTGGTCAGGAGCTGAAGACCAAGTTAACTGAAGCAGAGAAAGAGGTGAGAGCTTTTCAGACTTGAATAGTGATGCGGCTAAAGACATCGAGGGGGGGTTAAGTTATCTCCCTTGAGGAGCCCCTTCTAATATTTAATGAGATTTGATGGAAGAGGAAAATTTCCACTGTATAGACATATACTATCACTTGATTGGTGAAAAATAACCCCAAAGGCTGAATTATTATATATGCAATGTACAAATATATCTTTGTATGTCAGTAGAAAGGCACTAGGTGAACTTTGTAAAGATTGGGAGGGATCCCTCCATTAGAGACCTGAGGAAGTTTTCAATTACTCCCCACCCCTCAGATATGCCTCAGGATTTAAATTTGCTTTGGGGTGATTTATCCTTCAGGATCTGGCTAAAGACTTTCTCAGGTTCCATATCTTTTGACAGTAGATAATAGTGGTTATCTACTGTTTGACTCTGGGATCCTACACGGTAGGAGGGGTGGGGACTATTTGGTGTTGGCATTTAGGCACCAAACCTATTTTGGCATTAACCCATTTGGTGCCTGATGTTTTAGTTTTAGGAAGAAACTATTAATTGATTCATCATTCCAGGTGAAATTTTAAAGAGCTTTTTAAACTGTAGATTTAATTTTATTGGAAAAATATTTTCATGCTGTAAATAAAACTAAAAAAAAAAATTAAATGATGAATTTTATTTGAATTTACTTTTAGATTTCAATTTGTTTAATTTATTCCAAAATGAGTTGGAGAATCGCCTCTGATTTGATTAAAAACAAACTCGTAAACTTTTGATTTTCATCAACATTCAGTCGCCTTTTTATTTCACAAAATCAAACCTAAATTTCAAGCAATTTTACATATAAAATTGTTATTAAAATTAGATTATTACTTTTCAGTCTTAATTATATGAAATAAGATGTATATGCGTGGGAGTTTTTTTAAAGACGTATTTATTAGATTTTATTTTAATCCTTAAATACTTTTGGAATTTTTACTTATATTCAACTTTTTTAATTTACTGCAAAAATTAAAATGTTTTAATTTGCAGTTATTAGCTACAGTTTCTTCCAATAGCTTCTTCATGGTAGGGGTTTGCAAAACTTCATTCATTACAAGAACTAGATATTTTTTTGTCCTTGCTTATACTAAATGAACTTCATGTAAACTGGCTGTATATGTTGACTGTATTCAGTACTTGCAAAGAGCTTTGTGTATGGTATTTCAATATTGATCTAACCTTGTGTTACATTCTGTTCTCTCCAGTGAATATGTACACTGGAACAAACATACATCCAAATTTATATAGGTAAAGATAGTTTTGTAGTGATTTCTTTAGTTTGAAAGTGGATAGCTGGTGGATGATTGAGAGATGAGGGATTTCTCTCCACCTTGTGGTTGATGTTGGCGCCGGTACTGGATATGTGAAACGAGTAAGGGATATGTACGAAGAGAATGCACGCCAAGTATGAACTTGGACATGGAACAGAGCAAAAAAAAACACATACAAGTATTTTGGTTAGACAAAAAAGTACATTTAATACAAGGATATAAATGACGAATGACAAATGAAAATGAAGTACATATAAGTATAACATAAATCTATTGCGTATAGAAATAAGAAGAGAGGAGATAGCAAAAGGTGGGAGCTTTCTTGTCGTGGATAGTACTAGCGTCGGAATCAAAGCGGAGTTGTCTGAACTGCTTGGATATCTATATTGCTTGGATTGTACCAAAGGATATGTGGAAACCGGGTTCAGTGTGTGTGCCAAACTGCCAAGTGTGTGCATTAACTTGGGGGCTATTCACTGATGCTGATAGACTCTCAACGGACAGACCATGAAAGACAGAACATGGAGTTTTATCCATGCATGTTTCTTGAAGTAAAGAAATTTAGGAAAGATTATTGTGACTATCGGATAGTAAAAAGTCTTGCCATTTCATTCATGAGAGTGAGAGGTGTATACGTGTTTGGAGCACGTGGTGAAGACATGGTGGCGTTGCTGTGTGTATGTGTAATGCCTTGACATCGGTTAAGTGAATTGGGCAAAGTTAGTACAGAGATAGATCACGGTAGAAAATGGCTAAAATCGCATTGGCCGGAAGGTTGGCGAAATGATAACAATCTTAGGGAGAAGGAAAGAAAGAGAGAGAGAGAGTGGCTGGCAGCAAGTGCTAAGGCCAGAAGCTTAACCAGCTAGGGGTGCTTGCGCTAGTGAGCATTAGATCAGGGAGAAAGAAAGAGAGGCTGGCAACGAGTGCCGGGGGCAGAGGCACGACTAGCTAGGGGTGCTGGTGCCAATGAACCTTGGACCATGTGCGTCCAGGAGTTTTATAGTGGTCGTCAAAGGAAGTGATGTTTTCGATATCTAGCTAAAAGGGTTTCATATTTAACTAAAAATATAGGGGGTGTTATAATAGTAATACATTTTATATATACATATATATGCTTTCAACACAAATTCTCATTTCATGTATTCTTGGTCAGTTGTCTCTTTCAACAGGACAGTTATATGTATTAAAAAATGGACATATTTGGTCCAACAGAATGAATTCTAAATTGCATTCTGTTACATAGAAACTTATTTGAAATGATCCGTCATTATAAGATTAAAATATCATTCAATTTAGACAGTGTAAATAGAATAAGCAATTAAAGAAAATGGGGCTGCTGCAGGAATTGAACCTGCCACTGATAGGGTTGCCACTTCAACACAGAATTGTGTATGTGTATATGTGTGTGTGTATTAATCCATTTAAAATTGATGTTTTGTTTAGAATGTTCACATGTGGTTTGAATAATTATTTTTTGGATTGAGGAGACAATCCTTTTCTTTTAAAATGTGTGAATATTGGGTTTCATTGTGAGGTCAACAGAATACTTTTTTTTTTTCTTTCTCTCTTTCTCTGTTCCCCCTCCCCCCAAGAGCGGATGTTTTTCTCTGGGAAGGTCATATTGAGTTCAATCATGAGGTTATTAATCTTATCATGGCTTGGAGGAAAAATTTCTCATATTGTTGGACTTTTCTCATTTCTGGAGGAGGAAACCCTATCCCACAGATATCTAATGACGAATTGTAGCATTTCTGTGGATGCTCCCTTAGACTGGTTGACTTCCCAAGGTTGGCTGCTATTCTAGATGGATTTATGACTTTCTCAAGGACATAAGTATGAAGAAGAGTAAACACATGACACATACATACATAGCTAGCCAGCCAGAATCACTGAGGAAACATGTGTTTTATGTTTACAAGTTTGATTGAGTTTCTTAAAAGATATAGTTTTTCCATTGGTACTATCAGTGTTGAGGCAAAAGCAAAAAACCATGGCCTGAGAGATTGAAATCATTGTTGCTAATTCAGCATTTCCTGTCCTGGCAGTATGAAAATTCAACATTTGGTGCTATTTTTAGCAATTTTAAGCTATTTTTTTTGCCATTCAAGGCAAATCTAGCCATTTTTTATTAAAAATGTCATTAAAACTATTAACAGTGTTTTTAGTGTGTTTTAATGCTTTTTGAAGTCTATTAAGCATGAAAAAAAATTATTTGATTCAGCATTACTGAGTGGACTGAAGTGTAGGTTTAAGGTATCTTGTAGCTGAGGTGGTTAAGGGCAACTGGGCATTTATTAGGCTTTCTCTGTCTAAACGGAATAGGATAAAAATCTAACTGTTTTTTACAAATATTTCAAGTTTCTATTCCGCAACAATCTTTCAAATTAATTTTTTGTCCACTGTTTGAATCTTTTAAATGGAAAATCTAGTTTTGAAGATAATTTTTATCTTTACCTAGTAATAAAATTCTTTTTACACAAAACCAATAATTTTTTAACATACTGTGCTTTTTGTTCCATGGTTACACCAAGAATATTTTTTATGTCCTTGATTAAAGATGGCTTTATAGATGATGCGTTCGAAGAAAGAACCAACAGAATTTGTTAATGTGTGTATTGTCATCTTCTGGCTTCCAGTGAGAACCACCAGGTGGCAATGCTAGTGGCATTCATGGGGGAACATCTATAAAATATAGGCAGCTATTATGTGAGGTTCCAGTTTAGTTTGATGTGAGTAGTCATTGGGATTGTGCTGAATTCACTCTGGTAGCTGGATAAAATAAAAATAGACAAATTTAGTTTGTGTATTGTGGATTTTTCTGGCTTATGAATTTTGAACATTTCCCTGTCTGTAAATTAGCTGAACATTGATTCTTTGTATGATATGTGGAAAAGAGATGTCTACTTTTGGAGTAGACTGACCAATCTTCCCCAACTCCTGCAGGATTCAACTATTCATTTCTCTGTGAGTGGGAAGGCCAAAGCTTCATGTTCAGAAATCAGTGTTGAGGACTAGGAGGTAAGCACAAGTGTGGACAGTATCATAAAAAAAATTGGACAAGTTATTTCTGTTGGATAAGAGTAGACATCACATTGGGTTCAATGAGCTGTACAATCTGCACAGAATTGCTGACATGGACATTGGAGATTTTTTTTGATTTTGACCATCCATACTTCAGGTTCATTCAAGAAAATATGATTCTTCTTGATCCACTTATGCTTCTTTTGTCAGTGAACCTTTCTGTGAGGGATGCATATTTGATGTCAGTATTGAAAGAGGTAACTTTCAGTGATATGAAAGATGCTATTAAATGTATTTTTCACCATTTGATTGGTTCTTTAAATACCAATGGGTGCACTCCTCAGCCAGAAATAAAGATGGAACTCATGTTGAAGGTGGAAGAAAATGAGACCCTTTACACAAATAGATTTCCTTGTGAATGTGGTTGTCCATATTCCCGTGGTGCCCAACGTGATCGCACTTCATCAAGGCAATCTTCAGTGCAGTTACACGGCTGCAAATTGAATCCTGCGGGTTGTAATGGATAAGTTTCAAGATGAGCTACCTGTGACTTCAAATTTCATTGGGCACTTAAATGCCCTCACTCATATAACGATGATCAAACTGTTGAAGAACATACAACAGAAAATATTCTGTTTTCGTTTGTGGGTCATAAAATTGAAATCTTTGAATGATGTGAAAGTATGTGCTCTTTTGGATACTGGGTGTTCAATTACCATCTGTGGAACAAGATGGCTCTACTTAAAATCAATAAGTGGTTATGAGCAGTCTTTAATTACTGAACAATCCTCTGTTTGTTTTGACGTTTACTTCTCATCATACTACTATCATCTACAGAAGAAAAAAAAATGAACTATTTCCTGTTGGACTAGAAATATGAGGTCTGATGTAACTACTGATGTTGAATGCTACATACCTTTGTTTTCAAGTGAAAGTTCCATGAAGAAAGTAAAAACGATCTGGGTGTTTTTGAGAATGACTGAGGGAGAAAATCATTAATCTGCTATTGACTACTTCATTATTCTTTACTTCCCTATAGGGGACTAAGGATTCAATAATGTTCTCTTCCAAAATAAACCATGCTAAAACAAATTGCCAGTAAATTACATAAACAGTTGAACATAGGATGATTTGTTTACTACCTGAACCTGTTGAAATTTCACTGATATTGACAACTAAGAGATCATTATTCTCAAATATATATTTTTGGCAATTAAAATATTTTGTGAAAGTAATTTTCTACCTATTGAATATATTAGGGCAAAATGATTCACTGATGCATTAATGTTCCACTTTGGCAATAATTGAAAATTTCTTTTATGATACTAACGATTTATCTTATCTGAACTTTTAGCTTCATCATCATTTTTTCTATAGACTGAAAAAGATCGAATTTTTGTCAAAAAAAATCAACCCCCAAAAAACTATTTTCATAAATTACATCGTAGTAAACATGCCAAATCTATCTACCGGCAACATGTTAACAATTTGAAAGATTCTCCGCTCATCCGTAGAAGTGGTATTGAGGGAAAGGGTGTAATGTTGCTGTTTATACATTCTATAGACAAACTTTTGTACATTTGTGCATTTGACTGTGGAATAATTTCAATACAGTAGTTTTTCAATTTCTGTTAAATCATACACTTCCAAATTTTGAAATACATAAAAAACAATATTTCAGGGTTATCATTCTTCTATCATAAAGACCATAATATTTAAGTTTCATAGATCGTACCGGTAAATATCTTCTGCTTTTAAGACAGTTTTTTTCTGCATTGCTTCGGCATTGAAGTTACTTGTGTATTTATCAAATTAAACTTAATCTTTTTTTTTTTTTTTTTTTTCAAGAAAAAAATACATGGTCTCAATGATTGAAAGTTTGCAAAGAAAAAAAAAAAGTAAAATAAACTTTTTTTTCTTACAAAACTTTGTTCTGTTTATTTTTCCCTATATTTGGTGCTCAGATAAAAAAAAAGTAGATAATGGAATGTACACAATTAAACCATTCAGATGCATAAACCACCAACCTTAAATTTAAAAAATAATCACACTCGCTCATTCAAAACTAACTTTAATATAAAAATATACTTCTGAAAAAGTGATAAGATTTGTTCCTCTGTAATTTATTTGATTAGTTATACAAAGACTCTTTTCTTCAAAGGAAAAAATTCCTTTTGAATTC
Organism: Thysanoteuthis rhombus; assembly: GCA_963457665.1. NCBI lineage: Eukaryota > Metazoa > Mollusca > Cephalopoda > Oegopsida > Thysanoteuthidae > Thysanoteuthis > Thysanoteuthis major. The sequence continues at coordinate 20,334,114 of OY735219.1, read as the reverse complement.
TGGAAATGTGTGGTGAGGTAGCTTTTTTTCTTTTCTTCAAGACATTCTTATCAACATTACGTATGAAGTCATTTTGCTTCCCAAACTTTTGTGGATAATATATGGAGTCAATGGACATAGTCTGACTCAAACTGATTAGAAGTATGTTGAGGTATCTGGAATGTGGACATCATCTTTTTCCTATCCGTATTGTGCTGTCTATATAAATTCTAGTCATACATGCTCGGTGAAAATGTTAACAATTGGTCATCAACTAGTTCAACAATTTTATTATCACCAATACAACGATAAGACATTTATATAATATCTTTTGGGGTCATGCTTTAAAACTTCAGAAACACATTCCTGTGACATTCATTTGAATATATCGTTTTACACTGAATTTTATAATTTTATAATTTTATAATTTCTTTTGGAAGTTTTTTTTAAAAATTTGTACTTTTTTTATAGCCTGAGCTCATCTAGTATCATGAGTTAAATATCATGATATGTATCACATTGTGGAAAAACCTATTGTTGCAACCTTAGAATATATCCATATTTTCTATCATCACACAAAGACAAATTGAACTTGTGTTATTATTGATTCCTTTTGCTGTTTATATTCCTGAGTTCTGTAAATTTTGAAGTTTCAGAATTGTGCGGGAGGATGAATGAATAGCAGTTATAGTGAAGATTGTTACACTTTCTTACACTTCTCATCCTTTCTCTTATACCTCCCCATTAATGCTTGCAATGTAATGAAAAAGGGTAAGAATGGAAGGAGGTGTTTATGCTTGGAACTAAAGGGACTCAGTTGTACGTATGAAAAAAAACAATAAATTGTTCCTTTTTGCATTGAATTTTGTGTTTGGGAAAAAGTAAAATATTGTGTAACTATCATTTGCTATGGGTGTCTGTCTTCAACAAAGCTATTGAATAGAGAAAAAGGAAATGGTGTATATTTCTATGAATTTCTGTGTGTAGGATTATGGAGAGATTCTTTGGGAGTGATGGTGAGTTGTGGATGATCTGATTGTTTACATTTTATAAACAAAACCTTTTGTTCACAATCAGGGTTGGGGGAATTTCTCAAATCTTGACTGATTTTGCTGAAACTTGCCTATAATGTTGACAACCCCCATCTCGGAATTGGAAAATGTTGAGATACGGTTGATCCAATTGTTCTGTATGTAAATAACCAGATGTCAACTTGCAAAAAATATTGAACTTTGGAACTGATGAGAATGAAAAATGTTTTACAGGTTCTTTGGCACTTATTACTGAAAATACATAATGATTCAAGATTTTCATGGTTTGTATAGATAAAAAAAACCTGGTATTTTGGTGTCAATAGTCCTACTGAAGATCTAATGGCCATCCTCTCACATATATATTCCAACCATAACCTTTATACTTTTGATATTTATTTATAAACTGATATCTTTTGTTGTCCATTTCAGATCCAAAGATTTGAACTCCTCGTTCAGAATAGTGAAGAGAATTTAACCAGTGCCTCATCGCATATCGTTGCCCTGAAGGAAGCCTCTTCTCAATTGAAGGGGGAACTAGATCAGTGCAGAGTTGACCTGAGGACGGCTAAAAACACTAACACACAGTTACAGGTAGGTGAGCACGCTCCTCTCCCAACTGCTCTAAATATTGATTCCATTTCTTGACATAAACCAAACATGAAAAACACTAAAGAATTGCTGGGATTGAAACGTTTCAGTGAACTATGCATTGCTCACTGGGAAATTGAGTACAGGAGTAACCTTACATAAAGCAGTTGATCCAAACATTTGGACTATATATATATATATATATATATACATAATTGCATAAATGAATCACCATAGCCTGTGAAGGAACCTAATAAAAAGATCATTATCTGGAAACAGTCATATCTATCGCCATTTTCGAATAGTAATGTCCAAATCCTGTGCTGGTAATTTTATCTTATTTTTTAATTTTTAAAAGCTAAAAAAATTAAAAAAAAAATTTTTTTAGATGTATCTCTTTTTTTCATCCAAAAGATGTATTTCTATGGATAATTCTTTATATAATTAGTTCTGGTACAAGGGTGGGCTTTGCTGAGTTCTTTTCTTCTAATGAAGAAAAATACTCTGGTCGATCAATCAGTTTGCAGGTTCTTTTGGTTCTCAAAGTCTTCATTAAATATCAAAGAAAAAACTTAGGTTATGCAGTGTTTGACCCTAACAGAACTACCGTGTGGAAAGATGTGTGCGGGTGTATAGAAATAATCTTCACAAATATTGAGCAGTCAATAAGCTATTTAAAACTTAGTGAAAGCTATGTGGTTTTAGATTTGATAGTTATCTTCCTTGTGTAAAGAAGCATGGCAATGATGTCGTTTGGTTTGTTTGTCTTTCTCAACATCACTCTTGGCCGGTGGTTCTCAAACCTTTCTGTAGCACAATAGTGTGTTGCAATGTATCTTCCAAGGGTGCTGCATAAATTTTCCCAATTACGCATGCATTTCAAACCTTGAAAGTGTCAAGTTCCCATATTGTCTGTCCTGTTTATGTAACAGTTTTCTATCCTGTGGTTTTAACACTTGATTTTGTGAGATCTGAACCTTTTTTAATGACAGAAGGAAGTCAGTGATCAGTACAAAATAAAAGTTCATTAACTTCTGAAACATTTTAGTTGGATTCATTTAATTTTTACAGTATGTCTACGTACAGCATATCATTTTATTACTACTTCAAAGTTTACAGTCATGTGGAAGCTGGAAGGTGATCAAACAGTAAAACTTATTCATGTCAATATGAATGTGTAAGTCAAATATATATTTCTTGGTATGCAGGCGTCTCTGATTCACTGGATTTTCCCGAAGTTGTTGACCTTGTAATTGATGATCTTGAAGACATTGCTGTGATGATTTTCTTCCCTCTGACTTTGAGGCAAAATTGGCAGAAGACGTTATTGAAACTCTTTCTAAAACGTTTGCTGATGGCTGCGTAAAAAATGAAATTCACACTTGAGTTGACGAGGATCAAGAAGTTATTGATAGTGACCAGACGGGCCCTTATTGGCGTCTGAAGAATGTTGCGGGAATAAATAGCAATGCTCATGGCAAGATAGAGGCCTATCGAATGGCAGATCATGAAGACAGAGACCATGGTGATGACAACAAGGGTTAGTTGCAACAACTCCTGTCGACCTTTGTCTTTAATGTGACGCATGCTCTTATTGTGTTGTATCAAGGAGTAGATAAGTAAGATGTTTAAGATGGAGAGAGATACTTCAGGGATGAAGACAGCGACAGCTATGTTCAGGACGTGCATAATACTGTTGTATATCTTACTTGTGCCCAGGGTCATGCCAGTAACTGGTATGGGGCTGGTGGTATCAAAGTTTGGGCCATGCTCAAAGCACTTGGAAAGGTGGAAAAGGAATGAAACAATGAAGATGGCTATGATAGCCACCTTAGCTCGATAGACGGTACACATGAGACGAGCTTTGAGAGCAAATCGTATTGCGATGAAGCGTTCAATGGTGATTGCTACTGTTAGCCAACTGGTGCATGTAATGAAAATATTCGATGTCACGTACCTGAAAGAGAAAAAAAAAGGAAGGCTTATCTCGGTGATAGAAAAAATAAAAAGGAACGAGACTAGAAAACTCTTGGAATTTATATCCCTTCTTTGGCCAGTATCTAAAATCTGAATGAAAATCAGTTCATATATAGTTACAATGCTGGAGAGATGTGTAGGTTTTGATTTTTTCATCCTTTGGATTATTTTCCTAATATATGGAGTAATATCTCCATGAAAAGATAAAAGTGAAAGATTTGATAGCTGAGGAGATACATTTGAAATATGTGTACTTGTCATAAGTTTCAGGTGGTCAAATGTCATTTAATCTTTTAACCAGGTGCAAATAAAAAGAGTGTCTTGTTGTTAGATACACACACACACACAATACACTCTTTGTCCATGTAGGAGCAGCATGTATATATATATATATATGTATGTGTATATATAATTATCCAAATATATGTGTATATGTATATACATATCTATTCATTTTTTTTATCAAGTGTAGTAATAGTACAATATGATGGGGCCTGGATTTTGTATGCATTTGCAAATAAGTCTGGTTAGTTGTTCAATAGAAACTGTCATGTGACCAATGTCTTTTGGTAGCATGCTGTGTTGAGGGTGATCAATCAAAAAATTGGAAAAGGGATGATATGTGTGTGTGTGTGTGTGTCATCAAACGGATTTAATATTAGTAATGAGTAAAAACTTTTTTTGTGTACATTCTAGTATTACGTGCTCAGATTTGAGTGCAATTTTTTTGTGATATGGTAGCTTGGAATTGTGAAATAATGAAAATATATCATCTAAAGACAATAGTATTAAAGATTATTGATAATCCTTTTTGATTCTGATATATTTGATAGCTTAATTGATCCACAAGCTCCAGAGGTATGGAATATGAGTTCAAGCCTTAGATGTCATCCAACACTGAATTTATTTATGAAAAAGTTACTTGGTAATGAAAAGAAAAAAAAAATTCCTCTCGTAAAACCTCCCCTTATTCAATTTCATGACATAGCAAGATCGAACATTAATTCTATTCCTTTATAATGGAAGAAAATAATTTCCTCTCAGGTTTTTCTCCAATCAAGATTATGACCAAACCCTTGTTTATGAAAACTAATTGCAATCAAGGCCAAGCAGTGTATATGTAAGGTTTTAAATCGTTTCAAGTTCAATACGAAATGAATTCAGGAATCATAGTTAACAATATCTTGCCTTGATCTTTTGAATAACTGTATAGACCTACTGACTCATCTTTAGGTATACAATTGAGAAAGTAACAGGTATTTACTAGTATTGAGTAATTCGTAATGAACTAATGTTCTTTTTTTTTTTGTTGATACATCATGGATTTTCTATTTCTCGTGATTGTTTTTGCCAATGTCTCTAAGTTAATATCACTAGGAGAATGTAAAAATGAATTACTTACCGAATGATGAGCAGGACACGAGAAGTAACGATGTAAGTATGAGACATGCCTTTCCATTTGGTGGTGCTTATGGCTGCTGGGAGAATCTGCATGGCCAAAAGCAACATGTCAGAAACCGCAAGTGCAATAAGGAAACAATTAGTGGAACCGTGCATTTCTTTCCTGGTCAGAACCAATAAGTTGATAATATTTCCTATGATACCTATCACACACAGGGTTGGGCTTATGACCTCTGTGAAAAGGGCCCTCAGTTTTTCATTCTGATCTTGCATTGCATGTTTTTTGTTGGTGGTGTTGTCAGCTGATGACTGTGGTGTTGTACTTATGTTCTGTCCAAGAGAATTGATTGTGTTGTTCTGTAAGTCAGTCTGTGGTGTCAGCCTGGAAGCACTGGTGATGCAAATTTGGTACAGGCTTAGCAATATAAGAATGAAAAATAAGTTTGTCTGCAGAGTCTTGAGCATTTTTGTCCTGGTTCCATTCATCTCTGATAGTTTGTCAGCCTCAAATAAACTTGAATAGAAATAAAGCTTGCTCTTCAAGTCCCCCCAACTGTATTCTCTCTACTGCTATGAAGCGTGTAATAGATTGGGCTTCGTGTATATCCGTCTGTCTGTCCCTCACTCTCACACTCACTCTCTCTACTACTACAGCTGCTGGCTGTCTGTGTGGCAGATATTTGATATTGCTGCCTGCTTTCTCTCAATATAGGAACATCTAAGGATTTCCCTAATATGAACCATGAAGTAAATATGCAACAACTATAGGAAATTCTCTAATTCCAACTGTGAAAACCCGTCTCTCTCTCTCTCTCTCTCTCTCTCATGCACTTAAATGTGGTTATTGGTTCTTTTTCTATTGAAAGGAAAAATTGTAAATGTGTATTTTCATCATATATGAGCTGTGATTACTATTTCATGATATTGGTGTATGAAAAATTTTACTTTTTACTCTCTTGTATGTCTCTTGAAGCTTGTGTAATACTTTATATATAAAGTGGTCATTTTCCCAAAGATGGGGACTGTAGATCAGCTGTTTCCAACTTTTGGGTCCACCAATGCATCACTGTGGGTCTTTGACCTTATTGAATGGCAGATCTTTTAAGATAATTTATGTAAGATATCCAGTCGAACCCCAAAAAGCAGGAAAAATCATCATCTGGCTTGACATGGCATTGGATAGCGGAAAGAATGCCCAAATGCATGGCCACCCTATCTACATATATATAATTTTAGGATTCCATTTGGAGGAAGATGAAAAGTTTTTAGAAAAAGTTCAAAGACAAGCTTTGTACTCGAATTAAAAAGTATGGGAGATCAAGGAGACTCAATAAAAATGTTTGAGGCTACTAATTCTAAAGGACTGAAATAGTACTACATATTCTGGTAATCTATCAACAGTTGTAAATGATCTTAAAAAGAATTAAGATGTTTATCACACCAAGTATTCAAGGCTTGAGGAGTCTTGCTTCCTTTTCAACCTTTTCAACCCTACTTGGATGCCTGAGGACTTCTCTTTTCTTTTTTATTTCAAATTATATTTACTATATTTTGCTAGAATTTTGAATGTAGTTTACAGTTGGGGGAGGGGCAGATTTAGCATTACTCGATATATTAGCCCCCTCACATGTAAATAACCAGAATTGATCTAAGGAGATAAATCCTGGTAAATAGCATGTTTGTTGATTAAGCACAAAAATGAGGTTAGTACACAGTTAGTTGGATTGTTAACAAAACGAAGAAATAAGAACAAACAAAGAAGTTAACAACAGAGCCAGGTTTAATTCATGAGTGAATTAAAATAAACAAGGACCAGAGTTTCTGCCAACATAGATATGTGGAGGGATCTACCAGGATAAAAGATGTAGAGATAGGAAGGAATGAAGGGAAAGTAAATGTGAGATTATTTATTTAAACATTGGCCTGAAACTGTCACCAAACGGAAAACATAGGTACCTACAATGTTAGAACACTGTCAACTGACATGCACCTAACCGATCTAGGAAGTGAAATCAAAAATGTCAAATGGGACATCATAGGCATTAGCGAGGTAAGAAGACCCGGAGAAGAACCAATCAAACTGAGGAGCAGACATCTTCTTTATAGCTACGGAAAAAAGAAAGTAAAACAAAGTGGGGTAGGCTTTCTCATCAATAAGGACCTGAAAGACAATGTAACCGGCTTCAAAGCTTCTGACCGAATAGCTAGTGTCACCATACAACTTTCAAAGTGATACAAACTCAATGTAATCCAAGTGTATGTTCCCACTTCGCAATCAACCCCAAGAGGAAATAGACATGAAGACCTGAACTCCCTACTCCAGGAGACCAAAAAAACACTTCAATGTCATTATAGGAGACTTCAACACACAGGTAGGACAAGGAAAGGAAGATTGCGTTGGCAAATTTGGATACAAAGTACAGAATGAGAGAGAAGATCTTTTTAAACTTTGTAACAGCTAACAGATTCAAAATGACTTGGAAGAGCCCCAATCACAAAACAAAGAACGAAATAGACTACATCCTAACAAACAAAAATGATATTGTCGAGGACATCCAAGTTCTGAATCAAGTCAATGTAGGCATCGACCACGGAATGGTACGATGTAAAATACAAGTAAACACCAACAAAGAACGCAGAAAAATGTTCCATTCAAAATTGCAACCGCTAAACATACGAAAAGAGCACGTTCAATCTTTCAAGCTCGAACTGAAAAACAGATTTTGAATTCATACTGAAGAAGACGACACCAACATCAATGAACTAAACAACAAAATGACAGCATCAATAATAGAAGTCGCCGCTATATTTAGACTAATGAGCACACAACCCATTAGTAAAATCTCAGACGAAACCAGAAATCTTATGGAAAACGCTGAAACATCAAGCCACTAACAACAAGAAAGAAAATTGAAGAAGCCGAATGAATTTTAAAATTTTACCAAAAACTTTATTCGTCCAAACAAGTTTTTGGTAAAATTCTTTGGCATGTTTGACAATCCTGTCTCTGTCTGTTGTTAGGTTTCCATTTTCCATGAATATACTGGTTATTTGCTTTTGTCCTGAGTTGAGGCCTTTGTTTATAGCTTTGAAGCCCCAACCTTTTTCAAGAGTTGATTTGATGACTGCCATCGTGTATCTTCTTCTGTCAGCCCTTCGTTTTTTTCTTGATTAATTTATTTAGTTCGGCTTCAACAACTACTGGCCTATAAGCCTACTCAACTGCGTATACAAACTTTTCACAAAAATCATCACCAACCGAATCACAAAAACACTTGATGAAAACCAACCCCAAGAGCAAGCTGGCTTTAGAAGAAGCTACTCGACCATGGACAACCAGCATTTGATAAATCAACTGAAAGAAAAAGCAGCTGAATATAAACTACCATTTGCTGTAGCTTTTGACTTCAAAAAGGCGTTTGACTCAGTAGAAATCCCTTAGGTCATGGGGGCCATCACTCGACAAGGTGTAGATCCAGTATCTGTTGAAGTGCCGAAACATATATACAATCACAGCAGCTCCTTTATCAGGCTACATAAAGACTTGGACCCTTTTCAGCTCCGGAAAGGAGTAAGACAAGGTGATACCAGCTCACCCAAACTCTTCACAGCCTGCCTCGAGATGATCTTCAGAAGACTAGACTGGGAGAGTAAAGGGATTAAGATAGACAGCGAGTATCTGAGCAACCTCAGATTTGCAGATGAGATTGCCCTTTTTGCAGAGAACCTGCACGACCTCCAACTAATAATAGATGAACTAAATGAAGAGAGCAAGAAAGTTGAACTTCAGCAAGACGAAGATCATATGCAACAACCACATCGGAGATAAAAACACTGAGATCAAAATCGAAGATACAGAACTGGAGAAAGTAGATCACTACATCTATCTAGGACAACAAATCTCCATGAGACCCTCAAAAGAAGAAGAAACTGAGTGAAGAATCACACTAGGATGGCAAGCCTTTGGCAGTGCAAGCTCAACTTTCAAAAATAAGAAGATGCCATTAATCTAAAAAAGAAGGGTGTATAACCAATGCATCCTCCCAATAGTCACTTATGGAGCTGAAACATGGAACTTAACCAAGAGACAGACTCGCAAACTGAGAAGCGTGCAACGTGCACATGAAAGAATCATGCTCAACCTCACATAGAGATATCACAAGACAGCACAGTACATCCGGGAGAAGACAAGAGTCAGGGACATCATAAAATCCATTAAAAATCTCAAATGGCAGTGGGCTGGCCATGTTGCACGAATGGTGGACAACCAATGGACATCGCAACTCACAACATGGATCCCCCGAGATCACATGCGCAACTGAGGCTGGCAGAATATTAGATGGAGAGACGAGCTAGACAAGTTCAGGAAGTACTAGCTTCGCAACACCCATGATGGAGAAATGTGGCGAATCCTGGGCAAGGTCCATGTCCAACGACATTGAAAGACTGATGATGATGATGATTCAAGGCTCTAGATCTTGTCTAAGTAGGATTGTTAGGATGTGTGCTTTGATGTACACATTGTATATCTCCTTTTCACTCTAAAATAAATGTTCTGCTGGAAGTTTTTGAAAGATGGTTGGGTTCTCCTCTATCCTGCATTTTAACATCATAATTAATGACTGTCATCCGCTGAAGACTTGAAACACTCCAACCAGTTTTGGGTTGCAGTCAGATATTGTTCCATTCCCTCTCAGATCTTGAATTCTGCTTGCAACTTCAGTAGCTTTGAGGCCCAGATTAAAATGATTCCTTAAACTTTAAAAAATCTCAATAGTTATTTCCACCATTATAACATCAGAAACAAAAGGTATGGCTGGTTAGTATTGACGATATAATAATCTAAACCTATGAGCGTATATGCAAATTTCTCATGTTTGTTGCTCATGAATATCATTGGTTGATTCATCTTCCTATTATGACATGACAATTACGTCACAGAAACTCGAGACTTAATGCACTATCACATAACAGCTGGTGTTGAGTCTGGACTTGAATAAAACCTAAAAACAGGATATTTGAATTATCAAAACTAAGTTACCCAATCAAAAATCTTTAGGCTCCTTAGTGCTTATCCATATATAGGTAACACCGTCAGTTTTGACTTGTATATTCCAGTAATTTTAATGATGTATTGGGAGTCCTCGTCTTTAGATAGGCACATGAAATAAGCTTTTGAGTAATGGTCTGTCAGAGAACAATTACTTTTGATACATCCTAATAAAAAAAATATTGTGAATATATATTTCATGGCTGGCATACCAAGGTTGTTGATGGAGAGAATGTATGTGAGCACTTGAGATAACCCCTCTCCCATACCCATGCTTGGACAGTAAGATAGTTATCTGCTGCCTCTTTTCCAGGGGGCATTTGAAGTAGGGCATGCTCAGAATATATCTTTGTGCCAACCCTGTCACCAGTGAATAAGTCTTATATGGGAACATTAGGTTGGAGTTACATGAAACAATTGTACTGCACTATTATCCTTTACTGACTATAAGGTTCCAACTTTTGAACCTGGAGAATTTAGATGTTAATAAAACCTGTTAGAATAAGGCCACCGAAAGATCAAAATAGCTTTGTTTATAAAAATAGAATTAAAAAAAAAAAACTTTCAGAAGGGGTCTAATGGAGTACTGATGCCAATTTTCAAGTCTGTGGACAAGATGGTATGGTCAGGAGCATAGGGCTACCAATTTAGATGTTTTGGGGTTATAATTTTTTTTCGAATTAGTGTGTTCCAGACCAGGGTTATCAATTTAAATGTAATTTTTCAATTTTGAAAGTCAGTCTCAAATCTGAAAAATTTCTAAAAAAAAATCTCAATTAGCAATACAGGACTCACTAACACAAATCCATATAAAAAGGGGTTGAACCTTTTGGCATTTTTGGTGGCCATGGTTGTTCAATAGTTTAACCCAATTTGAAAATCGAGATTATTGCTTCCATATTAATGTTTGGTAACTAAGTTCTGTTAGAATTGTTCGAATTTTTTTTTTGTAGGCCTAAACGAATATTGACTCATTGATCTGGACCTGCACTTTCTATTTTGTGTAGATCTTCTGATTAAATTCCAATTTTCATTTACCAAAAGAAAGGGTATTGCAGAATAGTCAATGTTGGTAATCATTTGGCCATGTATAGCATTACAGGTAAACCCTGATTAAAGAGTTTAATAAGCCCTTCTAAAATGTAAATTGAAACGGAGTTGATTTAGCTCAAAAACCTTGAGGATATTTATACGTCGCGTAAATGATTCAGCATAACCCACATGTGTACTAGAACTAATTGTCTAAAGAATTATCAATAAAAATAGATCTTTTATCTTGGAAGAAAAACCCATATCTTTCATCTAAAATTATTCCCCACCCCCAATACCAGCACAAGATTTGGGAACTTGGTTCTTGGAAAAAAAACGTTTTTTAGATGGAGCTTAGTACTGTACTAGTGCAAATTTTCATGGTTGTAGCCTCCGCAAAATGTAACCAGGATCTTTTTGAAGAGGCAAAGAGAATTTGTAGCCCTCTTGGCTGGTTGGTTGGGCCAGCCAGATGTGGGTCTACCTGATTGATAATGTAATTAATCCTGAATTTCAAATCGAGATGAAATTAGAATTGATTTCCAGACAATTCTTTGATACATGATAGCAAAGGAAAATAAAAGGATTGTCAGTTTATTTAAAGGAAAGAAGCATTATATTATTTGATGAGGAAAACTATTGAAAGTAGTTTGATAAGTCTTCCCTCCTCCTCCTTTTGACATATGTCCTGTGATGTGGGCACACAGCTGTTTCTACTTGGCAGCAAATTTTGCTTCCAAGTTTCATGTCTGTCAAAAGATAACTGTTTCAAAGTTTCGGTTGTTTGAAAAATCTCGCTGAAATCCTTTTGAATGATTTGCTTTACAGGATTGAGACTGTGTTCATTCGCTACATCATCTTAGGCTTTGTAGGCTCTTTGATTTTCCAAGTTGAGCAAATTTGGTATAGTCTACCTGTTTTTGAACTGTTGTTAAAAGTGTGCACACACACAAACACATACTGCAAGTCCCTACTGTGAAAAAGAAAAAAAAAAAAAAGAAAGTCTTTTGAAGAAAACTCTACAATATGAATTTTAAATTATCACAAACTAAATTATTTTGAATAAGCCTTTTAATGCCATAATCAAATTTTGGGGTACTATATTCAGTTCTTGGGTTAAAAAATTGTTTGTTTGTTAATTGAAAATGTGCTCATTGAAACAATGTTAATCTTGGATTTCCTGTATTGCGAGGAACTAGTCTATGAAGAGAAGATTTACTAAGAATATGATGGACCGTAGTTCCAAACTGAAAACTTTTTAGAAATGAACAGGAATAAAGTGTAATGAAAACAGGTAATGTAACCAACATCTTCAGGCAGCATGCTGTGTTGGGGATGATCAATTGAAGTATTAGAAAAAGGATGATCAATGAGTAAGTTAACTTTTCTCTCCTTTTGTTGGGTGGGGATCAAGAAAAGACTGAATCAAAAAAAATGAGTATTAATACTATTGAAGATAACCTAAAGGAACAATTTAGCATAAAATTACATTGCTAATTGACCTCCACTAAAACCCTATTTGGGTGAGGACTAAATGAAAACCCTAAACGGAATTTGTAGACATAAGGAGTGGATGTTGAAATTTTCAGCCTTCTAGCTCTATTGGTGTGGCCAGTATGCATTATATATATATATGTATATATATATATATCGTCAGTTTTCAGTAACTTTTGTTCTGAAATGAATAGCGTGATGATGTTGGGGGCAGAGGATTCTGATGTCCTATTGGTTCGAAGTGTAGCGCGCGTGCTCTGCAGATGTGGAAGGAAGGGAGTTGTACGAAGGGAATGCACGCCAAGTATGAATCTGGACGTAAAGATGAAACAAAGTAAAAAGAACACGTACAAATATATGGATGGACAAATAAGACATACATTTAATACAAAGACATTAAAGACAAATGACGAATGCTGAAGTACATATAAGGATAACATAAATCTGATCGAACGTTTGAAGAGAAGAGATAGCGAAAGATGGGAACTTTCTTATCATTGACAGTACTAGCGTCAGTTGAAGTGGAGTTGTCTGAACTGCTTGTGGATCTGTATGGCTTGGATTGTACCAAGAAATAAGTAGAATCCAGGTTCAGTGTGTGAGCCAAACTACCAAGTAGTGTGCGTTAACTTAGGCGCTATTCCCTGACGCTGATAGACTCTCAACGGACAGACCATGAAAGACAGAACATGGAGTTTTATCTATGCGTGTTTCCTGAAGTAAAGAAATTTAGGAAAGATTATTGTGACTATCGGATAGTAAAAATCATTGCCATTTCATTCATGAGAGTGAGAGGTGTATATACGTGAGTGAGAGGTGTATATGTGTTTGGAGCACATGGTGATGACACGGTGGTGTAGCTGTGTAGCTCTGCGTATGTGTGATGCCTTGACATTGATGAAGTAAAATGGGCAAAGTTAGTACAGAGATAGGTCACAGCGGAAAAATGGCTAAGATTGGATTGGCTGGGAGGTCGGCAAAATAATAATCTTAGAGAGAGAAAGATAGTAGCCGGCAACAAGTGCCGGGGTCAGAAGCATAACCAGCTGAGGGTACTGGTACTAGTGAGCATTAGACCATGTACATCCAGGGTTTTTTGGAGTGAGTGAGGTTTTCGATATTTAGCTAAAAGAAGAGCTTCGTATTTAATTCCTAGCTAAAATTCTAGGAAGCGCTACTCAGTCAATTAAACTGGCTTAAAAACTGATGAAATGTTGAGTTTGGGTCTATAGTTTCTGATGATTGATCAGACTTTACCAGGAGTTTTAGTATCCCCAAGAATCACCAATGTTGATATGTTAATAGATTTTAGTTAATATTAGTCAGGTTATGTAGTTGGTTGAGGCTTCAAACAAGTTAGAGAAAAAAAAATCACAAAACAAGCAAAGATACTTTCAAAACATTTATTTTGGAAAAATAGAAAAATTATTTGAAATATAAGCCAATAAATATATTTTTTTATCTTTAGATCCTTTTAATTGGTGTGTATTTTCTAGTTTTGCAGGCTTTATCATACATTCCAAAAAGCTCTTTCTTAGTACATGAAACAAATAGCTCTGAGAGTTTTTAATCACATACTTAAACAATTATACTTCAAACAATGGTTATGATAGATGCCCTATCTAAAAGAGATTCATAAGTAAAAACAGAACAACTTTTGACTAGTGGTAGAATTGTTTTTAGTTATTAATTCGTTAATCACAGCCGTCATTTTTGGGTGGCAAGGATGAAGTAATTTTGCAGTTGCATTGTACATTAAAAAACATAGTTGTGTGGCATAGTCTTCATGTTCAATATTTCCTGAATGTTGAACTAATCTATAGATAAAATTAAAGATATAATTTATCAAGTTTAAAGTAACATAAAATCCTATATCTACTAAGTTATGTCACTGATGATATAAATGTAGCAGAGGACAAAAGTACAAAAAGTGCAAGTAGGAAATAGAGAATAATTTCCTAGTGAGATTTGAACTTGTCTTTCTTGCCCAGGGAAGCCTGCTCTTAATGCTAGAGCTATGAGAACTCCATGGTATAACCCTAACTCTCCATTCCCGATCTCTCTTCTGCCATGTTTGTGTTTGTTTCTGAACTATTTGTGTCTGTAAAGCAATCATATTTTTTTAATTTATTTGTATTAGATGAAGTATTATAAATCATAGCTTACAGTGCTTCCAATGAGAAAAGAAAAATGGTAAAAGATGGTTTTTGTATATTAAATGAGCGAAGTCATGAATGACATGATTTTCTTTGTTTACTAAATAATATCTCGGGAATAATGCAATAGTAATAATTCTTTGGAATGAAGCAATTATAATAATTCTTGAAAAAAAATCGAAGTATTTTTCATGAATTGCATTTTTTAAACTATGCTACTTATGAAACTCTGTGCGGTTCCAAAGTTTAGACTCTGTTGATAGAGCTCCCTAACTGCCTGACCTATGCAAAGAATAGTTGCCTAAAGCTCTTACTGGAACTGTCAATTTTGAATGAGGCCAGTTGCTGCTGAAACTAAATCGGGATTAGGGTATGCCAATGATCATTTTTCTTTCAAGTTATCTAATAGGACAGTGTAGGAATGGTACGAGATTGATTCGAATTTAGGTATGAATGTTGATCTGGAAAGATTTGTTTGGAGGAAGAGCGTGTGGTTGTGAAAAGCTGCTTGGCCAATACATTTGTCCACGATTCATAAATATATCATAATGTTAAACTCCAGTGTGTGTGTGTGTGTTTGTGTGTGCATGTGTAAATAGTTCTGGAGATAATTTTCCCTGTTCCTGTAAATATTTCACATGATTCAAGCAGATACTTCATGTATGGCTATTCTCCAAGGTTTATGGGCTTTATCACAACATTTCTGTTGTTAATGGATTTTTTATATCAAAATAAAAATTGGGTTGATAGAGTTTTACATTATAGCAAGATATATAAAACAGTATTAATGTCTCCTCTTTAATGCAATTAAAAAAAATTGCAAAATGATATATAAAAAATGAGCTTTTGTTTTCATCACTTACTTTTTTTTGTTGTTTTTTAAAAGAAATTTTTGGTTATGCAGTGTTAAACCCTAACACAATTGAAATATTTACCAATCAATGACCTATTTGAAACTAGGTAAAAACTGTCATTTTGGATTTTTTTTATCTCCCTTGTATGACTATTGTCTGCGAAGAAGCTTGAGTATTTTTCTCTCTTAAAATCACTCTTGGTCACCAGTTCTCAAACCTTGCTGTAGTGCAATAGTACTTAACAACTATCTTTTAAGTGTGCTGTATGAATCTTTTAAATATATAAACATGTATTTCAAACTTTAAAAGCGTCAAGTACCGATATTATGTCTGTCCTGTTTCTTAAGCAAAGTTGCCGATCTAGTGGTTTTATCACTTAATTTTGTGAGATCTGAACCTTTTCTTTTAATGACAGAAGGAAAACAGAGTCTGTATGATACAAGTTTCGTTCATTGACTACTGAAATGTTTTTGATTCATTTGATTTTTAAAGTGTATCAACATACAGCACACACCTTTGTATAGTTACTTCAAAGATTACTGCTACAAGGAGGTAGGATGGTGATAAAACCTATTCCTCTCAATATGAATGTATATTCATGTTTCAATGGAATGAAAAGTGCTGTGCAAGTCATACGTATCTCATAGTGCACCAAAATATGGTTTGAGGACCATCGATCTAGGCAGGTGTCTCTGATTCACCGGATTTTCCCGACGTTGTTGACCTTGTATTTGATGATCTTGAAGACATTGCTGTGATGATTTTCTTCCCTCTGACTTTGAGGCAAAATTGGCAGAAGACGTTATTGAAACTCTCTCTAAAACGTTTGCTGATGGCTGTGTAAAGAATGAAATTCACACTTGAGTTGACAAGGACTAAGAAGTTATTGATGATGCGCAGACGGGCCCCTATTGGTGTATGAAGAATTTTGCGGGAATAAATAGCAATGCTCATGGCAAGATAGAGACCTATCGAATGGCAGATCATGAAGACAGAGACCATGGTGATGACAACGAGGGTTAGTTGCAACAACTCCTGCCGACCTTTGTCTTTAATGTGACGCATGCTCTTATTGTGTTGTATCAAGGAGTAGATAAGTAAGATGTTTAAGATGGAGAGAGATACTTCAGGGATGAAGACAGCGACAGCTATGTTCAGGACGTGCATAATACTGTTGTATATCTTACTTGTGCCCAGGGTCATGCCAGTAACTGGTATGGGGCTGGTGGTATCAAAGTTTGGGCCATGCTCAAAGCACTTGGAAAGGTGGAAAAGGAATGAAACGATGAAGATGGCTATGATAGCCACCTTAGCTCGATAGACGGTACACATGAGACGAGCTTTGAGAGCAAATCGTATTGCGATGAAGCGTTCAATGGTGATTGCTACTGTTAGCCAACTGGTGCATGTAATGAAAATATTCGATGTCACGTACCTGAAAGAGAAAAAAAAGGAAGGCTTATCTTGGTGATAGAAAAAAATAAAAAGGAACGAGACTAGAAAACTCTTGGAATTTATATCCCTTCTTTGGCCAGTATCTAAAATCTGAATGAAAATCAGTTCATATATAGTTACAATGCTGGAGAGATGTGTAGGTTTTGATTTTTTCATCCTTTGGATTATTTTCCTAATATATGGAGTAATATCTCCATGAAAAGGTAAAAGTGATTTGATAGCTGAGGAGATACATTTGAAATATGTGTACTTGTCATAAGTTTCAGGTGGTCAAATGTCATTTAATCTTTTAACCAGGTGCAAATAAAAAGAGTGTCTTGTTGTTAGATACACACACACACACAATACACTCTTTGTCCTTGTAGGAGCAGCATGTATATATATATATATATATATATATATATATATATATATATATGTGTGTGTATATATATGTGTATATATAATTATCCAAATATATGTGTATATGTATATACATATCTATTCATTTTTTTATCAAGTGTAGTAATAGTACAATATGATGGGGCCTGGATTTTGTATGCATTTGCAAATAAGTCTGGTTAGTTGTTCAATAGAAACTGTCATGTGACCAATGTCTTTTGGTAGCATGCTGTGTTGAGGGTGTAAAGTCTGAATTTTTTGAAAAACAAGCAGGCACAAAGTAAGGACCTGTTGAGCAATAACTTGTGTGTATATATATTATATATATATATATATATGTATATGTGTGTGTGTGATCAAATGGGTTTAATATTAGTAATAAGTAAAAACTTTTGTTGCGTACATTCCAGTATTACGTGCTCAGATTTGAGTGCAATTTTTTTGTTATATAGACGAAAACTTATGGTAGCTTGGAATTGTGAAATAATGAAAATATATCATCTAAAGAAAATAGCATTAAAGATTATTGATAATCCTTTTTGATTCTGATATATTTGATAGCTTAATTGATCCACAAGCTCCATATGTGTGGAATATGAGTTCAAGCCTTAGATGTCATCCAACACTGAATTTATTTATGAAAAGGTTACTTGGTAATGAAAAGAAAAAAAAAAATCCTCTCGTAAAACCTCCCCTTATTCAATTTCATGACATAGCAAGATCGAACATTAATTCTGTTCCTTTATAATGGAAGAAAATAATTTCCTCTCAGGTTTTTCTCCAATCGAGATTATGACCAAACCCTTGTTTATGAAAACTAATTGCAATCAAGGCCAAGCAGTGTATATGTAAGGTTTTAAATCGTTTCATGTTCAATACGAAATGAATTCAGGAATCATAGTTAACAATATCTTGCCTTGATCTTTTGAATAACTGTATAGACCTACTGACTCATCTTTAGGTATACAATTGTTAAAGTAACAGGTATTTACTAGTATTGAGTAATTCGTAATGAACTAATGTTCTTTTTTTTTTTGTTGATACATCATGGATTTTCTATTTCTCGTGATTGTTTTTGCCAATGTCTCTAAGTTAATATCACTAGGAGAATGTAAAAATGAATTACTTACCGAATGATGAGCAGGACACGAGAAGTAACGATGTAAGTATGAGACATGCCTTTCCATTTGGTGGTGCTTATGGCTGCTGGGAGAATCTGCATGGCCAAAAGCAACATGTCAGAAACCGCAAGTGCAATAAGGAAACAGTTTGTGGAACCGTGCATTTCTTTCCTGGTCAGAACCAATAAGTTGATAATATTTCCTATGATGCCTATCACACACAGTGTTGGGCTTATGACCTCTGTGAAAAGGGCCCTCAGTTTTTCATTCTGGTCTTGCATTGCATGTTTTTTGTTGGTGGTGTTGTCAGCTGATGACTGTGGTGTTGTACTTATGTTCTGTCCAAGAGAATTGGTTGTGTTGTTCTGTAAGTCAGTCTGTGGTGTCAGCGTGGAAGCACTGGTGATGTGAATTTGGTACAGGCTTAGCAATATAAGAGTGAAGAATAAGTTTGTCTGCAGAGTCTTGAGCATTTTTGTCCTAGTTCCATTCATCTCTGATAGTTTGTCAGCCTCAAATAAACTTGAATAGAAATAAAGCTTGCTGTTCAAGTTCCCCCAACTGTATTCTCTCTACTGCTATGAAGCGTGTAATAGATTGGGCTTTGTGTCTCTCTCTCTTTGAAAACTACAGCTGCTGGCAGTCTGTGTGGCACTGGTTGGGAGATATTTAACGATGCTGCCTGCTTTTTCTCAATATATAGGCAGCCTTCAAGGATTTCTCCTAATAGGAACCATTGGGGAAATCCCTCAATTCCAATTGGCAGAGGGATTTTAGAGTTTTAGGAGTGTGAGGAAGTGATTATACGTCAAACGCATCATAGATTAGTAGTGATTTCTCTTCTTTCTTTTCTTTTTTTTTCCTGTATGATGCTCTACATATAGAGTAGCCATCTCCAAATTTTTTGAAATGAGGACACTCTAGACCCAGCATTTCTCAACCTCGGGTCCATGGACCCCCAGGAATCCATAAATGTATTATTTGGGGTCCATGAGCTTGTTGAGAGGATAACAGGATATTTATTTTTGTCAGACCTTAAAGAGCAGGATAAATTAATAACTGGTTCAAGGTGGCAACAGCCAGGAGGAAAGAATGCTCAAAAGATGATCTTTCTTGGAGAAATATGAAAATCATTTTGAAAAAATCCTAAGACTAGCTGATATGTATGTGTGTATGCTTTATTTATATGATATATATATATATCTCACAATATAAATCAGGGATATATCAATTCAATATCCGATGTATGATGGGTTATTTCATAAAGTGCTGGATACATTGAACATTAAGATAATTCATAGAGCTCAAAATATAATGGGGCTTTTGTTTCTACTGTTTGGGCTTCTTCAGGTGAATGATCTGGCTTATTTTAGATTCCTTTTGGGGATATTTTTGGGTGTTTCTATTCATATCTTTTTGTTAATTTGTTGGTCATGGCTGGTGTTTTTTTTTATTTAATTGGGATGTTATGTTTGTTGGTGGCTATAAATTATAAATGTAGACACTCGGTACTATTTTATAATCAGTAACAATGGAGTAAAAAAAAAAAAGAAAAAAGTCTGCTGTTTTGATGTTTCTATGGGTAGTCTCAATGCAGTCAAGATTTCTGACCTAATCAGCTTGTATATTCTATGTAACTTCACCAGAAAACTAAATTCTAAAAATATAGGACTGTACTGGGATGACGGTCAACTGATTGTAGAAAACAGCAATGTGCATAAATGTGAAAAAATCAAAAAGAAAATGAAATGAAAAAAAACTGAACTTTGAAGTTGAAATCAAAGCCAATGTTAAAATTCTACATTTTTTAGGTGTTCTTCTTGATTTAATAACACCCTTTTACCATATAGAAAAGAAAACAAGTTTTAACCATCCAAGCAAAATCATTAAAAAGATCCCCAAAGCAATAGAAACTAGACTAATGTATAATCCCTCAAATGAAATGATATTTGACAATATTAGAAACAAATATACTAAAGCCGTAAAGAATAGCAGTTTTATGAAACTAACTTTAAACATAAAAAAGTTGAATCCGATGGAGTAAAACATAGCAACAACAATAAGTAGAGGTTGGAAAATTATCTGTTATACACCACCTACAAGTAAAAACAAACTTTGGAAATATATTCATCCAATTAATAGAATCCCACCAACCACCCCCACAGCAACCTACTGAGTGAAATATTCAACAAGAACTGAAAATTAGCTATAGTTGTATGGAAAATTTTAATAAACCCATAACAAAATATAATAGAGTAATTAGAATTAATCCTAACAAGAAAACATAAATACACCAGATAGGAGTTGTCCTAACAAAAGCAGATGCTCTTTGCAAAACAAATGTCTTAAATTGAATATTGTATACCAAGCTGAAATATCAACCCAGGGGAAACCCCTTAAAAGATGAGGCTGCTGCAGGAATATAATGCATTTTATAATCATTCTGTTGTATCATATCACAAGTTTTTCAATGTCCGTCGTTAAAAATAGACTTTCCCCAAGATTTGTCATACCTCTTTGTCATGGGCGTTGCGGAGCCAATACTTTCTGAATTTATCTTGTTCGTCTCTCCATCTTGTATTCTGTCCGCCACAGTTGCGTATGTGATCTCTAGAGATCCATGTTGTGAGAAGTGATGTCCATCATTTGTCTGCCATTCTTGTAACATGACCAGCCCATTGCCATTTGGGTATTCTAATGGATCGCGTATGTCCATTACTTAATATACAAGTGTCATGATCAAAGAAACAAATAGACTGAGGATAAACGAGATGAGAATTTGGGTTGAAAGCAGTTATTTGGGCCTTTGCATTACCGGTGACTGTTTAGCATAATGGTAAAAGCATTGTTATGTTGAAGCAGTTACTCTATTAGTGGCATGTTCAATTTCTGCAGCTGCCCCATTTTCTTTAATTGTTTATTCTATTTATTTATGTTGTCTATGGTGAGTGATACATCAACCATGTAATGATGGGAAATCATTTCCAATGAGTTTGTGTGTGTATATAATGAAATTTATATTTATATATTGCAAAGTGATGTTCAATCAACAGTACTGGGTTACCATGTTAAGTGAGTTGAAAAAAATATATGTAATACATAAAAAACGTTGAAGACAATCATTGATAAATATTGGGAAATAAATGACTCACATTTTTGAAAAAGATCTCTGTGTATAGTGTTTAAAGCTGTACGGCTTTCTGGACCCCCTCCCCATATATATGTTGCGTCATCCACAGACAGTTGTTTCATCATATTATGACTGTTCAGTGTGGTTATACTTGATATCCAGTGCCAGACAGGATTGACACCTTCACCCCAGACCAGGAGTTTTTTTACACATATGTCATAATTCCCAATCTATCAAAGTGCTCAATTCAAGAGTTAGAAGAGCGTTGCATAATTGCTTTTTGCAGATGGGTGACCAACCTAAGAGTGCTCCCCCCACCCCAAGGAGCGTTATGATTTAATATATATTTCACTTTTGATTTGTGTTTTTTTTTTTTTTTTTTAAATCTGACCTTTTTTTTAGTGATTTTTTTTGCCACCCAGAAGAGGTCATTTTCAAATTCTAATCTTTTTTATCACCCTCTTTTCAAGTTTTTTAATTGATCACTCCCAATGCAGCATGCTGCCACAAGACATTGGTAACATGACAGTCTCTATTGAGTGACTAACCAGAGCAGTTTCTTACTGTTTCACAAGAGAGGCTCTTGACTCATCTACAATTAAAGGATGTGTGGATATATAATACTTCTATAATAATAAGCCTCCACTGACTGGTACCAACATTAAGAACTTAACTTCCTGCTCATTTATCCAATTGGTGTGAGAACTTCTTCCTAACCTCTTTATTTTGATCTGTTCAAACTTTTTTTGTCATTCCCATTCAAAGTTCAGGAACTATTTGATTTTCCTATTTGAGCTATCATTGCATCACCTGAACACTTGACAATTTGAAACAAAACAATTTGTGCCCTTGACTCACTGATCTGAATCTGCTCTTTCTATTTTGTTTGAATCTTCTGGTTCAATCCCAATTTTCATTTACCAATACAAGAAAGGGTATTGCAGAATGGTCAATGATAGAAATGATGTGGTTTTGTATAGAATCAACAGAAAACCTCGATTGAAGAGTTTAATAAATCCTCCTAAAGTGTTGTGCGAATCGAAACTGAATTTAGAAACATGGGAAATATCCCTACCTTGCATCAATGAATCACCATAGCCAGTACATTTTATCATTTAAATAGAAAAATTTCTTTACCTTTTTCTCATATGTATCGTGGTGTGGGTGCTTAGCTGCTTCTACATTGCGGCAAGTTAAGTACTTTTGATATCAGGACCGGCTTCGATATATTTCTTTTTTATATTTTGGCTGTTTGAAAAATCTTACATCCTTTTAAGTAATCTCTCTTCACAGGATTGAGACTCTGTTCATTTTCTACATCTCAGACTTTTTGACTTTTTGACTTTCTTAATTGAGCAAATTTGTTATGCTTTACCTGTTCACTGTTGATAAAATAATGCACTCACATGCATCAGAGGTTCTGGCTATAACAGACATTTTTTAAGAAAACAGAATACAATACAATCACTAAATCATTTGAGTGAACTAATTAAAGTACTAATCAAATTTTGGGGCAAGTATTTGACTTTTTGGATTGAAAAATTGTTTATATTTAAAAATTGTTTTGCATTTTAATTGAAAACATGGTTATTGGATTCCCTGTATTGCGAGGTGAAGAGTAGATTTGCTGAGAATATAACGGACCATAGTTTAGAACTAAGCATCTCTTGGAAATGGATTGGAAAGAAATATAATGAAAACCTGTCTGGGTAGTCTCTCAATAGAAACTATCATGTGACTCCTATCTTTTGGCTGCATGCCATGATCAATATATAAGTTACCTCCCTTGCCTTTTGTTGGATCACCAGAAAGTCAGAATTTTCAAAAAAACATGTGAACACTGCTTGACACAAACTAGTTTAGCATTCATTTACATCGTAAATTGAACTGGCCCTAAAAATGATTCTTTTTCTAGATCTAAATAGTAAATGCTTAGACATTCTGCTCTTTTGCTTATTGGTCCATGGCAGCCAGACAGAATCACCTAAAAACTGAAGAATCCTAAGTGATATTGTATGATATCGGGGTTAGAGTTATCCATATAGTTTATATCATTTCCTCTTTTGGAATATCAATTAGCATAAAAGCAATAATTGAATCACCATTGCTCCCCATGTGGCCTGTCTGACCAACCAGCTGAGTGATCTACAGATCCATCTCTCTCTTTGTATGTGTCTATCAGCATGTGTGTCCCTGGTTGCTCCTAGTCCCATTTTTTGGAGGCTTGAATATTTGCATGAGTACACCATTGGTCAACTTGAAAAAACTGGGTTTTTTTTTTCTCCCCCTAAAGTGCTTTTTTGATTCTATATAGTCATTTTAAACCAATAATACCCAAATCTTGGGTTGGTACTTTTTCCAGGTAATTGTAGATGATGGATTTTTTTTTTTTTCCGTAGATAAATTTAGATTATTAGTTCTGGTATGCATGCAGGCTATGGTGATTCATTTATATGAGTTACAGATATGTTTGTTTTATTTTTAACATTCACTGTCTAAATTATGCAATTTTTAAAATTCATTTTTCAGGTTGAACTTGAGAAGGCTGGAGTTGAGCACCAGGCAAAACTGGCTCAGTGTGAAAAAGGCTTCCAAGAAAATATGAAACAATTTTGTGAAGAAACAGAGGAGAAATCCAAAGAAAATATAAGGTCTGTGCGATTTCTTGAACCTGTTGACTGAATGAGATGTATGTGGCCTTAGGTATATTTGTGAAAGGGTGATACTGTATTGGCCAGGCAATCTGAGGTTGCTGACAATTTCAGGAAGAACTATTGAAGGTTTTGGGAAGATGACTGGGTAAAATCCCTCTCTACCAAGGACGACACACCTTTCGACTGTACAAGAGTTTCAAAGATTTGAATATGGCAGACAATGAATACAACAGGAAAACCCAGGTTTGGTACTCCTGTAATTATGGGGTACAGGGTGTAATATGCATAAAATAAGTTATCGCCTTGCATTAGTGTCTTAAAATAAACCATTGAATATTTTGTGTAGAATTTGTGTATCAAATTATTGTCATTGCTCTGTATTATTTTTATTTATTTTATTCTTTTTGTAGTTTTTAATACGATTGTGTTTTGGAGGATTTGTTTTGCATATGTCCTGACTCACAGAAAAAATTCAGCAAGAATAATTGTAGGTCTTTTATGCATATTAAATCCAGGAATCCATTATTACAAGAGTATCCCATTTCTTTTTCCTCCCTTTTTTTTTTTTCTTATTTGTCCTTTCGGCCCAAACAAGCTGAGTGACTATTTGTATGCCTCTTGAAACTGTAAATGTATTTCATGCTTGATGCATTTTCAGTTAGAAAGAAAATTATGGAAAAAAGATTTATTGACTTTATGGTCTCTAGTTTTTGATCTAAAAAAACAAACAAAACGAACCTTAAGCACTCCACGTACTCTTAAGGGTGCAAAGATTTTGTGAACTCGTAACTTTGAAAGCCTTGTAGCTCAAGTGTGTGTTCATGTGTCACTGACATTGACTTAACACAGCTGTAAAATTCAAACACATTATCATTCAGTGATGGGAGTCTCCTGCAGTGATTGGTTACTTTTTGCTTGAAGTCTACAGAGTGCTGGAGATTCTTATGTAATTTCTAAACCTGAAGATTTGTGCTCACAGGATTATAGTTTTCCTGTTGTGCATGTTTTTCTTCAGGTGGATGTTGTTTTATCATTGGTGAAACATTCAACGCCTCTTTTTCTTCCTGCCTCTTGTGCAGAAGTTGCTCCAACTTTAGCCCTGTTGAGCCTTCTCCTTCACACGAATTCTCTGGCCACGTCACCATGAATTCAGATACTCAGCATTTTTTTTTTTGTTCACCATCTTTTCTGCAACATTTACCTCGACTTTGGCCTTGTAAAATCTTCTTGCTCAGAAGCATTGAATTCAAACTTAGTCTTACCTCCATTTTTTTCCCATCCAAACATTCATCCCTTTTGAAGATCAAAAAAAACAATGATAAATTATAATTCTCCGATGATTTCTGTTAGGATTTAGTATTGGAATAAGATTTGCCGTCTTGCAAAGGGATAACCTTTGTTTCTGTAGATGGCAATATTGAACACTTATTCTGAGCGTTTGTTCTTCACTGCCAATAGAAAGCCAACTCATTTGGGTGACTGTCTCCCTCATTAGCCACAGAACTCAAACAGTCGTTTTTGTTAAATTCTCCTAAGTGAAGATATTGCTTTTACTATTCCATTTTGATATTTCAGCTGAACTTCGATACTTCTATTCTCAAATGTTGTTCATCTGTTAGCAATAGAAAACTGAAAAACGGATTCCAGTTCTGAATTTCAGAAAAGTTGGGAATAGCATATAAACATCATTTTTCTCTCAGGAATTCAACAGTGAGAAATTCAATTTTCTGGGAAGATGTCATTTTCTTCCTGTGCTAACTACCACTCACCTAGAACTTTTGGTTCCTGTCTCAAAAGAACTCTGTTCCAAGAGAGATGGTACAGATGGTGGTGAAGAGTAACAGTTATCCATTGCAAAATAAAAGCTCTTGTTCATCGCAAGATAAAAGCCCTGACTCATAGATAGAACTGAGTTGCCATCAATCACAATGAAACACCAGTTTTATTGAGTTAGCCATATTACTGCCATTATGGATATTCCTATCATTTGCAGTTAATGGATTATAAGAAAAGATGAGGTTTGGGTGTCTGAGAATCTTGCTGTAACCATCTGTCACTTTTGACTTTTATTTTTGTTTTTGGGAATATCTTCTTTGGAAATTTAATTGAATAATCAACGTTTTAAGTTGACCTGTAAAAAAAAAAATAAAAAAAAAATGGACCGATTATTTATGTTCCTCTTTTGCCAAATGATTTTTTTTTTTTTTTTTTTTTCAATCTGAAGAATGATTACCCTCTCCCGGCCCCTTGTTGGAAAAAAAAAAAAAAATCATTATCATCCTCATCAAATTGATAATTACCTGAAATACTCAATTTATTTGAACATGGGTTGCAGTCTTCACTTAGAACTCCCTTGATCGAAGAAGAAAATTGATCAAGTTTGACTAGTTCCCTTTTTTTTTTTCTTTTTTTTTGTGAGGTTTGTCTGTAAGGCAAATCCTTCCTTCATCTCTGTTTCCTTATGGCATGCACACAAATTTCCTCTGTACATGTCGATTCTCTAAATAAACATTTTTTTTTTCTCTGGAATTTTTTCTCTTCTTTCTCTGTTGATTTGAAACTCTTCCTGAAAGCATGCTGCCCCCCCCCCTGGAACTTTTCGCTTGAACGTCTATCAAATTGCCAAAAATCTTTAGCTTTAATGCTCGATATTATTACCTCTATCAACAAAGTTGGTGATGTATATGCATTTGGTTGCATCTGTTCACATATCCCCGAAAGTACGCAATGGACTTGATTGAAAATTTGGGGGAATGTGCGCTGGGGCGAAAGGAGTTGCTAAATTTTTGAGTGGATTGAGGATTTCTTGTTTTTTTGAGATTTAAAAAAATTTTTCTATCACATACATTACTGCTGACTGTTAACACAATATCTCCAAGTTCACAATGAATTTAAATGAAATTTTGTGGCATTCTGAACTATAGGTGATGGAGAAACTGATCAAATTTTAAGGCAGATCCATGCACAATTACCTCCCCTATTCAGTTGTAATGTCTGAACCACCAAAAATTTCATGTCTATTCACACAATATTTCAGTTTTCAATGAATTTCAATGACATTTTGGGAAAGAGTGGTCAATATGCTACGAAACTGATTGAATTTTTGGGCGGCGCTAAACACATTTACTTTCCCCGACTGTGGGTTGGCAGAAGTGTGCACTCTCCGAGTTCTTTCCAGTTTTTTCAATAAATTCAGCCTTGGAAAGGTCAGGAAATTTCTGTCTGTGGAAAACCATGTATAACAGATGAACAGAAGCTCTTGGAAAGGATGAAAGCTGTTGGCGATCAACCTTTTTGCTTTATGATCAATTATCTCAACACAAGAACTTTATTTACCTCAAGGCCTACTACAGAATATGCAAAAAATTTTCATTCGTGAAGCCAAGCCTTAATGATAATAGCCTCACAGTCAAAAGGTCTACTAGTTTAATCCCCTTTTCCATTGTTTAGCAGCGATGTCAATTAGGATCGGTTGATTCCATTAGTGTTTATATATACATATGTATATGCTTGATACACATTAAATGTCAAATTTCTTTACATTATTAAATCATTGATTTACAGCATTATTCTCTATAATGTAATTGTGGCCAAGTGTTGACGTCATTGGCGTACATCCGGCACTTGTTGTCTTGTGGGAAATACATAGAGAAAAAAATGTTTTTTTCCATGATTTATTTTAACTGTAACTTTGCTACATTTGTGAGTATGGGATAGCCAGTTTATATAATTGAAAATTTAGATGCGTCTTAGTCATTTTATTCCCCCCCCCCTGCCAATTTTTCTCACAAAACACTTTCATAAAAAGAAATTCATTAAAAAATGAACACCTCCCCAAATTTGTTCTTTAAATTGGCCCATATTTTAGAATTCATGGTAAAAATTTTGATTATTTATTCAGGGCTAAATGTGCTAACTTGACTGTTGTGTTACACCCATAAAAAAAAAGTTTAAACAAGTATTCGAACACATTTGTACGAGTTTACGTTGTTCTTGCTAATGATTTTCAGACGAAAATTCTTCCAATCTTTTGTATCAATGAAACAGAAATTATTACAATAAAATTAACATGGTTTACTAGTTTTGGATATTTTATCAAGTAAATGTTGCTTTGTTGTCAATAGCCTGTTGGCATCTGCTCAAAAGTTCCAAGGAAAAAAAATTTGACAAGGGAAAAGCAGGATTTTTTCTTTATTTTTACAAGACAATCGAGCTAAATGTACACTGATGATGTCAGACTTTGCCATGACTGCATTTCTTTGCAGTTTCAATGTAAATCAGAGCTCAGAGTGGGTTCAGACAGACAGGAGATTTATATCTCCATGAAATTTTCTATGAGCATTCATGTGAGCCCTAGGCAGGTTCTTATCAAGTTAGATTTTGAAAATAAGATTGTTTTCAGGGAAAATTGATTGATTCACTATAGAAAATCTATATTGAAGTGGACACGATTTTTGTACCTTTATGCTCAAAAAATTTGAACGACAGTCAGATTTACTTGAAACTTGATAGGTGTTCCTTGACAAGATGCTCCTCACCTAAAATTATCTTCTACTCAAGGTCACGTGATTTTGGCACTTAATTTCAATAGTGGACTCATTGAACTTTATGTCACTGAAATCCATTGAGAATTCTGGAAAATATTAAATTTTGGTGCAGATCAAGTGTTTTTGATTTTTTTTTTTTCCTTTCTTTTTGAGATTTTTGTAAGACATCTGTTCAAAAAATGAAATACCACTGTAGCTATATATAAACTGATTTTCATGAATTTTTTAGTTAATGTTTGGTGTTGGCAAAGGTTTTTGCTCTTAGTTTTATTTTAAGCTTGGAGGTTGATTCCTGCCAATAAAGTTTAATGCTACCACTATTAAATGAGGACACTTTTTTTGCCCTTGCAAAAGTCTAGCACCATAGCCATCAAAAATGGCAAAGGGTTCTCTGTGTATGTGCCCACTGTGTTCCAGAGCTCTTACCATACCATTCTGTCTCCTGACTTGAAAATTGGTGCCAGAACTCCTTCTAAAAACGTCTTTTTTTTTTTATGGGGGGGGGGTCTTTTTTTCTCTTTTGTGTTTTTCTCTTATAGAGATAAGGAAGCTCTAAATGCATTATTAGGAGTTACAAAGATTTCAGTCCATTGATGAATGAAATTCGGAAAAGTAATGAAAAAAATCAACAAAAAACTGAATTCTAAGCAAAAAGGTTAAAAAAAAGAATCACAGATAAATGCTGCTAAGCTTGGACTTTATTATTTGTCAAGTACTGTCAGGAGAAAAAAGATGAAATGACCATCCTGTTTTGAAGCCCTTTTACTTTGTTCAATAGTTTTATAGATGAACAGAAAATCGCTTGAGTTGTCTCTAATCAGATTGGGAAAATAAAATATTGAAATTTTGAATCTTTTAATCAATATCTCTTTCATAAATTTGAGATCCTTTCTCAATGAATTTATAAAGAAGAAAGATATTTTCTTTACAGAAAACAGTTAGCCTTTTGGAGATTTTTATATCTCGGGTGGGGAAAGCTCAAAACATGAAAAACAAAGTAATTATTTAAGGATGGGTCAATTTTTTTTGAGATTTCCATTGCTAAGAAATGTTTTGACTCAAGATTAGATGGTGAGACATGAACAAAAACAAAAAAGCTAAAAACAAGGCTTAGCCTTGGCCAGATATCAACTTGTTTATCTTGTGACAGATGTTTATGGATTCTGAATCCTGATTCGACTGAGAGGTACTGACCCACTTGATGGCCTTCCTGTCACTCTGAACAGCTATGAACCTATGGTACTACAAGGGGAAGGGCAGAAAAAAATCCCTAATCAAGGCAAAAATTTTCTCCACTTTTAACCAAAATTTTTGAGAAACAGAATTCCCCAAAATTCAGTTCTCCCAAAGTTATTGGATGTATTGGTATGATGGTTCCTATATTGTGTGGGGAGGAATAGGAATGGTAGCTGGTACTGTGTAGTAAGATGGTGTAGTTGCTGAGTTCACCATGCATGAATATGTGCACGCAGATTAGTTTTTAATTGTAATAAAGATGCCTAAAAATGTTTAGACATACATTTACTGTTGCGATAAGACCTTTAAAACAATACATAAGGCTGGAAGGAAACTTCAATCCTAAACAGGCCTAAGCGATCAATCTTTTTTTGATTTCCACATAATTAAGATTGGAGATTGGATACATGATAGAATGGGTATTTAGTGTCAGCTAGTAGCTTAGTGGAAGATTGAAGAAAGCGCTTAAACAAGAGGTAGGAGCTTGTGCAAAGTAGTCATAGTAGCCATGAGTTAATGAAGTGGAGATGACTGAAATGCTTTGAATCTGTAAGGTTTGATATTTTGAAGAACAAGAAATAATTATGGAGACAGAGATATGCCTAACTGCCAAGTTGGGCGTATTGTCCGACACCTGAAATTATGATTACCTCGAACAACTTAGCGGTTAGAAAGAGAAGAAAATGAAGAGAAAAGAAGTAACTAGAAAATTTGGGGCTTGAAATCGATGCTGATGGATGTGGGTCTAGGTCTTTTATGGACAGTAGATAAAGGAAGTGATGTCTTGCATTTGTGGCTACACTCAAGATTTTGTATCTAAAGATTTATACTTATTTATTTTTGAATCTAATCTCAGCTACAAATAAAAGTGTCGTTACAAATGAATGAATATTCATCCTAATAACATTATCATTTGAAAATATAAAACTAAAATCCCAAAAGGTCTACTTGTAGATGATTGATATTGGATGAAAGAATAAAAAATGATTTGGAGTTTGGTGATATTTTCATTAAATCCTTTTCAATGCACGGTTGGGTGGTAACATTTTTACTACTTTGACAATTATGAGCAAAACAAAATAAAAAAACCAACTTCAAACGTTGGTGCTGAAGGTATTGAGAAAAACACTGATTTGGAAACCTCAACATTCTCACTTTTATTTATTAGATGAAGTATTGCAAATCATTAGGTTTTGCTCCTATTTTCCTTCATCTTAATTGTTGTTGCTTTTTATTGCAACTAAACTCGGGCTGGGTTCCCTTCAGCAGTGAGTAAGTAAATTAATAGCGCAGATCAGAATAAAAAATGTTACAGATGAGAATCAAACTGTCAACCCTCTATGCTAGAGAGTGACTCCCGTAATGCGTGACTACTCTTACCACTGAGCTAGTGGAATTTATTGGCAAGAGCAAGTCCAAATCAAACCCTTAAACTCATTCACCATCCTGATCACTTCTGTGCTGTGTTTGATAATAATACATTTTTTCCATTTTTAATCCTGCTAAAGAGAAAGTTTTTCAAAAAAATCTTTATTCAAATATTTTCATGGTATTATTATGCAAGACCTGTAAATATCAAACTTGAATGTTGAGATGGGAAAGAATACGAGTTATATCTTTGGCTCAGTACAAATTGAGAAATTTCAAATCATCCAACATGGATAGAAAACAATAATATGCTAAGTGAATATTAAATCAAATAGCATACAGTTAGAATTTTAGGAAGTTTAAGCAAGCTGTAAAAACCTGTACCTGAAATACAGAAGCCTATATATGCTAACATGCAATTTTTGAAAACAAAAACTTGAATACAAATCATTTACTTGGTGTCTTTATTTTTGCTACGTTGGTGTAGAGTTAACATTTGTGTCAAATTTTTCTCCTATCTTATATTATTGTAAATTTAGTTCCACACACTTTTCCTTTTCATTAGATGAAGTTTTGTAAATTGGAGACCATTTTTTGCAATTATTCTTTGCTGAATCATCAACCATTGTGAACGACTCTATTTTTTTATTTTCAAGATTCCCGTCGGTATTTGATTAATGGGTTGTTTTAAACTGACCATTTTGAGAACAAAACTATTTCAGGGTCGAACACCACTCTGATCCCATTGGTGTAGCATATTTACTGGATATAGATACCCCCCCCCCCAAAAAAAAACCGCTACTACTTCAGTCACTGAACTGAATTTTCAAAAACTGTTCATTGAGGGAGGGCATGCAGAATTTCAAGTTTTTACTAAGAATGGTTAGGGGTTGAGTAAAGCAGAGAAGGAAAAAGTATTTTAGTAATGAAAGAAATAGATTGAATTATCTGTTGCTTATCAGGTTTTTTTCAATCTAGCATCTGTAGCTTTCTCATTTTTTTCTTCTTCCGTTCTCTCTCTTGTTCCTCTTTCCCATCCTCTCTCCTCCCTTCTTCCCTCGTCCTCCCTTCTTCAGAACATAAATAAATGAGAATTAGTATACTTTAAAGGGTGCCAAAGTTCTGGTTGTCTGGGGGTGGACAGTCTCCCCCCCCCCGTATCCTGGTTGTGGTTCCACTTCCATCAACCCAGTCT
The DNA here is from genome assembly GCA_963457665.1 of Thysanoteuthis rhombus. Taxonomy (NCBI): domain Eukaryota; kingdom Metazoa; phylum Mollusca; class Cephalopoda; order Oegopsida; family Thysanoteuthidae; genus Thysanoteuthis; species Thysanoteuthis major. The sequence continues at coordinate 20,301,465 of OY735219.1, read as the reverse complement.
CGTCATTTGATATATCCTCTAATATTGTTTAGGTTTCATTTCATGGATCATTCTAACTTTGCTCACACAGAGAATATTGTGTCACATTAAGGTCATTATCTTATTTTGAAATCTAGTTGGATAAAATGGAAAGAAAATCTTTTATTACATCAATGGTCATAAAGCAGCATTGAGTTAAACTTGTTGAATTACCAGTTTCCACCAGTTAAAGACACTTGCTAGAAATATGTAAGGGTTTATTTTATTCCAATAAATGAATATATTTATTCTAAAAAATATATTTCTGTAAAAAAATTAAAAAAATCTTTTAAAAAATAGAAACTTTTGTAATGTATACATAATTCTAATCATCTCCAGTTGGAATAGGTATAGGGGTGGAATTTGACCCTGCAGCATCCAGATTTATTATTTATGTTCTTCGCTGTCTGTTGAAGATTTATTTAGTTTGATACAAGTCGAACATTCTTTGAGACTGAAATAGTTTAGATCATTCCAGTGGACTCTGTGATAAGTAAGGGTTAATTATCGTCTTGTTAGATGTGCCCCAATTTCATGGCTGAATGTCTCTCAACTTGAGAGTTCTTACTACTGTGGTTGCATCGTAAGCTTTTCTTCCTTAAAGAAGAAAAAACTGCTCCATATCACCCATCAAATTCTTTAGTAAACACCTATATTCTTGATAACAATATCAAGCCCATCTGGTGCAGTGACCGTCTCTTGGGAGTAGTGCCACAGACTCGTCATCCAGTAAGTTCCAGATGCACTGTTCATCTTGACCCTGTTGGCTGCCGGAACTTTCAAAGTTATTAGCCGAATGGATTTGCTTCTTTTTCTTTGCACCTGAAGCAGGTAAGGCACTGCAGGCTGACAACAGCAAGGGGATGACAGTGACAACATTGCTGACCCATGGTGCCACAAATCAGATGATTATTTTGAAGAGGTCAGTAAACGGCTCTTACCAATGCATGCATTTTCCTGTCTTTAAGATTTGACATTGGCAAATTCTGACTTGGTCTATTTTTCCCACTTTATGGCATGAGTTAAAAACTTGCTCCTCTAAACATTTTCTTTGACTTTTTCAAATGCATGGTTTCATGCCTGCTTCATGTTTGCTTTCTAGTGCATGTCTACAGAATTGTAAAATGTTTTATTCACCTCTGTCAATGAAGTTAAAAAGAGGTCTACATGTATTTGATTGCATCTGTTCCTCTCTCCACAAAATATCTCTAAAAGTACTAAACGGATTTTAATGAAATTTTGTGGATGGATGGGCAATGGGTTAAAGACTTGGTAGACTTTTGGGATGGATCCAGGAATTCTTCTTTGATTAAGAGACCCCCCCACACACAAATATCAAAAAAATTATATTTATGTATATATTCATAAGTGTGCATGACAGTTCTCAAAGAATTTGTATGAAATTCTGTGGAGGGGATGGACAATAGGCTACAGAAGAACTGATTAAATTCTGGTGGGGATCCATGCATACCTTCTTCCCCCTGTTAATAGTATTGACAGAAATATGCACTTTCTGGGTGCTTTCTAGTTCAAAGAGTTTTTCAGATGATTGAACTCATCCTTTTTAATGTTCTTCCATAAGGTTTTGGCCAATCCATTCTCTGGCCTTCTTTAGGTGAAAGGTCTCTTTTCTTCTGGCAATGCTGAGCAAAACACTGAAGTAAGCAGAGAAATCAAACATTAATAGTAATGCTTGCAAAGTTATTCTATTTTCAAAAGCATGCTCAGTCCTCTTGGTAGAGAAAGTGGGTCATATCTATGATATTTAATTTACTTTTGATTTCAATTGAAATATCAACAAGCATTGAATATCAGTTGGGAGAAGTCATGATTTCTATGTAAATCAGTTTCTATATAATCATGGAGCCCCACGGCTGAATGGTCAAAAGTAGCCAGGGATTTACTCAACTTGCTCTGGCTAGTGGGGTGTGAGCACAATTCTCACTCTAGGCTTACTCTTCATTCCTAATTACGGTTTAATTGTTGGCGTAGAATTATGGTTTGAATCAAAGTTGTGATAAAAAGCATCTAAAAATTAAAGTAAAAACTTGTCAAAATTGATTCTAGTGGGTTCTCATTTTTTTATGTTCTTTTTATTTAGCTGATTATTTCTCAAACACATTACTTGGTAATCCTTGCTCTGTCAATATTGGATGCCGTATTGAGCAGGAAAGCTTCTTTCTATACTTGATGGGTTCTTAGTAACCGAGGATTGAAATACCATCTTCTATGTATCCTCTCACACTTGCTTGTTGCAGAATCTTTTTGGTTAAACTCCGGTCCAAACCTGGAGTTAACTTTGAAAAACAACCTTCAATAAATTTAGGGGAGTAAAAATCAGAAATGTTAGAAAACTCAAATGGCAATGGGTTGGCCATGTTGCAAGAATGTCAGACAACTGCTGAACATCCCAACTCACGTGGATTCCTAGAGATCAATTGTGGAAATGTGACCAAAAGAATAAGACAAGTTCTGAAAATATTGGCTATGTGATTGACCTAGGATCCACTTGACCTCTATGTCCAACAATGGACGCTAAAAAGTAGCTGCTCCAGCGGAAATGAGTGATTCCCCCCCCCCCTGAGGAGTGCTTGTCCTAGAATGATGACTAGTGTGTTAGTCTGGCATCCGATTACGGTTCAACTATTGCTGGGATTGTTGGGAAATGCAAAAGGGCTTATCAGAGATCTACCCCTCCTCCGAAGCTGCAGTTAAAAATTAACAAACGTGATGTCAACGTTTTTGGGAAATTTTATGATGTTAACTTGAATGGGGAATTCCCAGTCCTCTTTCTTTCTCCCCCCCCCCCCTCCAAGGCCTGACGTCAATCCTCAGTCTGGGAATTGGTGCATGTAATTACTCTAGTATTCCACTAACAACCAAGAATTGATGAAATCGACTAAAACTTTCTATTTGTTGCTTTATGAATCTGACCATTTTAGCACTTTTCTGAAAGATACAAAATAGAATCGATTTTGTATCATGTTTGACTTGGAGGATTTTTCATTGCACTCTGAACATTCCAAGATCCCAAAACATACGTTTTTTTTTTTTTTCTTTTCAAAAATAGTTTTATGAAGATATTTATTGTGTAGATAGCTTGCAAATTCATTTTACATTTAGCTGAAATATCTTATTGATGCTGTTTTGGTTTCTTTTTGGACACCCATGGCATATCTAAACATCGCATATGTACAAATTTCTTCTGTTCGTCATGGATGCATCTGATTGGTTTATTCACCCTATGATAGAATTGGGTTGAGACTTTATTTTCTAATAATTAAAGTATCTTAATTGTAAGTTTTTTTTTTTCTTGGGCTCCTTCGTGCTGATCCATATTTGAATAAAGCTGTCATTTTTTTTTTTTTTTTTAGGGTCATATGTTAAGAAAATAAATAAAAGGGTTGTAAAAATATCAGTCTGTTGCTATGACAAGAGAGGATATAGATAGGCCAAACAGAAAAAGAAAATTCCAGAAGTTTGAAAACAGATTATTCATGTCAGTTTTGTGAAGAAGGGTTCTGCCTTTTGACCCTCTCTACCCTTGTTAGGACAGTCTCTACAGGCAACTGATTTTTTTCCAGCTTCAATGTACTTTCTTTTTGATTAAAAGGAAATACAACCTTTATTCTATTTGAAATAAACAAAAGTTGATAAAGATATTTAAGTATGGATAAATTATACAAATATATTTTAGTATGAATGTATTTATCTAAATAGATAAAAAACTTATGGATTGGCACCAGGGATTATGTATGTAAAAATGTCAAGGTTTCAATGACTGCTAAGTGTTCTATTCATGAAGTAACTATGAAACAAAACCGGACCATTATTTTCCATTATATAACGTGTGTGTGTCAAGTATGTGAATGAGCTGTTGTATAGAAAACCAAATGCCTCTTATTTCTGTATGGACAAACATCACCTTTGTTCATCAAGTTCCTTTTAGTATATATGTTTAAAGATTCATGGAGTTGTTAATGGTCCAAGTTGAAAGGACAAAAGATTTGATTTATAAACAGCTTTTTGCAATGACTCCTATAAGAGCAGCTTTCATCTCTCTCTGATCTGAATTTTCATCTTTAGGAAGAGGATATGTTTGTCGAAAAAAGTCAAGTATGGGAAATATCATCATATATTCTAAACATTTTTTGTAATCCGTCATAAGGAAAACACAGGATTTTGTTTAAAAGTTATTCTAAAAGTCACCTGATGAAAGATGGAGAATAAACTATTAGTTTTTTTCTGATAGAAAAAAAAATTCTGTGTGAGAATAAAATGGTTTTTAAAGCACATTATCTATAATACATTTACTATGGGCCTGGGATCAATTTAATTACAATAAATAGAAACACAATTTGAATTATCTGAATGTGTAGCTGTTACTGTTTGAGATTGGTCCTCAACAAAGTTTTTCTGACGATTGAAATCCTCACTGTTTTGGTAACACAATATTTCGTCTTTCTTCGGCTGTACTCTCCTTATGTAATGGAGGTGAATAGAATTTTTTAATGGCTGAAATGTCGCGTTAAAAACATGGTTTTCTGAACTTCTTGTTTGAGTGAGGTTGATAGCCTTGGTTAAATTTAGCCCCCCGGGATAATTTTTAGCATGGACAAGCTAAGAAGTAATTCTTTGAGACTTGGTTGTCTTCTTCAAATCTGTTAATAGTGTAAATGTTTATAATGTATTAATTTCATCTGACATTTCAAGACACTGAACTTATTGAAGCGGAAGAATCCATTGTTTCAAAAGGTGGGCAGATTTTTTTATATGCAAAATAGTTACCTTTAAGTGAATGAGTCCATTGTTATGGACAGAGAAATGAATATGAACAGTGCTTTTGGTTAGCCACTTCCAAATTTCCTATAAGTAGGATACTCTAGACCAGCAGTTCCCAGCCTGGGGTCCACCAACCTCCAGGCAGTCCACAAAAATATTTCCAGAGGTTACGTGAGCTTGTCGAGTGACAAACCTTTCAAGGTAAATAATATAAATCTCTCAGTCAGTCCCCTAAAAAGATAAACGCCTGGCTTGAGGTGGTGTTGCATGGTGTGCTCCGGAGCCAGACGGTCAAGTGTAAAGCTAGATGGCTGGTCATAGTACACTTTTTTTTGATATAGATTTTCCCTTGAAAAAAATCACTTTGCTCAATTAACATTAGTAAATTACTTGAATTGGATGAAATTTTATGTTGACTTTTTTTATTTCTGTCAAACTTTGGAGTTTATTTTATTACCAGGAAAATGAAGTCGAGACCAAAGTTGAATAAAGAGACACATAATGATCGGTTAGAAATCTTTGGTATGAATAGACATATTGAAGAGTACCTCGCCAATCTACTTCATATATATATATATATATATACATATATATATATATATATATATTAGTCATCTTAATATTTGAGGCCCCAGGCCAAGCATATACTAAGATAATAGTTTAGAAATCTAGCTACATATAGACTAATTTTCATTCAATTTTTAATCAGTGAAGCATTGGCTGAGGTATGCCTACTCTGAGTGCTTTCTAGTTGGAGGAAGTACTCTTGTACTTCTAAAATCTACTCTATTCATACATTATACACTTCTGAATGGAATCCTTTCCCGATTAATTATATCATTAAATTGATATTTTTTGATGTTCCTGATGATCAGATCCCTCCCCAAAACCTATGTGCCAAATACATCTTTGACCTTTTTGTTGACAATGGCAACATAGAAACGTGTTCAACTTTTTTCTCTAAGAGAATGAAAAAAAAAAATGGGAATGAGTGATATATACAGAAAGAAAACTGGGATCACAAAGGATTTGGAATAGATGGCAAATACTCATGTAACCTCAGATTTGCTGACGACATTGTCCTCTTTACTATCTCCAAATAATACTAGACAAACTAAGTGAAGAGAGCAAGAAAGTTTGCCTCCATATGAACTTTGGCCAAACAAATATCATGTACAAGAAACATGTTGAGGATTTGGATACAACAAATGAAAATCTGTGTAGGACGATGAATTTCTCTGAAATCCTCGAAAGAAGAAACAAAGCAACGGATCACATTAGCAAACTCGGATATCATATGCAAAAATGCGGCCAAGAGAATAGTAAGATAGTGAGACAAATTCAGAAAGTACTGGCTCTGCAATGTCCGTGATAGACATTTCCCAAGATTCACCAGACCTTTCTTCAACTGATCTCTTTTCTATACATCAGTTCAACTGAAATTAAGGAATCAGCCAAGAATTTCTTTATCAAGATTTAAAATGTTACTGTTGGTAACTAAGTTCATTATTCATCTGTCTGGAAATAATTACTGGAGAATTATCTAACTAAATATACTTATTAATTGTTACTAGTCTATGACTTGTTGTTTCACTGATGGTTATCAAGTGTCCAACAGGTTCGGCTGATGGAGACTACAATATAAGTATGACAAACAGTAGGAAGGGAGAAAGTTAAGTAGATGTAATATATATAAAAGTCTGGTATAAATACGCAAATATCAAAGTGTATGATGAAATATACAAAATACCAAGAATAGTTGATTTGTCAAATATCAGTTGAAAATATGAATGTGATTTTGTGGTAATATTTGTAAAATTTTGAAAAGCTTTCTGAATAAAATTGGCCTCTTGCAGACTAACCCTCTCCTACTTGTTGACAATCTGACTCTACCTACACTCATCAGTATACTTATAATAGAAATATGTCAATGGTTGTTGACTATTAATGTATCTTTATGTGTAGTTTCCACTGGCTTTAACTTCCCAATGTTCAAAGTATTTCTGAGGTAACTTGAATAAGTTTTTCAGTCAGACCTGAAAAAGGAGGACAAATTAACATTGCATCACATGCAGGATTGAGTGCTTAAAAGCTTGATTGTCTAGTGCAAAGTTCGACATCTGGCCACCCTAGATGTTATTGATACTATAGGTGTGACAGAAACGGCTTCTATTGTATGCATATATATATATATATATATATATATATATATATATATATATTTGTTTACTGACATTCTGTCATTCAATTGAGTAACAAATTTGAAAGATCCTTTTGGGCACTTTATTTTTTGATGTCGAGGAAGAACAATGAGAATCAGAGGGACGACACAGTTAGTAAATCAATCAGAGAAAGTGTTAGGAATACATCCTCATATTGAATAGCTTTTCATTCAAGTGATGCATTGTTACTATTGACCAGGAGAGCTAGAACAATAGTTATCCAGTGCCAGATAAAAGCCCTTGTCTATTGCAGCATAAAAGCCCCGACTAAAATATAGCATGGATGTTAAATCTCCATCTCTTTGATGGATTTCCATCTTTTATAAATAAGAATTTGGTACAAGAGCACAAACATTTAGGCCATTATGAAGTGAGCTATAGGGATAAATCTTTAATAGAGTATAGGCAGGACCATGTGGTATCTATTGAAGCTTTTGGATTTCCAATACCAAAAATTTTTGCCACTGTATAAAAATTTTCATCTAGATTGTTCCAATTTATGATAACAGAACTTTCAATTGTAAGAATTTCCATAGAGATGAACTACTAAAATAACTTAGTATTGGTATATAGTGAAGCAAAAAGATTATTCTGGATAATAAAAATAAATTAACTGTTTTTCAGAGAGTTTAATTTTTTTTTCTCCTCTTCCAAAAGAAAAAACTTGACCATTGCATGAATCACACAAGATTATTTTATGAATGTAGTTAGTCATCACTAAATTATAGTTTGCATATATTGATCATATTTCTAAGTAATTGCAATGCAACATTTTTGATACAAATCCATCAAACTAATGACTTGTTAATTTTGAGGTTCAGTCCTTGGTAAAATTCAAAGCATTTCTTCCTGCCCCCACTTCCTGATTTGTACAGATAACCTGATATAATATAATTTTTTTTGAAAAGTTTCATGGTGATCCTGATGGAAATGAATTTTTGTCCCCGTGTTGTTTTTTGGTTGCTAAATATTTTAGGAGCATTTTTTCTCTCTATGAACATTGGCAAAATAACAATGATCCCTATATAACAAAAATAATGTGCCAAGAAACTGTTATGTCCGCATTGTAATTCTGCATGTTTTGATCTACACACCTTCTTTCTGGTATGATATTCATGCAATGATAAGCAATTATATCATAATTATAAGATTATGAAAATAAAATGAATATTCCGTTATAGGTGGATTAATCTTTTATTGTACACACTTATCAATCTGCAAGCAATGATATATTTTGACCTTTATCAATGAAATATTGTCGTTGGTTGATGCAAGAGTGTGAACAGATCTGGTCGAATAACCACGTGGCCATTGAACTGCAAATAATACCAGCTAGGATGTACGAGGGTGAAAGTTATGAAACTGTTTGGAAACAGCAATGTTAGGAATAACTCTTTTAGATAGAAGATCAACATATATATTGTGGGGTAGGACCAAGGTGAAGGATATCGTTCAATTTATTTAGCAAAAAATACTTGGGGAAGGCACATAGAAGAAGAGACAGTAGACGGAGTAAAAAGCTAATTGATTGGCATCAATGGAACGGTAAAGAAACGAGACACAAGATGGAGATGAGGGATAGAGGGGTTTGATGGTAAGGCATGGTGGAGATTAGCTCGTTCATACCTGGAAGGGGATGGAAAAGGCATTTATCCGGTTGTGGACTCATGATGATGAAGTAATTAGATATAATGCATGTAGTCAGGACACTTCCACAATATCTTCCTCTTCTAACCACTTGAAAGTCTGGATCCCCACTATTCAAAACAATTGCATTTTCTCAAAGGGCAAGAGTTTCTTTAGGTTATAGAACGAGTTTTGACCTCACGCTGGCCTAATTTTCATAAGCAGAACAATTGACACTCACAATGAGTCATAACAGGAAAATCCTTCTTCCAACCCCATTCAAGTATCCAGGATCTTGTTACGGTAACTTCAACTCATGGACCACTCTTCACTGATCATAGCAGCATCAGTATGATGAATAATCATGGGTTTTGACTGCCCCGAGGGAGGGTCAAGAAAAAAAGAAAAGATTTCTAGTACTATAATAAATAGATGGAAATTAGGATATTATTGGTCATGTTTGATGCCAGTTCTTCACCTTTTAGAAGTTGAATTGAAGGGAATTGACAAAATTAATTGTGTCAGCTACATTTACGCTTTTTTTTTTTTTTTCCTTTTTTGGAAAATTATGACTTATGATCACTGCTCAACAAAATGCAAGAGAAGTAACTTATTCACTGATCACCCCTCTTTCCAATTTTTGATTTACCCTCCAAATGCAGACAGTATTTGAATAATTTTACAATTGTATTGAATTGAAACAAGATGCAGATCATTCTGGTTGAACATAAAAAAATATCAGAGGAATTCTGTTGAACATGAATTTTACCCCCAAAACTTGATAAAATTCCTTGAGGGAGGAAACTATCAAATGTCAACCACAGAGGATTCTTTTCAGACAAAGAATATTGATATATACGGAGTGTATTCTGCTGATATATTAATTTTGTCTATTCCCTTCAATTCAACTTCTAAAAGGTGAAGAACTAGCATTAAACATGACCTATAATATCCTGATTTCCATCTATTTATTATAGTACTAGAAATCTTTTTTTTTTTTTTTTTTTGTGTGTGACCTCTAAGTATCCAAAATGGTGGATTGTAGCCAGAGGTATTTGATTAAGGAACCCTCAAAATACACAATACTCACCAATGTATAATAATGTAGAAAGAAAATCTCATTGATTTGTGACTGATATGAACACAGACCCCGTACTTCTTATTTAAAGCCCTATCTACATTATCATAATGATTAATTATTCAAGGAAGATAACTATTAAATGCTAACTGAAAATTAGTCTCCCATGTTTATTCTCTACAGTGGTTTCAGGTTAATAGAACCACATGGGGACCCATGATTTTGGACCTTATTACTGGCTGGTCCAATGAACTGAACAACTTGCGAGAAGACCACAACGACTTTAGTCCCTATTTGAGATACTTATTCTATTATTTTATGGTTTGACATTTAACTTTGGTTGTGAGCTAAAAATGCTTGAAACAAATCTAGTATAAATAGTTTAGCTGAATTTGTACAAATTGAATAATTTAATAGAATCTCACTTTTATTCATTTAATCCCCCCCCAAAATACAGAGTTAAATTGCTAAATTTGTAGTTACAGTATTCATACAACAGTCTCTGATGCTTTTTGACCGAACGTGATTGTATCTTGCAGTGCTCTGTACTACACTGTTGTTTCTTTTGATTGTTTCCCCTGCTAATGAATCACAGGTTTGTCTAGCGTCAACGAATAGTGCTATGAACATTTCAAAACCTCACAACTTGGAGTATTCATTGGAAGTATTGTTTGATTGAAAGATTTCAATTTTGCATGATGAATCGAAGTTTGTTCTTTGCAGTGATTTGCATCTCTGTTTGCGTTCTATCATATGCATGCAAAATTTATTTTAGAAAAAAAAAAAAATTTGTATTCTGTTAAGCGGGGGACGATTTATTCTGATAGAAATTGCTATCATATGCTTTCTCCCCCTCCCCCGATTGTAACTCTTTACACACAAGCTAATTACAGCATTTTTGCTAACTTCTGTCAAAGCTAACAATAGATGTAACTACCTGAATTGGTTTGAGTGAGTAGATAGAAGAGCAATCCACTCATTATCTGTCCACAAAATGGTTAACTAAACTCTTGCCCCTCTTAACCAAAGAGTTCCCATCTGCTCATGAATGAGGAATGAGATGTCAGTAGCAAGACCATTTTATATTATCGAATCTGACCGATGTGACGAGGTACAGTGGTTATCATGGAGATTGGATGCTCTGACCTATTGACTGATTTCTTGACAAAGGCCTGTCAGGTCAAGGATCTATCCTTTGAGATGCTATGAAGCATAGTGGGGGAAATAGCCATCCTTGCAGCCTAATGACCTCCATGTATGCAAGCACAAATGTTTTGCAACCAGTGCACAAAGGACAAACTATCCAGATACTAAATGTGTGCTCAATATTTTCAAGTTTTGTGATTGAGCGAGGTTTGATTAATTCATTTCCACCAGCTTTAATGATTATTGATGATGAATTAATAGTTTTTCATCTATTCAAACATTTTATCACAGTCAATAATTCAATGACTATAGCATCAAATTTTGAGATCATCAGAAAAAAAAAAAGTTCCAAAGAATATGGTCCGACTGAATTCAATTTATAACATTTGAAATAATGTGAAAAAAATAAAACAAAAAAATCTAAATTGGAGAATTTAGATGTTATTGATAAACCTATCTGAATAAAGTCCTCTAAAAGGTCAAGAAAGCCTTTCCCCTGAAAAATTGAATTAGGAGTCTTGGGGAGTACTGATGCCAATCTTCAAGTATGAAGACAAAATGGTATGGCCAAGAGTAAGCACATGCATACATAAAAGATAGAACCCTTCATCTTTTAATGGCTACAGTTGTTCAACTCATTGGAGTACATTGTTCAGTTTGTTATTTCATTAAATAAAACATCAAAGTCTAGAATAAAACCCTAACTGATTGTTACTTAGTAGAATGCTATAATCTTTGTTTTGGGATGTTTTGATAAAATACAGTTTTAGCAGTCTATTCCTTATGGCTAGTAAAACTACCTTGAAACAAATCACTTGCTTGTTCAAATGTGAACTTGAAATTGTGAAAGGAAAGAAAATTGCATAACATAAAATTTTTGCATGCATGGATTACTAAAAGTTAGTACCTACTATTCCTACAGGACTGTTAAACTTAGAACATGAATCTGCATTCGACTTTTGTTTGAACAATCCAATCTCTTATCTTTGATGTTGTCAACACAACACTTCAGCCGATCCATTCTATGGCTTTCTTCAGTTGTAGTATGCTTTATCTGTAATGAAAGAGATCATCCTGAAATGTCGTGTTGACAACATCAAAAATAGGAAGAAGATATTAGATTGTCCGAAACAAAAGTTTGAATGATAAGGACTCTCCTCAAAGTTGTTAATGTGTTTTCATCCCTTCCAGATTAGTGTGTGATCGTGTTAAGCAAGATGTCTGCAATGCCAAAGATGAAGAAATGGAACTGACACTTCGGCAGTTGGACCTTGATAGGAGAGAAGAGATGAGGGTCACTCGAGAAAAGTGGGATGCTCAAGAACAACAGTTGCTGAATCAAGTAAGTTTGTTTGCAGAATGCCAAACGAATTTCAACGACTTGCTCTTCTCATCTTATACAAAGTGTATTTGCCGACCTATTAGACACATTCGAATTGAAGGAAAAAAAAAAAAAAAAAATGAAAACGTTACACTGCATCTAGGGGGCTGTCCCCTGAAACTTGAAATATAGAGATTTGAGGGCTTGAATGGGTTATAGTATAATTGCAACAGAGTTCGAACTCTGGCCGAGACTTCATGTTCACTTCCCACTAATGCCCTTGGCAACCAGTCTAGAGGATGGACAACCCTGGAGACAGCCTGAAGCCAGATGTGTTCCATCCGGCTATCTTTTCCCATGATGACCCTGCACTAGGTTATGGCGTAGAATAAAAAAAAAATAAATTGGAACTAGAAAGCACTCCAAGCACTTTGCCAATGATACTGCAGAGGGGAGGTAATTGTGTATGGATTTGCTATTTCTATTGTCCACCCTTTGGCAAAAAGATATTGTGAACAAACATGAGTTTCTGGCAATATTATAGGGTCTGGACATGTAACTGCGATGTAGGGGAGACAATTGTGTAAGGATGTGTCCCCCCAAATTTAAATAGTTCTCCAGTAGCCTATGGTCTACGCTTCCACAAAGTGGAGTTAAAATATTTCTGAATATTCAATCAATGAATTCTGACACCCCATTTTTGCCTTTCCACTGAAGTCAATTGAAATTCATCCAGTTCTTTCAGAGATAGAACTTAACAGATGCGACTAAATACATATACCTCCTTTCAACAATGTCGACAGAGGTGAGGAAAAAAAGATACCCATTCCAGGGGTGGGGCATTTAGTTCTAAATTGATTTAAAATTACAGTATATGCCAGTCTATAAGACACATGGTTTACAAGAGTGTGTGTGTGTGGGGGGGGGTCTTTCGCTCACTGCAACTCATCCTTACGATCCATTTCGAGCTTTGCATGATGCAGTCATTTCAATTACTAAATGCTGTTGTTTCTGAGTACAGTTTTGCTTCGTGACCAATATTGTGACAGTTTACATGTGCGTAAATTTGGGACTCCCTGTATAAATTGATTTTCATTCATTTTTAGTTATATGTGTGTGCTCTGAGTGCTTTCCAGGTTTCCTTTATGTAATGGTAAATGTTTAGTAATGTTTCTCTTGTTCATATCTTTTGGTACATTGGATACATTGTAATATTTATTTAGTAGATTGTTTTTCTAAATTGTTCTTTGTTTAAAATCAATTGTGCATCTCTGAGTCCTGAAATACGTTTGTTGGTATTTCATGACTCATAGAATTGGTAGTTAGGAGGTCATGGAGATGTCCCAATTTTCAGTTCCTTTTTGCCCTTTCTAAAAAAAAAAAAAAAAAAAAAAAATATGGTAGTCCACACCTTCCATCATTAAATTTCGTTTTTTTTTTTTTTTTTTTGAGGTCAAATACGAGCAATTGTTAAGTGCTTGACAAACATCTGCATCCTGGAATAGAAGTGGTTTCGAAAAAGATACCGCATTCTTTTTGATAACTTTTATTTAAATTAAATCCCTAGTTACAATAGATGATGAAAGTAAAGTGTGAAGTTAAATCATTATCTGGTAGCACACAAATTATTCATGTATATCACACATTTCATGGCACATTTGTCGAAAGTGTCTTTGTTTCAAATATGTTCCTATTAACTTCCCAGTCAACATTGACTTGAAAAGATAAACCTATTTGGCTTGCTATTTTCAAGTGTATAATTAATATCCAGGAAAGAAGAGTTAAAAAAAAAGTTTTTGACTCCCTTAAAGGGTCTCTGGAAGTTATCACTTAGGTAGTGATAAGAAAACAAACATTGAAAACTCAAATTGTGTTCGCGATATTAAAGTCTGACCGAAAGGTGAGAGTTATTCATTGATCATCCCAATATAGCATGCTGCCAAAAGACATTGGATAGATTTTCTTTAGTGACTAGATTTATGTTGCGTTTAAAAAGCTATAGTTTTAAGAACAGGGAACATTTCATGTCAAGACCAGATTTGAATCAGGTCAACAGCATTTGAGGAATTAATTGACCTGATGGTAGAGTAACAAAAAGCAAGCTGTCAGTCTCTTATCTTGAGTAGGGAAAGAGGAGAGAGACAATGAGAAAGAAATTTCTTTAAAAATGAATTAGAAGGAAAAAAAATATATATATATATATATATATATATATATATATATATAAAATTTTTGATGGCATTTGTTTTGGTAATGGAACTTTTTTTTCCAATTCATTTTTCAAGTTAATTTATTCTTGCTTTGGATGTTTCAACAGTGATTATGTTAAAGAAAAAAAGCCCCCAATACAATTCATTGGGTTATGAAGTTATAGATATGTGACATGTATACATTAGTCATAAGTACTGTATGGTCTACTTGTACTTTATACCTCAACAATTGATTAAGTCATTAAAAAAAAAAGAAAAAAAAAAAAAAAGTGCTGGGGGGGGGGTCAAACCCCTTTACCTTCTAGATTTTAATAATATTGTATGGAGAGATGCATTCTTTGTATCCTGTTTTAACTCCCTCATCAGTAGTTCTTGCAAACTTTAGCAAAATAAGTTGACCTTGGATGGATTTTGGGAGTGAATTAGTCACTAGTTTTTGCACAGGTCACTGTCATCATTACACATGAAAATAAAGTCAAAACTCAATAGGAGTTTTTGAATTCCTTTTTCTGTGCCCACCTTATCAATTCTTGCTTTCTTATGGTCTGAATGATGAACTTTTCGAGGTTAATCATTGATGGAAAAAAATTCAATCAGATGAGATTTTTCATAGAAATGGGAGTAAGAACTTTCTTGGCTGATCTCATTTTGCAACATTTGGTAACTTATTTTCATTTAAAAAACATTTCAAACTGATCACTGCCTTTTAGACCTGAATTAAATATTACAAACTACTGTTGAACTGAAATGATTAATGCAATGGATTTATATTTATTCTAATGACAAAAAACTGATTGTTCAAAAAACAGAATTTGAGTAACATCTAACTTTGTATTTGCAAAAACGTTGTACATCTGAAAAATGTTGTCCGATAAAGATACCTCAATTACAAGATGGGAGTGGAGTATTTTGTTTGAATAATTGATGGTTTATATATCTAATCACAAGAAGGAAGTCATAGTTATTCCTGTGCATGCAAGGTTTAAAAGTGATGCAATTCCATTGATATTACCCAAGTTTTAATTTCTTTGGAAAGAAAAAAATAAAAACGAAAATAACAAACTTACTAGATTTCACAAAGGTTGAATTTTATATTATGCAAAATTCCTCAAACCATCAATTATATTACTTTGTGAGTTATTTAGATTTATTCAAAACTAAACTTTGAAGTACCAAAGTTATATGTAATTTTGGAATTTACCAAATTATTTTTAGGGGGGGGGGTCATACGTTTATGGGAACAAAAGAATTCAAGAAAGCCAAGTTTAAGTGATTTCCTTTGATTTCCTTGCAGATATCTCATCTCACAGAGGAATTAGAGCAAGTAACAAGTGTGTGGACAACCAAACTGGAAGAGGAGAAGGCCAAGATTCAGTCTGAAGCAGATCAGTTGGAGTTGACCAATCAAGTGGCCATTGCAAACCTGGAGGAGGATATAAGACTTTTGGAAGAATCACATCAGGCTGCTTTAGCCAACCTAAATGAACAACACCAGGAAGATATTCAGGTTGGCCATTATCTTAAAGTTTCATATCTTTCAACCTGGGATGATACATAGGTCAACCACTGTGCCTGAGATGATACTTGGTGATCTGGAGCCTTGGTTAGGGGGGGCCCTAACTTTTCCTTCACCATTGTCCAGAAGGAAATGTAAACATTCCCCAAATCAAAATGCTCTTTAGTTTGGTGTTATCATTATGCTACAAAGAGGAAGAGATAATGACAATGTTGGGGGGAATAAGAGATATTTATTTAGTTCCTGATCTGTATTTAAATTGGTCTTTGTGCCCCGTTACCACCACATGGTCACTGTTTTGTCGTGCTGTGCTGGAGGGCCATGAATGGAGACTTGCATGAGGTTGTTTCTGAATTTCTTTGGGAAAAGCAGGACCTCCCGTCCGACTTCATTTTATGCTGTGAGCATCACTTCACTCTTGGCTGCCAGAAATCGGCCTTGTCTCCTGATTGTGCTTCTCAACTTCTAATGGCAGCCTGAATGTGCTGCTGTTACAGCAACAGGGTCACAACAATCCAGATGTTAAGAGCCACTCTCACCTTGCTGCTTTGAGGGCTTTGAATCCGTGACAGGTCTGAAATGTTCTATGAAGGCATTTATCTCAGTTTGGTGTTTTGACCTGCCTGTCTCTGGATCATAGAAGCTGTTAGTGATACCAAACTTAAGGCCAGGACCAAATATTGATGATGACACTGCCAGATATTTTCAGCTCCAACCTCATCCAGGAACTGATGTAGTTTTTGGCTGTGGTCTGTCAACAGAAAACAATGTAAAGAACATTTTGAAAATTAAAAAACAAATAGAACAAAAACAAAACAAAACCTCCCCAAAACAAAACAGTACAACTTGAATTACATTGAGCTGTGACAATATTAATATTGGTCAATGACTAATTTGAAAATGATTTCTCACCTGCATGGCCGCACAAGCTAGTATCATGTGCAGTTCAAGACCATCCGCAATGTTGGGCTTTCTTACTAGATTTAATTGTTGCAAGACATCCAGCATGAAGTGGATGACCAGCAGCATATTGTATTGCTTCAGGGATTGCTGAAACAAGCTTTGTCGCTAGCCTTTGTGGCTGCACCCGATTCTCTGTTACGATGACCACTGGAAAGTAAAGTTATTTGATTATCAAATAACTCAAGTAAATTGTTGCAACTTTTATATTCTGCTGTTATGTTATCAACTGATTATTATCCCAAAATACCCTGAAGTGATCGCATTAAGTGGCTTTCTTTGTAGATACAATCTTATGCGAAGAGTATTCATGGCTTATAATAATAAAGTTTATGAAAAAAGGTTAAATATATTTGCCAAATAACAGGTTTTTTATCGAATCATTTTTTCAAGGGAGATAATTATCAAGTGTTTCGCCTAGAAAAAAAATTCTGTGTTTGTCTACACTTGGCACAATAGTTTGTCTATTTTTTCATTGTGCAAAACCAGGAAAACTCTTCAGCCACTCCTGGGGAAATTCCTTTGTGATACAGCCCCTTCCTCAATAAAATGACTAATAGGAAAATATTTCTAGTCCTCACAAGATCAGCTTTATCTAGAATTTCTAAAGTAGAGATCAGCGCCACTTTTCCTCTTTATGGTACAAAAAGCTCTGGCCTAACATAACCATGTCACTGATAAATCCACTACACAAAATTACTTAATCTCTAGGTGTATGAGATGACAGGGGTGTCGCCTAAAAATTTGGAAAGTTAGAGTAATTAGCCAAGTATGTGTTGGGCTGTTACAATATTAAGAGATCTTGGCACACTCTAGGATGGGCCCCCATGTTGGGGGGGGCCTATTTTACTTCTTACCTTTGCCTCATTGAGGCTGTAGATTAATCTTAGAGGCAACGCAAACCCATATAAATCACTTCACTCTGTACTATTTTACCCATTTCTTGCCGGGGGGGGGGGGTAAATTCATGCATTTCCCAAGGGTGTTAGTGCAAAGTGAACACAAACTGTCTCCAATGGAGACAGAACTTTGCTGGCCGAGTCCATTCATTCTTGGTGCCATTACCGTCTCAGGAAGATTCTGTATTTATCGTCATTAAATCTAATAATTTCGGTCTCATATGTCTCCACTTTCGAAATACCAGCGAATCAGTTAATTGTGCAAGATTCTTAAAATGGCTGCAATTATAGTTATTATAAGCCAGAACATTTGAGCAATTATTTAATAAATACGCTATTTGGAGGGGGGGCATGAAGGTATGTTGGCAACGATCAGTGTGATTTTCTTAGTTTTCTCTTCATAACACTAGACTCTCACAAAGAGGAGAATTCTGCTGATACCTCCCCACCTGATAACACTAGACTCTTCCAGTCATACAAATTCCGATGTATTGGGGAAACATTTTAGTTTTTCTACAAAAAAGACATCACTACTGAATTCGATTAAGAAATTCAAATGTTGTTCTATTCAGGATTCACTGGTCAGACATACCAATGAGCTGAAAAAAATATTTTTTTGTAAGCTCACATGCCTTGTTTATATTTTGAATAATAGAGTTATGTGTTAACATATCTTTGCTACCACTTGCGTAACCAATCTCCCACCAAATTACATTGAAGTTTCAAAGTTTTTAGGCTGGATCAATATACAATTACTTCCCCTTTGTATACACAGAGTGCGTTGTAGTCTCTTGTACATTGATAATTCACTTCTCCATAAGTTTATTGCAGAAGAATTGGTCCTGGTGATGAATGTTTAAACATCCATGTATCATAGTGTTGGAGATGTCTGGAAGTATTTTGCCATAATCTTTCTAAAATGTAGTTGTAAAAATGAAGCATTTAAAAAAAAACAAAAAAAAAACTGGAATGTAAGTTACACAACTGTACAAAAGAGAATGTGAGAAGCTATATACCCAGGTGAAGACGAGATTCAAATGCCATTCAAAGGTGGGTGGGGGGGGGGAGAATATGGACAGGAAGTAGGGTGTGGTTGAATGATATATTAAAGACTATATTACTGGGCTAAACTCTTAGTTCCCTTATAAGAAGAATATATTGAGGGATCGACTGAACACTGATAGAAGTAATTATTACGATTGTAACAGTGTCAAAGACAAAGTTTTTATGATAGTCAAGAGTATGAAGATTGAGACTGTTGTCATCATCAAGCTCTAACTTGCAAATTGAACACTTATGAATCATGGCCCTTCAATACGAATATTGCAACTCTTAGTTGTCAACCCTGAAGATGCAAGTGCTTGAGAAAGTGACTGAGTCCAGTCATTATCCAGATGAGTAACCTGGTGCTATGTGCAATGTTACTTAACTTTGGTGATCTTACAAGAACCGGTGCATCCAATACAATTTGGCTGCATGTGAAATTTCACTATTCATTAACCGTTACTTTTAACCTAAGATACTCTTACTTTGCTCATAAAACCTATTCTGAATGTTTGCATTTGGCAGTCAGATGTATGTGATCTCTAAAAAGTCAATTTATTAAAAAAAGGTCCATGGGTGTCATGCTGGCTAAATGCAGAACCACTCAATGTTGGTACGATGTCCAATCCAATGTGTGTGAAGGGGTCAAGGTAATTCCATACTATCAAAGCAAAATGAAACTCCCCTCCCATCTTGGAGTGGGGAGTTGGGTGAAGTCAGCTCTGGTAGGGAGTTGTTGCACAACATGGTGGTACTGCCACATATTTAGGTAATTTTTCATCTTCAATAGCTGTAGACACCAACACTGGACAGTCCACCAAACAATAGGGCTTTGTTTATTTCAAACTCTGAATATATCCTATGAAAAGTAAACAAAATTGTATTTAATAAATACAAATTAGGGTCTGTTTAATTTTCATTTACAGTTGAATTGTTTAACTTGTCTTACTTTTCATCATGTATGTATCTTAGAATATTAATAATTCAATTTTTAATCGACTTGAAATTCATAAAATATACACATTAATCCACTTCAAAAACATGACAGCACAACTAGAAAGCTGCCTAGTTTTGAATCTTGCGAGTTTCCTGAGCAGAAAAACTATTTTGTTTTAATTTTCATTCTCTTTTTCTGTAAGCCAGATAAATGCTACTTACAGTGAGAGGCAGTTTGTTGTTTCTGAAAGAAACAAAGGAACATTTTCTTGAAGGGAAGAAGATCCGAGCAGATTACTGCCGTTTGTTCCTGGTGCTCATTTTGTTTGAATCTTTACTTTTCATATTTTTGTTGAAAGTGTTTGGGGTCAAGTGCAAACAGGTTCACTGACTCATACGTTGATTCAGGATATAAAGAAGGTATGAATTTATGTCAGCAGCTTCTCTCTTGTATTTCAGGAACTGAAAGAGAAACAACTGTCCGAAAAGAATGATGCCATTCAAGCCTTACAGATGGCTCATCAGGGTGTCCTAAAGCAACTGAAAGACGAACACAGCCAAAACCTCAAATTGCAACATGTGCAACTCCATCAGGAACACGAGAAGAACAAAGGTGAATCTAGATATCTCCCCCCCCCATTTCATCACAATTGTCGCTTTGACGTTTCAGTCTCTGTTCAACTTGGCTGGGATGAGTGGAGGGCATATTAATCAACTATTAACTCATAGAGACATGTTGTCATCATTGAAGATGACATTTCTATAGGAAATCCAAAAGTTACTAGAATCAGATGTTGAATATTCAATCAATTGAAAATAGAAATCAGTCAGAAATAAGTGACTGCTTGGCAAATTAAAAGTTGTGAATTTTTTTTGTTGGGGAAGTTGGGGGGGGGGAGTCATTTGATTTATACAAGAATAAAATATATGTATGTAGAGAAATTGATTTCTTGCCATCGAATATCTTGATCCAAGTGTGGTAAGGATGGGGTTGATCATACAGGCTGTAAAATATTGAGTATTCCTATGTAAGGGCGGTAACTCCAGAAACCCTTTTAAAAGACAAATAGTGTTCGTTTTTTTTCCAGCTCCAAAAGAAGAGGCAAGACAAATTCTTCAGTCTAGGTTTCTGAAGATCATTGCAAGGTAGGCTGAGAAAAATAAAGGAATTAAAATAGACAGTGAATTTCTGAGCAACCTTAGATTTGCAGACAACATTGCCTCTTTACGTAGAAAACCTATACAACCTCCAACTAATGCTAGATCAACTAAAAGTGAGCAAGAAAGATTGCCTTCACATGAACTTCAGCAAAACAAAATCATGACGGAAGAAAAAAAAAAAAAAAAAAAAACTACAATCAAAATCGAAGATGCACAACTGGAGAAAGACCCATACATCTACCAAGGACAATGAATCGACAAGAAATTTTCAAAGAAATCAAGCGAAGAATCACTCTAGGATGGCTAGCCTTTGACAGAGCAAGCTCCACCCTCAAAAACAAGATCCCATAGTTCCAAAGAGCAGTCTATACACAACCAATGTATCCTCCGATAGTCACCTATGGAGCTGAAACATAGGGGTCTTCTGTTGGCTACGTTCCAAACTGAAAACCATACCCCATGCACATGAAAGAATCACGCTCAACCTCACATAGAGAGATCACTAGACAACATGTTATATCAAATGAAAAACAGGCGTCCGATACATCATAGAATCCATTAGAAAACTCAGCTGGCAATGGGCTGGTCATGTTGCAAGAATGGCAAACCACCAATGGACATCAGGACTCACTATGTAAATCCTCGGAGATTATATGCGAGACTGAGGCTGGCAGAATATGAGATGAGAGATTAACTTGACAAATTCAGAAAGTATTGGCACTGCAATATCCAAAATAAAGAAGTGTGATGAATCCTGGGGAAGATCCACATCCACAGACTAATGATGAGTGTTCATAAAAAGAATTTGGGTGAAGAATTTGATCAATTATAATTAGAAAAGTATTCATTTTTCTACTAACTTCAAGTTATGAAACCTTTCTGTAAGTGCCTTAAAAGACATGTAATTTCAGATCCAGTATAAAAACTGAAGGGAAATTTCACCAATTAATCATAAAAAGTAAGTTTGATTTCACTTCAAACTTAATTGTAGGGGGGGGGGGGTCTTATATTCTGATGAACTACCCCTCCCCACAAAATTGCTAATTCTGAATTTTATCCAGCAGCATTCATACTTGAAAGATCAATTTAGCATAAACTTGCATTCCAAATTGAACCCCTCTACAAACCTGGTGGGGGTTGATATTGTCATTATTTGCCCTACTGGCAACTGCTATCTCCAAACTTTTTGCTTGGCATCTGCAGAGAGCTAAAAGATTAGTGAGGATTAGTGTGAATATATTAAGTTTAAAAATATTGGCCAGGACAATCCTAGCTACAGGGTTGCTTGCTTGCTTATAGATATGATTTAGTTTGACTCACTTTGCTGTCCACTGATTCAATTATATTGGATGAAGATTTGTAGATCAAGTTCTGGCTGGGATTGAAGTGTAGTACCCAGCAGTTCTTTATACTTGTAAGATCTGCAATATCTCCAGGTTACAAAACATCCCATTTCACTAACTTTGATATGCGTGATTTTTTTTTTCAGAGTTGCTGAAGGAACAGTTACGCCAGAAACATTGTCAGGAATTGTGCCAACAAGTAGAAGTCCAAGTGAAAGAAGTGGCTACCATAAAAGCCGACCTTGACCGATTGGTGGAAATATCCAATAAGAAGGTCAGTTCTCATCAATATCACTGGGGTAAAAAAAGGTTTGATACAACTTTGCAACTGTATTGTTGGAGGAGTTGCTTGAACCAGCTGCTTTAGGGAGTCCAGCTCCCAAATTCTAAACTGGCTACCAAAAGCTAGAAATCAGAGTATGCCTTGCTCTTTAACCCATTTCTGGAGGGGGGAGGGTAGGAGAGATTAATTCATACCTTGCCCTGAGGCTAGAGTTTGAACTGTTCTTCCATTCCATTGTAAGAGTTGCCATTCAAATGGTCGAGTCGGGTTCAAGGCTTAAATCCTGGCTTTTATCCCTGGGATTGATGATGGAATTATGTGGTACAAATTAAAGTTTGGATCAGAAGATATTTTTAAATTTGTTTATTTTTAGTCACTCTTAGCATGGCTCACTTTAATTGGTTACTTAGAAAGGGATTATTTATGCCATGAAGACCAATAGAAATAAATATCTGAATAGCTTTTTGAAATTGTCACATTTTAGTGTTTCAAACTTTACATGTTTAAAAGACTAAAAAAGCAAGAAGAGTTAAAATGACTTATAAGCATGAGAAACATTGGAGAAAAAAAAAAGAAAAAAAACTAGCATCTTGGCCATAATTGATTTGACTTCTCATTGGTAAATGGCACAAATCAGAAATAAAGGGAGCTTGTTGAGTAACTTTTTTGCCTCTGGGAACTTCGGGTTCAGAGCAGTTGGTATGGATATCTCTAGTTGGCAGAAGATAAAATTGAACTGTTAAATCTACTTTTCATTTCCCCCTCTCAGTCAATCATTTGGTGCCATAATTGTTTCTTTTTTCCTCACACTGGCATCAATATTCTCGATTTATTACAAGCATTATCTACCATCATTCATTTTTGACAAGTACATTCTTTCATCTCAGATGGGGTTGAAGCATACAACAGGACTATAACAACATCAGATTCTGTAACAAATAAATCAGCCAACAGAAAAGGATCTGATTGGAATCCACTTTTGAGAAAAAAAGTCTTGGCTTAGGTGGGAAATAGTAATAATTCTGCAGCAAAAAATAACTCGTGAGTCGATTTCAGAAAGCTTCTCTAAAGAAGTGCAACACATCAGTTAGATTTCTGTTTATAAATCTTTGTTTCAGCATGTAGTCTCAGCTCTGTTAGTAAAAGCAGCTGGTACATAAAACCTGAATTTGGGGCATTTATGTCAGAGTTGTTATAAGAAATTGGGGCTATGTGACTCCTATAGTAGTCATATCTAACCTTTACACTTTTCATTTTTTATTATCACTCAATACTATATTTGTTATTGTTTTATTTGGTGAAGCCTAAGGACGTATTGACTAGAAGGTCTTAGTCTTTAGTACTAACGTCAAAATAGTTTAAAGTCAGTAAGGTCCAGAATTCTAAACTGCAACTGGTACCATGTAACCCAATACCTATCTTAGTATCTGATTATAATGGACTGCTTCCCCTGATAATCCTGTTATTAAACAGCACTTGCTGTATAATCGTAACTCCCAAACATTTCACTTAAAATAAAGATCTTTGAATTATATAAATTGCATCCATCCATTTTTATGAACAACTTTACATTGAAAGAATTCATAATTTTGTATTTCCTTTGCTTAATGTTATCAGTTTAGTATTATCATCTAAAATATCATGCTTTGAAGTGATCACAATAAGCAGATTCCTATGAACTTAGAGAACGAGTATTTGGAGTGGAGTCCAACACTGTATCCCAACAGCCTTAGAGTTGGGAGAACAGCCATCTACCTTTTTAAATTACTGTATTTCATCTGTTATTTACCTTCAGCCTGTAGGACGTAGGGTAAATTTAAGAGAATTATGTTTGGAAAGAATTTAGGATGCTAGGAAATACAGTAAATCCCATCTCATTCAGATTAAAGGAATAAAATTAAAGATTGGAAAAACATTCAAAAGAGTTTATTCTAAAGTACAATCTCAACACTTTTAAATCTAGAGTAAACGAGTACCTATCTTGATTTTGAAAAATGTTCTTTTATTTACTGTTTCAATTCTGCCGCATAAACAACTTCCTTCTTACTAACCCTTTGATGTGAAAAGTGATTTAATCATAATATTAACAGACGTCTAAATCATCTAAGTATTACTTGACTTAACGGCCTCCTGCAGCAATGAAGCTGCAACCATAGAAGCTTTAATCCGATTCGGCCATGAACCTTAGAGTTAGGGGACCAGTCAACAAGCTTTAAAAATCTTTGGATCATACATTTCTTGTTAATGTTGAGTTACCTCCCTTTGATTAATCGCTCTGGCAATGTATTGTCTTGCAGGAGAGAGACCATATTAAAGAAATAGAAACTCTGAAGTACGAGATAGACAAACAAGAAAAATACGTGACTGATTTGAAGTGTGATACGGAGAAATTACAGCAGACCATTGATCAATTACTGGTTCAAGTGGACGGGAAAAAAAAGGATTTGGAAGATCTGAAAATTGAACATCAACGAGAATTGGAACAATTGGAAGAAAGTCTGAAGATCAATAACCAGAAAGAAAAGGAGAATATCCAAGAGGACCACATTCAGGAAATGCAACAATTGGTCGCAGAATTCAACCGGGCACAACAGTTGCTGAAAAATAAGATATCAGTCCTCAATATGGAGTGAGTATAACTTAATAACCTCGAAATGAAAGGGAAGCAACTCTGTAGCAAATAAGTTATCGCCCTTTGTTGTCACAATTTATGTACAAGTATACCAGTGTTCCCCCCCCAGCCAACTTTCGGCCTATGCCCTCTTTTGGGACATTTCTTTTCAGTCCCAAGAGGGGTAAAAGAAGAAAAAAAAAAAAAAAAAAAAAAAAAAAAAACCTGAGAAGTTAAATTTACGAGAAAAATGAATATCTAGATATTTGGTAACTAAGAATATGATTGTTAAAAAGTATCTAAAAATACTTAAAAAAAAAAAAAAAAAAAAAAAAATGTAAGGGGAAGATTGGGGGTTGATGTGACATGTTTATCTTTAACCCTTATTTTAAGCAAAATTTAGGGATTTTAACAAAAGAAAAAAAAAAAACAAAAAAACAAAACAAAAGGGGTAAAATCATTTGGCAAATATGAGAAAAGCCAAAAGCCTATTCTGAAATATAATTAGATGAAATGTCTGACACTTTGGAGAAAACTCCCATTAGAGCATGAATGGCCGGTGACAAAGTCCAGGTTTCCTTTGAATGTGTTAGCTTAACGATCCTTGAAAGTTTTTATGACTACCCCACTTGGAAGAATGCAAATCCATGGAAGGGATACCTCCACTCTCATGAGAGCACAGTCCTAATGAAGCATTTCCCATACTCTTTGCTCAGACCAAGAATCAAATTCTGGACCTTCTGCATGCAAGGCAGACGTGCTAACCATTATACTATACAAGCAGATCACGTCATATCTAATTCCCCGCCCCCTCACTTGTAGTAAAGAATCTGTTTATGATAAACAGAGTCAAATATTCCATTACTTTTTGGTTTTGTACTGTGACTATGGTATCAGTTTCCAATAACTCGTATCAATGTGTTGTATTCATCAAGGAAGCCACACTCCTATTAATTACTCTTAAAATAACACCAATTAGTGATGACTGAAATCAACTTTGAACTTTGTCAGGATCTATGAGCACATTTGCTAGATATGTTATGGAGTGAGTGAATGTTTGGATATAATCTTACCTGTGCTATTTTGAGTAACAGGCAGGTAGTATTTCATTCTTATAGAAAGATGAATGTGTCTTACTTTTTAGATTGTTGCAGTGTGAGGAGAGATATAAGAACAGAGAATCTCGAACTGAAGACTTGGAAGAAATAATGCGACTTAGGAACAGCATCACAGATAGAGAATTACAGGTGAAAAAGTTTCAGGTATGAAGAAATCTATACTCTGCAGAATATGTGACTTTTCTGAAGGCAGGAGAAGGGGGGTGTTTTAGGACAGAAAATCCTCATTCACGAGGCCAAGCTGTGCATTTTTGTAGTTTCTTTTTGGAAAAGTTATTTCAATCCAACGGAGCTGTCGAGACATAGATGGCTGAATGAGGACATTCTGCCCCCATTCAAACTCCCGCATATTTAAGAGACCCATTAAAACATTAACAGGTACAATCTAGATGAGAATGGTCAGAAAAAATTCTTTGTATATTGCTGCACCCTCATTCCAAGTTCTATTCATTTTTGTATCAAAAGAACCTAAAGTGCTTTTTATCCTAACTGAGGCAAAAAGGATATTTTTGGTTAAAGTCATGAATTCATTTTTGCCTAATAAGAAAAGTATCGTGTTCGTGACCTTCAAATCAAACTTTAAATAAAAAATTTTAGACTGTACTTTCTATAGCTGTAAGCAGTTCTATTTACAAGTTGTTTTTTTTCCACCAGGATGAAAAGAGATTCTTCCAGATGGAATTGATTAATAGAGAAACCAATTTCAACAAAATCTTTGGTTCAAGTCCACAAGTTGGTGTGATAAACCCTTTGAGCAAGGTGAGTGTTCAATTGGAGTTTTGGACTTCTGTCTAAGCATTAAGTAACTTCTTTATGTCAACACTAATATTGACTCAAAAATTTCTAATTCCAGAAAATCAGATTTTTGTGAATTTAATAATGTTGTGTATCAGGCAGGGCCATGGAGTCAGTACGCAAAATCTTGATTCTTATATATATATATATATATATATCCTACATTTATTGAAATTACACAACATATAAGGTATTTCATCTGTCACCATAAACTATTGAAGTGATTCTCTAACAGGAGCCACTTGGCTTCCTGGGGGAGGGGTGGAGTTCAATTGAAAAGTAAAAATGGTAGCTTTATATTTATGGAAAAAAAAATTATAAAAAAATTACTAACATCGAGTGACAGTAAACGTAATGTTTTTACTTTGGATTAAACAACAAGAAATAATGTGGAAGATTATTCTTTACCAGTTCGAAAATGCAATGTACAGTTATCCCTTTCTATGCAAGGGTTGGTCTTGAATAAATCAATGAGAATATTTTTGAGTTTTGCAGCATATCACAAGGCCCCCCCCCCCAACAAAATAAGTGCATGACAGAAGACCTGCTGTACAGTGAAAAAGTTAAGGAAATCATGAATACTTATATATTTATAATATAGTAACTTCCATAGACTTAAAGTCCAAAGAAAGAGTGAATTGTATCAAATGTAATCCATTGATTCTATTATAACCTTATTGAAAAGACAGATTGTAGAAAATCACCAGCTAAAAATTATTTATGTAGAATACGTCAACCCGGGGATATTTTGGTTGAAAACTTGTTTACACTCTAGCCAGTAAGTCGTACGGGTTAAAATTACCCGATTCACTGGGCTGTAGTTTTATGAAATTTGTACTGGAATCAATGTTTGTGGAAAACATCAAAGGAGAAGTGTTACTGTTATACATGTTGAAAAGAGTGGATATAAGTTTACTCTTAAATTCATAGAACCCTTGTAACTGACTGGAACTCTCCAAAGGATAGAAAAAAAAATTTCAAATTGTCAAAGGGATATAATGTTGAGTTATTTCCCTTCAATTTGAATCTCAGATTTGATTATTCTTCCATCTCCACTGCACTGAGATATTGACAATATGGTGGCAATAAACTGGAGCATGACATACTGTAATGAATGTACATGATGAGAAAAAATATCTTAGTTTTATATGTATATTTTGAATTGTCATCGCTATAAACCTAGGAGTTTGATAAAATCATAAGAAAAATAGGCAGCTTATCTAAAACTATAACCCATGTGACACTGATAACTGGATTATTAGGAAAATTAAAATTCAATACCTTTATAATATAAAAAAAGATTGACCATCACACTTAAGATTCTGTAGCAATGTTGGAGAGAAGCTCAAAGCTCATTACCAGTTCCCTCTAAACTGCATGTGGCTATGAATGATTTGCAACTGGTGCATAAAAGATTAAGATATTAGGAACAGTTTTGAGAAAGGATCAAACATTTATAAAGTTTTTCCAATGATCCCCATTCTTTCTAGGGGAGGGGGGGGCTATAAGAGCTGTAACATATGGATCACTTAATACTTCCGACACTTAGGTGAGCAAACTTCAAACGGTGAGTGTGCCATGAGAGAAGAGTCTGACCAATAATTGTGTTTACAATTATTTCTTGTGAATGTGAAAAGATCTATACAGGAGAAACTGGCAACCCTCTCAAAATTTGACTTGATGAGCATAAAACCCCACCCCCCAAAAACAAGGTGAAATAGGATGATCTGGGATGGCCGATTATGTCTGGAGAGAGAAAATCAAACGAACACTATAATCCAGACTTCTTCCTAGAAAGGCAAGGAACACTGTTGGAAACTATCCCGAGAAAAATCAAGGTGGCAGTTCATATCTGAAGGTTGACTGAGTATGTCAGACAAGTACAGAGTTCAACCTGATGAGACTTCCTCTACTCGACACAGAGCCGGACTTCTATATTTTGTCTAACAAGAAAAACAATACCCGACTCCAATGTCACCAGCATTGGCTAAAATGTCAAAATTTCATGCGATTGCTTCCAATCTATTCTAACAGTTGAGTGTGGAGTTCATCTATCTAATCAAAAGAAACAAGTTATGGAGAATAGGCTGAGAATCTAGAATAATGCTCTTGAAGAAATGGTGGAATGGTGTGAGATTAATCATCAATTGGATTCAGATAGCTGAGCAGGTTGTAAACAACTTCATTTCCCCCACCCTGTTATCACATTTACAAAAAGATCTTCCATGTCCGTTTCTCATTAACATTACTAGTGTACATTTAGAATTTTTTTATTAAAACATTATGTGAACACACTAATAAGGCAGAAAATATGAGTTTTAGGGCTGTCAAACAAGGTTCAGTTTGAATGCTAATATTCTGGGGTTCCCAATTTAGCACATTCCTGTTTTTATACAAAATTATAGACCACAGATTTTATCATAAATGGAGTGTGTGTGTGAGGGGGGGAAACTTTTGAAAAGTCTGAATGATCACAGCTTTTGCCTGCATTAAATCAGGAATCCTGCTGATAGGTAAAGTTATCTTTAACTATCAGATTCTTGTTATCATCTGTGAGAGATAACTCCCTTATCCAGGGAAATAACATCCAGATAGAATTTTCCATATCTATTCACTTCACAAAAGTTCCATTATTTTTAATTCTATCAGTTGAAGAGTTCCACTGTCAATTAGATGTGGTCCATGAATTTTACCCTCAAATTCATGATATTCAAGGTTTGATTCCATTATTGAAGGGGACTTTTTTTTTTATGCCAATTGTGAAAAGCAAAATTAGAGCGGCAAATATTAAGTCATTTTCATTTTCTGCAGAAACCAAAGACTGGGGGAGAAAAGATTTTGAGGAAGTTCACAAGTGCCCCAAGCCTTCAACAGCCCCCCCATAATCGGCTGGAACACCTACCTGGATCACCTGTCCATGATGAAGAGTTGAATCCTGTCAAACCTTTGCCTCCAATGATGCCAGCTGTTGCAAAGAAATATGTTCATTAACCCCTTCACTACCAACAGACAGACCCCCCCCCCCCAGTTTCTGTACATAAAGAAATAAAAAAATCTGGCCTTTGCAGAAAACCAAAAACATCTGGTCAGGTCCAAGTCTCTCAACAAGTGTCAAGGACAACCCCAGAAAAAGAAAATTTTTAAGCCTGACTCTCTGATGAAAATTTTAATTTCTTATTTTTCTATTTACTAATAAGCTGGTTCTGTTATCTAATACAAGATTGGTATGAAATCAGGTGGGTCAAAACTACCGGATGCCCCAGCAAAACACTAGGATTTGATGGACTATAGGTGCTAAAATGTAACAATTACTATGGATGCATTAAGGAACCATTTCAGTTAACTTGACGATAAATACCTTAATAAGCAATGAAATTGCCAAGATCTAAAAAGAATCATTTAAGATGGTTTTTTTTTTGGTGGGGGGGGGGATATTTACTATGATTTATTTATTTCGGGTCTGTACAAAACTTGCACATTCAATTTGGGACAGTAGTCTGGTTAGGTTCTTTGCCACATGAATGAGTAAAATCTATGATAAAATCTTACAAAGAACTCATTTTGCTCGTGTAGAAAAAGTTTCAAGGTTAACCTGTGGTTGGCCCAGCAAAGATGATCACTAACTTGTAGAGCTAAAATTTTAATATACTTTTTGTGGAAACTTCTGACTGAACTTCATGAGCTAATCAGCCTTTTAGCATCCAGCATTGAACAGAGAAGTTCATTATGCCATCCCTGGCATCAGTTTCACAGAAATATACAGAATATTAAAATTTCAGTTCTCCAGGTTTTTAAATTTTTTTTTGAAATGGATGATGTTACAGCAAAAACAAAACAAAATCTGAAATGATGAGTTCAGTTGTTCTTGCTCTATTTGTAGCAGTTTAAGGTTTTTGTTAGCCATGTCCACCAGATATCAGCTGATACCTGAAAAGCAGTTCAGAAACTGGCAGATGGAATTTTGAAAGCTTTACAATGACAAACAAACTAAGAAATTCATTTTTTCCAATTCAACATTTATTAGGTAACTTTCATGTCAAAATAGTCATACCCATTTCTAACATTTCCTGATCAGATCTTGTAACGAGACTCATCTTTATGAATAGCATACATAAACAGTCATCAATATATTTTGAAATTACTACAGTTAAAATACCTAAATTTGAAACTAAATGTCTAAAGATAATGATTAGTAAAAATGAGTGGTGATGAACTTGTTGAAAGAAAAAATACTGTGCAACCTGTATTAACATTTTTTTTATCATTCAATGTTTTGACCCTTCCCACAAGGATAAGGTCAGCTTAGGGAAGGGAAGGACACACGCTGATGAGCTGTCATGTTGAGCAATTTCTGGAATTGATTTATACTTGCAAAGCTTAACTTGGATTGTAGTCCAATCTGGCCACCCTGATGCTATCTCCAATACTCATTCAATATTCATTGAAATTTTGGGAGAAGAAAATCCAGTCAGTCTGGGGGAAGGGTAGACGTTCAATACTACACTCTTGAAATTTGTCATTCCAATGCCTGTCATTGTTGGCCAGTTTGTCAAAACCCTTCACCAAATTGGGTTGCCATTTATGGGGACATCGATATTTCTTTAGTCCATGCCTAGAATGCCAAGAAAAGGCTGCTAAAAATGATTCGGTCTTGGTGGTGGTTGACTTTTGGAGATTTTACTTTGGATGATGCTACTACCCCTGAGGAAACAGGTCGTACCCTTTGGAATTTTGGCCATCATTATTTAGTGAAAACTAAAAGACCCTTTTCAGCAAAGGGAAGGTTCTGTGAGTGAAGGGTCAAGATATGGGAATGGAGGTCTTATTCATGGGCTAAAATTTACTGCATTGTCTTTGGGAGCAGAAGAGGGGCTGAGGTCTACATACAACTCACTCCAATTAATTTCAATGTTTCAGAGCCTGGTTTATCTGGTTAGGAATGACAGAGTTTGTCAGAGACTTGATATTACAGGGATAAAGGGTAACAACATTGTTTTGTCCATCAGAGCTGTTTCCAGTTGCTAGAAATGTGGATTCCTTGGAAGGACTTTCCAGTTGAGGTCCCTTCCCTACCAAACTTCACTCATTGGCATTAATAACAGACAAGGAGATGAATCAACAGTGTCAGTAGATAACTTATGGTCATTGCCATGGGTGAGGGTTCACATCCAATAATTCCACTTCTGGCACCAGGGGATCATTTTTGGTGTCTTATGAACTTGCATAGAAAAGGTGGTCCTGGTTTTGATAGTCAAGATGGAAAGGACACTTCCATTGATGACTGTTGAGAAAATGTAAAGAATCTTATGAGGAGATGTTGGTAGCAGTTAATAGCATAGACCAGATGCTGTGCAGAACCGACTCCCAATGAGATTCAGGTAAGTTGTGTGATTTCCTAGAGGAGACTTGATGAGACAAGAAGTGTACATTGCAAGCTGAGAAGCCTCAAGTTCTAAATGGAAATAATTTGGTGCTCGGCTTGAAGTGAATATTAATTAGATGGTGTGTCTTTGCATGGAATAGCAAATAGGAGCTGTGAGAATTCATCCACCGCTACAAACAGGTATTTTTTTTATCTTTTGGATTGGGTCTTGGAAGAAAAATATTCAAGTGCTCAAGAGTTAGAATAACCTAAATAAGCCTACCATGCTTTTAGTTCTGCATATGCTCAACAAGATTCCCTTTCGAGAGGAGGTCAACGAAGTCTGCCCAAGATTTTAGTTTTCACAGTCAAAGAGTTAAGGGACTGAGGTGGTATAAGTCATAGCGAAAAAAAAAATATTAAAGTAGTTGATCCTACAGTAACGCTAATATTTCGCCAGAGTATCAGCTATAACATTGTGACGAATATAAAAAATTAGCCTACTCTAGATTTTATCGTTTCCAATTTTAAACCTTTTTACGATTATCCATTACGAAGACAAGATAGAAAATTCCCTCACAGCTGTATCCTCTTTCTCCATAGAAGGATAATGGACTTGGTGCTGATTCCGGGTTGGTGACGTGAATGGAACAACAGGTCGCCCAGATCGATTCAATGAATCCGATTCACCAACATCCAAGGCGGCACTCAATCACGTATGGTTTAGAGTTGACAGGACAATGTAATGCAGCATTCATAAGCAGTTGTTTAAGTCTTAAATACTCCTCTATCATGAGTTTTCTTTGCTTTTATTAGGAGTGGGACACGAGCTAACAAATGAGGAATCCACTATGCGTAAACGAACCTGCTCAAAGTTCGCTTCATAGCACTTTTTTGTAGGTAACGAGATCGTGAAGAGGCAACCTAGAATTGTCAGGCCAAACTTATCCATCACTGATTTAGTAATCAAGTACAGATATCTTGATGGAAAGTATGGATTTTGACACATTCAAAGTGATGTGTCGTCTTTGAGTGGCTTCGGGGAATAATTTCACATTTATCATGATCATACTGGTCTCTTCCTGCAATGGTTACGTTATCGAGATATGGGAACATATCAAGAAGGTTCTCATCAAGTTTGTCAATATTACGCTGAAAGGTTACCATACCATTAATAACACCAAGGATATCCGTGTGAATTGATATAGGCTTCCATTAGCCTCAAAAGCAGTGAATAGTTTGTCATCACACAGAGGTACTTGGTAATAGACACTCTTTAGATTGAATGTTGAGAAAACCTGATATCTTGCCAGATTATTGATAAGGGTTTCAATAAGTATCAAGCGCGGTTTAGAGATTGACAGTATTAAAGTAGTCGACACACAAACACCTATGACAATCAAGCTCATCCTTCTAAAGAAGGACCTGTGCTCCCTAGGGAAAGGAACTGCTGTTCCACAAGCACGGCGGTAGGATACCAGCCTCCGGGTCTGAAGCGAAGGTTTCAATCCTGCCTCGTGGTACTGGACAGGATAATGGATAGTCAATAGCCACACTGAAGAGTTGTAATACAACGAAACAGCTGTCTGTGGATGACACAATGAGATTATATATGTATATATCACATACACGAGATCTATCTGCCTCATGTGTCCTATTTTCCAATTAGAATAAAGCTTTCGTTTATGGTAAAGATTTCTTTATTCACTACAATTTATTCAATTCGATTTTAGTAAGATGGAGCGTATATTATGTTCAGGCATTGGTCCAAATTGTCTGACCAACCTTGAAAGGGAATGTAGGCAATAACAGTAGGTTCATAGACAATGCTCCTAATAAACTACGCCTCCTAACCAAGTAAGTCTTCGCTACGGTGTACAAACTTGTATCGGTTTTATGATTGGTTGGGTCAATCCTTGGTGGGTTACTTAATGCCGGAAGGAGTTTGTATGTTTTGGGAATAATATATATATATATTTTTTTTCCACCGAGATTGGGGATATTGTTTCTTGCCTTGATCGAAAAGGGTTTAATCAAATTCCTTTCCTTTGAGCTGTCTGGACCTACTAGGAATTAAATTCCTGCCAGCATAGATCTTCAGGTCATTGGAATATGCAAGCCACTCCATCACGCCAAGGTACTCAGTGGCGGAGTGACGAACTTATATTGGATCAAAAGAAATTTAGTGGTAGAATTTTGAGATAAAGACCTCAGGGTGAATGACAAATAGATTAAGGACCACTGATCAAAAGCTTCGGTCAAAATAACCAACCAATGCACATCAATATATATATATATATATATAAATATAATGAAGTGCATTCAAGTTGGTGCAAAAGTAACTGATTTTTCAAAAGTTCCACACCTCAATGCTTATTTTGGAATAAAGTATTATTTAATTATGTTCATGGAATGTACCATTTTAAAGTACAAATTTCGCTCTATTTATTTAAACTGAAACTTTTCTTTCAACTATATTTTCTGGTTTATTTGAGCATGTGAAATCAAAGATAGTTAAAAAAAAGATAAATAAAATAAAAGAAGCAAATTTGAGCAATTGACGTGTGCAAAAGGGGACGTAAAGCGGTGGGAACTGTTCACAATATCAACTGAGTATCTGGCGAGGGGCCCATCAAAAGTCAGAGCTCAACGTTGGTTCCACAATTTCCGTGAACGCCTTTCTGTAATGGACATCCAGCCGAGAGGTCGTTGTTGAGAGAAACCCACGCAAAACAACTAAAGCAGTTGCAGAGGAACTGAACGTAAACCACTCCAGTTTGATATTTGTACCAAGAGAAAAAAGCTAGACATGTGCAGATGACCCTGCAAAATTGAACGAACTATGCTTCGAAACTACCCCACCCATGGTCTCTCTCCGACCGACTTTCACTTTCTGAAAGATTTCCACCACTTCCTGCAATGCATGGTAAACAAACAAGCAGCAGCTGAAACCAAAATCCCACAATCTTATACTTCTAGAATAAACAGATTTTTTAGTTGGCAAAAAGTGTAGATTCTGAAGGTTCTAATTTCGATTAATAACTCAGTCTATGCTATTATATGCAACTTTTTAAAGTTGGTGAAAAACCAATTATTTTTGCACCGACCAAATAGAACTCGTTTTTTCTTTAACCTGCGGTTGTTTTGACAGCTTGTGACAAACGCTGAAACCAAGTGAAAATATGGGATTTTAGATACTGATTTAAAAGAGGCAAAAATGTTCCCAATCATCTAGGAGGAGAAAAAGGATGAAGGCGACAATCTTCCTACAAGATATATATATATATATATATATATATATATTGGGTGTTCTAAATGAGCGCCGCACACCCAAAGATGGTATATTAGGCTCACTTGAAAATATAATGATGGATCATAATGGGAGGAAAACTATTTTTTCTGTCTCATGCAATGAAATATTTCATCAGTTTGACATAACACCGATCACCTAGTACGATATGACACCAGGCAGAGGGTGACAAAAATAAGGGATGAAGGGAGAATGACATTCCACCTTCACACACCGTGTTAGTCTTCGTGGTGAATAGTTATACATAAATTCGTTGAAAATTCATTTATCGAAACATTTTCTTCATAATTATATCAGGTTTCTGATCGAACATAATCCGGTCATATTTTTCAAGTCTGATTCACCCATTGAAAAACAATTTGCTGCACCCCCTTAACCCCCCCCAAATAGAAACAAAACCAAAACACAAAAAATAGCTGTGCCGCCAACAAAGGCTCCAGTAGATAATTCCTACAAAGGTCAGAGAGGGTTCCGGGATCGTAGCATTACCACTAATCCAGTCTTTAGTTTTGAGTTCTTTAGACAATTGAAACCCCTTATTTGTTTTGATGGTGATTCGGCCAATCTATTCTACGGCCTTTTCCAGGTATTATACGAATGTGATGGTGATAAACAGACTTTTCCCCCAATGGTAGCAAAACTATTTTCTTTCCTAAAGCTTGGATTTCCACGCTGTTAGCGGAAGCCACATCTATCCTCTCTGGGAAGAATTTCGGGTTATAGACAGGGAACGCTGTTGGAAACTGGCAAGAAAAAAAAAGTCGACTGAGAGTATCGTTCAGACAAGTGCGGAGTTTAATACAATGTAGAGGTGCTACCATTGGAGAACAAATGTTTATCACCATCATAATCAGATATGAAACATGACGGCTGTAGAACGGGTCGGCCTAAACGTATTAATACTGGCATAACCGAAAAACAATATATATTTAGGGGAGGGGAGAAAGAAAAAAAAGATTGTCAGGTCAAAATGTTCGTAGTTGATGATTTAGCCTAAGAAGTTGTGTTGATATGCTCGCTCTACAGAGCAGGTCTGGTGTGCTTCGCATCTGCCTTTGGCTACTGATATTTTAGAAATATAAACACTACCAGCATTGATAGTGACCCACCCACACCATGCAGATATCAGACCTTATACTTTGAACTATGGGATGATAGCCGTACAGAAAAGCTATAAAGACCGATATGATACAATCTGCTCAGCTTCAATCACTAGGTAATGGGTTTGGCGAGTTGAGAGAAAAAAAGTGGAGCAGAATTCGGTTTTCTTTAACATTCCAAGTTGGGTTTATCACGTGGCTAAATATCTGGGGTGGGGGGTTGGTGATTCTAGTATTTGATCTGATGTGTTATATATCAGTGGGTATTACCTGTTGTTGCCAAGGCGTCAATGAGGATTTTGGTTGGGAGATCACAGTAACATTAAAGAATTACTCTTTCTCGGAATTCTTAGCTAAGTCACTTGTACCCTGGTCCGCCCCCAGCAGTCAGACGTACTTTCCAACACCTGGCATTTGAAAACAATTTTTGATTATAGCACCTCAGTGTGCGTTTTAGTGAAGAGTCTCTTTCGCCCCTCTCTTCCCGTTTCCAGAGTCCATAGCGTGCTAGTGTTGGGAAACAATGTAGCCTATCGAATATATACTTATAAAATTCGTATCTTTTGGACAACGTTATTGTGACTTCACCATGGGTAATTGCACACAGCGGGACATTGAAAAAACGACCCCCCCGCCAAAACAAAGAAACAAAAAACAAAAAAAACCTAACCCAAAACAAAGACAATCAGCAATAACCTGAAATACACGCAAGCGCCAACTGTCACAGCAGATGTAAATAATGAAGGCTCACTTCTATCGTGCCAAAGATTTCAACCTTCTTTGAGGAAGGACATTCTGGGATACCATTCCTATCGAACCCTGGGAGTATTTTTTTTAAAAATTCTTCAGCGAAAGGAGTTCAAAGTCCCGAATCTGGAGGTTAAAATGCATCTCCTTTACCCTGGACTTAGTAAAAAAGCTATTTGTTTGTCAACTTCGTCCTTTTCAACTTTTCATTATGAGAGATAAAAAAAAAGTGCAGAAAGCCTATCAAATCGAAGATTTGGAATAAGCTCCAAGTTGAAGGATTCAAGCTCCAAGTTGAAGGACTCACCAATCGAAGAACTAGTTGCCAAAATAGATTCCATTGATGTTTATACAAGTTACTAATTGGAATTTTAAAGGATGTTCGATTATTTTCGCTTGTTGCCTTCGAGAAAAAAATACAACAGCAGAGGTACAATTATAGAATTGAACTAATTATAAAGCTGTTTAATTACACGAAATTATTCCTTGAAGCAAATTAAATTTAAATGGGAGTGGGAATTACTGGTAATCTTAGAGACAAGGCAAATACTGAAACCAGAGAAGGCAAATGAAAGATGAGGAACGTCTTTGGACAACAAAATGATATTTCTTGACTAAACGTTGTAAATAGTTACAGTGATAAACAGAAGCATCTTGACATCTGTAGGGTGACATGTTCATGAAAATACTCGGAAGTTGTAAACATGTTCATTCTAAAGCAATTATCTCATGTCAGTCGAATAAGGATTGGAAAAAATTCTGATATAAAAATTATTTGTGTCCAATGTATAGAACCACATGTTTGAAAAGTTGTTTACACTGTAAACAGTGGGACTAGATACATTTTTAAGCAAACCAAACCCAGATTTGGAACAGAAAAAAAAACAAAAACCCTCAAAAAACAAACCAAAGACAAAAAACTACCGTAAACCAAATAATTATCGGATTTCAATAAAATTTGATTCCTGTTTAAACTTGAATTTTTTGTCAAAAGAAATTGCAGGAAAGTTTCTTTCCAACGTCAACTCAAAACTAAAAATATTCTCTTCTGTTTGAGGTTAAGTCCCTGGAGAAATTAAATCAGTTGAAATTTCATCCTTAATTCAATTTATCTATTCATGAAAATTCATAATTGAAATCTGTACTATGAATAGAAATAGCCTAAAGTTTGCATGATTATTTTCTAGTAATACTTATGCTAGAGTAAAAAGTTCAATGCAGAAGCACAGAGAACATCATGTGACAATAACGAAGAGATATTGATCACATTCATTTTACTTTTG
Source organism: Thysanoteuthis rhombus (assembly GCA_963457665.1). Taxonomy (NCBI): domain Eukaryota; kingdom Metazoa; phylum Mollusca; class Cephalopoda; order Oegopsida; family Thysanoteuthidae; genus Thysanoteuthis; species Thysanoteuthis major. The sequence goes on along the minus strand of OY735219.1, from coordinate 20,262,594 downwards.
ATTGATTTACATCTTGATAGTTTCTTTGGTGAACCTTTTGAGATTTCTCGTAATTAGTCTTGCATAATATACACCCGCAATAATAAGCCGAGAAATTCTGGAAATCTATCGTATACAATACGCACCGACTTTTTAGAATTCGTAAAAGCTAAATTTAACCTTTTAAGCGGTTTCTATCAACTAAGATAGAGAATTTACATTATGTGGAAACACAGAATTTAAGCAGTATTTAAGCAAATACACAGTCATGTTCAGACAAAATTATGAGTTATTGTCTGCGAAAATAAGCTCACACGAAGAGAAACAGAAGTATACACAAGGATACATTTTAGGGTCTATTTCTTTGAAGCCACAAGTGATAACTATTACCATGTCCGTGCATGGCATAAAAAGCCAAACAATAATTTGACCTTTCGTTAGTGCCTCCCCCGTGCTGAAATCAGTCAGGTACTAAACCCTATGCTTACGTGTGACAAGCAAGCGGCGTCTAAGCAGACATCCTACACAAGTGCAGAAGAATTGAAGGCAGCATTTTAAGCAGAAGGTAATGAGAATCCGGCCGTTGGTTGTCATTTGTTCTGAACACAAAATAAAAAGATCAAACTTCAACCCATGCTGACGTCGGTAGAAGGAAATCGGAAGTATCACCGAAGTTTGAACAGCTGATCGAGAGAGTGTTTGAATGCAGATTGGCCGGAACTGGAACCAGCACAACTAACAAGGTACCAAGAAAGACGGGAACAACGCCTTGCAATTGGCCAATCTTTGAGTCAGCGCTTCGCAGAGTGACAAGAAGCGTCGATTTGAGTCTCAGCATTTCATTGTCAGACAACGCGAGGTGGTCCCAGATTGAAAATGCAGATCAGATCCCACTGAACCTTGACGTTCCCCTTGCACTGACCGATTTCAAATGGACAGAAGACAGTTAATATCCAAACCATTGGCAAGGAGACAAAAACGATTCATACTTATGTTGGCAGTACTAATAATGGAAAAAAGCTGCTGCCACACGTTATCTTCAAGAGAAAGATCTTGCCCAAGGAGACGTTCCTAAAAGAGATAAGGTAGGTTTGTTACAAAGATGAAGAGCAGGATGAAAATGATGTTAAGGAGATATCCAGGTGGTCTGACAAAACAGCTCAACGTGAAACTGCAACGGTAATCAATGAAAACCCAATCTTGCCATCATTCCTGGTGGGGTGACCAATGTTCTACAAACAAAAAGGATGTCAGCATTAATGAGAGCTTGAAGTGTTCACGCCAAGTGAGACCAGTGGTTGGGTAGAGAGGCACGTCTCCATGACTAGCTTTGTCTTGAGTGTACGCGGATACTGGAAGTCTGACAGAGCATTCCTGAAACAATCGTGGCGAAAAATGCAACACCACGAAAACATTGGATGTCAGTGTAGGAGACATTTTTTTTTGAGGAACCAAGACAAAATGGTCGACGACGAGACGTACAACACAGCCAACATGGAGTTGTGACGTCCATCTGTGACACGGACAAATGAGAACGCGCTTGATTTAGATGCATGAACATTTTAAACAACTCCAGTGATTTAAACCGTTCATCAGTTAGCTTGAAACAGATACAAGTTTACACCATACAGTCCTGAATATGGCCATAATAAGCACTGCTAACTTTGGACTTTGAAAATCTGGAAGAATGTGTTATACGTAAATAATCACGGTAATTCGAGACTTCATATAGTAATACAAAAGGCTCTAAAAATAGTACTTAATGCCTCACTGCTAAAATGGTTATCGAACCAAGGATAGATGTCACGGATAAGATAGAATGGAAAGAACAATGAGCCTTCGGTTCAAAGACTACATTCAACTAGCTTGTCGGCCCATTAAGAATCTAAGAGGTTTCAAAAAAAGTTTATGTGGTCAGCTGAATTGGCAATTGAATTTATCTATTCTGCAGTCCTTGCCAAATGAAAAATGTGACTGATTTTCAATGAAAATTCATTAAAGTATGATCTGTGTAGACTATATGCAGAGGTGCAAGTAGCCTAACGGTTTACTGTGTGAAAAATGGCATTGGATAGTTTTAATCTCAGCTGAGGCTGTCTATGTTCACGAAACACAAATCCCTTAGGAAAAGCATGAATACATCTCTCCCACCATCTAGGTGTATTGAAGTGATTGAACCTCACTGAGAAAAAAAATAGGTCTCCACAGCACGTCAATAGAAATGCCGTAAAACTTGTAAACGTTGATTTTATTGTAATTATCCTAAGTCATTCGTTGGAAATAATTGGGAAGATTTTGTTTAAAAAATGTTTTTATCCAATGTATTGAACCAGATATAGGTTTTAAAATGTCTACACTAAATAATTTGTATGACAACATTTTTAGGTGAACACCATCCAGATTCTGGAAATATGTAAAAAAAAAAAATTCCAAAAAAATTCAGCTAGTTGTAAAACTTTCTGTACATTCATTTTCGAATTTATTTACGAGAAGAGTATTTTGGTAGAGTTATTTATGGGAATTTCTCATCTTATCCCTTTTATTGAATTTCAAAGTCTAATATATTTATATTAGAAAATATTCAGTTATCATAGAAGTCCGAGAAAATTAAATCAGAATTGAATTTGAAATTCACATTATATTAGAAATTCAGTTTATATATGCATGACGATTCATATCATTCGCGTTTTGCAATCTGTATAGGAATAGCCTGAAGTTTGTATGTTTATTTTTGAGTAATACTTATGCCAGAATAGTGGTTTAGTAAGTGTAACAATCACCATAGGCTACTGTTTAGTACTTTCATTCTGTTCTGGAATGGCAGACATGTCTCGATGAGAGACTTTGCTTAGACTCCTTTGATGGCATTATTCAACTGGAAACTGAACATCAAGTGTTCAAGTTTTCTGAATAAAAAAAAGTTGCACTTTAGAAAGGCATGAATACATCACTTCTCGATTATGAGTAAAAATAGCCAATTAGACTGGGTTTCCAGACTTGGAGGCAACCAGTCTATGAGAGGAAAAGCTGAATGAAGACTAGGAAATGGTGTTCATGAAGCAGTCCGACATTGTTCAGACCCGTTCTCACCACTCCTGTAACGACCCTAATACCGTTCCCTTGGGACAACACCTCCAGAGACGGACAGACTTGCTGTATGGGTCACCAGCTGGATTCCGACAAACTTTGCCCAGGCCTGTGCCCTGGGAAGCAAAACTTGCCGAGTGTTGATCCAAGAAACTCAACTTCATGAGTTTAATTGTTCACTGAATTAAAAAAAAAATGTTATTGAAGTCTAGTTTAGTTATATAAAACAAACTATTAGACTGAACCCGTCTGACAACATTTTATGGCCCTTATGGTTTCTTAACCAAGGCTTTATCACCCGTAGGTGGGTGATTTTAACTGTTTGGTGGTGAGCAACTATGCATGAACGGAGGCTGTATAGGAATTTCGATGTGCGCTATAGGATTTTGAGTTATGTCCGTAAATAAAAAAAAGTTGACTGCAATATTTTCTATTAATAATCAACCAATGAGCATTGTGATATCATAGATTACGTAAGTGCATAGGGACATTAGTAAGTGTTTATGCATGCATGCATGCATTCATCTGTACAACACGTTGTAGGTAAGTATGGAGGTACATATATACTTGAGGCTCTTGAAAAGACTCAGGGATCGTATTGAGGAGGTCTAAAAACAACGCATGTATACGAGCCAAACATTTGATATTACTTTCATTAAAGAAACAGTGAGTTCCTTTGTTTTGTAACAGTCAGAAGGTTTTTGTATTCTATTGTATATTGACTATACAGGTGGACGGTGGCGCCAAAGATATGGATGACCCCTGGACTAGTTTTGAAGCAAAGCAATCGATCAATAGAAACAGAAAATAAAATAGAATTTGGGGCCTAGGCAAAATGTCCAATCGCATCCCCAGGCATTTGCAGAGGGTTCCTGGTAATTTGACCCCCCCAAAAAGACAAAATTGATGCCTATTTGGACCCCCCCCAAAAAAAACAAACAAACAAACAAAAAAAAAAAAACACAAAAAAAAAAAAAAAGCATTTTTAGTTCCGTCCTCTTGAATATTGTGCGAGATCTTTTTGGAGGACTAAACGAAATTAGATTTCTGGAGGAAGAATATTTGAAGATTTAAAGAAATTGACCAATAAAGACGGAAGTCACACAGAACTATGGGAGATAAAACATTTTATATCCGAGGATCATTCCTTGGCCACAAGAGAAAAAGATCTACACTTCAACTATTCTGGTCAATTTTTCTTTGAGGCTAGGGTTTTTATCAAAAACATTTACTTAGTAACCAGGGTTCCCAGGCGGCTTTTTCAACGGAAGACCAATTTGGTATGGTCTTGGGACCAAATAAGGATCAAAATTATGTGAAGTATAATGAATAAAATGAATAATGATTGAACCCCTTCCAGCAACTTTGATTATAAATAAATATAGAATCAAATCTTCAACTGATGCAATCATTTATACCAGTAAGAAAAATGCAAATCGGCACAATGTGTTCATTATATTAGGAAATTGAATAAAAATACTGAACGAAAATATTCCAACAAAAACTATAATTGCGGTGGCACAAAATAGCTATTCATACGTGCATGTAAATTAAACTGGTCTATTTCGCCACAGCAATAATACTTTTTCGACTGTTCTATGTAAAAATATTCTTGTTCAATATTTGAGGTTTTACAATCAAACTTCTGTAGGTACACATTTTCCCAACTGGTCCCCGTTTTCTTCAATTTGTAAAAACATCAACTGTCTAAAAGTTTCCAGGCAGATTTGAACCAATAATCTCGATTACAAAATGAATACTAACAAACTGGGCCAGGCATAGGTACAAGAAAAATATTTGATTTAATCTTTTGCCCGACTTTCGAAATCTTTCCCTTTTCCCAGAAATTCTTATATTTATGAATTGGAGAACTTAGTTTGGAAAAAAAATTAGGGTCCAATTAAGTATAGATGGGAAGTTTGGTGTAATTCAATTTTATGATTTAAGCGCGCATTTGAATATTCTCGAAAAGTTTGTATCTAAGTTTTTCAGAGCCATTCTCGTGACAGATTGAAAAAGTTATTCACAATGATTTCTACAAGAGTACGACACCGGGTAGTGAAAGAAAAAAAAAATCAGACGAAGCATCTAAGGCCACAAATACTGCTATTGAAACCTGGAAAGTCAGAAGAGCTGGTGAAATTGGCTCAGGATGACTAGAGAGTGTCAGCACTGGCTTAAATTAGATTAGAGACATTAGTCCCACGGAAAGAGTTAAAATTTATAGGAAACTCCATAGTTCTTTAAGGTTCAGATACCCTGACGTTTATTAACTTGCAATATGGAGGACGATAAGTGTCAATTTTTTTTACATATCTGTCAGTGGTTTTCAAACTTCTAGGAACCCTTCCTAATAAATCTTTTTAGGGAACAAACAAATAAACTTTCCCTTGAATAATGTAACTATTGGATTTTAGCCTTGTTTATGGAATTAGTCGGATGGTTATAAGCCCAAATAGAAAGTACTCAAATGGAAAAAAAAAATACTGAGGAAAAATAGATATGAACTTCTATAGCGCCTTTGCCATGTAAATAACCAGGACGTTTTAACTTGGACCTAATCCTCACTTTTCTTTTTATAAAAAAAATCAGTTTGTGCTAAAGAAATAAAATCACGACGACTCGTAAAGAAGTGAAAGGATTGTTTTCAACAAATATTCAAGTACATCGCTGGAAATGTTGGTTTAAGAAAAAAAAAAATCAATACGTTGAGAGAGATTGGAGTACTGAGAAAGTGCTAAGACAATTGGAACACATACATGGAAAGGGGGCAGGGAATGGGAGGAAGGGGGGTGTTAAACAATATCCACTGAAGTAAAATGCCTGAATTACGATGTCCTGAAAAGAGGCCAGAAAGTGGAATTGAACTCGCTCTCTCGAGGGTTTGAACAGAAACTTTGGTTAAGTGCCGGGAATGGTCGCATCAGGCAACTTTCGGGTATTATCTTCTAGTAACGATTTTTTTCCCCTTCAGAAGTGCCAGAAAAGTCAGCCGCGGTGTTTCACTTTGTATTTCTCTTAGAAAGAGACCCCAAGTGAACCGTCACCCTTAAGAATTTGCACAAAATATTTGGAGTAGATATTTTCAGAAAGGAGAGGAATTGATGAGTTGGAAGTTAGGCAACGTTGAGACTGGTCATCACCTAGATGGGTTATTGTCTGGGAATACGAGGTGCCGAAATCACTCATATCAAAGATTTTTAAAATGATAATCTTTACCAAGTTGGCATTAAGTAAGATCGAAGGTTAGTGATTATCAAACCAAGGATAGTTATGCCAAACCCCATCCGAAAAAATTGAGTTAGGAGGGGGGTAACATTCGGATCTCCTGACTACGGTCGGCCAACTAGAATCTGAGCAAACTTTAGCACAAAGGTTTTGAAAAGGCCTATGTTGATAACTGAATCGACAATTGGATTTATTCTACATTTTTCAGTGCAAATTTATCAAAAATATCAGTTTAGACTACGTTCGGAGGAGTAGAGTTATAACATGTATAATGGAATCAGTGAGCAGAGTTCAAACTGACTGAGGCTGTTTATGTTCACTTCACACTAATCCCATTGGGAAAAGCATGAATCCATCTAATCTTCCACCATCTATAACTTTGGAAGATTACCAATGATAACTGAATCTAAAACCTGGAGCCCCTGAGGCTGTCTGACGTTGTATTTAGTCTCTCTCTGGCTACTTCGAGGGAGATGGGTGGGGGTGGGGGGAGAGTTGTCACATAGGCCTGTTTTCATACAACCTGGCACATTACCGGTCCCTGAAATTACTGGAAACGACTTTTCGGGAGCGGATTATTAGTCTTGTAAAACTGACCGGTGCCACCGGAGGCCAAATTTAGTAATCTTTGCTTGACAATTATGAGAGAATCGTTTGAGGCAAACGAAATAGTCTTCAAACGCCTTGACTGAGAGTGCCTACTAAACTGCTGAAAAATGGTTGACACCATTAACCGCCCCCTCCCACATGGAAAGGACTGGAAAGATCCACAAATGACTCCAACAATATCCAATCTGCTGCGGTTCCTTACGCTGGCTACAGAATCATCTATCCATAGCCTGGTTTACCACATTACAAGTTTTCCTTGTCTCGGCTTGCAATACGTGAAATAGAACTGACGAGCACCTGAAGTGGAGTCAACCCATTTCAAAATTCTCATTAAATATCCAGCAGATTTGAAAAGAAAACACAAGCTTATTTTTTGCCAAGCTAAGGGAGTTATATCACAGCAACAACGTTAGAAATTAAGTCAGCCGTTCTCAACGTGAACTTCATACCCTACCTACTCGAGTGTTCCTGGCGCATTTTTAGGAAGCCTTAGATTAAAGATAAATTAATTTCCAGCTGTTTGTGCACAAGGGATTGCCCCCACCCACAAGTGGGCTGCGATCCCAAAAGAGAAGTTGTAAAAATGACTGTCCCTAGGGAAGAGAAGCCCCAAACTTTAAGTACTCGTCTTCACCTTTGCTTAGAAATTATTGTTGGCAGAGCAAAGGATGAGAAAGAACCCCCTACCTGAAGCCGGGAAAGATAAGTATGAATAATGTCTGGCACATTTGTAGGATCAGAAAAGATTAAAATAAATTTCTGACGGTTTGATAGGGAGTTCTGGAGCCAGAAACGGGTTTTAGGGGGGGCCTCCCATGATAAAAATTTTTTAGAATGGCCGAAAGTTATAAAAAAGTCCGTAATCTAAAATACTACTCTTTACACTTGACCAAGAATTACTATTTTGTAGAGCAGCGAAGGAAATGTTTCTGTCTCCAATGTTTTAGAGTTGCCGCAGAAGTATTCGAGGAGAGTGTGCAAGGATTATTGGAGGTCACAGGAATATTCTAAAACCTTTGAAAGAATTATGCAACTAGTGACCAAAGAAATCTATTTTCAAATATACTCCATCATAGTTCAATGCTATTTCGATTTAAGTTACAATTCGATAATCAGACAAAAAAATCCAATGGCAGACCAAGTTCTCACCTTGGGAAGCAACCAGTGAAAGGGGAGGATAACTCTGGGTTTCCAAGATGTCGAATGATACAACCAACACTGTTATGAGACAGGAAGGTAGAGTAGAAGTCGGTTCAACCAGCCAATATTGCTTTCAAATATTGACAGTTAGCTCCTTACTAGACACTGTCTAATCACAAATGCTACTTGAACAAGCCTCATTTTTCCAACCATTTCAAAGTGATTTGACGATCGTTTGAACTCTTGAGGAAAGAAAAACCTCAGGGAGAGAACTGAAAAGCCCCACAATATTCAGATTTGGAAAAGACAAATCTATTTTTTTAACCAAGTTAAAGAAGTCGCCATAACAGCAACAACGCGAAAAATTTGTCATTCTCGACGGGGACCATATGGATTCCCTTGTTTACCGTAGCGCAGACTAAGAATGAATTTCCATCTGTCTGTTTGTGTTGTATCTGTTTGAAATGGGCATGAAGCATAAGAGCTCTTTCAGAGGCCATGTATACACCAAGAGAAGAAAATGGCCATTTAGAGTTCATAATACGGAATACTTTTCATTCCTGGACGAGAACCACTATTCATAGAGCAGGAAAGAGTTCTTGGCTCAAATGTTATCTGCTGTACAAAGATTGGGGTCCTTTGACGCTGTATCCCTAGCTGGTGAAATTGTCGGTACTGACTTCTCAGAAGAGTAGACAACTTCCGGTTCTAGTGGAAGACACCATTTCCAAAGAGATTTTGCAGCGAGAAGTGGTTTGAATTGACAACTGACTGCGACAAAAAGAGCGAAGAAAAGGATCCCGGACTGGATATCGCCCCATCAAGTTCTAGACCACCAAGGTAGTTTACTTTTTTGTCTTGTTTTTGTATTTGACGGCGCCAGAAGGGCTTTGTTTTCTTCCGATAAGGAAGAGGGGAAGACAGGGAAAAAATGATAAGACCCTCATCCAAGGAGAAGAGGGGAATACGAACTCGTCTATTCCGGTGGGACAAAAAAAAAAAAAAACAAAAAAACAGAAACAAGCTGTGGCTGCCCTAACATATGGCATTCTCCTCTCCCCCAGGAATAAACACTTAGATCCACCTCGTAAAAAGATGGTTTGCTGGTGGACCTGGTGGAACTAAAGGACATTGAATGGGAAAAAAAAAAGTGTTTGCCTTTTTTTATCTGGTCAAAAGACTGATAAAATCAACTAGATTAGGAGTTCAGGCAAAACAAGTAGTGAAAGGCGACGGTTTTGCCCCATGGGACGTTCTGCTACCTACAAAGAACACTGCATCTACCTAATGCAGAAGGAACTCCAGACGAGGGATCACTCGCTTCGCATGGAGTACCTGGGCTGCAAAAAAGACCAGGATAGTGGTCCATAGGGTCCCTTCCGGTGTTACCGAGAACATATCGGAGCATTTCTGAAATACGGGGGAAACTGTCTCAGTTGATTCCCAGGTCATGCACGAGGTAAGACTTTTCGATCTAATGAAAGCTTTCCTGGCCATTCCCACTATTTGGACGTGGACGGCCGTAGAAAACTGCCTTTTATTGTTGAAAGGTAGGCGGCTAGTTTGTTGGATATGGGGCGAGAGTAGTCACCTCAGTGAGAAGTCGGCCGCCTAAACGAAAGATCTCTACTAGAACTGTCAAAAATGAATCTCGTAGATTTGCCCACTGGACACTCAAAGAGGGGTCGGAGGGAGAGTGGCAAGCAGTGGGGAAAGGTGAGAGGAAGACCCAAATAGTGGGGCCTCAGTCTCCACTTGCTCCAACACCAAATGGCACCGACAGTCCGAAGGGAAAAAGCCTGCAATAGTACGCAGATAGGGCTAGAGCTGAGGGGGTGTGCTAGTCTAGGACGGACAAAAAGGAAAAGCGGCAGCGGCACTTCTGAACAAACTCGAGTCCAGACAGCCAGTGGAGACAGTTACCACTCCTAACTCACCAAAAATTAGACATAGGTCTCCCCGAAACCTAAACACCACAGCCGGCCTCTCAGAAGAGACTGAGAAGTCCACCCCGGGGGTAGGGGGGCAACGTCGAGGGCCAACAGGTTCTTAAAAAGAGAAGACGGGTACACATCTGTCGTGTGGACCCAGAAACTGACAAAAGAGCCAAAGTTCAGCAGCAAGTCTTTAGGGTTCTCAACTTCCGTTACGTCGAGCCAGGTAGGCGAGACGTGGAGGATCCGACCATCTTCCCTAAATAAAATAGCCGTTGACTGTGGTCCAGGTTGGTGACAGTATACGACAGGTTTGGGACATTGAGGGAGGCTAACAGTGCCTTCAGCATGTCAACTCCGCTGGCTGTCTGGTACCGCCCAGAGTTGCATAGACTCCAAAACTTGTTAAAGGAGGGGGGGCAGCTTATATGCACCCCTCCCTCTGTAGAGGGGCGTAATCAACATTTCCCAGGTGCGTCGGCGGTATGTCTTATGACGGTGCCATCAAAACAGATGGGCACGGGGGTTATAGGAGCCGCTGTCGGCATGCTATCACCCGACATGCTTGCATCGCTAGTAAACAGATAATGGCACCATTTAGCAAGTTTGAATGGCCAAGGGCTGAAGTATGACTCGAAAAGTCTTGTTTATCCAGAAATGTACTGGTGGTTCATCTAAGGTAATTCAGTGCAATTCACCAACTTGAAAATTTGTTTGGTTAAAATCTTCGTAAAGAAAAATGAATATTTTGCAATCTGACCATTTCTAGTACTTTCTAATATTAAGTCACAGGTAGATAATGGTTATACCTATTTCCATAACTGAGCGAGATTACGAAAGACTTCATCTCATCAAGGGGTTGCAAAGGTTTGTGAAGACTTGTTCAAAACTAAACTATACATCCGACGGTAAAAAAAATAGCACCCCCCCCAAAAAAAACAAACATGACAAAGAACTAATGGATTTAAAGATTTTGAAAATTTTACAGACTGCTTTTGAAATTTAAATTTTGCATTTCAAGTCAAATATATCGAGTATCATATGGAATCTACTATGTGTCAATGTTAAATTTGTGACCGGCAGAATTAGCAAGTTATTGGGTAGTCTCATTGCTACTGTGACGTCATTTATTACCACTTATTCTGTTGAGTGTAAAGTCACGCACTGAGTTTTAAGTGCTTTTTTGCACAGTCACACCTTGGAAACAGTTCGCAAGGCTGAGGTGAAGAGAAGTGGAGTAGTTTCGTAAGAGTCACATAGTAAACAAAGTTATGGTTCAAGTAATGAGAAGGTTGTTAATCAGTGCAACCTGACACTGGGATACAGCAACGTCGATATAAAGTATCGAAAGCAAGAAGACTCTCAGCATCAGTGCAATTATGAAAGTTTAAAATATTTAAAAGTAGTTTATGACCAACAAAGCAATTCTCTCGGCGAATAGAATCAGAGAGAAAAAGCTAGAACATAGATTATGTTGCATTTGCCAAACTGATACATCGAAAAGTGAAAATCTGCTATTGTGTTAGTCTAGTCTATGTAAAAAGTTTGAAAGGGAGAGTTTGTTTCTGAAACTGAGGATTTGAGTCCGGAACAAGGCTCAAAACAGACGTCAGCCTGGGAAGGGCTTTACATTCCTGAAATTAAAATTCTTCCACAAAATCCAAAATATTCCAGTCTTAAGACTTCCAGCAACCAGGCCGGTTTAACCCATACCAACAAAAAGATAGTTGGCCGCTAGGGGTAGCTCAGAATTATCCCCACCCACCGAACAAGGTAAAACACTTGCAGTTTGGAAGAATCTTCATCTTCATACGCTCTCCACATCAGCCATAATTTTCAAAATTGTTGAGCCAGGAAACAAAAGATGTTTAGGACCCTCACAAAATTCCCAAATGTTCAGAAGCTCCTTACGGTGGTGAGACATGATTTTGGGGGGACAAAACTGCCAACTTTAGCATCCTTCAAGCCAAACAGTACTTTTCTTTTGCCACACCCCCGTTAGCCGAATGGTACCACCAAGACATCAAGAAAACTGGACAATTTTGAGGGTCCGTTTATGTGCAAACTTCCTTCTATGAGACTGTAAAAACTAAATCCCCTCAGGCACATCGGTGGCATGTGCAAAGGATGATCCCATCGTTCGTGTTGGTTCAAAGCTGACCACGTCTCTTCGTTTAGAATTGTGAATGGCAAAGAGAGTATTCCGTGGAGAGGGTTTCGCCTGTCTGGAGTGAAAAGAATATCCAGGAAGGTTTGGTTAGTCACTCAATAGAAACAGTCACGTTTATCGATCATCCAGTGTTTGGAATGATCAATAAAATTGATTTGGGAAAGGTGGTCATCAATAAACAAATTTCGCCTTTTGTTGGGTAGGTGATCTAAGAACAAGCGTGAGTACAGCCAGATACAAACGAAGGGACCAACTTAGCACAAAACCAAAATCCCACTAAGAATCCATTCAAGGGGTGGGGGTTCAAAACAAATGTTACAATTTTCAGCTCTAACTTCATTGGTTCGAACCATAAGGAACTGCAATATTGTTGGGCCAGTAAATGCAACTAGCCAAGTTAAACTTAAAGACTGCCCCCCTGAAAAAAAAAAATTGACTTTTGTATCGTATTTTTCCTCATTCTTTCCAGGTTATCATTGGAGATAGATGAAAATTCTTTTACACGACTTTGGGTTAAAAAGTTCTCGCCTGTCATACCGTTGCTTTGCACAGAAGAGTACAAGAAAGACCGGACCAACTTTGGTGAGAAACCCACATCGTGAGGAATTGAGAACCAAGGCAAGGGTAATCTTGGAAATACAACTCTTTGGGTCCTGGGGAAGGTCATTTTGTTCTTCAAATATCCAATATTTATCCATTGCCAAAGAAAACCTAATTTGGTGTCTTAATTGCAGGGGAATTTAACTAACAGACATTTGTGGCTCGGACTAATAAACCCGATCAAACCAAGCTTATCAGATTCTTTTGCCACAAAAGACCAAATTTGTATGGTCTTTGAGCAAATCGAGTAGCTTCAGTACCAAAATATTCAAACAAATTGAAGTCTTTCAGACTAAGCTAAGAAGGAAAAAAAAAATCAATGTCGTATCATTTATGTGCAAGGGCTTCTCTTGTAAATTTTCCTTCAGTACCAACTATTTATTTCCAGAATCAATGAGCGTCGTCCAGTACCAATTATGTCCAAATCTGACCTTGAACAGCAAACCTACATGAAAGCATTTAAAGTTTGGTCAGAATAAAAAAAGCCCCATTCTTTCAAGGTTTTAATAATCGATTACCTCAGAAGAAATACCAATATGCACTCTCAATCATTAATTGCAAGGTTCAAACCTATTGAGAAATCATGTCTTTTACGAGGATTTGCCAGTTACAGCCATATTTATTCATAATGAATTTATATACAAGTTTTTTCCCCCTTGATTGATTTAAGACTTTCATTGCTTTCAGTAAATTATTATTTCCCGCCTTCAACCATTAAATGATGGTCACAATCCCAAGGACAAATTCAGTTTCTTACAAGGGTGTGGCCAACAGCATGCAGTCTTTAAGCTGGGACTAGAAAAATTAAGTCAAATGAAAAAATAAGCTACAAAAATTGAGTCAAGTAAAGATCAGCATTACTTGCTTCTGGGTGACACTAATCTTTACTTGGTTAGGATAAGCTATTAAGCCAAAGAGACCCGCAAAGACTCCATCGTTTGAAATGGCACACGACTCTTGTTTAGAAGATACAGTTTATTAAACCGTAAGACGTTTTTACTGATCCTTTCCTTTATTTTCAAGGTCGTTACATTTCTTCACAAGTGCGCATGTGTGATCGAACATTGATGTTATTCACGACGAGTGATGTCGAAGCTGAAACGTGGAACCTCAAGATATTGGTTGGTTTTACGAGATAACCTTATGAGAGGATAGAGTCTCAAACAGAACTGTACAAAATGCACACGAGGGAGAACTATGCTCAACATCACATGACAGCACAATGTTAGAAAAACGGTCAGAGATAGAATCCATTAGAAAACTCAAATAGCAATGGGCTGGTCATGTTGCAAGAATGACCGACAGCCATTGGAAATCACAACACAACGTGGACCCCCCAACAGATCACGAGAAACTTTCCGGAAGAAAAATGAGATGGCATAACTAGAGATGTTCAGGAAGTATTGGCTCCGCGATGCCCATGATAAGTCTGGCGAATCTTTAAAAGAGTGTTCCACCATAAACTTGTGAAGGAGGATACCGATATCAAAAACCTTAAATACAAGAAATTCCAGGTTGGTTGATGTACTACTGGAGAACCCCCCCAACAAATAAACTCCAATGAACTCAAAACACATTGTATTCCACAATCACGGAGATCAATTCGCGTCGAATATGAAGGATGTCACCGATTCGATCAGTTTTGATGTGACCACGATCGGCACAATGAATATCAACTCTAACAGGTCCAAACCTACAAAAATCAATCTAACACTGTCGGAGTCCCTAGGGACAAAGCCAACATAGACACATTGAAAACTAAACCGACTAGAACTTATTCTAAAAGAACAAAATTCTTTAAACACAGTAAAGAGTACAATGTTAAATAGCGTGACGCATAGGTTTCAGTTTTTTTAGTTGGTTTGGCTAAATATGTTGACAATTCGGCACAGATACAGAAAATCTTTATATCTTCCCTAAGACAATACTTGCTTGGAAAAAGTTCATAATATATAAATAAGACAGATCTAATGAATATAAACTGAAGTGGTCTCAAAATGACCATGAGAAAATATTTCATTTAATCATTCATGAATTATTGTCTAATAATTTGATTTTGTCTGTTCTGTGAGCGTCATCTATTTACCATCGTAAGTACTGATATGTTGATTCAATTTATCTAGGAAATATATAATACGATTTATAAGAACCCATAGTGGGTATTGCTTGTAAGGCAATAAGCCTAATTTATACCTTCCACCCAAAAAAGAAATTGTATAATTGATACGTCATAGTGTAATAAATCGCACTTCAAGTCTTTTAAAGTAAAGTCGATCTTCTAGTAAATGTGGAAGATATATGAAGGATAGTTCGAGAGGCAAGAACAAACAGTGAAGAGGAAATATAAATGTTGGGAATCTTGTGAAGTAAAATGTCATTTTAGTTCCATTATGAATGGTAGGTTATATAAAAATCGTCAAAAGGATGCAACCGCTTGGAGGAAATCTTGAAAGACATTTTTGTTTCACTCTTACACACTTTGTGCTATCCAGACTGAAAACCAAACAGACGTTGTACAGAAACGGTTAGGTGGGCTAGGACCTACGACCTCGAAGGGGCGTAATATGAGAGAGAGAGAGAGAGCTAAGAAAATTGGTTGTAAAGTGTAGGGGAACCTTTAGCACAATATATTAGTATTTTTGAAGATTCGTTAAAGATCATGAACCCTGAACACATGGATATAATATTTTTTTTACTGATTCTTGCAAGGATATTCTTTTATATAAATTTTGAAGGAAATTATTTTCCATGGCCTTTTTGAATTTTTCGTTCTTTGTTCTGTTACTTATAACTACATAAATGTAGATGTATATAACGATACACAAGTCAGATATTTATCACTGTAAACAAAATACATAATGAGCAGTTTGAAATGAAGAGAAGGCTAAAATCTCCTCACCCATTTGTCTTGGGGTTATTACTAGTTATGCAGAGGACTGATCATGCCTCCCACCGTCGTGTATTCTTTTGAACTAAGCATTTAATTCGAAGTTCCCAGTATCTTTGTAGAATATACAAGATGCACAATCAGTTTTAGTTGAATCTCTTTACCCAATGCATAAAAGGGTTCCAGGGGGCTCCAAATAGGCTGTATATGTGTGCAAAATTTACACTTAGCTTTCCCTCTTCTACGAAGACAAAGTATTCGTTGGCTCTCACCAATAATGATCTGATTCCCATCTATCGTAATAGAATGTGATTTGGCATGCATATTCAATGGATCATCAAGGAGGTTTTAAAATATGTATAAATACGTATATATACATATAGCCAATGACAAATGATCCTTCCAGTGAAATCAAGAGATAGGAAGTACAGGGCTGGTGCAACGGTGACCGATACAGAACAGAATCGGCGAACAGAGTTTCGGTCGAGGCTACTTATGTGCTCTCCACATTAATGCACTTGGGAAAGGCAAGAATCCACTTGCAAGCTAGGGGTAAATAGAGCAACCAAAGTATGTGGGGTGGTGAGATTATAAACCTAATGAAGAAATAAATCACGGTGGTAGACTGTTCTCGCCCGGTTGCCCGTTTCAGGGGGTCAGATAATCTTGCAATATCTAAATGTAGTTTTCCAACGTCTCAACAGTTGATTATCCTGATTTAAATCTCAACTCCACACGGGGATTGAACCAGTGACCAATAGCAAATTAACATCGGCCGATCTGCTGTTTTACGATTAACTGAAATTTGTAATTTTCAGTTTAATATAAAAAATGCACTTTCAGTGAATGGTACGACCGTTTCACTTTTCTAATTGTATTTGATATTTTTTATTTTCAGAAATATTTAAAGTGATTATCAGAGAAAACGTTTGTTAAGTGTGCCATGGAGATAAGGAAGAAGTTAACTAAATGCAAAAATCTTTTGGTTAATTGATAATCCTTTGAAATTGACATTTCTCCTTTAGCACAGGTTTGTTTTGTAGAGATGACATTAATCCAGAGAAAGATATTAGTCGATTGATCCAAACATCGCTTTATAATTGAAGTTTTAACCAAGATTTCTACAAAATGAAGATTCAAACCACTTTCGTATCTCTAGACTCAAAGTGGAAGATTTTTTGGATTTGCCTAAGTTGTTCAACAACCTCATCATTCGAGGTGCTTAATGATTTAAAAACTAATGTACTGAATTTATGAACTGTAATGTTACGTAGCTGGAAAAATGCTCTTATTTCAAGCCCACTTCATAAAGAGAAATTGAAATTATTTGAAACATTTCTGAAGTTTTTCAAACTCCAGCTGAAAAATTTAAAAGCATGCAATTTATTTCAGGTAGTTACGTAACTACATCGTACCAATTTTTACTGAAGCTCAATGGCAGCATCGTGGACACGGCAAGAAGTGTCAGAAACAGTATTCGAGAATAGTCGTTAAAAAAACCCATTTCGAAGAGGGTGATGGCCGACTAGAATGCTATGCTGGGAGCAACATTTGGTGCACCTTCCAGGTACATACAAGTGGAAGTTTACCCCAACCCCTCAAAAGAAAAAACCCTGGAGGTCTGCCATATTAAATGCAACCTGGAAATACAATTGTCAAATAACCAGTTTTTCTTTGAAGTAAATCTCAGATATCTGAACAAGTAAATTGCTTCAAATATTTGGACTAGGATTAGGTTATAGCACAAGGGTCCCGAAACCCAAATAAGGGTGACAAGTATTCCTATATCATAGGATGGTTTGGAAAAAAAGTGTAAATATATTTACATAACATCTTGGGGAATATAAAGCGTCTTCTGGACTCAAACTGGAAAATTGAATAAAGTAGTTATAAATGTGTGAAGACAGCTGATGTATTTGAGTCGGTTCGTGTCCAATAATTAAGTTGAAATGGAATAAAACTTATTGGATAAAACTAAATGAAGAAACAAGTTATGTTGCAGTCTTTGGGAGTCTCTAAGCTCGGAATATTCTGTGTTAAGAGTCATGGCCAAGAAGCGTTCAAGATGCACCGGGTAGACAGACACCTCCCATGTCCGGATAAAGTGGGTACCACAAAGTTACGCAGTTTCAAGTGACTTTCGGTTCAGTCATGTCACTTGCTGGTCACCAGTGATCTCCAAGAAGAGTTGAATTTGTAGCGGATTTTAATTCTTTCCAAATGGGCAAATCTGATACAAGGTCGGTTTAATATGAGCGCCCACACGCGTACATATGGTCAAAGAGAAAATTGTATAGTCTGCGCGACTAGTATAACTAAGGCACAAGGGAAGACCCATGACCCTTTTGTTTAAGTTGGATGGTATTGCTCGCGACGGATTCCCAAGGAATAGACATACTTTGTAGCCGAAGTCCTGGGCTGGAAAAGTTATTTTTAGTGGATATCTAGAACATTTATCTCGAAATAAGGAAGTTTTTAGTTCAGTCCAAAGTTGTTATACTCCGACAGTTTATCCATTTTGCATCAACGTCCTTGGAAATCAATTTCTACCACCAGCAATGGGTAAATTTTAAGACACAATCGAGGAGACGGATTAGATTGGAAATAAGGTGTGATAGGAGGGATGGGTTCTGTGAGGTCCTTGACCCGCCCCCCCCCCCCCAAATGATAAAATCGTTGGTATTCCAACGACTCAGTGGATTACAGAAGAAAAGTTGATGCTGTAATTGAGAATTGCAATGAAATAGAGACTTATGATTGTCTCAGGTTACTAGGTTCAACCTATCTAGTTCAAGTTAGTCATTCAATAGTTACCGTATAGTTAATGTCTTTTGGTAGGTAGCTGTGTTAGGGATAAAAAAAAATTCAAGAGTGAACGCCAAATAAACAAAACACGAATACTGGACACAAAGGTCAATTTAGTAGGAACCAGCATTGCAAATAGAACCCCTCCTTCCACAAAAGAAATTCCAACATGGGAGGAATTTCCGAACAGCATCTTTAGACAAGGAATAAATTTACATTTTCAGCCCTCTAGGTCCATTGGTTTCGTCTGTACATACATAGCAAGCCAGACTAGTTTAAACACTGAAGAGACTTATTCTTCAAGATTTAGTTGACGTTTTCCTTTCGGTATAGCTAAGAAAGTATCAGGAATTATTTGTTAATATTTGGGTGCACTCCCGTACTATTTAAAGTGATAATTCAAAGAAAAAAGCTGAAAACTAAAGTAGTTCTTAACCGGGGAGCATGACCGTTGGGGGCCTGGGTAATTCCAAAAGGCGGTGCGATCTTTCAGGTAGGCTGAGGGGGTCAACCTGTGAATCCTCAGCTGCTTGCATAATATCGGAATGAGCATAACATTGAAATTCATTTAAGATTGGCAGAACCCATTTCTAAATGTGCGGGGCTATTAAAGAGGATGTAGTGGCTAAAAGGAAAAAAAAAAAAAAAAAAAAAAAAAAAGCACTGACTAAAAGAATCACCTTGGACAGTTTCAATTGGTGCAAGAATAAATACAAGTTTCCTGGCAAAGAATCCAGAAAAAATGAGCTTGGTAAAATAGAACAGGTCAAAGCTAAAGTTGGAAGCATCTACAACCCTTTCAATTTCCTTCCAATCAATTTACTTTTAACGCCGTTAAGAAAAAAATATCGTAAGCCGAATTGCTAATTTATGTTTTTGACCGGACAAGTTAGTCGTGAAATTCCTACACTACGATAAATTAAATAATCGCTAGAAAATAGCCAGGATATTTAAACGTGAAGCAAAAACATCAATGCATAATACAAGCTATGACCAACGGCTGCAAAATCTAGAAACTTACAAAACCTCAGGATAACACAGAAACCAATGGGAAGAGCAATTTTAGAAATAACTCGTTGCGATTATGGCTCCAGAAGGAAGACCTTTGGCTGGAGATGTGCAGAATGAAGGAAACCGTACAAATGATTAAGCAATGAAAATGGAGATGGACTGAGTACATAGTGAGAAGGGATTACAGATGGAACATGAAGCTAACCAATTGCCTGTGGGACAGTAAACTCAGTAGGAAGCGAGACTATAGAAAGATTCACTAGTAAGACATGGTGGAGGGTAGCACAGTCATGCTAGTCATTGAAGGAGATGGGAAAGGCCTATGTCCAGCATAGGACATAACGGTTGATCTGTCATTTTGTCAATGGTGGAACTGGTTTCACTTATGTTTCATTTAAAGTAGTGTTTTTCTAGAAGATAACCACGAAGTTAAAAGGCTATTTACATTAGTGAACCAGGCCAGACCATAAACAACCGGAAGTGGATAAACGCCAGTTGCTATCTTGTTTCATTACGACCATATCGCATCGAGTACACTGGTCCTCGTACGATCATTCAAGTTGAGCAACATCGACCTTGGTCCGTATCTAGATGAGTGACTACCACGTGCCGTGAGCAATAGTGCCTGGTACGGCGGGACTTGCTATTCCTGAAGAGGAGAGATCTCTACACTACACTCAATAACGCTAGCCTGAGCCTCCATCACTGGCCTGGATAGCAACAAGAAACGGATGAAGGACTTGTTTATCTCTTGAAGCGAAGACAAATATTGGGACAAATATTTTGACATAGGAATTCATTAATCAAAAAAGACAAGTTTATCGACCGTTTATCCCCACTTCGGTTTTGACAGAAATTGGAATGATCCTTGTGCAGGGGTGGTTTCAAACCGGAGTATATGTACCCCAAGAAAAATGGCTGGCGTATACTGGAATTTTTTAAGTAATTACAACCAACATGCAACAGAGTTGTGAACAGCAATGACTGAAACCAACGACCAAATTTCGTGCAGGACTCAATTGAGAATTATTAGCGGATATTTCTGAAACTGCCAAAATTGATTGGGTTCGAGAGAGAGAATCTCATCTACCTTTAAAAATGTAACATTAAATCAAATGAATTTGATATCGATTACTACGTCTATAGTATGTATGATATTCATGCATTCTCAATAAGGAATACTCCAACACTACGTGACGAGACCCTTGGAGAAAGTTGAGAACTACTTAGTGTATAAGATGAATATACAGAAGCTTACCGAATGGAAATTACGGCATCATTATAGCGTGTAGGTATGTGAAAATACCTTAAGTAGCTGAAAATCCCTGCTTTGCGAGGTTCCAGGTCACCCTTAAGGAAAGGGGATGGTCATTTTGTCTCCCACTGAAATCTAAGGGAGTTACAACACAAAGACGACCAGACCGGGGGGGGGGAGCAGCTTTACGTATCCGATCTAACGGTGCTGAGGATGTCAGCGGATCTGCTGGAGTTCCACAGCAAATGTAACCCAATCATCCTGTGGTAGGGGGGGGGCACTCAAAATGGTTGCCCACTTAGATGGCGCGGTGGAAAGTCAGTCCTCAGAAGACTTGCAGACTATCAAGACCTTACTCATAACATTTAATCCCACCAAGTCTCTGGACCAAGTTGGGGGCAACCAAAATGGTCTTACAGACCATCTATATTTAACCCTTTGCAGATTAGAGTATTTTTTTTAATATTTAGTGATTTGTAATGTTGGACCAAGATATAGCTTTCATTCTTTAAGATTAGCGGTACATGCAAGATATAGAATAAAACGGATAGGAATTGGCCTAAGGTGCCATGTCCTAGTACATCTAAAATGTAGAGCTACCGAATCGCAGAAACCCACCCCGAGAGGGTAATTGAGGCTTCAGTCCTAAGGGATGAGGAACAACGGGAAGGAAGCGGTAAAGAGATTTGTTAGTCCCGGTGATATTGTGAAATGTCGACTCTACGAAGGGGAAGTGACTTGCAGTATCTTAGGGATAATTAGGAACGATATCAATATCAGACTTTGAGGGAAAAGGCTTCCGTTAAGGGTCTGTTTTGTAGTTTCACGCTGGCCTCGATGTCAATAAAAAGGGATTTGGACAAAGACCACCGGATAGATTAGTATTTTTGTAAATTGGAAGAAATACAGATTAAAAATTTTCATGCCATGCCACCGATAGCTATCCGGAGTCTATGGATATTCATTAATAAAAAAAAAAAAACAAAGAAACAGAACGACTTCAGTAGCTTTTAAGCTAAATGTAAAGTCGCTTCGTATTAGTAGAAATTATCCTTCAGCCCTTTCGCTTTTTACTCTTATCAGGGGGCAATTTGGAATTTGGGTCCTAATTATCTATACTATCACTAGAGTTCATAGTAACTGATATCCGACTCATTAACTTAGTGATTGTATGGTGGAATATCAAAGAAATTACAAGTTGCTGCAATCGATATTTTTTCTTTTAACTGAAAATTAGTTTTATAGATATTCATTCACTTAGGGCGAGTATAAAATATCAAATATATACTGCGCAACGGCAAACTTAAGCATCTAACAGGGGTTAGTAATTGAGGTGTACGAAGGTTTATACTTATGTAGTAAGCTAGTTTCTCTTGATACGGTGTTTAACAAGAAAAAAGACACTTTAGAAGTCGTGCAAGAAGTGGTTCTTCCGATCACGTGATACACAACTTTCAGTAAGGGGAGCATAAAACTGAGCCATCCGGGAAGGTAACTAAAACAAAACATTAGGTAAATACTGGTTTCAAGTGTAAGGACTGAAATTTGTAAAATACCAAAATAATTTGGTGGATTGGTAAATATTTACTAAACCTAAAAGATCATAAGTTACATTGTAAAACTAAAAGCTTTTAACTGTATTGGCAGTCATAAGACCCACCAGTGACAAAATATAAATGTTTGTCTTTAATGTTGTAGGTTTAACACAGTACCCGGATGTGGCTTTTTTTTTACATCTTTTATTATTTTAATTAATTTATTCATTTTTTTTTTTTTTTTTTAAGTATTCAAATTTTTAGAATGTTCATCCGGGCAACTTAATCATAATTTCAATCTTCCTACAGTTATAACAGCGAAACCCCACCCTACCCCCACCCCTGTTGATTTTTTAAATTTTTAGATTTTTAAATTTTTAAATTTTTTAAAAACTTGGTTCTAAATGTAAAATGATTTTTTAGCAAGTATGTTTTTGAGTACTATGTTTCACAGAGCAAAGGCATGTCCAAAATTAGCAGGTCTCAAATTACCGATAGCACACAGCTCGAGTCGAATTAAAAAAGAAATCGCCTTGTCTTTCTTCTTTTAGAGTTGGAAGGGTTCAGAGTCTTTATGTAGCCTGATAGCACTGAGTTGCAGTGATTGTATAAAGGGTCTACACCTTGTAGGATGACAGCCTTCATGACCACGGGAACTTTTACAGAGTCGAATGCCTTCTTGAAGACTATAAATGCTACTGCAAGTGGCATTTTGTATTCTGCCTTCTCTTTCAGCTGGTTTATTGAATGGAGATGGTCTAAGGTTGAGTTGGTTCAAATAAATGATGGAAAGAAAAGCCTATCCTGGATGCTGCTGATTAAAAATATATATCTAGTTTGATGTTTATCTACCTAATTCAAATAGTTTTGGAAAAAACACAAAATATTTTCGACAGAATTGTATTGAGAGCACGAACGCAGACCCTATTGACTTTTTTTTTCTTTTGAAAATTCGATTTGGGCTGTTTGCTATAGGTAATCAGACACGTAATTTCGGACTTGTCTTTGTTTCTGATCCGATATGTAGTTCTCAACATCTTAGATTATACACAGACTAGTAAGTTCTTTGTAATATTATGTATGATAAGCAATGTGGTACTCAATCTTCCATTTCTGCCTTTTATCCCATGGATCATGAATTTTGTTGAAGATGTACACGTCATTTTGAATAGCAAAACAAAGAAAATGCGCAAGAAAGCCTTTCAAGAAAGGTTTGCGGCTGCTTCCGAATTCACCCATGTTGGATGTTCCTGAAGAGATAGATCTGATAAAGTCTTTGGAAAAGTAAAACTCCTGAGTCTGCCAGTGAAAAATGTGCTCCATTCCAATCCAAATAAAATATTCATGTTTAGATCGTTGAATAAAGCCATTTGGAAACTATAAAGTTCTTAGAGAGCATGAACACTATCATTGCTATCGTCACAAAAACTGAATGAAAATCTGTTTGTGCTGGGTGGGGGTGACTGACAAAATTCTTGATCTGTCCCCAGACTTATATAAATTCTTCCTTAGCCCACGATCAACTCTTCCACAAAACGTCATTGAAATTCATCAAGAACCTTAGGAGACACCAGGTGGACAAACATGAGTGAATATATAAATGAATGTGTGATATATATATATATATATATATATATATATATATATATATATATATATATATATTGAAAAAAAGAAAAATATCTCTATCGATAAAAGGGTTCCTGGATCCGACTCAAGTTTCAACCTATTCTTTCTTCTTCCATGGCCTACTCTTCTAGAAAATTTAATCAAGAAATTATAGATATAGCTACGATGTAGGAGAGGTAACTTTGAGAAAAGATTCTGGGTATGCCCAAAGATTCAGTCTATTTTTCCTAAGCTAATGGCCCTTCCTTCAACAAGATACCATTGGAATTCGTTGAGCTTTTAGAGATATTATATGGGCTTATTGACTGATTACGTATAACTCTTCAAACTCCGTCGGTGGAGGTAAAATAGATGTCTGCATATTTTTGTCATAATTTTCAGAGAAATTCTGTTTGGTATATTTTGAAAAAAAAATTCTCTTCAAATTTGAGTTCTGGAACGTTTATTAATACATCAGATAAAAGAATTTTGATTGCTATTTTCCTTGAAGCTAAAAATTCAAGGCAGAAGAATAAGCTTCAATTGACAGGACGTAAATTTCAGGCAAAACACAAAATTTCATCAAAGTTTGGAAGGAATTACCTCACAAGCATAAAATATGTGCTGAGTATTTGCAGTTAGTAATTTGCCTTCAGGAGATCATCATTAGGAGACATTGTATCTCAAATACTACGAAAATATAAAAAAAACAACTTTTGTTCAAAACTAATGAAGAAATTTACAGATATTTACTGACTTGAGCTGAATTCGGCACGGGGCCAAACGAGTGATAGGAAGATTATGTTGCCCTAATCCTCCAGGAAGAAAGGCCTACCTACCTTGAAAATCAGCGTTTGAAATCTTGGCTTTTACATGAGTTTGAGCATGAACCAGTTCCGCCGATGGGGAACGTATAATTTTCTAATCCAACAAGGTCTCATATTTGAAAAAATTAGCTATTTTGGCACAAGGCCATGAGAATTGTGCCCCTAGTGAGAATTAAACTCTGTGCAAAAATTGGTCTGAAAGACGTGTTTAACCTTTTACAAGCTGAATTTATTTCTGAAATTCACTAGTTCGAAGATAATTCAAATTCAATTTGTGATCTACCTGCACAAGGTGAGCCCTACATATCATATATGAGTAGGCGAGCATAATTGCTCAACGAGCCAGAATTGATATTTTTGTTATTTCATGAGCTACAGCGCTCATTTCACCTTGAACACTGTATTATGGTCCATAGTGTTCAAGCTTCGAAATGGACTTAAAACTGAGCATAATAGCCTTAGAAGTAACGAAAATATCAACTTAGAAGAAAAAAAGTCGTACGTCAGGTACTTATCATGCGCAGCCACATTCTGGTATGATTATGTTCAGGGTATATGATGGGCATTTTTACTCGTGAACATTTGGTTGGGTCATTCTCATGGGAATTTAATGCAGTAAAGTTACCGAAAAATGCCAAAATATGGTCAATATATCAATAAAGAATGAGAACGTAATAAATTTTAACAATTATATCTCAGAATCACATACGATCATCAAAACTAAATTCATTCAGCAGCCAGCCTTTCTCCCGGCTTCCAACTATTGGACATTCAAGAATGGTCTTCTAGGCATTAAAAGGTCAATGCTGAGTTGTTGTGGTATTGAAGTTCGATGATATTGCTTATTTCAAAGCACGTCGCCATTAAATAGAAGGCACCATGTTGTTTTGACTGATTCGATAAAATCTATCTCTCTACGTCCAATAGGTATTATTAGATTCGATAGTAAACAAACAAACACACGTGTTTTCTTGGCCAGGTCTGGGTAATGCTGTCTGGAATAGGTTAACAGAAAAATCTCCTTTTCCAAACGATTTGATTGAATGTGTTAAATCAAATTGTGAAACTTCTTGTCTCCGTCCAGGTTACTTTCTTTCGGTTGACATAGTTTCCTGTCTTTTCAACACCGATGCAATTCTTTACACGAAAAGAAAAAATCGATCAATTCAATCTTTATTGGATTTAATTAAATGGAAACAGGAGAACATATCCGGAAATAGACACCGACGAAAGAAAGAAGACAAAACGAAATAAAATTGACAGGTTTAAAGGATAATTAAAACATCTCTATCTCCGTTTCTATCCGTCTCTCTCTCTATCTCCATGTGCGTGTGAGTATGTTTTTGTGAGTATGCATACATATATATGTTTCTCTCTCTCTCTCTCTTTCTCTCTCTCTCTCTCTATCTATCTGTCTATCTATCTATCTATCTATCTATCTATATATATATATATATATATATATATATAATGTATACTTGAATATACAAGTCTCTCTCTTTGAATGTGTGTGTGCGTCTATATATGTATGCCTGTAAGAATCTTTGAACGTGTGTATAGGTATATGTACGTATACATGTGTGAGGCAATTTGCTTGGGAAACCTGTTGATTATGAGTTTCGTTAATACATACTACTGAATCTTTGCAGGATCCGATACTATATCTATCTATTTCAGTCTTTTCATATCTCTTTGTCAATCACAGTTTGTTCATATATATCTCTCTATCACTGTCTCAGTGAGTCCAAATAAACGCTCATACACGTACGAAGAAAAATATCTTGAGAAAAGAGTTGGATATGTTCAAGGAAAATTCAGAGAGGAATAACAATTGAACTTTCTCTCAATGCTTTCTATAATTCTCTAATCCTCGAGTTGACTTTATTATCGTGGATTTGTCAGACTTTTGAATTTAAGACTTTTGAATTTGACAAATAAGTAAAGTAGAGAGAGGGGGAAAGAAAGAGTGATGCCATAACGTCATGTTGTCAAGTTCTCGATATTTTTTGTAAATATTGAATTCTGTTATGAAAAATACCGTCAAACTACTATTGAGTTTTGATTTTATATTTTTGTTCGTCACCACAAATGACTTCACCCAAGAGAATAGTGACGACACGATGACACGGATAAGTTACGTACACCATAACTGATGACAAATTCAATCTTTGGACTCTGGTCGACTCGTTTTATTACAGGAAATACTAATAAAAGAGTTGAAATGAGACACGTAGTTTTAGAATAATATTGTATGGAGAAATGAATTCTGTTTTGTTTACCTTTTAGATTTTAATGAAGCATATGAGTTTGACCCTAGAACTGCAAAGCTGGTTTCATTACAGTTCATGCCTTTTTATGTTGCATATTACTAAGTGAACCTACTCTTGCATATTCAATGTCGATGATAAAACAGATGTAAGAATCAACAGCCGCTCAAAAACAAACAAAAAACAAACAAAAAAGCTGAGCATTGAGATGTTATCAAAATATTGTACAGAACCTAGCATTCCATTATAACAATATGACATATTCTGAATATTCCGTATTCCTCCAAACTGTTGGTTCATGCAACCAATGCATCCTCTCAGTAGTCACCTATGGAGCTGGGACATAGGACCTAGCCAACAGATTGGTTGTTAAACTGAGAACCAAGCAATGTGAGCATCAGAGATCACAAGACATTAGAAAACTCAAATGGCAATGGGCTGGTAATGTTGCAAAAATGTCAGACAAACGCTGGGCATCAAAATCACAATGTTAATGGCCAGAGATCATATGTGGAAATGGTACCGGCAGAAAATAAGATGACGTGACGAACTAGAAAAAGTAAAAAAAAGTACTATCTATGCAAGGTCCATGTTAGAGAGGTTTAGCAAATTTTGGGGAAGGTCTACGTCCAGGGATGGAATTTTGAGACACGCTGTATGTGTCTTTAAGAGAGATAGAAACGGCGATTGATTTATTCAGACAGGGATGGGCCGAAAAGATCTATACAAAAACGAGTGTGTGAAAAACGAATTTTCCATGGAACAAAAAAAAAAAGAAAGTTTCCCCATTTTGTTCTTCTTCCGTAATACCGTTTGTTGGTTTGTTACTGTCCCAGGGGATATGACAATGTTTTAGAGGCAGTCGGGTGTGGCTGGGGGTCTGTCTAGCCCAACAGACGGAAGCTGAGATGAGACTGAAGAGCGTGAAATCCCATCTTCTTTCATTCCAACTCATGATTATTTGGGATTTCTCGAACGCGCCTGACTGTCTACAAAGGAATTTCATTTAACCAATGTACACGTTAAAGACAGCTGCAGTAGATGTCTTTGCCCGCAAGCAGCAATAGTCAAATAGGAAAATAATTTTGCTTCGTATATTTGAAACAGTTAAAAGTAACAGCCAATATAAGATTCTTCAGTATATCTCTGAATTTTTGAGATGAGGTTCGTTACTTCCGCACACCTACCAGATGATACCTGATGAAGGCCGTAGAGTACAACGGCCGAAACATTGTATGAAAAACAACTAAGATGAGAATGGTCCAAATGATAATAGAAATAATAAGATTCTTCGCTTTTTAAGCCAATGAGGCTTCCTGGCTGACTGACTGGCTATGTATGTATCAAGTATATAGGCCGTACCCATGGAGCTCAAAAGCTTAATTTTTTCAAAAAAATTTGCCCCCAGAATAGGTTTTTAGGGGTGGGATTGGGGTCAATTTACAATCTGGATTTATGCGCCCACTCAGTTTACGTCGGCTTGTTTTTTTTGTTTTTTTTTAAATCAGATTTTTCTAAGTGATCACTCCCCAACAAAAAGCGAGAGAAGTAATTGATCACCCCTTTTCTCAATCTTTAAAACTTATCACCCGTAACACGGCACGCTTCCAAAAGACATTGGTCACATGATCTGTTAAATAAGCTTTAAATTGTCTAGCTGCAATGAGATGGTACCTATTGGGGATCGAATTCGCTATCAATAACTTGTGAGATAAGCTTGATCAATGGCAATTGATTATGGCTTACTTAACGCTGTCATTCTGTGTGCAGGCCCAGGCAGAGTGGGGAGGTCAGCTGTGTTACTTGGCACGAACTTATAATTTTCCAGGGGCCTACCCCTGAGTTTACAAATCGTTCTCATTCTACAATTTGTAAAATCTGCTATGTCCAGACCTCTTTCTGTGCATGCAGAGGTGTTAAATACAGAGAGAGGATAAGGTTGTATAAGTGTGTGTGTGTGTGTGTGAGAGAGAGAGAGAGAGAGAGAGAGAGAGAGAGAGAGAGAGAGAGAGAGAGAGAGAGAGAGAGAGAGAGAGAGAAACAGACAGACGGACGTAAAGAATGAAAAATGACGGACCTGGTTCGTCATCGAATAGATACCATCATGTTGGGAGTGATCAATTAAAAAGTTTCTTTTCTTGCTTCTGTTTGGCAGTGATCACCGGGAAAAGTCTGATAAAAACAACAACAACAACAACAACAGCAGCAACCCCCCCCCCAAAAAAAAAACAAGCGTGAATGTTACCAGACACCAGCTGAAGAACCAATTTAGCAAAAAGTACATAGCAAATTGACCACCCCTCGCTAAAAACCTTTTCAAGTTGGAATTTTAAGAAAACAAAAACAAATACCGCCTTTTCTAGACATAATAAGGAAATTCTACCCCTTTAGCCTATTGGCGTAAATACATTCCATCCTTTAATACAAATGGCACAGCTTGTAATAATGCAACATTCATACATACCCAGCCAGACCCTCTTCAAAACTGAAGAAACCTATTATATAAGTTGACAGTTTTGCTGACACTCTCAGTCGAACGATTCCGATACAGAAGAAAAAAGAGATTTTTATGTGACTATGTGAGGCGGACTTTAAGAAAGTATACAAATGAGAGACGAACTTACATAGACATATAAATCGATGAATGCATAAGAAAAGGCTTTATATAGGTTTTTCCGCAATCCAAAAGTTGAGCTTTCTAAAAAAAATCTTTAATAGTCATCATAGAGTTAAGGAAATGAACTAATACCATTAATTTATATAGGAATAAGTTTGAACGTTTCCAGACTCCCAAAAAGGTCAAGTCACCATGTTGGGCAGAACTTTTCGAAATTTTGCTTAACTTTTTTCTTTACGGAAAAAAGGCTTGAGACGAAAAAAGTGTTCACTTAGAGCAGGAAACAAGAAAAACAAAAGACGAGAAATCAAAATAGGATAAGGCTGAATTTTCCCACCCATGAAATAGACCCCCTCCCAATAACATCCTGAATAACGACCCGAATAAATAGGCTCATTGGCCCTCGGAAGCCAAAAAAAAGTGCAGAAACATACACATGTTTGTGTGGCAAATCCATTATATCACCACATTTAAAGCTTTACTTCAATTAGGAATGTATTGGACACTTTGTGAAATAAACCCATCAAACATCAGATATTGCATTACTAATTTGCACTTTGGTACATGTCATCATAATTTTTTTGCCTGAGTTTGTCAAATTCTTTGTATATTAATTAATGATAATTGCTTCTTTGCCTTCCGCTATTTTGGCTAATGACAAGTTTTCAAAGGTCTGCTCTACAATCAGATTGTAGGATATATATATATATATATGAGATTGTGTGTGTGTGCGTATGAGAGAGAGAGATACGTAGAATAGATATATTCACATACACGCACACAATCTTTGCATGCATATATTGGCATACAAAGTAACTCAGCAATGCAGACGAAGACTTATATCGCAAAATTGATTGGTATATAAGATATTTACCATGGGAATTAAGATGAAGGGGGTGCACCTACCTGACACATCTAATCGAGACTGTCGACACATAATCGTGTCTTCTTATCCTGTCTGAGACAGGGGCATCTGTTCCAACTGGCGCTAATACCCTTCCCCATGAAGGACACGGATTTCCATGAGCTAATCTCCCCTGGAAAGTTTCAAGACGAGAAACGAATGTTTGCAATCACTGAGTAGAAATGTTACTTTCTGATTAAACCATCCGCACATCTTTCCTTATTGATTGGAAAACCTCTCGTCTCTGCCTTCCAGGTACCACATCCTTATATCCCCGGCGGATCATGCAATCTATAAGAGTAAAACACAGCTGGTTTTTGAAACAGTCAACCAAAACTGTCACCTAAGCTGTCGTCATAGGTTTTATCAGTTTTCAAGTTCGTCTGGCTGGCTGGCTATGTACGTATGTCTCACATGTACAAGCCACATGATTAGAGTTCAAGGGCAGAAAAATGGAACAACTTCTTATGTGAGAATTTTTTTCGATTTTTAAAAATTTCCCTTTGAATGAATTTTTTGTAGGGATTTAGTTTTCAATGTAAGTTTATGGTATATCGGTCCCTTATGTCCAGCAGTATTCACTTTTGTTTTTTTAAAAAATCTAATTTGAAAATTCTTTAGTTATCACAGCCGGGAGGCGAGAGCATTAACTTATTTATTGATTACCTCTTCTTCAAATTTTGTAATCGATCATCTAATTCTATTGAGTGACTGACGAGGCCTTTATCGTCTATGAATTTAAAAGTTAGCTGAAACAGAGTTTATATATCTCTTAACGTCTTGACGGATGGTTTCAGCAGCTTGGGCTGCTGTACTAGGGTGCTTAGTATGGAGGGAGTGTTGTACCTAAGTTCCACTCACCCCCCTTGATCATGCTGAAAGCTCCCAAAGAGAAATAGTGCTAAATACGGTTGGAAATCAGGATGACTGCAAGGGATGTCCCCCATCAGGGTACTGATCAGGCTCGATGTTGCTTAACTTCCGTGATCGGACAAAAATCGGTGTATCCAACACGATTTGGCCGTAAGTGGGAACTTCAAACTAATGTCCTTGGGAAAGTCAGAAATTCACTTCTCTATTCAGCTATGAGTAAATTGTAAGATAGAGGGAGCCTTTTAGCCTTGTAAGCATATCTTGGCGTCGGGCTAGATCCCTGACCCTGCAAAAACCAATGATTGCTGTAAACAATGACCGGATCTCTATGGACCTTAAGAAACACTGAGGCTAGGGTTATGAGTCTTTTTTTAGCGGAAAGGAATACATTTCAGAGAGTTAGAGTTAAACAACCAAACAAACAGTCTTAGCATAAATGAAAAACAATTCAATATTCAGTCGAAGAAGAAAGAATGTATTTTTTTAAATTTCTTACAGTTTATTTGAAAGAAATTATTCTATTTTATTTTCTAAATTTCTGTTTCTAAATTAAGCTAAGCTTAAAATATCTTGAGTCATCTTCCCTATTTTTCTGGTACTATTTCTCAACTTGTAATTCTTTTTTTGCTTAGATCGGACGTTGGTCCATTTGAATAATATAGATGTCCTTTTGCATCCAGACACTGATAATTTATTAGATTCAAGCAGGAATACATTCCTTTTGTGCCATCTTATAAAACAGGCATATTTGAAGAAAAAAAAAACAAAACAAAAAAAAAGTACCAAAATACCCCCCTAAAAAAAGGGGGATTGTGTAGAGTGGCGTATCGGTTACCAGAACCAGAACGGAGTCGTCGAATAGATTTCAGGTCCCGGCCAAGGCTGGGTACGTTCACTTTACACAAATACATCCAAATAAATAGCAGAGCAGTTCGAGCTCTTTAGTCTCGTAAGGTAGTCTTTGGCGTGGAGTGAGCAAACCCCGTCTCATAAATCGACTTGCAACTGAAACTGAGAAGAGAAATCAAACAATTGTCCTAATATATTTGGATGTGTCTCATACCTCACCTCATCCATCTGTCTCACACTCCACAACGGTGGTGAATGAAGAATGCCTTGAGGGTTCAAAAAAATGTCAACGATCATTCGCTAACGTCTGTCGGGTAGAGAGACTCCTTCACCATCTGAAAAATATAACAAGCCGATTTTCTTCTATTCCGTTCGACAAGAAAATGGATGATCAGGGAAAAAATGTTACAATATAATGGCAGATGGGGACCCTTTAATCGAATATTTCATTTTATTCTTAAACATTTTATCTTTTTTTTGAATTGCATTCTTTGCTGAAAATACTTTTTGAGTGGGTACATGTGAAGTATACTTACATACTTTGTCAAAGATAAGATGAGTTACAGAGTAATCCTTTTTTGGGCACTAATAGGGTGATAGAAACATCTCAAGTGAATATATTGATAAAGTCCATTGAAAGAATTGAAAAAAAGTCTTGCATGAACTTTTGATCGTAAAAAGTACTTTTATACCCTTGTTTTCAATGAAAAAACTTTTGATCAAATCAAAACTACCCATTTACTTTTTTTGTAAAGAAGATTGATTTCACAAACTTTCGATTATAAGAAAAAGTTTTTTTATATCCACCAATTCAACGTGACATAATGTGAAACATGAAATAATAATACGAAAAGGCATATTTTAGTAAAAGGGTATTTATTTATCTGTTGATCGTAATTTCAAATCATGGTAGGGGAATGATAATTTTTTACTCCATTGAATTCGATGAGGATTGCTCTTATTGTTTTTGTTGTTCTTGTCACGGTACAAAGACAAATCCAGGTTTGGACAAAATAAATCAAATGAAATAGAAATGAATTAATGAAATGAAAAATAATGGAAAGAATAAATTTCACAAGGTGTTTTGTTAACACAACAAAAATATAAATATGGCAAATACATAGTAGCCTTTCAGATTGATGAAAATCATCGGAAACTTCGGTATGCAAGCTTTAGGCAATTGTTTTATGACCTTGAGAGTTTTGCACCAAAAGGCATTCTATCTACAGTCATACAGTCGACCCGAAAAGCGCATTACTATACATTTGAATACTTCATTTTCGTTCTTAAGTAATCTTTTTAAATAACATTTTCGTTAAACATACTTTTTGCGTAGATATATGTGAACTATACTTACATACTTGGTCAAAGAGTAACCATTTCTAGACGCCAAAAGGATAATAGAAACGTTTTAAGTAGATTAATCATGACAAGATGAAGTGTGGTCGCCTGGAGCCCCCACGGATAAATAGCCAGTCACGGCCACTTAATGGAAAATACATTAGGTGAAAAGAAGTTAAAAAGGAGTAGATAAAAAAGGGTAGATGATCATTTAGTTACGGTATCAGGCAAAAGAAGAGGGTAAGATGATTTAGTAAATGAGATTGTGATGGAAAAAAGACCTTTGTTAGTGAGTAATTAACAGAAGAAGAGAGAACAGTTGGGTAGACTGACCGATACATGGTTGGCCACAGACCTTGGTCCTGGCCTATGGCAATCGAATGACCCATCTCTCTCTCTCTCTCTCTCTCTCCATGTGAGTGAAGATTTTGTTTTGTCTTCAAACGGGGACTATCGATGTAAATTCAGTTGGCTAGAGTAAAATAAAAATAATGGTTCGATTTTGAATCCCGAGAGGAGTCTTACGCCTCTCGTTTCTTCCCTTGCTTCGGCCACAGTGTGCATACATGCAAAGAAATGCTGAATGGTATATGGACGAAATGAACCCTTCCTCGCCATTATCTTACATACAGGTATATGTAATTTTATATATATATGAGAGAGAGAGAGAGAGAGAGAGAGAGAGAGAGAGAGAGAGAGAGAGAGAGAGAAATATCGTGTAGACATACCTGTCCATCCTCGCTGACAGACATAATCAAATGAATATTCCAAGAATGAATTTTTTCTATTTGAAAAAGTCGCCCAGTTATGATCGATCTCATCTAATGCTGTATCGGTCCAACGAGTTATGACTAGAAATCAACCACTCAGACTAATATAGATACTAGTTCATGACATATTGCTTCGCTGACAGAATTTGTTCAGCTGCAGGCTTGGTTGATGGTTGCCACTGATACTCTAAGTGTAACAGACATGGTAGGAAGGCAAAGGGGAGTAAATGAAGAAAGTTTAACAAGAGGGTAGGAAGGGGGAAGGACAGATGGATGCTACTGATACTTGACGCGCTGTTTTTTTATTTGCTTAAACTGGGTTGAAAGTAGAAGTTTGCTAGGGAGATTGTGTTGCACCGAGCTTTCCGATGATGAGAGTCTGTCTGATTTACTAAACTTAACCTTGTACAGCACTGGACCAAAGTGAGAAAGAGAAAGTTTGTATTGTGCCAATATTCCAATCAGAGAGAGAGAGAGAGAGAGAGAGAGAGAGAGGGGGGGGTCAATCTGACTTGAAAATCGGCATTCGAAATTCTTGCCTTTTACCAGAGCTTGATCACCGATTTTTGACTCTTCAGTATATGTCCGTATATAATTTGATTTAAAAAAAAAAGATGTGAATATTGCACTGCATCAAATGTACTGGTATTATGATTAGGAAGCCATCTACCTAAGTCCGATGGAGACAATTATGGGGCTTGGGTGAGTTGCAGTGAGCGGTAGTCCTTCAAATATCCCTGTAAACCATTTGTTTTATAGCCTATAATATAAGAATATATGGCATTCACACGATGCATACATATAATACTAAGCAATGTTCAGATGTCGTCTGTCATGCTAAGGGATGCAACTGAAGTTGTAAAATGGAATTTCTTTTTTGTTCCAATGTTGTATTAAAAATGATAAATTTGAAGAATGATATAAACATTTATTCGGAAGAAAAACCCAGCAAACATCACACTGCTCCAAATTTGATGGTATTATGATAAGGGTCCGTCAATCAAAGCAAAATAAGGACAGTTATATAATAAACCACGTGATGGTTTATATTTCCTGTCTTTTATATCTTTCAGGGGAAATTAACTATTAAAAATTAATAACTGAATAGTCTTCATTATCATTTGGTTGAACGTTGAAAAGAAAATGCAGAGCTGCATAAGGTTATAATATCAGATGTATTTGACGTCACTTAGTCGGACTCCGGTTAAGTGACGTCATTTATTCTTTTTAATTGATTCTTGCAATAGAAGAAAAAACAACAACCGGTTTCACTTTCAGGGGTACGTTCTTTTTTGTTTTGAAAAAAATAATCATTTATTTGGGATAAAAAAATTCTCGCTATGCATATAAAATTACGTCATCAACATTCACAAGCATGTTGTTATAAATTGTTTTTTCTTAGGCATAATTTAAATGATTTATAGTTTTCCTTTCTTGCAGTCCCCATTATCTGTTGTTTCTATTTTGGTGGTCCGACTTATTTGCAGTTTAAAGTCCAATGGTGCTCACTTATTCGCGGTTTCTATTTCAGTGGTCCTCACTTATCCGCGGTTTCTATTTCAGTGGTCCTAACTTATCCGCAGTTTCCCTTTCAGTGGTACGTGGACACCACATTAGAATTCTGTTTTTGTTTAAGCACTGTGTATTACCATAATATTTTGAGATATTCCTGTAAATTTTTTGATGTCATGGTGAACTAGCTTGCATCATCATCATCATCATCATCATCATCATCATCATCATCATCATCATCATCATCAGTCTTTTAATGTCCGTCGTCTGACATAGACCTTTTCCAGGATCTGCCATATTTCTCTATCATGGGTATCGTAGAGCCAGTATTTTCTGAATTTGTCTAGCTCATTTAATATTGTTCATCTTGTTTTCGGTCGGCTACGGTTTCGCATGTGATCTATGGGGATCCATGTTGTGAGTTATGATGTCCATCGGTTGTCTGTCATTCTTGCAAAATGACCAGCCCATTGCCATTTGAGTTTTCTAATAGATTCTATGATGTCTCAGACCCCATTTTCTTCCTGACGTATTGTACTGCCTCGTGATTTGTCAATGTAAGATTGAGCATGATTCTCTCATATGCGTGTTGCATTCTTCTCAATTTGCAGGTCTGTCTTTTGGTAAGGTTCCATGTTTCAGCTCCATGATTGACTATTGGGAGAATGCATTTGTTGTGTATTTTTCTATCTAGGATTATTGGGATCGTCTTGTTTTTGAAAGCTGAGTTTGCTCTGCCGGTGGCTTGCTATCCTAGGGTGATTCTCTGCTTGATTTCTTCTTCTTTTGTGGGTTTCAATGAGATTCA
Source organism: Thysanoteuthis rhombus (assembly GCA_963457665.1). Classification (NCBI taxonomy): domain Eukaryota; kingdom Metazoa; phylum Mollusca; class Cephalopoda; order Oegopsida; family Thysanoteuthidae; genus Thysanoteuthis; species Thysanoteuthis major. The sequence goes on along the minus strand of OY735219.1, from coordinate 20,225,978 downwards.
TTGTCCCAGGTAGATGTAGTGGTCTACTCTCCCCAGTTTTGCATCTTAAATTTTGACAGTTATGTCCTTATTCTCACTTTGAAGTTGTCTCAAGATAAGCCAAGCTCCACTTTGGCCAATGTAACGAGGATTGTACCGAGTCCTTTTTTCTGTGATTTCGTGGAATTTCTCAACAAGTGATAGCCGTTAATATTGTGCTGCTATTCGTGGAATATCGATTTTATCGTTTGTTTCTGTTAGTTCTGGAATGGTCAATATCATCAAATGATCTGCGCGGACTAACCGTTCCCCTCCCGCCTGTTTGTTTATAATTCAACCGCCCTCCACACACTTTGTCCATCATAGACTGACCATCTGTCTATCCATCTGTTCGGCTCAACACCAATGGTTATTGATAATCAGAAACGTCGATTGACGCAATTTTATTAGACAAGCCTCAGATTTGATTAATTAACTAGTTTACTCCTTGCTCTTCAAAAATGACGGCATTAATTAAGTATGTTGGCAACTGCATTGTTTTTTGTTCATTTATTGTTTTTTCTTTCTTTCTCACTCAGAGTCACCCTATACAAAGCTCAGGGGCTACTCTAGGCATAGGGTTGAAGTAATTTTAGGTTCACTGGATATTTATTGATCCTGGATTTGGAAAGATGGATATTATATTCAACAGGGAAGCACTGTTGGGGAAGTTTGTTTCATAAAAAAAACGCTTAAGGGAATACGGTGTTTGTGTGGAAATCGCAACGGGCACTTGGAATAGTCAGATTCACTAGAGAGAGCAAATCACGTTCTGATTAAAAATCTTTTACTCCTGAAACCAGGTGGTTGAGCTTTTCCGGATACTTTCCATGAAATAAATACGTCTATAAAATTGTGAAATTGTATTTATAAAATATAAAAGAAAATAACGTTTCACATCGTTTACTTGTTACTGTTCAATATGTCCTTTTTTTGTTTACTTACAGTTCGTAGGAAGGGAGATATTTGTACCATAAAATTAAAACCAGTAAAAAAGGTTAAAATGACTGATTGATGTTTGAATTGTCAAGTTGGAAACACTAAAACAAAATAAGTTGAAAATGAAGACTGAAAGTGACTAAAAAAGCAACAAGATAGTTAAAATGATATAAAAATAGATACGCAAAGAAACAAATTGAAATAAAAAACAAAACAAAACAAAAACCCACCAACATTGGGTAAGGCACTTGCTCACTCTGGAATGAGCAGTATTGAACTCATCAGATAATCAGGGTTCATTTGGTTTAGCGTGAAAGGAAAAATACAGAGCAACTTTTTTCGATGGTTTTCTTTCTATTACTACATTGATATTAAATTAATTCAAAAATTAAAGAAAGATACAATTTATCAAGTTTAATATAACATAAAATCCCATTCCTAAGTTATGTCACTAAATGTCACTGATGACGTAAGCGTGACTACCGACAAATGTATCAAGTTGATAATTATAGGTGTGGATAATTCATCCGATCGAAATAAGAATTTATCTTCAAGATGAACAATGATACTTTTTCTGTCGGTTCATATCCGTCTGTAACGATGAACTCTTCCACTTAAAGGCAACAATTCTTCTGATAGAATATATTGTAGACACCATTTGAAAAAAAAGCCTGTTCTATTTGAACGAGTTAATTTACTTTCCAACAGAACCTCAAAATATACACCTATTGTCATTTTCACAGCTGCACTCCATTCTTTCCCGCTTAAGAAAAAAATATATATATATATATAACTCATAAGTTACACCTTCCTTTTCAACTTGTGCGTTTGTTTTTCGAGTCTCCTGTCTCTTCACACTCTATTCATTTCAAATTGGTTATCTGTCTCCCAATCTATCCCAATCAACACCCCTGGATATTGATATTGGGAGGACACTTGACTGACACAGTTTAATTAGCAAAGCTTCAGATCTTATTAATTTACTAGTGGTAGTAGCCGTCGGAAATGATAAGATCATTTATGTATGGCTGAATTATATTCATTAATCATTATTAATAATATATGGGCCTGGACACTGCTTGGCCGAGCTATACTTCTTTTTTTCTGATCGAAAATGATCACTGAAATTTTTATTGTTTATAATGATAAATAAAAATCATAGAAAATGTTTTCTAGTATAAATGTATTGATTTATAAGAATGAAATAAGCGCTATGTAAGATAAATTTTCGTGGAGACCCAGCTACAAATCACCTGGTCGGGATTTCAAATCATGGTAGGGAAATCTTAATTTTATCGACGTATTTATCTAGTAGAATGAAATGAACCCCTGTGTATTTCTAGCATAAATTTTTTGAAAACTTACAAGACTAGTCAATATAGCTCAGTTAGTAAAAGATGTAACTATCAACCACTTAGTCATGATTTCAAATCATGGTGGGTGAATGTTTATTTTTTCCTCCACTAAATTTAGTAAGGGCTGTTCCTGTCACGGTAGCACTGGAGTTATTACGTCTCATTTTTATTTTCTATGAAATATTTATCCCAAATGATATTAACTATTTGTTAAAAAAATAATAAAGAGCCCTGTTAGTCACTCAACAGAAGCTGACATGTGACCAACGTCTAATTGCAGTATGCAGTGTTGGGGGTAATCAATTAAAACTTTTGAAAAAGGCGTGATCAAAAAATAAATAATTTATCTTGACTTTTGTGGTTTACTAAAAAAGTTTGAATTTGCAAAAAAATCAACCATGAATGCTGTTGGATACAAACTAAGGTTCCAATTAGGCAAGAATTTACATTTCAAATTGAACCCCAATTTTTTTCGAATTATTCGGAATAAATATTTAGATTTTGAGTCCTTTAGCTCTCTTGGTGCAGCCTATAGGTGTGATAATGCATAGATACATAAAAAGCCAGTCAGCCAGCCAGACAACTTAAAAACAGAAGAGTCCTACATTGATGGCTTTGGTGAAAGTTTTGGTTAACTGTTTCAAAAAACAGTCGCCAGTGTACTGACTTGGTAGTTAGAAAAAATTCAAGAGTAAAAGTTAAGGAAGTAACTCGGGTCAGCAAGGGACTATAAGGGGCAGTAAGTAAGCTCACGAGTCGCGGTAAGAGTAGTAAAAACAGATGGGGCGACAGGCAGTTTGCTTTAGAGTAATCATCATCATCATCATCATCATCATCAATCTTTCAACGTCCGTCGTTGGACATGGACCTTCCCCAGGATTTGCCACACTTCTCTATCATGGGCGTCGCAGGGCCAGTACTTCCTGAACTTGTCTAGCTCGTCTCTCCATCTAATATTCTGCTGGCCTCAGTTGCGTATGTGATCACAGGGGATCCATGTAGTGAGTCGTGATGCCCATCAGTTGTCCGCCATTCTTGTAACATGGCCAGCCCACTGCGATTTGAGATTTTTAATGGATTCTATGATGTCCCTAACTCTTGTCTTTTCTCGAATGTACTGTGCTGTCTTGTGATCTCTCCATGTGAGGCCCAGCATAATTCTTTCATGTGCACGTTGCATGGTTCTCAATTTGCTGGTCTGTCTCTTTGTTAGAGTAACCATTGACGGAAAAACAAACTATTTCACCCTGCTAGTTAGACGAAATAGAACGCTGGTAAAATGTGTACGACACTTGCGTGTTAAATTCTAGGTTGAACGGTTGAATTATAGTAGGATTTCTATAAATATTCGTTCATTTTTTTGCATAACCGACCAACCAACCAACCAACCAACCAACAAGCCAACCGACTAACAAAAAAGTGACAGCTACTTTTATATATTAAGCTAGATTATTTCATTTTCAACCGGCCAGGAAATAAGAATATTAGAAAAAAAAACTAAAAAACAAAATACATTTTACTGAGTAACAAGATCGGATGTTGTTCGTTGAAACTCCCATCTCCAATTCCAATTCCGATGATTATTGCAACTTTTGTATTTCATCAATATAACAAAACAACAACAAGCATACACACACACATATATATATTGAATGAAATGAGCTTTTGTGTATCTTCATGATACATCTTCGTTTATATCTATTTCATCCCAGTCAGTAAGACAGCCTCAAGTCAATCAATTGGCTGTGTTCGAATCATGGTAAGAGAATGTGAGTTTTACATGTCAGGTTGTTGTTGTTGTTGTTACTGGAGAAAATTAAAGTCAACTCCAGTTATTGAGTTTGACACTATCCTATGTAATACGACCAACATTGTCATCCCGTGAATTCGTCATCCAATTGAGTCCGTGTTTCAATTTCGGGATAATCTGCGATTGCCCAGATAAAAGGGGAGGCAACAGACCGAAAGTGGAGCGAATGACCCAAAAATCAGATTCAGAACATAACATTGGCTGAATCTTATTTGATCTGATACATCGATTTCTATAACAACTCGTATGTTTGATTGGATCTCCTCAAATCTCAGTATAGGGATGAGCACTTTCATCGTTAACAAGTATGGCCTGTCAATAGTGAAATCTGTCAATGGGATTACACACAAGAAAATTGGATTCATGCCTCGAACAAAGTCATTAGCGCGGACACAACATTAACAATCGGAATTTGAGTTCAGTTTCCAGATTCCATTTTTCGCACCACCAATTCAACAACCTCTCTCAATATATATATATATGTGTGTGTTTGTGTGTGTGCATATATATATATATATATATATATATGTGTGTGTGTGTGTGTGTGTGTGTGTGAATATATGTATGTATATATATATATATATATATATATATATATATATATGTATATATATATATATAGATAGATAGATAGAGACATACACAAACAATTAGCTGTACACACATTCAAACAGCAAAATACCACTGCAGACACACTCTCCTCTGAGAAAAATTTGTAGAAAAATCAAAATATGAAAACTGACACATTTTAAAATCTAGATAAAAATTACGCTATCAACATTCTTCTAAAATCTTTCATCACCGTCACAATGTTGACACAGCCAATTAACGATGCAGACACATTTTCCTCTCTAAATGGTTCGTACAAACATCAAATATAAAAACCGACAAATCTTGAAAATCAAACAGATATGATAAAAATGATACTACCTACACTTGGAATACCCACACTCATATTCACGCAGCATAGATACACTTCCTCCTTCAACAACACACAAAAAACAACGCACATTTACATGCACTAAATACACACATACACTCTTTCTCGATAACAGTCACTAGATTCAACAAGCATATACACAAACAAAACTTTTCCCGTTTTCGCTTCTTACATAACAAATGATTTGGACTTTGACACAAAAGCATCTCCTTTTTCGCCAATAACGATAATTTAGATTAATAAATACCTTGCATCATCTCCCCCTCTCCTTTCCAAACCTTGTTATTATCAAGATTTTATCATTTTTCCCTTTTGAGGTTGTATACATTGAGATAAACTGTGCAATGTTATAACCTTGAAAAAAAAAAACCAACTTATAGGACATGAATAAAACCAATGCAACATGGATTTCGGAAGATTTTTCACACTTATACAAATCGATTTTAAGAAACAACACGAGAAAACCCGAAAAACCTGCTCGGAAAATGAAGAGACAAAAAAATCTGTACTTTTCAAAAATACTCGTATAAAAAAGAGGTTGCTCCCTAGTTATACAATATATACAAATTATAAACTTCATTTAATTCTTTATTTTATTTATGTTGTCTAGGGCGAGTGATATATCAACCGTATAACGATGGGGAATCATCTCAAATAAGTTTCAATATGATAACGCTGTTTATAATTCGTTCTCTCAGACCAAATATGTCCATATATATATATATATATATATATATATATATATATACTATTAAGAAATGGATATATATATATATATATATATATATATATATATATATATATATATATATACTATTAAGAAATGGATATGTGATCCGACAGAATGTTTATAAATTGCAATATATTGTATTGCAACTCCCATTCAAAATGATCTCACGTCATTACACTATTAATACAGCAGTCGCATTTTCTTTAATTGTTCATTCTATCCACGTTGTCTTGGCCAAACGATACATTCACCGTGTAATAACAAAAGATCATTCCAGATAGTTTCAATATAATGTAATGCCATTTATAACCCTGTATATAAATGCGCACACACACGCTTATATATATATATATATATATATATATATATATATATATATATATATATATATATATATATATATATATCAATCACCTTTTTTCTTTCTCTTCTCCTTCTTTCTATAATTTCCTTTTTCTTCTCTTTTCCTCCTATGTCTTTCCCTTTGTCCAATATTTCTTGCCCATCCTTCATCCTTCTTTTCTTTCTTCCTTTCAGTTCTTCTTTATTTCTCACCCTTCTTTCTACGTCCTCTTCTCTCTTTCTCACCTCTTCTTTTTTCTCTCCTTCTAATTTTCCTCTCCCTCCAACCCTTCTTTCCATCTGCTTCTCTCTTTCTTTCATTTCCCTCTCTATTTCTCCCCCTTCTCTCTTTCTCGTCCTTCCTATTCCCTTTTTCTCCTTCTTTTCGTCCTCTCTTCTACTCAAAGTCATAACCTCTTTCTCCCTTCTTGAGTCGTCATTTTTACGGCCAATCTCTATTCCATTCGATGGTCGCGGTGTCGTAAATTGGTCTTATGAAAAGCCGGAAGCCTTAGTGCTGTATTTGCAGATACTTTCCTTGACGGTAGAAAAAGCCTAAATGAAATCACGCATCTTGATGCCAACATCGTTAAAGCAACGAAAGGAAGAAAAACTCACGCGAGGACATGATGTGAACAGTTTAATGTTTGAACACCAAAGGCAGCTCCTTCAGAAAGAAGCCCGCTTGGGCTGTTATAGACAGCCGTGACATCTCCACACAAAATTAAGTGACAGGTCTGCTTATTCACTCAATAGAAACTGTCACGTGACAGACGTCTTTATGCAGCGTGACGTGTTTGGGGTGATCAATTAGAAAATTGGAAAAAAATAGTGATCGATGAATAAATTACTTCTCTCGCCTCTTGATAGGAAGTGATCACTAAAAAAGTATGCATTTACAAAAAAAAAAACAAAAAAAAAACAAGCGTGAATGCTGCCGGACACAAACTAAGGTATTAATTTTGCATAAAATTGGTATTGCAAATTTAACCCCAATCTAAAAACCGATTTGAAGGGTGGATATTAATCCTTTCCCATAAAAACAAAATAAAACAAAGAAACTGCTTTTTTAGACATAATGAGGAGTTTGAATTTTCTACCCTCTAGCTCCATAGGACTTGAACAAAGGGGCCAATTCATCATAATCTTTCATTGTAAACTGAAGCCCCATTTAAAAACTTATCCAGACGTCAAATTTCAAAAGAAAACATTAGTAATTTTTCAGCCTTCCAGCTCCACCAGTTCAACCTGTATACGTGATACATAGATACTTACATACGTACATACATGGCCAGTTAGCCAGCCAGCCAGCCAGACTATCTTGAAAACTGAAGAAACCTATATTGACAGTTTTAATGACAGTTTTGTTGTACGGTTTCGAATATCAAGGATAGAAATTCTGTAGTTTCGATTTAGATTAATTTGCTGAGGGTTGGGGGCGTTCGAAGATATGAATGAAGTCCACTATTTCACTCATTTTCTTTCCCCATCCCACAATTTTCTACTTCTATCAACAAAGAACCGAAGAGATATACGAGGAATTTCCCCAAAAGAAACTGATTGCCTGCTTCTGTCACGCTATGTTGCTTTACGATACTTATTCCATTTTGTCCTCAAGGGGACGAAGTCGATTTATTTAATCAAAATTTTATATATTTTAACGCACATATAGATGGAAAAACTATTAGTTTCTTAAATAAAGAAATTACAGAGGCAGTTTGATCGGAATATGGAATGATTATTTGATCTAATATTGCAGAGATACGTTGGCAAACATTTTGGCCACTTGATTATAAAAGAAGAATGAACTTTTTTCTCAGTCATAAACTTGTTAATACTACGAGAAAATTTTTATGATTATAACATGTTGTAACGTAACAAGTTGATAATATATATTTATTGTAAAATAAAGTATCGAATTTATACTTATATATTTCGTACATTCTTTGTTCAGGTTTTGACAACAATATAAGGGAAATAACTCTCCTTTACTTTAGTTCTTTTCAAGTTGCTGTGATCTTTTACTAATTGTTATGAAAGATTACCACACTAGTGACATCCACAGTATGATACATGTGCTGGTATACATTTTTTTTTTCGTTAGAGAACATGCAACAATATTAACTTTTCGTATCATTGGTGAACTTGAATGAAAATAACAATATTGCGTCCCTGGTCTTTTAATTTCCCTTGTTACATACCCCCCACCCCCCAAAAAAACAAACAATCCCCAAAACACACATATGTATGAATTTTTCCCATTTATTGTGCAATCATATCCTTTAAAAAGTTATAGAACGAATCAGTTCAAACGATTCTGTTACGCCTGCATCGATAAAAAGGTTTTACGCAATTTTGTATCTTTGATTTCGCTATGGTTTGCTTGAATCGAAAACTCTTTTGTTCTAAGAGAAAGAAAACAGCACTGCACAGATAAAAATTGCTTACGTGTCAGCAGCTTTACGTCAGAAGATAGCCGTTGAAAAGTAAGAGCCCTTAATCTGGATCCATCCGCGGTAAATCCTTACGTCAAAATGAAAGATCATATTACGCTCGCCGATTTCCGAAAAAAGGTAAGCTGCAGCAGTCACTAAGCACAGAAATTTTGGAAGATAAATCACCTTCACAACTTTTACGCTGCTTCCGACTCCTATCGGGAAAATATTATGACAACGGGCTCTTAAGATATTTTTTTTACAAAGGCTACCCTCAGAAATCCATCCTATGTTATCTGCGTCAGAAGATGGAACAGCGTTGGTTAAACTTGCAGAATTGGCTGACCAGATAATGGATATTACGCCGAGCAATATAGATATTGCCTACGCTACTATGTCTGAAGAACTTTTATTATCGGATTTAATACAAGAAAATTCGAGTCTTATCAAGCATCTTCGATAAACACCTATGGGAGCAGAGAATATAATAATAATCAGCTTTCTTGTAGCGTATCGAAAACTGCCGATTTTTACTGGTTTCATCCCAGCAAAGTTGGTACCAAAGCGCTCAAATGTATCAAATCTTGCACTTTTCAAACAAGACAGGAAAAGAATAAGCTGGCAAACTTCAAAGACAAAGATTGTTGGCAAAGTAAGAAAGGTATTTTTCGGGAAGCAACCATCCGGGAAACCAAAATAGCTGCCACGTTTTTCTTTGATTTTTACATTTTCGAAAATCACAAACCCTAATTTTAATCACCCTGCAACGAAACATATTTTTGCGACTGACTATCGGTTTGAGAAATGCTGCACAGAGGTTTATGGATCATGTCCCTCCTGGCTTTGATTCCATTAATTTCCAATTGCTAGTTCTTCCCCTGATGAACGAGAACAACTCTAAGTTGCAGTGTTTGATCATTTCTAAAAGTTTGTAATTTGTTATAAATCTTATCAATTGTGAATTCGATTTCACAGAAGACGATTCTCTTAGACACAAAATTAATACCGCTTGTATCGCTATTGCCTCTGTACATAAAGAGACCGAGACTTTAGTAATATTTCTGTTCTGGTAGTGACTATATGATGTATCATAGTGACAAAAGGGTGTGTCATTGTCACTACCAGTTCTCCGGTTACTGCGAGATCTTGATACTTTTCACCAGAAAAATAGTACAAGATGATTTCTATATTATGTCGAGATTCGGACCATAACATAGCGACTGTTCAAACTAGCTTCATTTAGTTCCAAAGAAATCTGGCTCAAGGTATCCATGAGGAGTTCTTAGAGCATGAATAATATTTCAAAAGACGACTGTTATCGGTTCCATATATCCTCAATTTTACCTTGCTACTGCAAGGTAAATCGACTTTTACCTAGCTCGATCTCATTAGGGCGTGTCACCAAATCCTCTTTGAACTTGTAGTTTTCTCCCAAACTGCCATAACGATCCTTTCGGTCTAGAATTTTTGCGACGGACATTCGGTTTAAAAATCTTGCTCAATCTTTCCAGGGGTTCATTGATAATGTTCCACATGGCTTGGATTTCATTTCCGATTACATGGACGATGTTTTAATCGCCAGTTCTTCCCCTGGACGAATATGAAGAAAGCTTACGTGCAGTGTTTGAACAAAATTTCAGAATATAAATCCTATCAAATACGAATTTAGTGTCACAGAAGTTTATTTCTTTGAACACAGAATTAGCAGCACTGGTATCACTCTTTTATATAAAAAGACAGGCTATAAAAAATTTCTCTGTTCTAACCAAGATGAAAAACTTACAACGGTTTTATGTCCTCCTGACTGTGCTGAAAAAATACTTCCTTTTACTGATATGTTACGTGAAAAATTGAGACATCTAATATTCTGATATTGCTACAGGCTTGTCACAAAATCAAAAGAGATTTAGCTGATTCTTATCATATCCCATTACGAGCACTTATCTTAGTTTAGCGGTCAAAGCTAAAAGTTTCGTCATGGATGGTGCTCTTCAACCACACATTCACGGTTCCTGGAAACCCATTGCATTTTTTTATAAAGAATTATTTGATGCAGGAATGCGTTGAGATACGTCCAGACAAGAAGTGGCTGTGTTTGCAGCTCTTCGTCCTTTCCAACACTTATTTTGAAGGCCGAAACTTTTATGTTTTGACAGATCATAAGCCGTTGATTGAAGCTTTAAAAGCAAAAGGTGACTAATATTCACTTCACAAGATCAGGCATCTGGATTCTATTGCCTTTTTTTTACCAGTGTGATCCGTTCTATTATAGATTATTATTCCTGCCGATTGTTTTTCTAGAAATATTAATATTTTAATATTGGGACCTCTTTTGATATCAAGATCCTAGCACAGACCCAAAGAAGTGATGATTATATGTAAAAATGTATTCCTTCTCATTCCATTTCGTTGCAGTTGAAATTGATTCCCAAAGACTTACCACACGTTTTTGGGTCGTTACATACTTGGCCATACCCTGGAGCAAATTGGCAAATTTATTACAGAACAATGTGTCTCACCTGATGTGAGGATAAATGCACGTAACTGGACGTGTGAAAATTAAGTGATATACTACATCTACCCCAGAAAATTTTCCTGTAACAGATGACTGCTCCAATCATGTATATGCAGATACTTCCTGTCTTTTACCACCATACAACGGTCATTCATAATTCCTGACTTGTACCAATAGTCATATAAAATGTTCAGAAACTATCCCAGTGACTGACAAGCGTGCAGAAGCACAAGTACGCAATTTCCTTATAGGGTGAATTTCACGCGTCAGAGTTCCCACGATTGGTACTCCAAACAAATACATGCAATTCGAATTTGAATTATTTCGTTTTATAACGAACCTTCTGGGTAGTTCCAGAATCAGAGCTACTACTTATCACCCCGAGTCTAGCAGGTTAGTAGAACTCCTACATCGTTCACCAACTAGATCACATTCATTAGCTTGACTACCTACTGTAGGTTCTTTAAGGCTTGATGGTCATTTTCAGGCTAGACTTGAATTGTTAATCTACTGAACTAATGCTTATAACTACCGACTATCTTGGTGATTAGTGCCTAAAAATCCACCAAAGGTTTCAGCATGACTTCTTTCGTCAATAGACAACGCCCCAAAATGTCTGAGTTAGTCCTCACTTCTACAAGGAACCATGAAAAATCTGTAAATGTACCGTACCCTCTGATGAAGTGTGCAGATGTTCTAGTAAAAACTTGACCGTGAAACATCCGCAGCAACCTTCACATAACGATCCATTCAAGGTCGTAAAAGAATAATAAATATTTCACTTTAAACATAAAAAATGTCCCTTCAAGCACACTAAAATCTGGAGTTATTGACACAAGCCAAGAAAATACTTCTACCGTAAATCAACCGTTTATTATTGAGAACATTTCGAATGACAAAACGCTACAATTGATATAAACAAAATTCATTTTAATGAGTAACCTATGGAGATTACTAAATTTCTCAGATTAAGTGAACATTATCCTTTTCCATAGGAATATTACAATAAACAATTTTTTTTTATGAATATTCTTGCTGTGAACAAAATCTCGTTGGTATCCGTTGGATATATGAATTTAAACGAAAGGTTATTATACATGATGTATTTTTCTTTATTTCACAAGCCATTTTTTCTGTAAAAAGTTCTGCTCGTAAATATTTGAACAAGCATGAACCGGTGAAGATAGATGAAACAGTATCCACGGACAACGATAAATTGATACAAGGTATTTTGGAAACTTGAAAGAGAAAGAGATAGATAGATAGATAGATAGATAGATAGATAGAGAGAGAGAGAGAGAGAGAGAGAGAGAGAGAGAGAGAGGAGGGCTGAGAGAAAGAGACAGGAAGTATGGGAAAGGAAGAGAGGGATAAGAAGTAAGAAAGGGAGAAAGAGATTGATACAATGTAGGAAAAGAGAACAAGGGAGACAAGAACTGAGAAAGTGATAGAAAAGGAGATAGAGAAAGAGAGATAGAGAGGTAGGGAGAGAAAACTGAGAGAGACAGGACAGAGAAAAGGAGAGATAGGGATAGAGAAAGGAAGATAGGGATAGATAAAGAGTGAGATAGGGAGAAAGAAATGGAGAAAGAGAGATACATAGGAAATAAGAAAGAGAGAAGATGGTAAGAAGGAGAACGATAGAGATAAAAATTAAGAAATAGAAGGACAGAAAGCAAGGAAGTGAAGAAGAGAAAGAGAGAATGAAAGTTAGAAAGATAGAGAGTGAGAAAATATGAAAGAAATATATATAGGCAAAGAGAGATAAGGAGGCAGAGATATGGAGAGTCAGAGAAGAAAAGGGAAAGAGAGTAATTGGCAGGGAAAGAGAAGGCCTGCACAAAGGAGATCAATAACTCAGCTGATTGTAGAGAGAACCTTTCAATCGAAACCATTTGATAAATACATGTTGAATCAGGTTCGTTTTTCTTCTCAATCGAAAATCCTGGGGAATTCGACAATCGAGTCTTGACAGATGGAACAAGAAAAATGATTTAGATATTTAAAAAAATAAGTAATTTAGTCGTGTGATGGGATCGGGAATTAGACTGGCAATTCAAGTGACACTGAACAGAAAACCCTCCATTAATGCAGTTAATTGAAACGCAAGAACGCTGGACTGATCAAACATGGATCAAACACGTACCAGATTAGAACAAAATAAATGGCTGCTTTGAACCACAGACGTCACAACCCAGTTCAGCTATATTATTAAGAATAAACACTTACAATCGACGCAATATTGCCAACGACCCGGCAATGAACTCATTCCATTATGATAAGAACTTGAATCACAAAGATCACAAAACTGCCAGAAGGCATTTTCGACTCGGTCCATATCGGTGTAGAACTGCTGGTGCATTTATGCATCTAAGGCCCGGATAAGTGCTAATCGGTAGGAATTAAGTCTGGTAGAAAGGATGTGGGGCCTTGATGCCAAAGTGCGCGAGTTTTTGCCGGGTCTGTGAAATATGAGACCTTGCTTTATCCTTCAAAAAGATAGACCATCATTCTGCTGGTCAAAATATTTGCAAATTTTAATATATTACTTGCTAATCAAGATTTCTAGAGATCTTGTGTGGACAGAAAGACAGACAGACAGATAGACAAACGTGTGGATATATATATATATATATATATATATATATATATATATATATATATATATATATATATATATACGTTTTCGAATACTAGACTAAAAATTAATTGAAAGATGAAAATACTTGATTTTCTAGTCTTGGACAAGAAAGAGAGGGAAGGTGAGATGTAAATAAATAAGGAATAAAAAAACAAGAGAGATGGAAAGAGAGCGAAAATAAAAAAAAAGAACGAGAAAAAGATAAAGAAAAAGAGGAGTTCAGGAGTGAGAGCAACAGAATGAATGAGAAATAGAGAGGGAGAAATAAAGAATGAGAGTGATATGATGCCAAAGAAGGGATAAGGCAGAGAGATAGAAAAAAGGGAGGAATAATAAAGAATTAGACAAAAAGAGATGGGATGAGACGGAGACAGAAAAAAAAAGAGAAAATGTGAGCATTAGAGTGAAAAAAAACAACAAAACAAAACAAAAAACAAAGTAGAATACAAAAAAAAAAGGGGGAAAGTACCGCCATGTCAACGATAGAGAAGTCAGGTGAATCTTTGGGAAGGTGTATCAACGGGTACTATGATGCTGATAATGACGTTGATGATGATGAAGAATGCATAACCGTGATCAAAAAGAAATGCTCGACATTCAGTAGGAGAGGTCAGCACTGAATCATAAGGGAAAGTCAAGGAAGCGAAATGGATGTCTGTGTAGATTGCGTCAAGTTTATTCCATTGAATTGGTTGTCTCATGTCCAGAAAAGTTTGGACAAGAAATTCAATTGGATAAACATGAAAGAAAGAAAAAACAAGAAAATGCACGATGAAATAATCGATAGAAAACAAAGATATATATATATATATATATATATATATATATATATATATATATATATATATATATATATATATATATTTATATATATATATATATATATATATATATCAAGGTATATCATATACTATATAAAGTAATTTCATTTTGTTTACAAACCTGTACCCCGAAGCTTATTTAATGTACATGATTTATTACTATGTATTCACTACATCAACGATCTATTGTATGTATATATATATATATATATATATATATATATATATGATATAAAATGATGTATACACTACATCAACAATCTATTATATATATATACATATATATATAAACATATATATATATATATATATACATACATATATATATATATACACTACATCCAAATTTATACACTATATATATGTATACACTACATCAACAATCTATTATATTTATATATATATATATATATATATATATATATATATATAATAGATTGTTGATGTAGTGTATACTTAGTAATATATATATATATATATATATATATATATATATATATATATATATATATCACATCATATGTTCGTATTGTGATTTGTATTGAGATTTTGGCAATCTTGAAACATTATTCAGAACTTCCAAAAAATTTTTGTAGAATCCAGGATATTGAAGGACATGCAATGCTATCTGACTACTGCCTAGAAATTGAAAATATTTCAAGAGTGATGAAGTGTCCTTTGAAATAAAGCCCAGCGATGAACGACCAGTAGTTATTGATTATGATGGTTTAAAACGTAGAGTAGAGGAAAACCTGACCACCAGCACCCCAAAAACTTTCAGTAAAGCAAAGACCGCCAAAGAACTCTATATGTTGTGCATTACATGAGCTGCAAAAGCACATATCTCTCCAGATTTAAAACAAAAGAAGTAAATACAGATCTCTCAAAGTGGGAAAATATCAATTTATAATTGGATATTAGAAAGTGGGAAGAAAATTTGTGACAGCGAGTCAGGAATTAATTGGGATGTTTCAAAAGTATAAAATACTTTATGAATTGTTTTATTGCCATGATACTATCTTTATTAGTAGTATTTTCAAACATTACTAATTTTTTCACTTATACTTTTAGTTGCTTTTCACTGCAACTGATCAGACGGTCAGCTTACGGGCGTTAGCAAAGAGAGCAGAACAAACATGAACGATAAGCTCACAATCAGATTCAAACTCACATCATGTTTACGTTGGTAAGCCTGATTATTCGTTCCAGCTGCTCTATCGCTTGTGCTAAGAAGGCGTTTATATTTGGTAGAAGATCAATCTCTTACATAGGTTTCTTTAGTTTTGGAATTGGTCTGGCTGGCTATATATGTATGTATGTATCACGCGTATAGGCCATACCTATAGAGTTAGAGGGCTGAGAATCCCAAAACTTATTCACTCTGTCTGGAAAAAAACCTATCTTTGAGAATCCGCCCCCGGAAGAAGGCTTTTAATATGGGATTTAATTTGGAATTTAAGTTAATGCCAAATTAGCCCCTTAGTTTGTGTTCAGCAGCATTCAATCTTTTGAAATTCATCGTTTTTTTTTAATGATCACCACCCAGCAATGTATCTTATTCATTGATCACCCCTCTTTCCAATCTTCCAACTGATCACCGCAAATACGGCAAGTTGCTGAAAGATGTTGTTCAGGTGACATTTTCTAATGAGCGACTAACAAGATCTGCGTTTTTTCAATTTTAATTTTAGTAATTTTTCATTGCAGAGGGCCATCAGTCTATCATTATCATCATCATCATCATCATCATCATCATCATCATCATCATCATCATCATCGTCCTTTGTTGTTGGACACAAGATTGGCCACGCCTTTCAATCATAGGCGTCTTGCAACCAATATTTTCTGAAGCTGTCCAATTCTTCTTGCCACCTCATTTTCTGTCGGCCTCGGTTTTGCATTTAATCATATTGTGAGTAATGATGTCCAGCTGTTGTCAGAAATTCTTGCAACATGACCAGCCCATTGCCCTTTGAGTTTTCTAACGTTTTTATGATGCATCAGGCTCCTGTTTTCGCTTAATATACTGTGCTGTCTTGCGATCTCTCCATGTGATGTTGAGCAAGGTTCTCCCATGTGTACGTTGCATAGTTCTCAGTTGGAGGGTGAATCTTTTGGTTAAATTCCATGTTTCAGCTCCATAGGTGATTATTGGTGAGGAGCATTGGTTGTATATACTTATTTCCATTGCAGTTAGTAAACACAACAGATCGGACTTAAAGAATGGCCCCCTTATACTCATGGAAGCCCCTCCTCTGTACAGCAACAGTTCTATAAATCCGGCTAACAGAACCTTCACGATTTGATATTAGAAACCATCCACTAAAACTGTCACCAAAACTATCAACATAGGTTCCTTCAGTTTTCAACTTGTTCTAGATGATTAGCTGGTTATGTATGTGTGTATCACATACACCATTGAACCTAGAGAGATCTAACCTTATGTCTACACAAAAAGTATTTGGGATTTTTTTTCAAAATCCCCTCGGTTTATAGTGGATGCATTAATTTACAATGTATGCCAATATTGAACTGGTCACCACAACTGTCAACAAAGGCATCCTCAATTTTCAATGTAGATGGCTGGCTATGTATGCATCAATGAAGCCAAAGGGCTAAAAATGTAAGAATTTGCTAATAATTACGTCTAAAAAAAGTTTTGTATTTTGGAAATCTCTTTTAAATAGGTTCATGTTTTTTTCATTTGAGCTCCTGATCCCTCTATATCCTAGTGCTCGTGTGTGTGTGTATGTGTGTGTGTGTGCGCGTGCGTGCGTGCGTGTGTGTGTGTGTGTGTGTGTGTGTGTGTGTGTGTGTACTGTCGCTTTTGGGATTCAGTCTCGAAAGTCAGCATAAATAAACCATTAAGCACCACCTAAAGACATTCCTTTCTCTCAAGAGAGTGCTTTTTGGGGTCCCTATGATCATTTTGGACCAACAATGGCAAAATCAAGTGTTTTTTTTTAAATTCTATAAACTTGATCGAACATCTTTTCAAGATAATTTTGGACAAACATTATCCAAATATTGTCCAGTTTAAAAAAAAATAGTTCAAGATAGATAAACTATTTTTCAAGAAAATAATCTCAGATAGTTTTGGACCAACAAAAGACAAATCTACTACAGTTATATTTTTAGATAATTTAGAACAAAAGATCGATTCGAAAATGTGATTGCGGATAATTTCGAAAAAGCAAGCGTGAGTGCTCCTGGAAACAAAATAGGGTGCTGATTCAAAATGAACTTTTATTGTAAATTGAAACCCCAACTAAAAATATGTTTTGGTGGGGAATTTTCAAGAAACCTAGTCAACCAGCCTGACTGCCCCATTTGAAAACTGAAGAAATCTATATCGACAGTTTTTGTGACAGTTTTGGTTGACGGCTTCTAATATTGAAACGATTTCGAACACTGATATGTTATCTACAAAAATTAGAAATCTTTGATTTGAATTCTGTAAATTTGAAAGATGTATAAGGATATTATATTGAACTCTTTGAATTGTATCAGGATATTTTGGCTCCTTCTCTCTCCCCTCTTTCTTTATCTATCTATATTAGTTCATATATATTGATTAGTGATTAGTTTACATAATATCTTTGATCAATCTTACTATAGGTAAACAGATGTAAGCTAAGTATGTAAATATTTACCGAAGGGTATTCTGCTTTTGCAAATATTCATAGAAGCGGGTATCGATGTTTTTTTTATGGTTTGTGGATTGAATTCATGATAGAAAAGATTCCCGCCTTTGGATACGACAGATGGTCGGGAATTGCGACATTGTATTTTACAATTTTATGTTCTTTGCTGAGTGAGATAAAATTGGGAGGAAAAAAAATGAAAAACGAGCAATTGGAATTTGAATGAAAGGTGGGTTTGGGAAAGAAGAAGGGAAAGTGGAGGATATAAACGAGAAGTAAAAGGAGAAGGGGAGGAGAAGAAAAAAAGAAGAAGAAAACGAGGGCAGGGCGAGTAGGGAGGGAGGTGCAAAAAAGGTAGATAAAGACGAGGGTGGAGGAAAAATGAAAAATACAAAGGAAGAGAAAAAAAGAGGAAGAAGAAATAGAAAATGGAGAGGAAAGAACGGAATAAAGAGGATAAAGAAGAAGAAAAAGAAACATAAGAAGAGTGAAAAAAAAGGAAGTGGAGGAGAAAAAGAGAAAAAAAAAGATAGCGGAGGGAAAGAAGAGAAGTAAACGACGGACGAGGAAAAAGAATAAATGGTAGAAAACGAAGAAGACAAACACAAAGAAAAAGAAATAAACAAAGGAAAAAAGATACAAAGAGAAATATTATAGAAAACGATGCCTGCAGAAAAAGAAGAAGAAAAAGAAAAAGAAGACATAGCAGTAGTAGTAGAAGAAGAAGGAGAAGAAGAAAAAAAAAGAAGAATGGATGATGAGGATATAAGTAAGTGCAACCGTGGAAGGAAAGAAGGAAGGGAAAAAGAAAAAGAAGCTATTTGGAGAAAATGATTGTTGAAAATCGAAACCAAAATTATGAGTCAGTGTTTCATAAAGAAGATGAAATTGATAGTAACGAAAATGTTGGACATCTGATAAGAGTTTGATAGGAACGCTATGACATAAAATTCAAACCAACTTGTTTTCTGCCGGTAAAAAAAAGGTGAGCAAACTTGCTTCCAGTGTCGGATGAGACATGAAGCACTGATTTACCTTTATTTCTCCAATGATTAAGATACCAAATCATTAACCAACGTACACGGTGTGGTCGGACTATTTCTTCGTCTATATGTTGATTTATTCATAACATTTCAACCATCCACCCCCGACCTTCGTCAAGTGTCCATGGTTCCAGAATGTGGAATCACTTTTCAGAGCGCATTCTCGTATTGTCCTGGACTCATCAATCCTTTATATATACATATATATATATATGTTGTGATTATCATTTATTGGCTCGAATGTTAAAATCAAACTTTCTGGATTAGCGAATAGCTTGTGAAAATAGTTTTTTAATCGTTGCTCTAGGAGAGGCGAACAAAGATTTGAATAAATCGTGAATATAGGTAAAAGAGAAAAATACATTGTATTTCTGCCAGTAGCACTTACTGTTACCTTCCGTGCATCTTAACTGTATATGAACTGATTTTCATTCAGCTTTTAGTGACAATGGCATTGGTTGCAATATGCTCTTTTTAAGTGCGTCCAGCTTATTAGAAGTATTTGCATGTTCACATCAGATAGCTTGCAGCTATTGCTGGGAATTTATTCTCTACAAAGCTTCAGCAACTCTCTCAGGATCCCAGCACACCCCAATGCAGACCCCAACGCACTCGTAATCTCATTTGTTACTTGAACTTTCGCTGACCCCAACTCTGCCCTGGGGTCTGAGTACGTTCATCAAAGTTTCATTTACTTTTGTTTGCCTAGAAATTTTCTTCACTTAGAAAGAATGCCGTGGGATCTTAATAGATTAAGTTACAGCAAAATACGGAACCATTGTCCATTATTCATCGTGTTCATTACTTGGGTAAAATAGCATCAGCCTCAGTGAATCGGTAGGATGCATTGCCCTATGGCAAAGAATAGTACCTATCAGCCACCTGTATCAGAACTACGGTGAAGATGGTGGTCAAATGTCTGTTGTCAGCAGGACAAAGACGAGAGCTGCTTATCTTGGAGATTATGAACAAGCAGGAAATGCTCACTTATACGTATGTAATAGAGATGTGTCGCTTAGCTCTTTGTCCTATCGGCTTACAATCGTTTGCGCCACAAAGTGGCCCATCCCCTTTGACGAGGGAAAGTGTATGACTAACCAACCAATTGACTGCTGGCTGATTTGCTCCAAAGTCGTTATGAGCAGATCTCTTAAGTCATTGGTACTATGTTCGTTCCTCAAAGGATATTCAATTATCATGCTTATTCCCGGCAATATTCTAGCTTCCCAGAATTTTGGTTACATTATTAATATCAACGTACTGCTCCAGCTCTCAAACCCATTTTGTTTTGTTCTGGCTGCAACAACGGTTGATATTCCCTCAGGTGAAAGAGTGCAACAGAGATTCTTAACAAGGTTCGGGGGATAAATAATCTTTGAGAAACCTTAGCATTATCCTAAATTTGTTCTCTTTCTTAAGGTCAACAACAGCTTGATGAACACAAACAATAAATAACGGACAATGGTTTCGTATTTCACTGCAAATCAATCTGTCTACAACCCATGGCCTTCTTTCTGAGTGAAGGAGAATTCTAGGTAAGCAAAAGTAAATGAGAATTCAAATAACGAGTTGAGACCTCACGGCACTGTTGGGGGTCAGCGAGAGTTCAAGAAAGAAATTAGATTACGGCTGTGTTGGGGGTCTGCAAGGATACTGAGAAAGTTCCTGTAGAGTTGAAGAGACTAAATTCTCCGCGATAACCACAGAACATCTGATGTGAATATGCAAATACAAATGAGAACTAGGATGCGCTTAGAGAGAGCAAACCCCTGTTAACACCATTATCACTAAAAGCTAAATGGAAATCAGTTCATACTCAGCTAAAATGCAGGGGAAGTAATTGCGAAAATCCTGGATCAAACCCATTTATCAATTTCTCTTATCCTATAACCAACCATTCCAGATGATTTCATTGAAATTCCTTGAGAACTTTTAGAGATGCTGCATGAAAAAAAAATGATTGAATGCATAAATACATGAAGAAGAATAAAAAAAATCTCTCTCCATCGAAAAACAGTTTTCAGTTCGATTAAAAATTTACCCAACCTTACCCTACGACCTACTGTTCCAGAATATTTCTTCAGAGAACCTTTTGAGATATCGTGTGGATATATAGCTCGGATGCAGGGCAAATAAAAATTCCTTTATGTACCTCAAGATTCAATCACTTGCATTGTGCATCCTCTCACGAAGTTTCGTTCAAATCCATTAAAACAGACAGACACGAATGAATACTTCTTGAAACTTAGTTGCGAGAGACTCGTGACCTAAGAACGGCATCTATCAGACGTGAGTTTCCTCATTGTTTATGAAATGACAGTATCTTCTCGTCTGTTTGATCCAGCATTTAACTCGATATAAAATATATATTAATGGAGAATTAAAAAAAAAAAAAGACGAACGTTCAAGGTATTCTAGACACATTAAAAACGCATCAAACTTCATGTCGTTTCCATGGTCTAAAACAATTTTCAATCAAATGCTGGAATGAAATGGGAAACACTCATTTAAGTTACCTCGCTGTAATTTTAAATCAGACCGCGCCCTGACGTCTTTATTGTTTGGTTATAAATTTCCTTTCAGACATATAGTTACATGCGATGGTCATAATTGTTTTTATGTTTGCTTCTGATAAAAGAATAACACACACTTACGCATATCTAGGTATTCGCCAGAATAGTTATATAACTGTCCACCCAAGGTAATTGGCTGTATTTGATAGATACGTCCATATCTGGGAGTAGAAAAACCTAGCTTAAACCAAGTTAACGTCATGTCATATAGAGTAAAATAACCATAAACTAGCGTAAATAAACTTATATATCAACCATGTTTGAACATTTAGACGTAAAAATTATTGAACATTTAGGCATAAAAATGATAGAGCATTTAGCTATAAAAAAGAGAACGCCATAAATATTACGCAAGCAGGATTAACAACCCCTTTGGAAAAAGATACAACATTATAGTCAATATACGCACTCACCTATTTTTGTTTGTGCAGCGAATGTCTGATCGTGACATCATCCTCTCTTCTGCTTGGACCATGCATGTAGATAAACTCAAACTACAAGGGTGTATCAAAAGTATTTTCGTTTGTTATAGATATATTCTCAAGAGTTTATTTCATACACATATCTAAAAACTATCAGTGACTTGTATTGCAAATTAAGATTTTTTCAAATTTGATATTTTTTATTTGGAAGTGACTCCGTATTTCGAAAAAATGAATGAGATTGAAATAAATTAGCACAATATATATGTGAGTGTGTGTGAGTGTGTGTGAGTGTGTGTGTGTGTTGATGAAATAACAATTGGAAGTTTAAAAGAGAAAGCTCAAGATAAAGCAGGTGTTACATTCCATTTTTTCTATAACTACACGGGCATATTTTGATGCATTTCGACGGGGGCTCGCAATCTTTTTCAGAGATACATTATGAACAGATTTCATCATGCCCCAAGCCAAGAGTTAGTTTGTATATGTATGCAACCTCATTCATCGGAGCGACAAAGCTTAAAGTAGATACCGACAAAACAGATCAAGAAATCAACGCAATATAGTTTGCGGCTTTCTATAAGAACCATTCACGACAAAACATCGCAATTGCCTACCATTCCACTTACACTGGGTGTCCTACAGAGATGGAGACAGTAGTTCAGTTATTTCATCCACCCGTTGGAAAACCCCCTCTATTTTTCTTTTAGCAATTTATCATGATCTACTTCCAAGTTACTGGGCCCGTCAAAGATTTTCATAGACTCCTGTGAACCTTACCTTCCAGGAACACATTCTCTATTCTGTCCATTGTCAATAACTCGATGGTTAATGAAGAGTTAGTCTTTCCGAGCTTTAATTCAGAGTTGTCCATCTCCTAAACTGGCAACCAACCAAGACTGGATTACGTAGTAAGCCTTACTCATAGCTTGGAACAAAGGGTCAAATTTAGTCATGCCTTTCTAAACGGTATTAGTGCGAAATAAACGCTGTCTCAAGGGAAGTATGAACTTGGTTCGCTGATTCTATAACCTGCGCCCCTAATTGTCATGCCACCAGACCTTTACCACTTACCATCTTTCAGCACATCATCATCAGCCTTTAAAATCCACTATTCCTCAAGTTTCGCCTTTTCCTTTATTGTAGACGACGCACCGACAATATTTCCTGAACTTGCTTAAGTGGTCACGCCATCCTATATTCTGCCGGCTACAAATCGTGTAGCACAATACGGAAAGTCAACTCCCAGTTTGTTGTAAGAAGCTCATTTAGAAGAGTCCATTCATACGAACATTTAGTGGCTGAGATAGTTACATATTTCCTGGTGAACATTAATTTTATGCAGATCACCTGAGCAGATATCAGTTTTGTCTAAATCACTTTGGTCTATTATCACTTTGGTCTAAAAAGACTTTAGTCTACGGGCAATTTGCTTTACAGACACTTTAGTCTACGTGCACTTCAATCATCAGGTACTTTGGTTTACATGAACTTTAGCTGACAGACACATTCGTCTACAGGCAGTTTAGTTACCAGGAACTTTCGTTAGTCATGAGTCGACGTAATTACCTGACGCTAGTCAACAGCCACTTTAGAGGTACAAGTTAGAATCTTGAATACTGATTCTCAAGGCAGGGAGATCCTCCCAACTCAGAAGATTGGTGTAACACAATTCCCAGACTTCATTTCACTCCAATCAAAATCAGCTAAGCTAACTATCTATAGCAACTGAACGAATTGGTATTTACTGGAGTAATTCTGACCAAATTGAAAGAAATAGAAATAGTTGGATTGTGTTGTACAATCCTCCGTATGTAGAGAGCCTGCCTTCTATCAGTATTTGTAATTACGTCAGGACAAGTATACGCAATGATTATGGTCCATTTTACCCCGCTTTCTATATGCATCAATTACTGACAACATCTATTTATTACATTCCATGCGGAAATATCGAACTTGGGGTTAATTTGAATTCATTTTGACCCGGAAAACAATATTAACAAAACTAATTTTTTTCTCTATCCTCTTCTTCTTCTCTTCCTCCTTCTCCTTCTTCCCCCTCCTCTCCTTTTTCTTCTTTTCCATGCACTTAAGAACACTCATACCGATGTCACTAGATAATAGGTCGCATTGTTTTATTCAGAAGAGCTTCCATTATTTGGAGTCTCTTCTTGGATTTATTATTACATGAAATTATTGTGTTGTCAACGAGGAGCTAAAATATTTCGAAGTTCCTTGATTGCATGCACCACACAAGTCCTCTACTACGACCACAAAGGCCACATCTACACTGGAATGATTGGCATAGCTATGGGATCTCCTCTTGGGTCTTCGTTTTGAATTACTATGTGGGTAATCTCGAAAATAAAAATTTCACCGATATTGATAAACCCATTATTTATGTAGGACACATCGAGGATATCTTCACATTGCCTCAGAAATCATGAGGAGATAGAAAAACTGAAGGTAATCCAAGGTTATTCCATCCACCAATAAATCTATGAACCTAACATCAATAACAGAATCTCTTTCTTTGATGTCCAAGTTGATTCCCACAGCTATAATTTCACCACATCAGTATACAACTCTTGTCTTCTTGACTATCTTCGAAAATGTTCTTACAATTATAAGACAGTTGTAATAAAAAAAATGATTAACCAAGCTGAACTAATAACTTCTTCTATAGAGATTAGCAATGTTTTTCAAAAATATGTTGTTGACGAACAGATTAGATCAACTTCAAAGTTGATTTCGACAAACAAGAAGCTAAGAATAATCTTGATCAAAACAAAAATATCATCAACTCATTTTATTGCTACCAAATGCACCTCAACTACAGACAAGATGAGAAAGCAATCAGAAACATTATCCAAGGATACATCTCAGCTCTTGACCAAAACGGAAAATCAAGTCACAGTATACGATAACAAATTAAAAAATAACACATTCCCAGAGGGAAACGTCCAACATAAGATAAATATATGTACTCATTTGGAAGACTGTGTCTCCGACTGCATCAACAACAAAAGGTCTCGATTAAGATATACTACCTGAAAACTCTCTTATAGATTCACCTCAACAACCACAGCGTCAACGATCAGCATATTTTAAAGAGAAACATAACACCACAGTTCCCCATGGACTACAAAAGAATTGTATATAATACCAACTCCAAGAAGAGACTTGAAATAATGGAAGCTCTTCTGATCAAAGCAAAGCAACCTAATTTCAATAAAATATCTTTTGATATCGGAATGGATGTTTCTTAAATGTATGTTGCATCCATTTGAGCCAATGACATCGTCAGTGCGTTGCACTTGTATCAGTCACGCATTTCAACATTTATTTATGATTACATTAATTAAAAGAATAACACTTGAAATATGAATAAAAAATTATGATTGGTAATAGTACTGATTAATAGTTAAATACGACTATCACACTTTCTTTATATATGAGTGTGTGTGAGTGCGTATGTATGTCTGAAATAATAATATAAGAAATTTGTGTTGTACAAATGAAAGTTTTTGTGATTTATTGCTTATTTTTTCATCTGTAACAGGTATGGTCTTCTGGAATTGCCTTTTCACTCTGAAATTGTCAGAGAGAGAGAGAGAGAGAGAGAGAGAGAGAGAGAGAGAGAGAGAGAGAGAGAGAGAGAGAGATCAGTTCTCCTACTGCCAAAGGGCTGGCCGCCCGTGGACCATCCATATTCACGTGACTACTCTACTCCCTTTCTCTTCTGCTGGTCTGTTCTTGACCAACTATTGGACTAAGAACGTATAGGCAAGAATCTTCTTTCAATCGATATCTTTTTTACACAACTAAATAGTGGTCGTATTAGACCGTTTGATTGTGATATATGTTTTGAGTTATATATATATATATATATATATATATATATATATATATATAATAAATAGTAGACTGTGGATTCTCTACACAAACTAGCTCATGTTTCTGCCCTGTTTGGGCCTCATCAGGCGAATTATTTCCAGCTCTGCTCTAAAACAACTTAACTTCATGAGTAAAATGTCGTAGTATCGAGCACTCTATGAAATAAATCCATTACATATCAGAAGTGGCTTTATATTATTGACATATTATTATATCATGTTATACTGCTAGTCTGATTAGTACCACACACACACACACACACACACACACACACATACATATATATATATATATATATATATGGTTATTGTATTTCGGTGTTGAATTCCGTCAATAGTCCGACCATATCACACACAGTGTTTAATGCATCCCATCTAACGATGTTAAGACAAGTACCAATTTTTATCTAATTTTTATATAAAATGTTTGAATTTAAATCAAATGTGTGCCTCCATTTTCTATTCAAGTCATTTATTAAATGAGAAACTACTTACATTGGAATCAACGTGTTAACCTACAGAGCAACAGTCCGAATGCCTCAAAGAAACCAGATAAGTAATAAGATGGATGTATGGGAACGAATTACCGATAGCAAGTCTGAATGTTTAATGGAATTCCCATGGATTCAACAACAAAAAACAAAACAAAATAGTTTTGAATATTTCCAGAAGCCTTTCACATCCTACATTGGAATCACTACCCACTATCCATAGGTCAGTTCTGAAGTAATCACGCCCTTGAATTAACGGAAACGTTCGGGCATTGCCCCGTCATATGAGGATGTCTAAATGTTCACTTCGCTTCGCTTCTCTTGATTGAGTGGTGTCGGGTGCTAAGGTCATAAGAGAGGGATCAAATGCAGAACAAAAAGAGGAAAAAAAGGATCAATAGCCGTACCCACGTGACTATCGCAGACCTGAACCCTTTCCAGGCTGAATTCATTTCTAAACAGATTCCATTGATCATGCAATAGGAACCCCCCGGTGACCAACGTCTTTCGACAGCCTACTTTGTTGGGGGTGTTCGATTAAAAAAGAAAAAATGGAAAAAAGGAGTAATCAATCAATAAGTTTTTCTTTGGCCCTTTGTTGGACTGTGATTACGAAAAACGTCTGAATTTTCAAAAACCAAGTGTGAATGCTGCCAGACCAATTTAGCATATACTGCAACCCCCGTTATTTTTTCGAGACATAATAAGGAGTAAATATTTGTTGACAATTTTTTCGACCATTTTTGTTGATGGTTTCTGAATTTTTTCCTGAGTCAAGAACGACCTCCTGAGCATTTATAATTTTGATTGTTTTGGTATCAAAATTCGGCTTTAACGCCAATTTCAAAGAATGCACCAACTAAAGGGAAGCAGCCATGTTGCTTAGGCTGATTGGTTTTAATAGATTTGTTTGTGAACAAAGGCAATTGTTTGGCCGGTCAGATTTGGTCAGTTCGTCTGCAAAGGGTTAAAAGAATTCAACCTACGTTCAAGTTGACTGGTACTTTGAAATCAAGTATTTTCAATATTCTACGCATCATTTGGGCTCGTATACACCCAGGCAAAAAATGAGCCGAG
The DNA here is from genome assembly GCA_963457665.1 of Thysanoteuthis rhombus. Classification (NCBI taxonomy): domain Eukaryota; kingdom Metazoa; phylum Mollusca; class Cephalopoda; order Oegopsida; family Thysanoteuthidae; genus Thysanoteuthis; species Thysanoteuthis major. Next base: position 20,198,286 of record OY735219.1, on the reverse strand, counting down.
GTTTTTTTTTATCATTGTTTTTCAAATTACCTTTTTTATTATGATGATAATATCAAATGAAATATTTGTCAATATTATACAACGTTGATCTCAGTGTTTGCACACTGAACACATTTTCGAATGGGATAGCCTTTTCCTTGTTTTTTCGGTCGAACTGTTCGCAGTGTGCTTCGTCAATGTTGTTCCATTCATCTTTTTCCCACAGCTGGTTACTGTTCCCGAATTTTCTTCAATCTTGTTTGGCCTTGATGTACATCCATACGTTCTTTGTAGTGTTATTTTTTTTTTTTATAGGATGGTGAGTTTTTGGCACATCTTTGCCCCGAAGTGTATATCATCTCCAATTGTTTGGAAGTTAGTGGAAATTAGATACTAAGAGTGGAGGAGTTGGATTTGTTGGAAGAACTTTGTCTGGCTGTTAGTGGCTTGGACGGTCAAGTGGTATAGACGTTGCTGCTTAACATAGCAAGCTTCTGTGGATAGATAAAAGGAGAAAATAAGAGAAAGAGAGAGAGCAAGAGAAAAAAAGCAGAATGGAAGAGAGAGAGAGAGAGAGAGAGAGAGAGAGAGAGAGAGAGAGAGAGAGAGAGAGAGAGAGAGAGAGAGTGTGTGAGTGGAAGAAAGAGAAGAATGAAGGTCACAGAATAGAGCCAGAATCTAAATGAATGGGGGCTCCTGGCAGTCAGCCAATTATTCGCGGTATACATCCCAGATTTCACCGTTAGTCGAAGAGATGGACTGAATTCTTGCACGCAAAGCTTATTTAACACGCGACTTTCTCCTTAGTCAACGCCAGAGTTAAAAGGCTGTGGAATATCAACCAATGAACCTTTGACACGTATCTATGTACGGATCAATTGTCATGCTCACTTGGATTTAACCACGCATCAAACTCTCTAATTGTACGATTGCAATTGTTCCAACACGTCTTGGCCATTTCGGCTGGTGGGTACTAATTATCCGGAGGTAATAGCCCGGCGTAACAGAAATCCATTTGGACAGTGGCAACGAAAAATAGGCAACAATAGGCCCCCTAGAGAGTGACAAGACTTGAGGTGATCAAGCAGAGCATTACATGGAATGCTAGAAACCGTCCATCAAAACAGTCAACACAGATTCCTTCAGTGTTTGAGTTGGTCTAACTGGCTGGCTATCAGTGTATTACTCATACAGACCGCGCTAATTGGGCTTGAGGGATGAAAATTGAAACATTAACTCGTTATTATGTCTAAAAAAAACCCCAAGTTTTTTGATTTTTGAAAATTCCAATCGAAGTTGTTTTTTTAGTAGGGGATTCAATTTTCAATGTAGGTCCATAATAAATTATCCCCCAGTTTGCACCCGGAATCATTCGCGCTTGTTTTTTGAAAATTTTGATTTTTTTTTAATGATCTCAACCAAACAAAAAAAGATAATTTGTCCGCCCCTCCTCCCAATTTTTCAACATGACATGCTGCCAAAAGACATTGGTCGCGTGACTATTCTTAGGTTCCAGTGGATAATCAGACCTGTTTCCTTATAAAAGCCCCACCATGCCAAAAATGGGTTAGGCGAGAAAAAAATTGCCATCAATTCATTACCTGTTGATGACAGTTCAGTTCAATGGCTCTGCTGCAAATGATGGACTTTTCAATCGCTCGTACAATGGACCTTGCCATTTAAACGAATGAATGACATTTACTGCTTGTTTTTCGTTTAAAAAAATATATATATTCTGTCTGTGCTTTCAAGTGAAAGGGTCCATTATTTACAGAGAAACAAAGTGTCCAACTTATTTTTCGCCTCCTTGTAAAATTACCCCTTCATTTAGAACACGCAAATAGAGTAGCTCCTACCTCGTAATTAATGGGTTAATTTGTATGAAAAGGTCAAAGGATGGCCTCTTCTGAACCAATCTATTTTTTTACCGTCTTTTCTGTTTTCTGTTGGATTTCTTCACACTTTTACTCGATTTTTTCTTCGTCAATCAAATTAAATTATGCTAATTCGTAACAACAGGATAGATTCCATCGTGATTTTAACTTGTATCCTGTACCATGGGCCCTTGTTATATCATCTTTGCTATCTAGTTATTCATTAGATTGGTCCTGCAAATATTCAAATGAACACCGACAAACCATAACAAAACCATGGCCAATATCTGATTTTTGCTAAATACACTATATGAAAAATATAGCCAATGTAATAAAACTACCTAATTTTTCAATTCAGAAACAATTGCTATTTGCCGATGAAGGAAAAAAATCCATGGCTGAAGATTGAGACAATGTTAGCTTTGTCTACCATGCAGATACAAAAGAAAATGAGAAATAAAAAAAAGGAGTTTATGTTTTTGATACACTTACGTCATCAGCATATACAAAAATACTCGAAAGGTACAAAGAGTTTAAATGAGGAGAAGAGACGATGATAATGACCATGACGGATTATTCTGTTTTACTGTTAATTTAGACGGATTTCTCCATCATCTGAATTTCTGTAGTTTATTTCAACGGCTGAGGAAGAGATCAGCGACAGATTTTATAGTAAGAATAAAAAAAAGAGCAAAAAAAAATTAACTGATCAAGACTAGAATTAGAGACAATAGATTCGTACTTTGCATTAACGAATAACCGTAGCACGTACTTGTACCAGAACTAATTATCTAAAATTATCATTTAAAAGTATCTTGTACCTATCGGAGCAAAATTTGAACATTGTTGGCCAAAATGACCATAGAACCCCAACCAAGCACTTCATTGTGAGAAAAAACAAACAAAAATGTTCTTAAATAGTGCCTAGTGGTCTTCTCAAATGCAAATATCTAAGATTCTAGCTCCCCGAAAGCAGGTCAAACACACATTAAGACGAGCAAAGAAGCAAGAAAATATTGTCTATTTGGCTGGTTTGTGGGGATACAATGGTTCGATCCAAGTTTTACTCGCTATCCGAAAGTAGAGTCCCTATGCATCCGATGGCGATGATGGTATGTTAGGCTTTGACACCAAAGGTTGGAGTTGAGGGAGACTCGGGTTCTTGGGTTGTAGAGAGGAGTGTGTGTTTGCTGCCTCTATAACTCCTCGCTGCAAAACAAACGCCGAGCGCTATTTTTGTAAGCGCAAATAGGTGGCGTAAAGCAAAATTTCAGTAAGTATGGGACGTCTGTATCTACTACTTAGAGCTACGGATGTTGGGAATATCTCCTGTTGATATTAATATCATAATGAAATGAAAAAAAAGAATTAAAGAAAGGAAAAGAGGAAAGTAAACTATTCAGTGTATAACATTATATATATATATATATATATATATATATATATATATATATATCCATAGAAATAGAGCACTCTGGTGGGTGGGGAATTTAAACTAAAATAAATATATCGCTTAAATTCAGCCTTACTGACTGTCCAGTTCCCTAGCGCAGGGGTAGGATATCGGCCTCCGGGTCTGAAGCGAAGGTTTTCATCCAGCCTCGTGGTACTGGATGGGGTAACGGGTTGTCTGTTGATGACACAATATATATATATATATATATATATATATATATATATATATATATATATATATATATATATATATTGTGTCATCATATGTATATATATATATATATTGTCTTCAAAGCTCCACACCTTTAAACATGAAAAGGCTTTTTCAATAGATTTTCTTCTGTCATTTCAGTCATCCATTTCACAATCTTTGTCAATTCAATTCTTGCTATCTTCCAAAGTGTTTACCCTGTTTCCACTATACTTAATAATTATTGTACAATGTATAAATTGCCTCTTGTTAGGATCATCAGTTGTTTACCATGTAACCGTTTCGGGGATTTTAAAAACAAAACAGTTATATCAACATGGTACCCAGCGGTGTTCATCAAGCACCACCTTTCTTCTTAAATAGTTCATGCTATACATACGTAGTTTTGACTTTCAATATGGTTTCATGTCTATTGTGTATCGATATTATTTCATACTACATATATACTCTTCGAAACAGGGTTTATTTACGTAAGTTACTCTAATAACGTTTTTGATGATGAGGGATCGGTAAGTATAACAACTGACATGACTCACTTTTCGCGTCATTTCTATTGATGTTCACCTATGTGAATATGCAATCTGTTGTGTCAGTTTTGATTTCAGATTGCAGGCAAATCAACTTATGATATAATCTTTGAGAATACCAATTACACAGAAAAAACTATTCATACACTCTATATAAAATGATAAACTACGTGTATGACATTTGTTATTTATGAAAATCATTGCTAAAATGGAGCTGTTCTTTGATTGCTGAGGTTCAATGTTAATATAACTGTTTTGTTTTTTTAAATCCCCGAAACGGTTACATGGTAAACAATTGATAATCCCATAAAAAGAAAAATTACACACAGTATTAGAATAACAGAATATATGTAAAACATTGAAAAAACATCGAAAATTACATAAATTACATTAAAAAATATTTAGAAATAAGTTACTGAAGTGACATTAAAATTGGAAAGTTTTCTTAATGCGTTTAATGTTCAAAACTGTAAAACTTTCTCTCTCTGTCTCTATCTGTCTCTGTCTCTACCTATCTTTTCTTTTGTCAATGAATTAAATTGCATTCCGACGATATATTTCTTTTCAATTTAAATGCAATGATTATCTTCGTTTCGGACATTTCAACGGGAATTGACTTGAAAAATCAATTAGAAATAAAAATTATTATATTATATTAAATATTATCAGTATTTTCATTTCAGAAACAAATGTAGACAAATGCTGCCGAATACTGTCAGTAATCTTTTATACAACTCGACTTTTTGACTGGTGTCTGTTCTCTTTCTTGTTTTTCACAAGTTATATTGCTAAAACTATGCAAGTGTGCTTCATTTCTTGATCTTGAGTAAGCATGGTTGAGCACGACACAAGACCAAATACGCTTTGGCGATTTCGTTGCGCTAATCTTCTCTTTTTGGAGATTAGCATCATAAAAAAATCTGGCCTTAGTCTGGGGACGAATATTGACCTATACTATGAATGATGTGTGTTTTTCTAAAGAAACAAAACAATACAAAACAATATTAATATTTCAATAGAATAACTGTCTTTAGCTTTGGTACAACACAGGAACTGAAAAAGCTCAGACGGTTTCATTTTTTTTAGTTTATGGCTTAGCTTGCAGCGACTGATGCAGAGAGACCCTTATAACCACGAATAATCATTTTCTTTAATAGAGATTGGTAACATCATTTCTGGATCGTTTGAGTTGTCTCCCCTTTTTCTCAGGGAACGGGTAATTCGATTTTGGCAATCGTTGATCCTGTCAAGCGGATTGATGTCATTGTTGCCTTTTCAGATCATTAAAATTGGAACCAAAAGTTAACCCTATCCCCGATGACACATGCCACACCCTTTATCTACCTTTCAGTTTATGACTGAATTATTTTATGTTGTCATCAGTTAGTCGGTTCCAAAATGTGGTAGCCATTTCTAAAATGGTTGAAATTGGCTATACTTTTCAAAGACTTCGTAAATTCAAAAAACTTAATGGCTTTAAAATGGCTAAATATAGTTTTTTTTTTACATCTGCAAGACCAACCAAATATTAAGAATAAAGTTAGAATAAAACGAATCAATGTTTTTTTATTTTGTTGATATCTGATCGATACGCTATATAATTATACTTCTCTAATATATATATATATATATATATATATATATATATATATATATATATATATATATATATATATATATATTCCAAACCTCATGCAACGTATATATACATATGTTTGTGTGTGAGCGTAAGTATTAAGTAATGGATGTGTATGATCCGACAGAATGCTTATCGATTACGTTATATTATATAGAACCTCTTATTGGAAATGATCTCCAATCGTTATACTGCCTATGTATCACTTAGCCTTAACAACATGAATGGAATAAACAATTAAAGAAAATAGGGTTGCTTCGGGAATCAAACCTGTGACTAAAAAAGTAGTTGCTTGAAAATGGCAATGTGCGCTTACCATTGAACTAAATATCCACTGGTAATGTGAAAACCAATATAATTGCTTCCACTCCTAATTCTAATCTCGTTCTGGTCTATTTGTTCCTTACAACGCAACAGAAATGCATATATATATATATATATATATATATATATATATATGATCCGATGTATAACGCCATAACGCCTGTCACCTGATGTACTTATGCCCAAATAAGATTAACGCCTAAAACCTCACACCAAATCGCCCACGCCAAATTGGCTTTGCTAAACAGTACCAAACCCATACAGCGTATTTTCAGTGATGCAGTTTTTGCAATTCACCACACACACACACACTCACACACACATATATGTATATACATAAACCCACTAGCTTCAGAGTTATATTGAAATAAAATAAAGTCTCACTACAGTTTTTAAAGCCAGTCATTACAAATGATCATTTTTCAGCCATTTTGTAAATCATTTGTAATTATTAAAAATGTAATTAATTTTTAAAGCAACTTGTATTAAACTGTATTTATGACTAGTCAAATCAATGATAGCTTTATATTCATACACCACAAAGAAAATGCACTCAATACGAGATCAAAACTAACGTATAATACTAATAATAACTGATCAATAATCACATGAAGCTTTCATCGGCGAATGTTTCTCTCCACTAATATAACTGCTTTCTATCACGCTAACATTGGTTGGTCAGTAGTAAAATGACGATGCAACCGGTGGCCGTATTGTCCAATAATTACCCCCAGGGGTTGGAGAGAATGGGAAAGTTCTCTTTGCTCCTCACAAAGGGAAATGGTAGCCTTAAGCGTGACAGCAGCCATTTTCCTTTTGTATATATGAAAGGATTGAATGTTTGAAGTCGGGTTTCAACAAAGACCCAGGGATTTATCACGGCGCCAATCTTTTCTGTACTTGTCTAAATCGTCACTCCATCTTATTTTTCTGCCGGTCACAGTTTCGCATGTTATCTCTGGAGATACACGTTGTGAGTCATGATGTCAAGCATTTCAATTTTTATTCAATTGGACTCTACACTATCTTTGAAAGGTGCTTTTCCTTCCATATAGCGTCTTGTAGTCTCTCTATTTGATATCAAAGACGATCTTTTCTGATACACGGTTCATGGTTCTTAGTTTGAAAGCCAATCTTCTAGTTAGGTTCCATGTTTTAGCTCCAAAAGTGATTATCAGGAGGATATGAAGATTATTACTATGATTCCTACAGAATTAATATATATATATATATATATATATATATATATATATATATATATATATATTATATATATGCTATTAAGAAATGGATATATGATCCGACAGAATGATTATAAATTGCGTTATATCATATTGAGACTCTTTTTCGAAATGATTTCCCGTTATCAAACGTTTAATGTGGCCTAGACAAAGTAAATAAGATAGAGAATTGAAGAAAATGTAGATGCTGCTGGAATCAAATCTGCAGCCGGTGGGATAACCGCTTCAATGTTGCATTGCTCTTGATATTGAACTTTATAGCTGTCAGTAATGTAAAGGCCCCAAATAGATATTTCAACCCCAAACTCTCATTTTCTTTTGCTTATTCACGGTCAGTATATATATATATATATATATATATATATATATATATATATATATATATATATACTGACCTATATATATATATATATGTAGTTGATCATGACTAAGATGAGTTTAAGTGATTGTAAAATGTACTTTATATATATATATATATAAAGCAAATTTTACAATATATATATATATATGTATATATATATATATATATATATATATAAAGTAAATTTCACAGTTACTGAGACTCATCTTGGTCATGAACAACTAAATACAAGTAAAAAAGAAATGGATAGTATAAATGCATTTAAAGAAAGCTAAATCAATTTCTGCATACGATTTCACCATACCTTATACATTCAAAGATTCAACATAAAAGCCTTTTTACAGAATTGAACAATACAATAGATCTTACATTTCCGGTAGGTAAGAGTAGATACATCAGTGTCACCTATTCTAAAACATTCTGGTACCAAAGGATAAATAAAAAAACCTGTTTCCAGTAAATTTACCTGAGAAAAGACAATTACTCATTGCAAATTATTTCTACAAATAATCGATATACTTATCGGTATCGGCTCTGTGTCTTTTTGGACCGATTAATACTTGCATGGACACGAATATAAATTCATACTGTCATTAATTCAAAATGGTATGAACAGGGTCCACAAGTTTCTCGGATGCAAGCTCTACATAGGGTGTATGTATCGTTCAAATGATACAGATGGAATTGATAAATTCTACAGACATACATACCCGATAGACCTTGGAACGAACTAAAAAATAGAAAAACATAGGCAACATTTCTTGATCTAGATGTCAAGATTGTAGATGGAAATTTGATAAACAGGATATTTTCCCATTTCATATAGTGTGCATGCCACATAAAAGTAGTGACATGCCACCGTGTGTGTGTTTATATATATATATATATATATATATATATATATATATATATATATATATATGTATAAAATGTTGAGCACTCTTTCAGTGAGGTAACCCATCCATTGTAAGCTTACACATTGCTCTTCTATAGGAATAGAGCATCCTGGTGGATGGGGAATTTCTGCGTAAATAAATATATAGCTAAAAGTTCAGCCTTACTGACCGTCCAGTTCCGTCGCCCGAAGGTAGGATATCGGCGTATGGTTTCAATTCTGCCTAGCGGTAGTCGATGGGATTATGGAAAGTCTATAGTCACACTGAAAAGATGTAATACATCGAAAGAGCTGTCCGTGGATGACACAATAATATATATATATATATATATATATATATATATATATATATATATATATATATATTATGGAAACATCTAAATTTATACGAATAACAAGGGCAACCCCAGAAATTGAGGATTTGATTGAAAAAAAAAGTGCCCATTCAGATATCTGGAGAGTTGAGCAGGTTGGAAATAGATATAAAGTAATTAGACAATGTAATCAAAGCAATGAATAGACACACGGAAACCTTTGATTGATAGCAGATGGAACAGTAAGAAAAAAAAAACAACTTGAAATCCAGAGAGTGATGGACGTCCAACAAACAAAAGTACAAACGAAAAAATGATGATATGCATAGATATTACGGTACATTTAAGCAATAAATCTATGGTACGCACCAATTTAGATAATATGAAATAAAAGGAAATACAACGAACTGGATCTAAATAACTAAATGGAGTATTACGCTAATCTTAATGGGCAATTAAAGGAGATGGGATAAGATGATTTTTGAAAAGTTATTTTTCAAGATGGGAAATTTAAATAAGGAAGGATTTCAGGAGGATTACAGAGAGTAGCTGAAATCTAAAGATTTCTATGTATTTAATATAACTACTCATTTCATGCAGTATTTTGAGATTTACTCATAGGAAATAGCCTCAGAAGCAAATCTATGCGTCGTTATGATATTGATATTGTAAATTGCAGACTATGATGAGGACGAAAATTGAATTTCTAAAGTAAAATTCTTTTTCTGCGAAAGCGTAAGGCTTATGACTCTCTACGAATGACTTGGCTTCGCGAACGAATATTGTTGATATCCACAATAGTAGGACCGTAGACGGCGAGGCCCGTGTGCAGAATATTCATCCAGCCACAGCGATGGATGTTTAAGGCAAGGCCAGCTTGTTCAGGGCCAACCCCATTCTTTAAAACGAAGGTTAGCTTCCTATAGTCCACCGAGGTGAGACAGAAAGGAGCCTGATATCTAAGTCGTCAGTTTCCTTCTTCTTGGTAAATGCAATCTGTGAGTGTCTGCTGTCCCTTTTGTTGCGTATTCTGACACTAAGGCTGTTCCGTTGTAGCACAGTACTTGTTCAGTCCACACTTGTTAGATGCTTAGATGGATACAGAGTTCTACCTACCCTTTAGAGGAGGATCGGGACGGTGCAGCTGTCATCTGCTCTAAGCACAGAAGCCCCCGGGCCATACGGTTTTGTATTTTTAGGCACGGATACACAGCTGACTGCAATTTTAAGCAGAGATCCCAGATTCTCCAAAATAGATGTGCATCGATTATTGAGGTCGGTTTCCCTTCAGTCATACTACCTGAGAAAGAGGAAAGGGGTACTTAGTACTCCCTCTCCCTGAGAACATCCTCTTCAACTTATGTATTTCCTTTTTTTGGGTGAAAAGGATGAAATATTTTTCAAAGCGATATTTATTTGACGCAGAAGAGTAGGTTCAGTTGGTGCTGATAATAAGATGTTGGAGCCCACACTTCACCTTTTTTACCATTAGACTCCTCCTTCCCCCGATTATTTATTTAGTCTTTTAAAGGATATATATTCAGCTAAGGGCCAGGGTTGGTAGCTGACTTTGATTTGGTGTATTCTTGTTTTTGTATTGTTTTGGCCTTGAGTCGTTTTTTAAAAACTTACGATAGGCCTCTCCCGTGTCTGGGGAAATAGAAGCTTTTAATTTTTCCTTAATGTGTATATATATATATATATATATATATATATATATATATATATATATATATGTGTGTGTGTGTGTATGTGTGTGTATATGTGTGTGTGTGTGTTAATTTATATCTTTAGTTGCACAATCATCTTGAAATGCTAGACATTTCGAAGCTACTCATAAAAAAAGGTTTTCCATTTTGTGAGCCAGTCATTAAAAAAATGTAGCTATTCTTAAAGGCCGCCATTAAAAATGTAACCATTATAAAAACCAGTCATTAAGAGATGTAGCCTTTTAAAGCCAGTCATTAAAGAATATAGCATTTTTAATGCCAGTGATAAAAATGTAGCCATTTTAGCGATCTTAAAAGCTAATCATGAAAAAATGTAGCCAATTTTTAGCCATTCTTGAAGCCACAGTGATAGCATTATATTCACACGCGCCAAAAACCTCTACTCAAAGGGGAGATCAGGGGTGTCGTATAATAATATTCACGTAAAGCCTTTATCTGGGAATGTTGTTCGATGCTAATAGGAATGTTCTTTGTCACATTAACATTGATTGGTCAGTAGTGAAACTATGCAGCGACCGGTGTTGGTAGTGTCCAATAATTGACTCTGGGGGATGAGGGGGAATTAGAAAGGTCCCATCGGTTCTCAGAAAAGGGAAATTACGGCCTCAAGCGTGGCGACAGCAATTTTCCTTTTTGCTTTTGTCAAAGGATTGAATGTTTGAAGTTGGGTTCTAAGAAATAACCATGGAAACAATTCATCAGTTACAAAGATTAATTCTATGATTCTGACAAAATTTGGGATCACGTGGGCTACATTACTATCCATACTTATGGAGCGACCGGGAGAAGTCCAACCCAGAGCTTCCCAAACTTACCAAATTATGTGTTACGACATTTCACTGTGTTGCCAATATTTTCAAAGTGTGTTGCTGAATTAAGTATTATTTTGTATTACTTTTCCTGAGGCATTTGAACTACCTGGATATATATATATATATATATATATATATATATATATATATATATATATATATATATATATATATATATATATATATATATATATATAGTATATGTGGTACAAATCAGGCTAGCAGTGTAACATAATATAATAATATATCAATAATATAAAGCCACTTCTGAAAAGTAATGGATTTATTTCATAGAGTGCTTGATGCATACAAAATTTTACTCTTGAAGTTAAATTGTTTTTGAGTAGAGCTGAAAATAAATAGTAGAATGTGGATTCGCTACACAAACTAGCTCATGTTTCTGCTCTTTTTGGGCTGAGCTAGTTTGTGTAGCGAATCCACATTCTACTATATATATATATATATATATATATATATATATATATATATATATATATATATGGATTCTTTGACTTAAGAGGATCCAATTAGTGTGTGTTTTGATGGAGTACTGTGAAGGTATTCCTGTGTAAATTCATGTAACTAGTTACAAGCTGATAAAACACTCACATTAAGCTATAATTAAACCTTGAATTGTGTAGTTTTTGAATTTTGGAACAAACTTATTGCATCATTCGAAGAATACCCCTATTTTATTTGGCTCTAACACGTGGGTGCTACGTCGCAAAAAATATATTTCAAAAATGTGTCACTAATGCAAAATATTTTGAAAAGAGGGGTTCAACCTCTCGTGGCTCAGTGGACCAAGAAAGTATGTATTCGAGTTAGCTATATTCATGTTCATGTTTGTGGAGGGAACAGTGGCCAAATGGGTTTGTAACACAGAAAATGGTTTTTCAGCGAGCCGAGTTAAAGCTCTGACTGAGAAAAGATTTAAGTCAATCTCTTCCTCCATTCCAGCTACGGGTAAAATAACAAAACCGGGTAGTCAGAGCCCTCGTTCAGCTCCGTGAGAGGCTGGAAACAGACCGAGAAGGAGACGTGGTAAGAGGGCTCTGATGAAAAGACATGTCCAGGAGCATATAAACACACGCCCGCATAAATTAAGGGCTCATCGCAACCTTTGGTGGCTATGGCCGTTCAATTGTAATGTCCATAACAATTTGATAACGGTATCTTTGACAAAAATTGTATCATATGTGCTTAGATCATTTACTTCAAAATATATATCAGTCAATTAGACGTATAACTGATCAGTTTGTTACCAAAGCACGAAGTGACGGATTATTTTTCTTCTTTAAGAGGTGATCAATGAATAAGTTACTTCTCTCGTCTTTTGCTGTGCGGCATTCATCGAAAAAACAAAAAAGAAAACAAATTCACCCCCCCCCCCAAAAAAAAAACCAAGCGCGTGCTCTATCGGACACAAACTAAGAGACCAATCTTGTATAAACTTGAATTGTACATTGAGCCCATCAGTAAAACCTTTTTTTTCTGGGGAGATTAAAATTTTTTTACTCCTATTTTTTCTCATCAATATTCTTGTTTCTCTTTATTTGTGAACCGTTTTTAACATTGAGTGAGCAGAACTTTAGAATTTACAGTCGAGACCACCTTCCCAACATTGTGCCAAGAATAGGGTTGGGGGTAATCGTATCAAATCAAGTAATCGAGAAAAAGGAAGATAATTTATGCAAGTCACACCCCTGTAAAACGGCATGTCCCCACTCCAACATTATAGTAACATTATGAATAGAACCCCGTTCGTGAAAACGTCAGATTTTTTTCTGAAAAACTAACGAATTTCCGGACTGTCCAAAGGTCTAATGGATTCAAAGCACCTTAAATTGGAAAAATCAAACATTCTAATCGAATCATAGTCAAAAACTTCAATTTCTGCGAAAAAAAGTTGTTTTTTTTTAATAAAAAAGTGATTAGTTTGTATGATAACAACTCTCTCCAAAGTTGAAACTGTAAATCATTGTCTCTTCCTTTCTCTACCTTTTTTCTTTCTTTCTTTCTTTCTTCCTTTCTTTCTTTTTTCTTTCTATCTTTCTTCCTTCCCTTTTTCCTTTACTTTTGTTATTCCTTCTTTCCATTTCGTAGTACTAGACGACATAGCATGTACGACGCAAGCATTATCTCTCTTCTTTTTCTCCTATTTTTGATATATGGTGGAAACCAGGGCCGAGTTTTACATTGAAGTTGCATCGAATATAGAACCTAACTCGTAAAACCCGTGAAAAGGTTTTTTTTTTTTTGGTAATATCGAGAAAGTACTTTGAGATATAATATCAAAAAGCACCCTGTCTTGATTAAGAGAGGATCTGCCGTAAATTACGTCTCGGATATTCGCACACAAATGCAAATAGATTTTGGTATTGGCAACAGAAAAATAAAAACATAACCCTAATTGATGTAACTTAGCGCCTGATTAAAAGGACCAAAATTTTGATTTAATCCGTGCATGATTGAGGATATACATTTCCAAATCTTATATTTGTGTCCCCAAATCAAGTGACACTTTGTATCCAGTTTGAGCGTTTGATTAAAGTAATTGCCTCTATTCTTAATGTAGTTTTTGTCTTATATTCCGAGACACATGCTTAAGAAGATAAAGTTCAATCTTTGGTTTGGGTAGAAGAAAAAAACACCATCCCTGGTGGTAGACATAGACAAGCAACATTGCAAGAGCAAATAAACGAGGAAGAATCAACTGGCTGGGACAGTGGAAGGAGAACAATCGATCCTCGTGGTTTGAATAATAAGTTTCGTTCGAAATTCCCAGAAAGTCACCATATACGATTCATACTTAAAGTAGACCGCTTGATACAACGGCAGAGACGTCATGACAATGAAAGGCTAAATGGAGACACTTCCCCAAGTAAATCTGATTGTAGACTTAATGAACTTTTAGGAATATGAAAAACCCTTCTTAATAGAACTCACAGAGAAACCCTGAAATGTTTCAGCAAATGTAACGATAATCTATAATTGAAAGAAAATCACTGTTTGTGTATGCATCAAGTTACTAGACGACAAGCCATTGTTAGAAGATAATTTTCGCCAGATATATAAGTCAGCACACGAGGCAGTGCATTGTTGAGTTTGAAGTATTTTTTTGATCAGCAGTCCTCGAAAAATATAATTAAAGTAAACAAAAAAATCACAGGAAATAGATCTTTCATTCAAATATAAACGAATTTTGAACGAATAGAAGTAACTGGAATACTTCAAAGTCGTAGTTTCGCACGACGGACGGATGATTATTTTATATGACTATTATGGTTGGCTGCTCCACACACCAGAAAATCCGGCCCCTACAGAACGTGCACTTTTAAAACAAGCATTTCCCTACTTAAAAAAAAAATAATTGTCTGAATGAGATTTGAAAAAAAAAAAGAAAAAAAAAAGGATAAAGCCTGGGAGATAGGGATACAAAAAGACGAATTAATTAACGCCCTTGGAGAAAAGAATCCAGTTCAGAATGCGTGCCATTTGTGCTTTGATCATGACGTTTTCACAAATAATTCGTTTTTGAATTTTGATTTCCCTCTCGGGGGAATTATTTCGAAAAAAGCTTTTATCGTTGAAAGATCATAATTGAGGCCTCGCAGACTAACGGTTTGCGAATTGAAGTTTTTCCTAAATTGTTTTTTTTTCAGGAATTAATTCATTTTAACTCGTGAGATTTTGCGCCAGCGATGGGAAAGATAAAATAATATTCTAAAGTAATATAACTTTTATTATATATATATATATATATATATATATATATATATATATATATATATATATATATATATAGATATATATATATATAGATATATATATATATATATATATATATATATATAGATATATATATACCTTTAAGGAAAATACGTACCAGCACGATGTGTTAATATAATTGGAAAAATTCGGAAAAACGCTGAACAAAAATATTCCAACATAAAAAAGACAAAGGAATTCGAATGCATTGGCACAAAAGAACTATTTATAATGACTCAAATTGGTGAAAAAAAAATTCAATTTTTCCACGATATTATTCTTTATTCGTCTGCCTCGTGTTAAAATGTTCTTTTTCAGTGTTTTTAAAAAGTTTCGTTCTCTGGCCTTCTTGCAAGGATCGAAGTCCAAGTGTAGTATCTGTGCACTCTAACGGAGGTTGCAGAGAAAAAAAGCAGAAAAAGTAGCATCATTCATTATATATATATATATATATATATATATATATATATATATATATATATATTTATACACACACAGTATATGTGGTAAAAATCAGGCTAGCAGTATAACATAATATAATGATATATCAATAATATAAAGCCACTTCTGAAATGTAATTGATTCATTTCATAGAGTGCTCGATACATACAACTTTTTACTCCTGAAGTTAGGTTGTTTTAGAGTGAAGCTGGAATGAGGCCCAGAGAGGGTAGAAACATGAACTAATTTGTGTAGCGAATTCACATTCTAATATATATATATATATATATATATATATATATGTGTGTGTGTGTGTGTGTGTGTGTGTATATAATCATTTGGCTGGGGATCAAAACTCTGGTAAGACTTTTATCCCAACAGATTAACACGAGATAAAGCCTGTCGATAAGTTAATATTCACCATCTGTGGCCCTTATCCTTACTATTGTTTATTGTTTGCAAAGTTCTGAGAAATAGAAAGCGATATATATATATATATATATATATATTTATATATATACACACATGTATATATATACACACACACACACACACACACATATATATATATATACATATATATATATATATATATTAAAACAAAAAACTTTCTTTTCTGGGTCATCATAGTTTTGTTTACAAGTACAATTACAAGTACAACGAACAAAAGCTGATACCAGCGAACAGTGAGATCGGGAGAAAAAGGGCGTGACTTAAACCAAGCATGTTTCTTCTCAGATCTGTTTATGGTTATCGTTTAATTGATTTATTCAATAATCTTCATTCTGACTTGGACCCAAGGCCGTAATTGTGTGATGACATTGATTCCTATCCTCTCCATACACTTTGGGCTGTGCTTCGTCCCACCAGGTTCCAACTGAATCAACGAAATGCTCGATTAAAACTGACCGCCGGAACTGGCTGACTCCAGAAAAGGCTACTCAACCATCGACCACCCCTATTCAGTAAACGAAATAGAAAGGAAAGCAGCAGAATACAGACTGTCACTCGCTGTTGCATTTGCTAACTTTAAAGAGGCATTCGACTCATTTGAAATCTCTGAAGACAAAAGACACAATAGTACAAGGCATTGACCCTGCGTCTACAGCAAAATATCTACCGACTCAGCAGTTTCTTTAACTGGCCACAGAAAGACTCTGAGCTCTTTTGACTTGATAAGAAGGGAGACAACGTGTTTCCAGCTCACTCAAACTCTTCTGAACCTGCCTTGATGTGATCTTCCGAAACATATGCTGGAAATACAAAGTAATCAGAATAAACGGCGAATAGATAAGTAACCTCAGATTTGCCGAAGACATTGTCGTCTTTGCTGGGAAACTTCATGATCTCCAAATAATTGTAGACAAAATAAGTGAAGGAAGCAAGAAGGTCGGCCTCCGCATGAACTTCAACAAAACGAACGTCATGTACTGAAAACATATTCAGGACAAAATCACAACGTTCAAACCGCTCATCGGACTGCTGAAGAGAGTACACCATCACATCTACCGAGAACAACAAATCTCCATGAGATTCTCAAAAGAAGAAGTAATCCAGCGAATAATCACATTAGGTTGACGAGCTTTCGGTTGGGCAAGCTCAACTTTCAAAAATAAGAAAATCCAACTAGTAGTAAAAAGAAGGGTATACAACCAATGCACCTTTCCAGTAGTCACGCATGGAGTTGAAACATGGAACCTAACCAAAAGATTGACTCCCAAATTGAGAATCAAGCAACGTGCACATGAGAGAATACGCTCAACTATGTATGGTGAGATCATAGGACAGCACAGTATATTAGAGGAAAGACAGGAGTCCGAGATATCATAGAAACGATTAGATAATTCATACAGCAATGGGCTGGACGTGTTGCAAGAATGTCAGACAACTGCTGGACATAACTAATCACATCATGGACCTGTAGAGATCATACATAAAATTGCAGCCGACAGATAGTAAGATAGCGTGACGAGCTTGACAAATTCAGAAAAAAAATGGCTCGGAGATGCCCATTATAGAGTGGTCTGGCGAATGTTGGGGAAAGTTTATGTCCAACGACGGACGCTAAAAGGCTGACGATTTAAAAGTCCAAATTTTTGGTTAGATTCCATGTTTCAGCCCTATAAGTGACTATCAGGAGGATGCATTGGTTGTACCCAATAATTCTAGGGCTATTCTTTGTATATTCGGAAGAGCGAGCTGAACAATCTTCAGGCAACTTTAAGTATTCTTTGGATGGACAAGAGGCAGTATAGTTGCAATTTCGGGAACAAGATGCTGTTTTTTTTTTCTCCAAACTTGAGGACCCTAAACTGATAACCGAGTGTCATCAACTTTTAGTGAATATATTAACGATGGTAACATCGATCTTTCTTCGACAAATAAGCTAGATAAAGATTTGAATTTTGAAGATTTAGGAGCATTAGATAAATAGAATGATTTATAGATGGGGAAACTGACTTGACAGTTGTAGCGGGAAGGGAAACTATAATGTGTTGAATATCCGTCAGATGAGCTTCAAGAATGAAGAAGGGGAGATGATTTATTAACATGGAGATAGGTATAAACAAAACAAGTCCAATTAATCAGTGAATAGAAACCGACTCATGACCATTATCTTTTGGCAGAAAGTCATTTTTGGGGTAATCAATTGGAAAGGGTGATTAATGAAATCACTTCTCTGGTATTTTGTTGAGCAAGGATCTGTAAAAAAGGAGAAAAACAAACACAAAAAAAGCGCGAATGATGCCAGACACAAAGTATGGGAAAACTTACATTGTAAAATGAACCACCCTCTCATGATGTTTAAATTTTGAAACTTTCAGCCTTCTTGCATCGTTGGTGTGGCCTGTAAGCGTGATACATACACATATATATATATATATATATATATATATATATATATATATATATATATATATATATATATATATATATATATATATATATATATAGCCAGTAAGTTTGCTAGCCAGCCATACAAACCAACTTAAAAAACCAAGTTGACAATTTTGGTGACAGTTTTGACTGACAGTTTCTGACAATGTTACAACAACAGCCAGGTGAGAAATGTTTAAGCAAATCGGTAATAGAAAAATTGTGTGAAGGGAAATACAGGTACGCTCCATAGTTCGAACGTTCACTTTACGCCAATCTTTTGCTTTTAGGAGAATAAAACGGAAAGCGAAAGTAGCTTTCAGCAAGCAATAACAGAGGCAGCGTACACCCTTTCTTCCCCAGTCCTACGTCCTGGTCTCCTGTAATTTCTACAACCCCTAATTCCAATGAGTGATCTGAGAACACTCAAATATTCTTCTCAGATGAATTAATGATGATTGCCTTTTGGCTCATGAAATGTTTTTATAGGAAGCTCTGCTCTCGGAATACTCAATAATGCTGATCTGTTAGGGTCAACCGAATTCAAGATAACATCCACACCCTTGATCAAACTGTCACTGCTTCCCATGCCCAGCCACACGAATATTTTCTGCATCTCTACCTTCTAAAATCTGAGGACATAGTCACCAACTCTAGTTAGAGACATCCACTCGACTGAGGAAGAATTTCGTTTCCACTTGAGTGAACCCAAACCATGGGATGATCTCAGTGAAGGGAATATTTCTTCCAAGAAGATCAATGCATTCAAAAACAATTTAATGAAAAACTTTGATTCAACTATCAATTTTCCTATCAGCACAGTCCCAACCTGTCTGTCTGGGCAAGAATAATTGCCTGACCGTATACGGTTCCGTGGCACTATCCAGGTGTCATTAAGACCTATTCGATGTACAATGTAAATCATATCATGATAAATGATTTTTAAGCTTTTTTCCAGTTGGTTGTATTAAGAGTATTTTTTTCTGAGTTTCAGTTGGAATAATAAATGCATTTCTAATTTCATGCTGAAATACACATCAACATTTATCCTATTTATTCCTTCGATTCGGTTTCAGGTCACGATTACCTTTAACATCAGTAAATAAACCGCGATATTACGATTCAAACTGTAGCTCTTAACCGAAAAGAAGAACTCTAGTGGTAGATCAACTAACTAATGACAGCAGATTCCAACGATGTCGGACTATGACAGTTGTCTAATCATAGAACAAAATCTGCATTCGACTAAATATAGTGGAATCCTCTTAATGGGATCAACAGTTTTCCTGACAAGCCGTACAATAGGACCGATTCTGTCAGAACCGATTCAAATGTAATTAATCATCCCTAATATGTTTTAGTTTATCATGATCAAAAGGCTGTTTATTTGGACCTTTTTAGCTGTGCTAACAAATTAACATTTGAAAATATAAAATCTGATAGAATTACGAAGAATATATTTTTCAATTCCCAAAACAACAATCTTTCAAATATTATTAGCTTGTGACTGTAATTTGCTAAAGAAAGAAAAGACTAGTAAAATAAAAGGAAATAACCTGTTGCATTTTTTCATGCAAGTTATTCACCTTTTGAATTTGAAAGATATTTATTGGTCTGTGTATAAAAACATTCAGTTGCTTGGTCAAGTGATTCCCAACTTTTCTAAGGTCAAACCCACTTTTGTCAACATGATTACTAGTTTTCCCTAGTACCATTGTTCACTGTCATTGACAGAAATTAAATTTTTTTATTGAAACTAATAAAAAATTTAAACACAAGACCAAAACTTTAGACTATAATTAAATTTTGTATAAACAACACTTATAAGGACAATTCAGGCGTTCCGTTGCACGGTTATACTCCATCTTCCATCACACAACCCACCAATCTTTGAGCCGAAAACATTAACCACTATTTGCTTTTTACCTAATAGTCTCATTCCTCACTTCGTCTGCCTATTTCCACCCCTGAGAGGGATTACTCCATAGTTGGGAACCACTGGGTTAATCTGACAAGTCAGTTATTGGGACTTTTCAACCGGTGCTTACGGTATTTCAATACTCAGTGAGCATTACCGCCTGGAAACGTGACAGTTAACTTTAATTTGTAAAGCAGACACATAAACACTATCGTTATCGATTATCATATAAATGATTTTGGAGATAAGGTAGTTTATTAATTTGACCTTTTACGGATTTGATTTCATCATCATCATCATCATCATCATCATCATCACTCGTGATGATGATAATGTGAGTAGTATGTATATACTAAAGTAATTTCCTTAGTGATTGGTACAGCGTTTTCCTAAGTTATTTTCACTGACATCGATATTTTTTCTTTGGTACGTGTTCAAGAATAATTCAAACCCTCCTAATGAAGTTTGTAGAGGTATATGTGCTCATCTATAATTGTCCATCCACGTGATATCTCCGAGAGTTCACTAAGAATTTCAATGAAAGTTTGTGAAAGGGGGTGGGTAGTGATGGTCTAAGAGAGACATGATTAAATTTCAGTGTGCAACCAGGAATTGATTTTCGATGTGAAGATATTCTTCATATATTGAGAAGAAGTAAAGAATAACCTGAAAATCGGAATACAGTAACTACATCTGAATAGTAGCTATATATGAATTGATTTTCATTTAGAATTTAGCATGTGTGTGGCGTCGGTAGAGATATGCATCGCCTGGAACCATTCTAGTTAAGATTGTTTTGAAATTTTGATCAACACCTATACTTCACGCCGGCAGTCAAATCGTATTCGTGTAAAATCCAGAGTTAATAAGAAATGCTGATATCAGTACCTACCATTTTCTAAATAGCATGAGGTAATCTGTTTTTTTCTTCCCGATAGGCTTTCGGTGGCAATATAAACAAAGTTTGATCAAATAACGGACATTACTCAAATACGGAATAAATATTTATTCAACTCATTGTGTGGTCTCTGATTGGTTTGGCATACAGCCAACAGATGGTGCTTGGAAGAGAGAGGTAGAGACAGAGAGAAATAAAAAAATAAGAGAGGGAAAAAGAGAGAGAAAGAGAGAGAGGGGGGTGATGGGGGGGGGGGAAGATCCAATGTAAATACAGAGTGTTGGGTGCTGATTACTCTTTTCAGAAATCACGTTTGAATTTTATGCTTCGTTTCTATTGAACTTAAAATCGATGGCTTCAAACTACTACCATCATCAGATTCTTGATTAGAAGGCATTCAGGTGATAAATTTTTGAGTTGACAACTTGGATTGATTTGATTGTTATTGCCAAAGTCTTCACAATATCTGAGATGAAAGTGAAACAAGTCTGACAGCTGCAACTTCAATTCCAACCGACGATGATTACCGCAACTTTAGTATCGTATATATATAATAGAAAAAAGTATATAAAAAATGTAAAAATGAAATCATTTATCAGAATGAAATAAGATCATGCATATCTAGATGATAAATTTCTTAATATCTAATCTTTGTCAATTTAGCTCAGTTAATAAGACAGTTAGCTGGTAATCAGTAGTTCGTGAAATCAAATGACCCTAGGTCAATTTGTATTTTACATATCGGTTCAAGCCCTCCCATTTTGGTAAGGTTTGTTATCGGTCGTCTTGTTACGATAGGAAAACAAAGTCAACTCAACACTTACAACTGTATTTTGACAATAAAACACGGTATCACCACCATTAATTGTCTAGTAGGGTGGGACTTCTTCTCGTAGAGTCATTTATAATCAGATCCATTCTGATGATAACAAGGTTTAGACCTCATTGATATCATCACCATGATCTTAATCATCATGATATATTGTTGGGTATATGCTTTTCCCAAGGCCTGCCAATTTGTTCACTCCCAAGTATCACGGAGCCGATACATTCTTGAGTGATCGACATTTTCAGTTGGTATGCTCAGCAGTTGCCATTAGTATGGTAATGTTCTTCTAAAATCTACGGACACTTTCCTTGTTTACCGATCCAAAAACGCCACAGTTTTGATAAAAAGGTAGGGTAATGTTTTGGTGTTCAGGTCGATCTAAGACCCAATCTCGCCCGAGAAAAATACACAGGAGAATGATCACCTCCATCCACCATAAAATGTGCAAATATTATACTGTGTCCAATTCGCTGGTATTATGCCAAAGTGACTGTTCAATGAAGCTCGTTATGGACAGTTATCAAGTTTGGATGAGTTGCAATGAATCTTCTAAACAGGTTGGGAGATATAATTTTACAACAAAACATTTAACTTGATCCAGAGATTCAGAAATACAAATGGAAACGTACGGACCAATTGGAAGGTTAAAGAATCCAGAACAATGTACAAAGTGGATACGAACATCCATTGCTCAAAATTCCCTGATAGGAAAATACTGACTCCTTCTTTTTACAATGAAACAAGACGACGCAGTCAGAAACTACAAATTCAGACCTTCACCGGTGTTAGAAAAAATTATTTTCTGTACGAATAGCAAAAGCATGAGCAAGCCTAAATTAAAAGATGGTCACATCCAATATATTAAAAAAAGCCTTTATTCTGATATTAGCCAAACAAAATTTATATGCTAATTTTCTTATTAATCCCTCCTAAATAAACTGAAGTTGGGTTAATGACATAACAGCTTTCACAGAAGCATATATTAAATTCTAATACTCTCGTAAACGATTCGTCTCAAAGTCCAGCATTTTTGTATGCATTTAATGTTACTGGATACGGAGCTTCGGAATGGCAGGAAATAAACCTTGGACATAACACGGAACAAGATTAAGAGAAAAGAATCTTCTATTAATTATAATACTGCTGTAAGAAACAATAAAGTCTACCTCGACTTCGCATATATCCCAGGGAGATATACCTGAGCCATTGATTTTGGGAAAACTGGGTTTTGTATGACATCAGCTCTTTAGTGTCCGTTGTTAAACATACACCTTTTTCAAAATTTGCCGAACTTTTCTATCATGGGCATCGCGGAGTCAAAACTTTCTGAACCTGTTTAGTTCGTCATGCCATCTTATTTTCTGCCAGCAGCAGTTTTGCATATGATTTCTTGTGATTCACGTTGTGTATCGTGATGTCCAGTTGTTGTCTGACATTCTCGCAACATAACAAACCCATTGCCATTTGAGTTTCCTCGTTGATTATATGATATCTCTGACTCCTGTCTTTTCTCTAAAATAGTGTACTGTCGTGTGATCCTACCATGAGATGTTGAGCATGGTTTTCTACTGAGCACGTTGCATAGTTCTCAGTTTGAGAGTCAATATTTGATTTGGTCCCTTGTTTCAGCTCCCCTGGTTTCTATAAAGGATGTGTAGTCCGTGTCTGATTTACTCTTGATAACGAAAGCTGGTTTTACTTTTGAAAACCATACCCCAACACTTTCTCTAACAGAATCACGTACGCATCTGCCATTTCCCTCCACTTAGAGTCGGCCGTTTCTTGAGGCCTACGACGGACAATCACAGCCGAGCGTCAGATATCTGGGCTTATAGTTTTGTCTTCATCAAATTGTCACAACCTATTCATCCATCACTGCTTGCAGCTTCTAGTACTTATAATTTTTCGTGAAGCAATCAATCCCGCTGTTTCCTGATTCATTCAGAGGCAAGATTTAAGAAGTGAGAAAGCGAGAACCACGTTCCACTATGTCTCCACCATCATCACGTCCATATCTATGATTTCCAGTTTCGAAGGACTTCTAAACGAAGTTGTCTTAGCGTTACTAAATGTGGTATTAGCTGCAGGCGGAGGAGGAGGAGATGGAGGAAGAAGAGGAGAGTGATGCAAAAGAACAATTAGTAAGCGTATATGAAAGTAAGGGTTTAATTTTTATCGGTAATTTGTTCTGGAGTCTTAATGTATGGTCATCTAATAGGGATGTATGGATACATCTAAAAACGGTAAATGAATAAGTATCATTTTTTTTATAAAGAAGTGTTTTTGTTGCTACTTCGCCATAACATCACAATCAAGTCCCGATTTAATTACAACGCCTTCTTTCAATCTAAACTGTCTTCATCCCAGGAGAGATGTAAAACAAATCATAACACACCTGACAAACGTTATTATCTACAAAGAGAGATAACTGAGAAGGAAGAGTTTCCCGAGGGGAAAACTCACAGAATAATAATTATTCATCACAGAATTTCTGATAACACGCAAGATCGGAGAATACACTGACTGAAACATAGAGATAAAACCAACAATAATGAGAACTTGCAGGACCTGTGGAAATTAAACGGGTATTGACAGCTAAGATTATCATTTCATGCCTCTGTGTTCCTCTCACCTTTTGCCAGTATCTTCTCTTTCTTTTCTTTAACTCTTTTCATCTTCGTTACTTGTCCGTGTTTCATGTAAACGTCTTACAAACATGGATTAGTTTCATACGCAAAAATCAGCCAACACCGTATTTAAATTTCCTCCCCCAACGCCCTCGCTATCCTCTTGATAGACTACCCATAGCACTTTTGTGCACCGCTCTTTATTCTCTCTTATTAAACTACCTAACCTTTCCCTTACGTTGCTACTGAAAGTGTGACGTTCAAACTCAGGCGGGAACAAACAGAATATTATTATAGATACTAGTTAGAATAACTAGTAGAATAATGACAATGCGTTGTCTCCGGATTTTAAACCTCGAAGAAGGCCTGAGAATGTATTGACCGAAACGTAGTGATGAAAAGGAGGAAAATACGCGTCTAAACAAATTAATCAAATTGAATTAGATATAATTGAAGACCATTTCCAATCAGGCTCCCGATGGATACCTCTCCATTGGATTCCTAGTTTTCAAACTCTTTCCAATCAGTCAGTGTCCCTGTAGTTATTTTGATTTCCATCTAATTATTATTATTATTATTATTATTATTATTATTATTATTATTATTATTATTATTATCAGTCTTTGATTGTCCGTTGTTGGACACAGACCTCCCCAAGGACCTGCTGCATTCATCCATCGTAAGCGTCGCAGAGCCAGTATTTTCTGAATCTGTCTAGTTCATCTCACCATCTTGTATTCAGTCGGCCTCAGTTTCGCATGTGATCTCTGGGGATCCATGTTGTGAGTCGTGATGTCCATCGGTTGTCTTTCATTCTTGCAACATAGCCTGTCAATTGCCATTCGACTTTTTATTAGTTTCCATGATGTCTTGGACCCCCTTTTTCTCTCTGATGTATTGTGCTGGCTTGTGATCTCTCCATGTGAGGTTGAGCATGATTCTCTCATGCTCACACTGCATGCTTCTCAGTTTGTAGGTCTGTCTCTTGGTTAGGTTCCATATTTTAGCTCCGTGAGTGACTATCGAGAAGATGCTTAGGAGGCATACTCTTCTTTCTAGGGTTCATGGGATCGTCTTGTTTTTGAAAGTGGAGTTTGCTTTTCCAAAAGCTTGCCATCCTAAAGTAATTCCTTGCTTGATTTCTCCTTCTTTTGCGGGTTTCATCGAGATTTGTTGTTCCAGGTAGACGTAGTGGTTTACTTTCTCCAGTTTTCCGTCTTCGATTTTGACGGTTGTATCCTTATTCTCAATGTGGTTGTTGCACATGACCTTCGTTTTACCAAAATTCACGTTTAGGCTGACTTACTTGTTTTCTTCGTTCAGTTCATCTAACATTTAATCTATAAACGTATTTATTATCTATACTTTAACAATATGTTCCACAGAGAGTGTCGCGTATTTGCTGATCCATAGAAAAAAAGTTTTGTTATATTGTAATAATCACAATATGCCTCAGAATTCTATACTTCCATCTGGTTTATCCCGATTATAATAATAACGTGTTCAATTTTCAGTTTATGTCACTTTCGTCCATCCCTAGTCGGTGTTGAATTATTCCCCACCTGTAGCTAGAACAACAATAAGAACAATTCTCGCTAAGGATAAGGGAGAAAAATCTTCACCGTTTGTCTCCTACGTTATACTAACCAAACCTAAATATAAAATTCAGATTTCACTATCGGGGTTTGAACACAACACAACTAGGTGGTGGCTATCTTATCATCTGAGCTAAACCAACAAGTGCTATATATCAACGAATCTATTTATTATAACACAGTACAAGAATTACAATAATCATCTCAAGTCAGAATTGAAGTTTGAATGGAGCAGTAGGCAGGCTTCCTTAGTAATTATCAACGATTATTATTTACTAGGTTACTCATTTCAATGAAAACTAAAAGCATATAAGACAAGCACTAAATTTTTTTTGTTGATCTCCAAATAGAATGAACCTGAATTTTTTTATGCATTTACTAAAATAGACGAAGAAGAGAGAGTTTAAAAGTTATCTCCCTTAACAGAATACAAACAAAAATATTAACATACATGTGGCGCATTATATAACAAGATTTCTTCTCATCAACCGTTTGTTGTTGTTGTTGTTGTTGTTGTTGTTGTTGTTGTTGTTGCTGTTGTTGTTGTTGTTGTTGTTGTTGTTCTTCTTCTTCTTCTTCTTCTTCTTCTTCTTCTTCTTCTTCTTCTTCTTCTCATCGTTATTCATCATAATTATTATTTGCATTTTCACCCCAGTTGCCTGGTGGTCACTGCTGGAGACTGAGTGACAGCAAGTCTCTCCCAGTCTCCAGTCCTTCTCTTCATACTCTCACAGTCCATAGCAATTCTGTAGATTAGGGTTCCACACCAGTTGACAGGTGGTTATCGCTGAAGGTCGAGTGACCAACTTTTCTCAAGTTTCCAACCCTCCATTCACACTACCCTCACCTATCACAGCAGTGCTGTGGTTTGCACCGTCTCCACTGTGCTTTTTCGGCTTTTAGACCATTGCTAACAGCTTGGGGTCGTAGGTCGTAGGTCCCAAATTCCCAGCTCTCTCTTGATTATTCGTGCAGTCTCTAGTACTGCTATGGTCTATATAGTCTCAATCCTTCCTCTTATCCTCTAATCTCGTTTTCAGTGTCTTTGTTATGGTTCCAAGTGCATCTACTGTTACTGGTAGTACCCTGACTTCTACAGTTCCCTAACCAGGTTCTGGCATTTCCCTAGTTTTTTGATCTCTTGTATTTACTCAGGCACGGCCACGTCTGATTTAAATAAGATAAATGTCAACGATAGCCTGAAAAGATCAAGTTTTTGATGCTGTCTGGTCGGATACCTGAGTATCTGGTAAATTCAATCCTTGGAAGAGTAAAAATTTCAAAATATGCCTATGGCAAGACCGTTAATTTTCAAATTACATAAAAGAATATTTTTGAATAGTTCAGCAGTGATTCTGAACGTGACCCGCCCGCCAAGCAAGGAGACATTTTGAATACTTTTGGGTAGGATATGAGGGTCAAAATTTGAGTGTGAAGAGCTACAAGCGTTACGTTGTTTAAAACTGAGGCGTTTTAATGCTTAACATTAATTCCTAATTCCACAATACTATCAATGACTAATTACACATTACTATCGAAGACTAATTTTACTATAGATCCCATAGTAACTGATGCCTAATTTGTTCACTTTGTGCGGTATAAAGAATGATAAAGTAAATGTGTTGTTGTTACGAAATTTTCACATGAGAAGAAATTACAAAAAAATAATAAGTACCATAAAGATCATATCCAAGTATTTTTTCTACAGAATTTGTTTCTCAACAGATGAAGATGAGTACCGTTAACATTGGTAAAGTTTATCAGTATTCAGTGCAGTACTTGAAGTTTGACTTTATAGCTGCTGTTGTCTATGATGTACACGGGTCCTTTCCTTTCTATATATTGTGCCAACAATATTTTACCAATGAATCAATGGAAGGTGGCCGCCTCGAGGCACATTTTGAAGTTTCAAAATAGATCAACAATCAATTAGTTGCTTTCTGGACGAAGCGAAACCGATAATTGCACCCTCGAGACTACTTATAGAATGTCTCTACCTATAGCAAAATCTAGGAAGAATCATATTATAGAATAGGATTTAATTAAGCTAGCAATTTCAATTTTTCTGAAGCACACTTCTGGAAAAAATGACAAAGGTATTTGCGGTAAGCCAGTCTGCTCTGGAATATATATTTTGTTGGACAGCACATTGTAAAGTTAAAATCAATGACAAGACTTCTTGCAGGGTTAAACTCTACATCTACTTCTGTCCCGACCGAAAATGATTACTGCAACTTTTGTATCGTATATATAATAGATAAAAAGAAATGATTAAAAACATATTTCTTGTATGAATGTATTTAGTTATTGGGTAGAAATCAACTTACAAATACCAAATTAAGAGTATTTTTTCTTATTGATTGTAATAATTTGAAATAGTCACTGGGCAGTTACATCTGCTTGTGCTTTTTGCTTTGGAATGTTACTTACACCGAAGAACTTTGAGTACCACTAACGCCAAAATTGAGTACATGAATGAGAATTGTCTTCAAATTATTATAAATTAGTTTCTCTTAATTTTCTGAACATTGTTTTAAAAAAATATTTTTTGTTAGGGGAGGAATTGATTTTTAAATATCGTTTTAAAAATGGAAATATTTTAACATTTCATCGGCATTTTAAAAATGAAGATATTCTAAAACACTCGAAGAAACAAACGTACCCGTCAAAGATGACTAAGTATATGAAATTGATGTTAAGTTCTTCGCATTTTTAGGAAGTTTTCACACATAACATACAAAAGAAAATTCTTTCATAAAAGTTCTGTTCATTGAATATTAAAATATTTTTGTTTAATATCGTTCCATTTTTTACGATTGTGATCGATGTAAGACTTCATAAGGGGGCCATTTACCGACCACTTGTTTGTAATTTCAAATTTGGTCAAACATGACTAGTGAAACGAAGTTAGCGAGGATTGGTCTTGTTCTTTTTGTTACGGAACATAAACTAAGTTGACTCCTGCCTCCGAGAGTTTGATAATATTCACAATGCAGATGGACGAATCTACTCTCAGAGACAGTGGGGCTTTTTTGATGGTTTATGTGAGATATGTCGATCATGAAAATTCCTCTGAATAGACACTACTCTTCGAATCATTAAAGAGAATCATTACCATCAGTGATTTATAAAAGTGACTTAATATCTATTTGGATGAAAATCACATTTCGATTGAAAACTTTTATTATGTACTTATGATGGTGCTCCTGTAATGACTGGTGAGAAAATCGATATTTAAAACCAATGAAGGATTTATATCCAGAAATGCTGCAGTGTGTATTTTTTTGTTTCTTAAAGTATTTCACCTGCTTTAAATGAAATATTAAACGCAATAATAAAACGTATCGACACCATCAAAGCTAAATATGAACGTCTTTTTAAACAGGTCCGTGAGAAAAACACCGATTATGTAGGCTTATTGCTTCACACTGATACAAGATGGCTGAAAATATTTATTGAACTATTTGATATTCTGAGTGACTTTTTAAATGACAAATCTAAAATGAACAATTTGATAGCAAAGCTTTAGTGTGCTGCTCAGTTGATATTTTTGAGAAACTGAATATATCTAATAACCATCTTCAAAGTGCAAATACAAACTCTATCGGATCAAAGGCAACTACATTCGGTTTCTTTGCATCTCTGGAATTATGTCATCATCATCATCATCATCGTCATCATCATCATCATCATCAATCTTTTAACGTCCGTCGTTGGACATGGACCTTCCCCAGGATTTGTCACAATTCTCTATCATGGGCGTCGCAGAGCCAGTACTTCCTGAACTTGTCTAGCTCGTTTCTCCATCTAATATTCTGACAGCCTCGGTTGCTCATGTGATCACGGGGGATCCATGTCGTGAGTCGTGATGTTCATCAGTTGTCTGCCTTTCTTGCAACATGGCCAGCCCACTGCCATTTGAGATTTTTAATGGATTCTATGATGTCCCTGACTCTTGTCCTTTCTCTGATGTACTGTGCTGTCTTGTGGTCTCTTCATGTGAGGCCCAGCATTATTCTTTCATGTGCACGTTGCATGGTTCTCAGTTTGCAGATTTGACTCTTGGTTAGGTTCCATGTTTCAGCTCCATAAGTGACTATTGGGAGGATGCATTGGTTATACCCCCTTCTTTTTAGAATTAATGGGATCTTCTTATTTTTGAAGGTTGAGCTAGCTCTGCCATCCTAGTGTAATTCTTCGCTTGATTTCTTTTTCTTTTGAGGGTCTCATGGAGATTCGTTGTCCTAGGTAGATGTAGTGGTCTACTTTCTCGAGTTCTGTGTCCTCGATTTTGATCTTAGTGTTTTTATCTCCAATGTGGTTGTTGCACATGATCTTCATCTTGCTGAAGTTCATGTGTAGGCCGACTTTCTTGCTCTCTTCATTTAGTTCATCTATCATTAGTTGGAGGTCGTGTAGGTTCTCTGCGAAAAGGGCAATGTCGTCTGCAAATCTGAGATTGCTCAGATACTTGCCGTCTATTTTAGTTCCTTTACTCTCCCAGTCTAGTCTTCTGAAGATCATCTCGAGGCAGAAGAGTTTAGGTGAGCTGGTATCACCTTGTCTTACTCATTTCTGGAGCTGAAAGGGGTCCGAGTTTTTATATAAACTGATAAAGGAGCTGCTGTGGTTGTATATATGCTTCAACACTTCAACATATACTGGATCTACACCTTGTTGACTGATGGCCTCCATGACCTTAGGGATTTCTACTGTGTCGAACCTTTTTTTGAAGTCGATCAATTCTACGGCGAGTGGTAGTTTATGCTCAGTTGCTTTTTCTTTCAGCTGATTCATCGAATGCAGGTGGTCCATGGTCGAGTAGCTTCTTCTAAAGCCAGCTTGTTCACGTGGTTGGTTTTCATCGAGTGTTTTTGTGATTTGGTTGGTGATGATCTTTGTGAAAAGTTTATATACACAGTTGAGTAGGCTTATAGGCCTATAGTTTTTGAGGTCTTTCAGATTTCCTTTCTCATATAAAAGCATTATGATAGCTGTATTCCAATCGTCTGGGACTTTACTGTGTTTTAGACACAAGTTGAAGAGGACGGCCAGTTTCCTAGTGAGGATTTTACCTGCTTTTCAGAGTAGGTCGATGGTGATGTTGTCTGGTCCAGGGGCAGTTCCTTTCTTCGTCTGTTTAATGGCTTCTTTCACCTGCCACGGGGTTACTTTTGGGAAGTCCTCGAGTTGATTGCTCACGTCTTGCGTATCCTGTTCATTGTTTTGTAGTCCTTGTTTGGACGAATAAAGTTTTTGGTAGAATTCTTTGGCACGTTCGACAATCCTGTCTCTGTCTGTTGTTAGGTGTCCGATTTCCTCGAGTATGCTAGTTATTTGCCTTCGTCCTGAGTTGAGGAGTTTGTTTATTGCTTTGAAGCTCCGACCTTTTTCAAGAGTTGATTTGATGACTGCCGTCGTGTCGACTGCTAAAATGAAGTTCCTAGGACGACTATGCTGCTGCAAATTTGGATGAGTACTATTGAATTTCCTGAATTTTTGAAAATTCATTTTCTCATCATATCAACAATATTCCTCTAACAATGTCCACTCAATTCTGTTGACCAACTTGGTGTGAGGTAACAGTTACAACAAAACTTTTCATTGTGCATCATTCAATAACAATGTGCCATGAATTAAATGATAATAGTTCTCACTTGAAAGAAATTGAGCTTCAATCAGGTCTAATTCAGCCCTTCATAGTAGACCGATTTGAAGTGGACATAAAGTACCAAGAAAATCTTGCTGAACTACAAAATGATGGGTCCCTTAAAACTATATTCAAAGTGAAAGGAACCAGGATGTTGCCCTGTGATTAGACGAACTAAACTACTTAAATTCAACTAATTCGGCAACTATTACTATTACCATATTCATAATTGATTGAATATGACTTTAGTGTTATAAGTGGCTAAATTAGAGACTATATTCAAAACCATTTGTTGTGAATATCAGACTCAACAGGTATCAGAAAGATACAAAACTTGAAAATTTGAATTTTCATATTGTTTTTGATGGTTTGTATATTCACAATGCTATCATTATAGCATATCACATTTAAAAAAAACTCAGGACTTGATAATATTTTCTTGACATTGATTTAAATTATCCCGTCGTTTTAAAACAAAACTTAGGTATATTTCTGAATATAACATTCTATTTGCATTGATTATTTAGCGGGGCTGAAAGCACAGACCATGAAAGATTATCTCTTCACACCGATATGAGATGGCTATCAAAAAGTAACTGCTTGAAAAGATTCATTGAACTATTTGATATTCTGAGTGACATTTTAAATGAAAAATCTAAAATGAAGCTATCATTAACATTTATTTATTTACATTTACAACGTCCATTTTTTATGATGAGATGAAAACTGTATTTTAGCACACAATCTATTTACATCACCATAGGTATAAAACTGAACGTTTCTAGCTTCTTCTTTCGCTAAATATCTTCTATGTATATTTTATACATTTCAATTTTAATTTTCTGCGTTGACGGTTTCAGACCGATACAAATCTTGGTTTCATTTCACCTTCGCCCATATTGCCAGAATGTGTCTGTTGCAAAAGAAATGAGGCATTCTAGACTGAAACAAATTCGTAATCTGCATCGAATATCGGTCGAGGAAAAGTTGTATTGCAACCTTGATGAAAAAAAAGATTCAATTTTCCCAGCCCGTGTAATTTGATATGCAAAAGTATATGAGATACGATTTTTTTTGCCACATGATATATAATTAAATTCATTTTATAGCCAGGCGAACATAAAAACTTTTTAAGCTGTTGAGGTAAGAAATGGAGTGAAAGA
This sequence comes from Thysanoteuthis rhombus, assembly GCA_963457665.1. Classification (NCBI taxonomy): domain Eukaryota; kingdom Metazoa; phylum Mollusca; class Cephalopoda; order Oegopsida; family Thysanoteuthidae; genus Thysanoteuthis; species Thysanoteuthis major. Next base: position 20,165,158 of record OY735219.1, on the reverse strand, counting down.
AGTTAGGAACAACTGGTTTAGATACTTGGATGAAAAAATCTTGTTTGCAAACAGAGGTGTCTGTCTATCTGTTAACTTCCTTCATGCTTCGGCAAATCTTCAAATAAAGGGTCTTGTTTAAAGATAGAGGTGTCTATTTACTATTGTCTTGCCTCTGTAAATCATTGAATAAAGGTTCTTGTTTGAAAAAAAGACGTGTTTGTTTACTTTCGTCGGGTCAATGCATATTTTAGATTCAGATTTGGCTTCGTTCAAGAGGGAAAACTAGCTGATACAGACATCCGATAATCTTCTGACTTTTTCAGACTTTTTCCATGACACTCAAATTAGGTTCAAACAATTCAATCTCTTATTCCAATTATTGGAATGTTAATGACTTTCCACAAAGTTATGAACAATGTCTTTTTTCATTACCTTTCTTATCTTCTTCTTCTTCTTCTTCTTCTTCTTCTTCTTCTTCTTCTTCTTCTTCTTCTTCTTCTTCTTTGTAATTTCTATGTTCTCTCTTTCCTATCTAGATTCTTCTTGTTCCCGTTCCTTCTTGTTTTCTTTCGCTACTGCTCATCTCTTCCTTTCTTTCTTGTCTCTTCTACAAGTTTTATCATCTTTTCTTCTTGTAATCCATTTTGTCGTTCTTTCTTTCTTTCTTTCTTTCTTTCTTTCTTTCTTTCTTTCTTTCTTTCTTTCTTTCTTTTATTTCCTTTCCACTAAACTCTAACTAATGTCACGTTCTGCTCTTCTGGGGAAGCGTATCAATATATATAGTGGTCAGCAAACCAATCATGTTTACAAACATTACTTTCATATACAAAAAATTTTCAATACCCTCAGTAAGCTACCTAACTCACTGTCCCCATTCAATTCCATTCCTCTTATCAAACTACCTAACCACCTTTTCTGTCCTTTTTCTTCTAGAAAATTAATACTTTTTCTGTCCTTTTTCTTCTTTGAAATTAATAAGGAATATTCTAAATAAAGTAATATTTTAATAGATCTAATTTATAGGAATAAAATATTTGAAATAGAACAAGTGATATTGAATTTATGTAATTTATTGCAACAAAATAATATATTTGATAAAATAACTATTAATTCTATTTATAAAATTTGTAGTTAAGAAAAATTCATATTTCATCGTGAAGAATTTCTCCAGTTTGCTTAACCAAATCTTGACCAAGTTTTTTTTCACAAACTTACAATTCTGTTACTCAACAAAGAAAATGAACTGTGTTTGGCGTTTGTTGTATCCAGAGTTCGACGTTCCGAGATCTCTCTTTTGTGATTAAACAGTGTTATTAGAAATTAACCAATGTGAACATAACGGACGAAACCATGACAAGAAGAGTCATAACATGGATATTTACAAAGCTAAGTAAGAAACCGTCAACATAATTCAATTCAGGTTTCTCCAATTCCCAAGTGATTCTTGCTGGCCACTCATCTGGGTGTCACACGCATAGGAAGCACTGAATGAGCCAAATGGCTAAAACTTTACTCCTTATTACATTAAGAGTCTTTACGTTGAAAATTCCCTCTAAAATAGGTTTTAGGGGGATCCGATTTATAACACAAATTTATGCTAAATTGGTCACTTAGTAATTTTTGTTGAAAATTTAGAGATTTCAGTGATCAAACAGAAGTCGAAAGAATGTAACTTATCGATTGATCAGCCCTATTTTCCAATTTTTAATTGATCACCCCCAAAATACGTTTGTCACGCAAGGCTTTCTGTTGAGTGAATAACCTGACCTGTACATATTTGGGCAACAATTTCTTCAATTATAAAAGTTTGGCTGAAATGACAGAAACGAACTGTTTGATAAATTTTGATTGGAGAAAGTCCGTCATATTGTCCGTGAATATAGCTTAATGATTCCGTTCGATATCGAATGCAGAAATCGTTCATAATTGTGGGATTAGGTACTTCTCTAATGGTCATCTTGCTGCTACATTCAAGACCGAGATATAATGATGTTCATATTTTCTATTGATTAACAACATAATAGTGTACCATACGGCCGAAATTTTGGACTGGTCTTGCATTGATATATAATAACCTTCATTAGTCTTTTCCAAATTCCAATCTCACTTGGATAATCCATGCACCGAATGAATGTCTCCATGGCCATCAAACTTACTCAATGCACACTTAATATATCTTCCAAGGAAATGTACATTTACACTATTCCTATTACATCATCTCCGGACATTGTAAACCATTCCCATCTCCCCCCCATGACGCTAATTTCTGCCATGTTTTACCAGGCGACGTAAATTTCTATCTCATCTCTCCACTTCACGTTTTGTCTTTTCCTACTTCTTCTGATATCCTGTGAGCTGTTGACTTCCTGCTCCATCTATTGTCCATCGTAATTGCTAGGTGCCCAGCCCATTGCTATATTCATCGCTTGATTATTTGTATAATATGCAAAACATGAAGAAACACTTGAAAACTCAGAATTGCTCAGAGGACTGTAGAAAGGGCGATTGTTGGATATCCGAAGGAACTAAGAGTAAAGATCAACATATATATATATATATATATATATATATATATATAGTACACAACAGATATTTATTTTGCAAGATTATCTCTGTACTTGCAAATGCACTCAAATAAATTGGATGTTAATCACATAGATTGAAATTCAGCTAATATCCACTTCTTAGGATATGGACTTGATCCAACTTTTATATATATATATATATATATATATATATATATATATATATATACAAAATTATGGATTGGGTTATATTACCAAGAAACTTTCTGAGATGAATTCCCATTATTAAACGGTTACGTATCACCACCCTGGATATATTGAACTTAGACTATGGACGATGTATACTATTAATGGAGAGGACAGTTGGAAAAAATCAATTTAAAACATACAATTTTGTTTTTTCCTTTCTATGCAATGTTATATCATTGCTCATTTGGAGAGTAAAAAGTTATTTCCCTTCGGGAAACAGCAGTCGATATCAATTATATGAACATCTCTCTCTCTCTCTCTTTCTTTTTCTTCCTCTGATATATATATATATATATATATATATATATATATATATATAAGTATGAGGATTTGATATATCCGACAATATGTATAAAATTGATATATATAATCAGAAAAGGAAGGCGTATGAACGGATAGTATGAAGAATTTTCAGATCCATGTTTTATGCTAAGAATTGGCTAGTGACTCTGTGTATGATTATTTTTAAATGAGAGAATAAGAAGGTGTTTAACCCGCTTCAAATTGATTATGATCATGTTGTATGATTGATATTTTATTTCAGTATTAATTTGCATTTGTGACAGAGGGATATGTTGAAAAATCCCGGGTTTTGTTCCATTGTTTTTCATTCTAGGATTTATGCAGATTCTATACATCTTCTTTGTTTTTTTTATCCTCTCCTTTCTTGATTGTTTCCTACATGCGCAATGGAAACAACGCATTTAAAATGGCTTGGCTCCGTTGACAAAGATTTGGGAGGGTTCTCCATGTCTGACACGGGCCCTCAGATGAGCAGCGATGCTGATGTAGGAGATACAAGCCCTCTTGCAATGGTTTCAGTAATTTGAGAGCATGCTGATTCCCTCTCTGCTTTCACTCTGCGTTTAGTTTCAGCACGGAAATTGCTCGGTAGAATGCACTGCTTTAAGGCTGCCTTTTCTGTTCGTTTTGAAGGTTTCATGCAACAAAGGATGAGGGTCTTTTTCGGGCAGTCCATGTATCTCATCTGTGGGGCGCAGCTTTTTGCTTCTTCCCCGGAAAGTAGAATCCTTGGCTGCAAATAGATTCCCATCCTCACCTCGTTGACTGCCCATCGCGGATTGGCCTTTCACAGCATGGCTTCGACACTTGTTTTCCTGAGTATGATAAGATCGTACAAAAGCACTTGGGGATGATGTAGGGACCAAATAGCGCTGAAATAAGACACAAGATTCGACAGCATATTAGAAGGGAGCAATATTATGGCTTTCCAGACTTTAATTTTCCAGTTTTCCATGAGGCTTTCTACTATCACATATATACGTACATATATATACATACATGTATATACATCTACTCACAAATATATATCAGTCTCTTTCTATATATATATGTATACACACACACACACACACACACACACACATATATATATATATATATATATATATAAATATATGCATATATTTATAGGAAGACATCATTTCTCATAGATATGTTTGTGCGTAATGAAAAATTGTTCCAAAAAAAAGTTTTTGATATACGTAATACGTTTTATCTGTTGGAAATGGAATGGCAGAATAATCTCCTTTTCGTGCACAGGGCGAGTCAAAATAGTTGTATGCGCCAACAGAAAAAAAATCAAAGGAATAAAAGAAGAAAAAAAGGAAATCATAAAAAAAAACCGAAGACGAAATCAAGAAACGAACCAATCTTTGAAACGGAACAATTTATGGCAAAACATTTTTTATTGGCAAAAGCAGGAAACAAAACAAAACTTGGATAAAAATTAACAGAAACAAATAAATTCTGTATCGCTCCTTTCCCCACGTCACACGCACGTGACTCGAGAGTTCTTAAAAAAGAAAAAAAAATCTTAAAATCAAGATTACAAACTACGACGTCAATTTTTGAAAATCTTAAACCAGAAATTACTCTCTTTTCCGTGAGAGTAAACAACCAGTGTAAACAATCAGTGTGAACAACGCATAAAATTTTTTTTTTTTTCCAACATCGTAATTTAATCACAATTTCTTATTTTATCCCAAGTACTGGAGCCCCCGATTACCGTGATTAATAACCCCTTTGCTGCGTTAAGCAAACTAAATGCGTACGTGAAATGATTTAATTAATCCTCAACTTGAAACGAAAAGACGTTTCAATATAAAATAGAGTAGGTCTGAAGATCCATTCAATAGAAACTGTCGTGTAATTAACGTCTTTTGACTGAATGCTTTGTTGGGGGGGGGATCAACTAAAAAATTGGAAAAAGGCGTGATCAATTGATAACTTACTTCACTTCACATGATTTTTGTCAAAAAAGTCAGAATTAGCAAGGAACAAGCGTCGATGGTACCAAATACGAACTAAATGACCGATTTAGCATGAACTTATATTACAAATTGAATTAAAAAAAGAACAAATAAAGATTTTCTGGACATAATAGAGCGTAAATATTTGAAATTTCAGACCTTTAGCTCCATTGGTTCGAACTGTACGCGTTATACAAATATATGCAGCCAGACCAATTTGAAAACTGGAGAAATCTATGTCAACTGTTTTGGTGGCTGTTATGGTTGATACTTTCTTATAATAATATAATAATAGCAATCGAGGATAATTAAAAAGATTTGGGATCTATTTAAGGAGTATTTGAATTTTCGATTATTTTTTTCTCTTTTCGTAAAGAAGTTCATTCATAAATGAATAAGTACTGAAAACTTTGTTGTTATCTAATAAGTTGTTGATTTTTTTCTTTTTAAAAATAAGTGTGGTTTACCTATCGATGTTGTCAAAAAAAAAAAAAGAAGTTGTGTAACAAAAATCTAGACTGTTTTTAAATAGCCTTTAATTAACATATTAATTTTTGGGGTATGCTATTTAATTTTGCCGATGAAAATTGTATGCGCGTTATTTGAAAACGCGCTAATTGGAACCACGTTCGTCGGGGGTTTCTCGTAATGGGTCTATTAGTAACCAACATGCTGATTCGTTTCATGTCTGTTTATTCTTCACATCTGTCTTCAACGTCATAAAATCATGTGCACATAAATATAGACGTCATAAAAAAACATTATTATAACAATAGTCCTGTGTTTCTTCGTTTTAATTTGCTTGTGAGACATTTTCTATAAACTTGAAAAGATAATAACAAAAATCAAGTAAAAACAAAATCAAAACGCGGCTGTTTTACAGGAGATCATCGCTTCCTTGTTTCTTACTGTAATTAATATTTTACAAATTGTTTTCTTGATAGTAAAAATATTGACTTTGATTATTGAACAAAAGCTTTCGAAATACAGAGACTGCAGCCTTTAGAGTTTGATGTTGACAAATGGCGGTGTTGAAGCTTCGTAGCAAAATTCAACTGCAGAACCCCAGCAATAAATCAAAGAAGCAAGCAACGGGAAAACGGAAAGATATACTAGGATGGAACGCAGGTTTGTGGTAATGATTGATATCTAAGTGCCGAAATCATACTTAAGAATAATTTCATATATATATATATATATATATATATATATATATATATATATATATATATATATATATATATATATATATGTATATATATATATATATATATATATATATGCAGCAAATTTTCTCAAAGTCATCTTTCATCAAACATGATAAACAAAGAGCATCTTGTTAATCTTTCTGTATTTTTTTCTTGCTTTCGTACAAGTGGAGGGATCTTAATATCAACTGTAGAAGCCAAATATGCATTCACTATATATATTCATATCTATTTATATCTATATCTATGTATCAATCTATATATATATATATATATATATATATATATATATATATATATATA
>OY735219.1:20028618-20156118 GCA_963457665.1 Thysanoteuthis rhombus | reverse complement strand
CCAAAAGATAAGAATAGTGCAATCATCCTAATTCTGCATAAACCAAGAAACCCGAGACTTTGGGAACCAATGAGTTTTGGTCCACCTGTAATGAATCTTTAACCGCACAGGTATTTTAGAAGCTCAGCCTCAGAGGAGATTCAACATTTTAAAAATGGATCAGCATGTTAGTACTTGTTTATTCCATCTCTATCTTGTATAAAGCGTTTCCTGTGATATATGTAACCGTTTCCTGTCTACAAATGTTTTATAGCGCGAAGGATTCAAAGGAAATTACTCTCAAAGACATAAAGAAAATTACACTTACTGACATGAAAAAGATGTAATGTATTTTAAAAGATTTGCTGAAGGTTATGATGCCGGCTCGTGGACTGTTATTCTGTTATAAATTACAGAAACCATTTTTCGGTCGACATAATCAAGACTGAACACATTTCGTGGTATACACTTCATCCATTATTATTATTATTATCCTTCTATCACTAGTTTGACTCTTGCAGCTTTTCATAACTGCAATCTGGATCCTGACTTGAAATCCCGAGGTGCTTTGCGACGGTTACATAAATCAGAGCTAAAGCTACGGTCATTTTCCGATGAGAAAGACGATCATGATCATATGAGGGAAGAAAATAAGTTCGAAAAACATACGTTTAGGTTAACTGAGAGCATGATTTTGGGATATATCTTCATCCATGTTTAAAACCTTCAATTGTTGATAATGATTCAAACATGTAACGTAAGCATAGATTTTCCATTAACTATCTTGGTAATGTAATATATTTGCAGTCCGTGGAGAATGTTTACTAAGCTGAGACTAGTCCGGAAAATGAGAAAATTGTGGGTGATACAATCATGTAGAGCCTGCTTGCCTTTGAAATCAGCATATCCTACCTTGGCTTTTATCTTGGCTACTATACCGATCAATGGCGCTGATGGGAAATATGACACTGTAGGCTTGTGTCAGCAATTTATCATTGTATTCATATCATTGCTTGGCTTCTTGAGCAGAGATTTTGTTGTAAACCCTCAGGTGGTCAGCAATGCCAATGAAAACGAGCGTGCTGTCCTAATGAAGTTTCAAGGCGAAAGACGGCGTGTGCATGATTAAGCTAACCCTTGGGTGGGACGATTGAAATAAGACCACTGAGCCGTAGGTTTTCTTTTGGAGTTAACTTTTTTCTAGGCAGATGATGGAGCCCATTGTAGAAGTTTGTCACACATTGGAGGGAGTATTCTCACAGTATGAATTCCTCATCGTAAAGATTAAAAACAATTTACATCGTACATATCTTCAATATAATTTACCAATTCAAGTTTTTAAAATTTAAGGACATTCTCGAGTTAGTATTTCTGAAATCATTATCTATAAAAGATAACACTATTAGTCAGATGTTTGAGGGAAGTGGTTTTCCTCATATATTCAATGTAAGAGTTGTTGTTTATTATAATTAATCATCTTATTTTGGGCATGAGACAAAATACAGAATCATAGAAATTGTATCAAGCAAAACATCTGAGGAAAGAGAACCCGCTTGTTTTGAAAATGAGCATCCTAAATGTCGGCATTTATCCTAGCTCAAACACTAATCACTGGGACTGGTTGGAGAGATGGAACTTTTTTCACTCCTTGGCAGATAAGACTTATGAATATATATATGATTATAAATTACTTTATATTATATTGAACCTGTGTTCGAAATGATCTTCCGTCATTAAATGGTGAATGTATCACTGGGCCATGATAACGTAAACAGAATAAACAATTAAAGAAAATGGGACTACTGTAAGAATCAAAACTTTAATTGTTTGTTTTATTGAAATTGTCTCGATCAAATGATTTATTCACCATGTAACAAAGGGAGATGATTTTGAATAAAATTTCAATTTAGTATAGGGCAATATATCATCAGTCTGTCGTATCATATATCCATTTCTTAATAACACACACACACACACACAATATTTATATATATACCTAAAATATATTTCATCATTATGAGTAAAATAGTGCTGGAACAAATTGTCTCCAGTCAATGCTGCCAAATATTGTCGTGCGGGTTCGAATGCTAAAAAGCGCTAAAATTCAAAGAAATAGCCAAAAAATGTTAAAAACGACGCAGCAAGATGCTAAAAAGTTAAAAATACAACCAATTTTTCACGCACCCTCACACTAATGCAGCGCTTCATCTAAAGCTGAAAGCACCAAATCGGTAACAGTATCTCCAGTATCTGCAACAATTTGTTGATTTGAACAGAACCAATCGATCTTATACCAATTTAGAATGTTTGAGTTTAGCTTACAATCATTCATTCAATAATCCAATTCATCAATATGGCTATCCGCAAATATCAAGATACGAACCAGCCTATGTAAAACGTGAAAAATATTTATTTTAACGAGAGTGTTACCAGCTCTGGTTATCCACTCTTTAGAAGTACGAACCAGTTTATGTGGAGAGTGATAGAAAAAAAACTAAAAGCTAACTGGTCTGGTTAATCATTCAATAGAAATCGTCACCTGGCCAACGTCCTCTGGTACCATTTTGTGTTGGGGTGTGATCAATAAAAAAAACTGGAAAAGGATTGATCAAAGAACAAGTTACTTCTCTCACCTTTGTGGGGGAGGCTAAGAGACTAATTTAGTATGAATTTACATTGCGAAGTGGACTTCTCCTTAAAATCCTATTTAGGGAGTCAGTAAAAAAAGTGCTTTTTCTTGATACAATAAAGAGTAGTTGTTCGAGTTTCCAGCCCTCTAGTTCCATTGGTGGGGCTTGTACGCATGACACATGCATACATAGCCAGCCTGGCAGAATCACTTGGAAACTGAAGAAACCTATGTTGACTGTTTTGGGTGATAGTTTCTAATTGCTTGAAGGTTGTTGCACATATTCTTGATTCCTAATATTCAAAAATATTAAACTTTAGTTTCAATCTTCTAATTTCATAGAGTAAAGGAAGAATCATTTTAACAATTCACCTCACAATGAATTGACCAGCGACGAATTCACCGGCGATGAATGGACCACACTTTGCACTCTCCAACTAGCACAACACATAACCAATTATAAACATCACAAATTTAAAGCATGAAGCTAATTTGATAAGTAGTTTATTTTTTATCAAAAAAATACCAATCAAATCATCTTTATGCTCTTCAGCACCGATACATGCATTAATAACTGCGTTATTTTTTACGGGTATGTGCTACTTGGGTAGTATTTTTGGTTTATGTTTAAAGTTCATTCTGTGTTATGTCAGTAATTTTTCGTTATCGGTATCCCTAGAATCGATTAGATTTGTACAGTGGTTCACTTGAAAAGAATACTGAATGTCAGGCCATTGATGCATTAGTTCAATCTCATACATTGGTATCCATGGAGGCTGCAAATTTACCCCCAGAAACCTATATTGCACTTCAAGACATATATGAGGATGGATAAAAAACGAGGGTTGGTGGGAGTGTTAGGGTATGTCAGCCTGTCAGTCAGTCAGATGTATATTTTGCCATTTGCGACCAAAGTACCAATCAATGTTCAATCGAAAAATTAAGGCAAAACCAATGAGTTCTTCATCAAAGTCGTTTTTTGTCAAGCTCATGGTTTCGGACAGCGGAAAACCAGTGGCTCTAAAATCGGTGACATTCGTCTCCCAGTGACAATTTTCTAAAAGGGTTGGGGGGATTTAGTCAGGAGAAGAGTTGGAGAGACATTTTAGTCAGTAGAGGAAGATAAAATGGAAAGTATAACAGCAAAAAACAAAACAAAAAAAAACATCACTAAATTGAGGAAGAACTGAGGAAACTTGGGATCACCAGCGGGCGCGGAACGTGACCTGGGACTCAGAGAACAATTGTGTTGACATAAATCTTGTCGTAAGTGGATTTTTGATACCCAAGAGGAAGAATCTAGAAATCAATTCTCGCATGACGACAAGGGATCCATTATCTTGACCTCACTTTTCAAACTGCACAATGGACACACGCACAAGAAATAATTTATCTTTGAATAGAAGTCATTTGCGTTTCACTTTCAAAAACTTCTTTGTTCCCAAAACTAAAAAAACCTTGTTATATGTTTATGGTAGAATCCTTGCTTTTTTTTGCTCTTTAGAAAAACGAGCAAACATTAGCAGGGTCGCCAAATTGAATTATATGGGAGTCTAGGTGTCGTTGTTCACTTTTACAGTATAGGCGTGCATTGTGTTGTTTCAAATTAGAAGCAAAAACTTTTTAAAAATGTATACCGAGCGGTTTCTAGAACGATTTTCGTGAGTCGGTGTAATGAAAAAGAGTTACTTGAAATAGAGATCTCCGCAAAGTGACATATATTCTATTAAAATCGATTGAGTTTTACAAAAGCAATTGCAAAATTATAGCTTTCGATTCGTGTAAAAGCTCAACTTACCCATATTAAGGGCAGTGCTACCCGATATCTACTGACAACTAATCATTGTACGAAGTTCATGTTCACAAGATATAACAGTCTCCACAAAATTTTGACGTTGTTTGGATCTATGATTCTTGGGAAATCTAATGATAACAAATTAAAGAAAAGGTTATAAATCTGAATATAAATATCTAAATTGATAATATATCTGAATATAAATATAAAATATCTGAATTTGCAGCATGAAGATAGATTCCCGGAATAATTCAATGTCATAATTTCGTAAGATGGACAGGAAATTATTTACGTGACTATCCAGTCCTTTTCAAACGAGCAATTTTTTGAACAGGCATTTCCCTGATCTTTTAAACCTGACTGTTCCTCTAATATCTTTCTCACCCTAAATGCAGGTGTCAAATTAAGGGTGCCGTGCTTCTGTGCATTCCCAGTCGGTGCTCCGATTCCCGAATGTATCGGAGCAAACGCTCATCTTTCAATTCCGACCGGCCTGGGTTTTCCGATTTGTGCCGAATCGAACCGAACACTTCCGAGCCACACAGATTCGTAGACTATCTGCTTGATTCTCCATTCTTCAATTGTTCAATAAATCATTGTTTTCTTTCGCCTCCTTTCTTCCTATTTCCTTCTTCTTTTGCTCGAAAGTTTTTATTTTTCCCACATTCCAATCGGGTGCATCTGTTCTGTCCCCTACGGGAGTCACCTGACTCCATCCACGGCTGGAAAGTTCATACTGGGAGCATTGTCCAGGTCTAAATTTATCTATCTTATCTACAATGTTTTTTTAGCCAACCCAGGATGAATCTTTTTTTCATTTTCCAACATTAATTTTTTTTTTCTGCTTCCCCTTTTATTCCACGATACTGTAGGGACCTTATTTATTTATTCAAGTAACGTATTTGTGGAATTCTTAGCACTATTCTACGTCTCTCTCTCCCAGCACCTTATCCCTTGAGGACATTGTCGGTCAGGACTTTCCACAGCTTACTTTCTTCTGTCGTTCTCAGCAAAGCTTGCTCCTCCACGCCTTCCGGCTTCCGTTCTGCAATCAATTTGCTCAAGCCCATCAAGTAGGTTACCAGCTGCCTACTTCTGTGTCTTATGCCTTCTATACACGCTGGGAGCAATAAGTTCCTCGAGCTTTTCTCCCTCATTATGTGTCTTCAAAATTCAAAATATCTTTTTCTCATTGCTTGAAGCAGTTTCCTCATAGTACTATTCTCAGTACAAGATGCAATTTATCCGTTTCGTAAAATATTTTTCAGTACACATCCATATATATATATATATATATATATATATATATATATATATACATATATATATATATATATATATATATATATATATATATATATATATATATATATTGAAAAATTCGTATGTTTAATTGTATAATTGTTTGGTTGTCTGTTTGGTTCAATCTATGCCATAACCTAAGACTCATAATGGATTGATCCATGTGAAATAGACTGACACAGCTTGAGAACAATTGAAGGAATTTCAATACGAGGTCGTCTATGGTAACGTAATAATGAAGAATAAGTAACAAAAATGCTCGAGACATTATATCTGATCACACATTTTAAAAAAAAATTGTGACAGTGAAAACTCAAAATTAAGATAGTAGAATTACTAAAAATGGATTGAAAACAAAAAAAAATTCAGGTCCCTTACTACTGATTCATACATAAATAAAGGGTTTTATGGGTACAAGGTAGTATAATATAGCGCTGTTGGAATACCCCTTGGCCCTTGACTTCAGTCTGGTAAGTGTAAGTATCCCATTACAACGGATTAACGACAAAATTATCTGTCAGCATCTTACTCTTCGTTTTTGGATTATCCTATTGTGTGGTTTCTGAACTCTCACTCTCTCTCTCTCTCTCTCACCCCCTCTCTCTTTCACTCTCTCTCATATATATGTGGATATAAGCGATCGATATTTGAAAACTGTATTTAATGGCATATAAAACCTCTGCGATAAGAAAGTATTAGCTCCACGACAATCATAAAAGAAAGGTCTGACGAATCCTTGAGAAGGTCTGAGTCCAACAATGGACGATAAAAGAATGATGATGATGATGATGAAAAGCTTCGACGATGCATTCACCATACTTATGTCCATATGTATGATACCTGATTTCAAAAGAATTCTCAACGAACTAATGTTTGCATTACTAGTTGCGATAGTCGTTGCAGCTCGGGGAAGAGGGAAAAGAAGATCGTGATGGTTCATCCGGAAATTTGGTTTAAAAAATATAACTAGTAAATCTAAATTTGAGTAAGTGTTCATTTTTTTATTATTGATTATATCTGGAGTTTAATGTGTAGTTATTTTATTAAATAAGTGAACTTAAAATGAGTATATATAACATTTTCAGCTATAAAGTAAGCACAAAACTGAAAGGGTTTGCCGATTTCAGCCATTTTTTCTGACAGTTTTAGCTATTAATAACAAACTATATTTGGCAACACTGTTGAAAAAACCCCAAAACAAACACTTGATTTGTTATCTATTTTTTGGGAATAGATGTTCTCTTAATGATGTTACATTTTTTATGACATAACACCTCTTATGACACAGCAGCTGGTAAATACAACACAAACCCCTTCTTCCTCGTTTTGTTGTTAAACGTAATTGGAATCGACCGACCGAAAAGTGTCTAATAGAGATGCTAGGAAGAACTTATTTTTCTAAATTCCTCTTAATCATCACCTAGTAGGTAAGATTGAAAAATAACCTACAAAGATTCGCCAATTCCGATCTAACGCAGAAAGATTACCCATTTACTGAAGGACCTAAAATTCAAACAGAGAATGTCTTGAGGAGAACTCGGGCTACTAGTTACAGACGTGAAAAACAACGCCAGAAAAGAGGTGTGATAACCAAGCGGGGACTGTCTTGTCTAACTCAGACATGAAAAAAACAAAACAAAAAACAAAACTCCTCAATCTCTGGCCAACGTGGGACTGGACAACGAATGTCACATTAATCTTTTGAACCATTCTTCTGAAAAAAAAGGAGGTCTCCTAGCTGTCAAAGAAAATCTTAGAGTGTTTTGCGCAGAAATATTTCAGTAGAAAAGGACTTATAATACTTCACTGGTTGGTTACTTCAATGTTTTCCCCAGTTGTTGAAAGTGAATGTAATTCTTGCCAAATACTCACAATACGTCCATCCAGTTTAGGAATACACGTATAGATATGTACATATGAACTTTTATTTACTTGAAGAATAGCATCATTTCTTTTGGGATAAGGTATGGAGAAAAGATTTATGAAAATACTCTGTGAAACAACATTTTTCATTCGTCAAATTTCTTAAAATAATTTCCTTTGCAATACATATTAGAGATGAAAATTACTTTATTTTATGAAAATTACAACCTTCGAAACCTATCTGATTATTTCTCCCTCACTCTCTCTCTTTCTCTCTCTCTCTCTCTCTCTCTCTCTATATATATATATATATATATATATATATGTACATACATGTATTACGCACATTATAAACACATAAACACGCATATATATATATATATATATATATATATATATATATATACATACATGAGTATGCACATTACATATATATATATATATATATATATATATATATATATATATATATATATATATATATATATATATATATATATACATATATACATATATATATTTATAAACCGGTATAGCTACGCTTTTTTGTTTTAACTGTTTGCTCTGAATTTATTCAGCAAATTTTTTTTTCTTCCTGTCACAAAAGCTTCTTATTTTATGTATGAACAGCTTACCTTTCACGATACAAAAGCCATTTGGTTTGCACGGAGTAATTTCAATCTCTTACATCACATACGTGATATATATATATATATATATATATATATATATATATATATATATATATATATATATGTATATATATATATATATATGTGTGTGTGTGTGTATATAATGTGTGCGTGTGTGCACGTGTGTGTATGTGAGAGTTCAAAACTTTGAATACTAAAGATACAAAATAAATTTTGAAAAACTCATACCATTTGAGTCAATTATTTCCAAATATCTGATGATGTGAGATTTGAAAATCTAAACAGAGTGAAACAGAGTAAATTTACACATTAATGAGCCTATAAACACTTGATACTAATATAATTATTTTACATAATAGTGTTGGACACTCTAAGATACAGGTAAGCCACTGACTTCAAGGTAACTGATGGTATTATACCTCGTCTAATTAGGACAAAATTACAAGCAACTACTTGGATTTCTCGCAGCTCTAACAAAGGTCAATGTATACGAAATAACTTCGCCTCGATTATATGTTTAAGAAAATAATCAAGAATAATGAGTATCTCAACTATTATCCAGCATCTATGAATCTTTCAACTTCAAGTGAACCGGATGTTACCCCTTAAGCACCTCTAGTCTATGATGCAACTATCAACTATGAAACGACCAGTAATTCTTTCAGTTCTCTTCTTCCAGACTTTTCTGATCAATTGTATAGTGCAAGTAAAACCATACATTTTGTCATACTGGGAAAAGTATTGTATTTGTTTGATCGATATTCACGTATCTGTTTCAATTTTATTAATGCATCGCAAATGACCGTTTGATTAATATTTGAGTTTCTGATAGTCTTAGATACCAAAGTAGCTTAAAGATATCAGATGTGCTCAATTTATAGAGAGCAGTTGTTCTATGGAATTATTTTTTTACATGATTTCAGGCAAAATGAATAATTCTCTAGGAGCCAGACTCCTTCGGGTACTGCAAAATTGGTGATATATTTAGTGAACATATAATAGCTATATGTGCAAATTTCTTTTATTCTTGTCTACTCATCGATCTCATTGGTTAATTTGCCTTACTATTATGCAGCATAGAAACTCTTGTAACTGTATGTCCGATCACACTTTAAAAAAACTTGTGAAGAGTCAAGACTTAAAAAACTTAAAATTGGGACACTCGATTTATTTGAAATAAATTATCCAATACAATAGCTTTACACTTCTTAGAGCCGACCCATTCATAAATAACCCTTATTTTCGCTGGTATGTTCGAATATATATATATATATATATATATATATATATATATATATATATATATATATATACCGAAGAGAAAATCAGTAATTTAATATCCGATGTGTGATGGGTTTATTTCATAAAGTGCTCTATCCATCAAACATTCAGAGTAGAGCTTTAAATTCTGCAAAATGATGGATTCGCTACGTGAACATATTCATGCAGAAGATCCATCATTTCACGCTATATATATATTAATTTATTAAAAAGGAAAAGTTAGCCAGTCAAATTTTGTATAGTCCCAAAGTATCTACGACCATGTGCAAGTCATGTTAGTATACATATTTGTTGTTTGATTCTTGATTTGAGTTCATCAGCTGTTTTACCGTAGCGTTTCGAGAGTATTAAGAAACAAGACAAGTTTCTTGCTATAGTACTCTGTCATATACGCATATGCTTACCTGAATATAACTATTACATAATTTTGATTTCTTCTGAAGCGAACTTTTTTCTTCTGTTATACATCTAACCATGTGATGAACTTTTATGCTTTTTTTCTGTTAGCGCTCAAATGGGATGACTTCATTGGTTGATTTACCTTCTTATTATGACGTAATGAAAATCCCGTTCTAGAAACTATTAAGACTTCATTTCTAATCAACAGACATTGAAACCGCTTGAGATGAGTTGGGACTTTAACAAAACTTAAAATTGAGATTTTGAATTGATAAAAATAAATTACCTAATAAAATAGCTTCAGGCTCCTTGGTGCTGATCCATACATAAACAGTTCCGTCATTTCTGACATCTATACATATATATATATAATTTCGACTAGTAAACTTGGATCTCAATCGATCTGGTTCTATCAAAAATAATATCCGCAGAATAATAGTCAACTAAATAATCATCATCACCGCCATAACGGAAAAGCAGCAGTAGCAACAACAACAACAACAGCAACAACAAAAAACAACATCAACAGTAGCAACAACAACAAACATAGGTGATAAGAGTTTTTTTTTCCACAATTTTCACCATTTCATAGAACGATAATCTCGTAAAACATCGTGAGTTATCGTCTGTTATCATCAATCATTTTCTTCATATCATTTTCACTGTCTGTGATTTTCTTTATCAGCGCCTGTCCACGCATATAATTCAAAAAGTGTTTCGATATAAAAAATGTATTTAAGATCAACTTAATTTGGTGACAAAATAGTTTTTACGTGGGATTTGAAATGTCAACAAGATTTTAGATGTGTCTACAGGAGGTTGTTAAATTAGGTGTGTATAATCTTTTGCCCATTAAATGCTAAAATAAAATGGCTTTGGACTTGCGTCAAGGCAAGTAGTCAAGAGTTTGAATATTCAATACTAGACAATCTGTGTCTTGTTAGGTCACCTTTCTGAAGAAAAATTAGGGATGTGACCAGGCTGAACCTAAATGAATGAATGAATAAAGTAAACGAGGGAAACAACTCTATATTCGAAATTCAAATGTCATCAACCTTGACAAATCGGCCGTTATAGCATAGATAGGGTTTACTGCAATGCAAAACTGACACTATTATTTCGAAGTTGCAAATCACACTGATTTTTTTTTTTACATTTTTCAATATCAGATTACCTTAATTCCACACCATTTGGCATATTAGGGGTATCCTAATTCCAAAACATTTCGATTATTAAGAAGCCACTAACAGATTCACTCTTAATATCGTATTGATCTAACCCAAATAGTGAAGTAAATGTCACAATCCACTTACTAGAAGCTTATATAGTCTGAGTATGTATTGATGTGTTGATTTGGGTCTGCGTTGGAGTCTTTGCTAAGATATTTGTTCTAAAACTCACGTTGGAGCTGGGTTGTATGCGTGTTTTGTATTCTTACTTCTTTCGATGTCAGTTTTTACATTGATGCATATTTGTGTCTAAATAAGGTGAAATATGTTCAAAATTATTTGACTGCTATCAACGGCTTTGCCGTTTCAATCAATGTGGTCCGACTGGTCACTTCTCCGGTCGTACTCACGGGTATTTCACATCCAATTATCAATTAAAGAATTCATTCCTTTCTTGTCCTTACAGTAAAGATGAAGATTCGATTTGGAATGAGTGAGAGAGTAAAGACCTCGGGCCCACCCCGCAACTTCAAATAACAGGTGTAAATTCACTAAATTACTTATGTTTGACTATGAATGGCTAGATAGATGCGCAATTAAACATCAAGCCCTTCTCGCAAAGTATATATATATATATATATATATATATATATATATATATATATATACATATATATACATATATATATATATATATATATATGTATATATATATATATATATATATATATATATATATATATATTTATATATACTTGCAATATCGCCTATGAATGAATACATCCCGAACACTGTTTTATAAAAAGTTAAATTTTCTTCTAAATCAGACATTACAAAATCATAACGGATATTATCAGGTGTTTTTGAAGCTGTTGCCAATAAGTTTCCGTCCAAAAATGAGTACACCCGCACGAAAAATGCTGTAGAGTTTGGTAATGAATAATACCTGATGATATCTATTGTAATGGTGTAATGTTCCACTAGAAATAATCAAATAATCATAAAATGTCTGGTTTAGAAGAGAAATAACTTTCTATAAAGAAAATGGTATGTGTTCATTCATGGGCGAAACCGTACATTCATATATATATATATATATATATATATATATATATATATATATATATATATATATATATATATATATATATGAGGGTATTAGCATAATGAACATACATAAGGTGTCTATCTATATTTTATTCCAAACAAAAATAGACAGAGACTTCACGGACACCTTGTATGTGTGCACGTACGTTTAGTAAATTCTATACGTATTCCATGTATGATTTTAAATATATATATTTACTACACTATGATTTATTATATATATATATACATATATATATATATATATATATATATATATATATATATATATATATATATATATATATATATATATATATATATATATCTGTCACTCCAGGTAAAATTATGATCATATACCCGATTGACAATTTTGGGTGTTTGGAAAATAATCACGTATTTTCGAAAGGGAGATAATAACAACTGCCAGTGAAGTTTAATCGAATACTATCTATCAATAATGTAATCATCATCACTATCAGTGACAGCAGTCCTACGGGAAGGCAAATTTCCAATTTCTCTTTGAAAAATTTTGCGTTTTTTAAAAAGTTTTCTAAAGTCTATCCTCCATGGAATAAAACTTCACTATACATTATGATCGACACACTGTCGGACAGAAGAGATATTGCAAGACATAAGGACGTTTTATTCGCACCCTTTAATCCTGGTCTTGCTCAAATTAGTTGGCTTATAATTTGTTCCAGTGAAATACGTAATTTCTTTGCGAACACCCTGTAATAAATGACTGATATACGATGGAACAGTGTTCTTTTTCTCTGTACGAATATATACAACTAATCATTACATATATATATATATATATATATATATATATATATATATATATATATAACTGAATGTTTCGTTTTCCTACACATGCACACATACGTGTATATATAAATATATGCGTATATAAGTATATGCTATTTTAAATATATGGAAACAAGTATGTACACATAGCTGTATGTGACTGCAATTGTCAAATTTTTATGGGGAAATATTTTATAATTTTGATATCTTATATCGTCAACAATTTTTATATAATCACATTTCCTTAAAGTGTAAACGCATTCACGTTTACGTCTGGTTGGTGTGAGATATCCTTTTCTTTTGTGAATATGTATAAATATATATATATATACACCCGATTGAAATAAATAAATAAGTCATATACAATGAGGTTTTCTGTGGCAATTAAAACGTCAGTATTGCGTGGTCCCTGGGTGAATATCTTAGATATTATCCTGGGGAACTTTCAAATATATTATTAAAATATACAATGCTAGTATGAGTCACCAGAAAAGTGAAAGAGGAGAGTCGGAAAGTTCAATTGATTACATACAAGGAACGGTTATATTCACTGTCTAAAATTTTGATAAGGATCATAAACACCTAAAGAGTTGTGCAGAAGGTGATACTCATTGTTGCTATTTTGTTGTCTCCACAACCTTTCGACCAATCCATTCCACAGCCATCTTCAAGCATATCCATATATAAAGAGTAGGATTCTCTCTTTTTGGTAGAGACAAGTCATTAAAAAAAAAAAAAAAAATCATTTGTCTTTTTAAAATTTTCTTTTCAATTTTTTTGATTCGGAATCTCCGAGTCCATGGAGACGGATACCAAATCTTCTGTAACATATAACCCCGTTTCCTTTGTTTCATATTAATATTTTAAAATCAGCTCCTTGTTTTAATTTCATGAATATCCATCCATCTCTAAAAACATAATCTCTCCCGTCTATAAATTTGAGAATAGTCATTATCATTGAACGAGTTCTTCGAACTATAGAACTAATTCTTCATATTTCGGGTGTTCCACATAGTTTCAGCCGGTTCATTCTACGATCTTCTTCAAGTGTACTATTTGTATGCAAAGAGAAAGACAGAGAAAATCATTTTCCGGTAATGTCAAGTAAAGGTAGGAAACATAAAAAAAAGATTGTTATCAACAACGTTTCGAACGTAGCTTACAGACGTTATTAAACTTCTTTCTTGGATTGACAAAATACTTCCATACTATGTTCCTGTTGGGTAGCGAAAGCAAAATCTAGTTAATATCCTCTCAGTGGTCTGACTTGAATATTTAGTTGATAGGTACGTGTACGTTGCTTTTTTGAGAAACGTGTTGAAAGTATCTGCAACCTACGTTAGAAGCTTAGCTGATAACAAAAAAAAATCTGTTTTCAATCGTTACATAGCACTACTGGGGTAAAGTCCCTCTCACAGGTAGTAAACCTGAGGAAGGCCGTAGAAGCAACCGACCGAAACAGTGTAGGAATAACAAGAGTTGCAAAAAAAGATTGTCAGAAAATCTCTTCAAATGTAATCTCTTCTGGTTCTTCTTAGCATGTGGTATGACCCATTTTTGTTTTGCTGCATCTCGACCTGTCAGCTACTAAAATCTTACAGGTCTCCTCTCTATATCTGATCAAGCCTTTTTTTTTCTCGATTGAATGCTGTTTTAAACATTGGTCGTACTTGAATTATTGCTGTGGTCATTTATATTGGTGGTAGTAGTGGTGGTGGTGGTTGTAGTTGTAGTAGTGGCGCTGATACTGTTGGTGTTTGGGCCATTGTTTTGGGTGGCTGTGATAAGTTTCAGCTTCAACCAGCCTGGTCTTTGCGGGCAGCAATTACAAAACGTCTTCACAAAGGTATTCCGAAATTGACGACTCATGCTACAGTAAAGCACAAAGTTGATCGCATTGTTTAGCAGAGCCATTATGTCCAGCATGTCCCCGAGGGGCATGTACACGCACAGAAAGAAAGTATCTATAACGCTACTGAGAAGAGTGAGGATACCCTGGGGTAGCTCAGTGAGTAGAAAAAGCACAACCACAGCTAGCAGCATTCCGGTGGTTCGGTTGTGCTCCCCATGACGGTCGGACTCGTCTTTGCGTCCCTGGCTCTTCAATTTCAGCCGTTTCTTGTACGCCCTGTGCATCACGATAATCAGCATTATCGTGAGGATGGTGAGGGTAACGCAAGGAATCAGTTTGATCAGGATCGCCTGGACCCAGTAATTGATGTTGTGTACCACGTGGGCGAACGTCCACTGGCTGACACCGATTCTGTAAGTCATCTCTTTGACTTGTATGGATGGACCCTGACCGAGGTTGTGGTCACCGATCATCCCAGTCCGGTTCTCGTACGTTTGGGTGATTTCGATTTCGTCAATCACGTTGAGAATGAAATTTGGAATGCAGACTATGACGGTGCAAATATGGACGACAACGATAGTCTGCTTGGAGCGCCTCAGATTGCACAGCTGCAGGCCTTTCACCGGGTAGCAGATGTAGATGTAACGGAAGATAGCTAATGCAATGGTTAGACCAATAGCAATGGTATGCGTCACGATAGTGAAGTTGGCATGAAAAAGGAGGAGGACAATCCAGCCGTAACTGCGTGTGCTCAGACGAGGAATGTCCGTGTCTCGGAGTATGTAGAAGTGTAGGGCGAACGGGAAATAAGAAGTCATGGTCAGCATGTCTGCCACGGCCAACCAAGTAAGGATGAGATTTGTGGATGAGACCATGTTCCGGCGAGTCAGACATACAATGTTGGCCAAGTTGGCCGCAAAACCGAAGAGACAGACTATTGCACTGACATAACCGTGGATGTTGGCATATCGTTCGCTGAAGTCAGAAAGACCTTCCACAGAGCTTCTTTGGAGAAGGTCGTCCTCGGTCAGATTACAGTTATTTGGCATCGTCGCCATGATGATAGGTTTTCCCCTTTTTACCTTGGAGGTAAATCTACGGAAAGAGTCCTTACTGAGCTTGAGTCGAGTGTTTTCCCGTGATTCTTTAGAACAATGATTCGCAACTTGTGTGCTGCGACATAATAATTTACAGCAACTATTTTTCAAGTGTGCTGTGTAATTTTCTCGAAGTATGCAGGCATGTATCAAAAGCTTTGAAAGTGTCCAATAGATAATTTCTGGGGTCTCTTCAATTTATGAAAGGAATATGTACGAATATCAGTAAGCTGATATCAAAGTTACGTTCATCGACAACGGAAAAATCTCCGCCTTATTCACTGTAATTTTGTTGTTGGTGTATCGGTGTAAGTCAAAAGTATTTCTTAGTCTTCCGTCCTACGATAGAAGATGGAAACCTCTTAGAAAGATGTGCGTGGTGGTCCTGATTAGGGAACCAAGTATTTATTTGTATTATTTTATTCGGCAATCACTTTGCGTGAATGATGAAAAAAAAGTATGAGGACGAATAAGTAAGACGATGTGAATTCTATTACTTTGAATGTACTTGTGTGTGCAAATTCATATCTATTTGCTTTCGAAAAAAAAATTCTGTTTTGATGGAGCACATACGTCAATAAGTAAACGTTGTCAGTGATAATATTAACCGAATTCCAGCGATTAAGTTTTTGACCATTGAAGAATTCTAAAAGATTATCCTGGCTTTTTCAGAGAGAAAATTAGTTAAGGTTGAGTGGCTGCCCTGTCCACTAATAACTTTTTTTGCTGTAGATGACATTCGGTGATCAATTTTGAGAAAAGATGGCCACCACTTTTCAACCAAGGGATGGAATTTACCTCCCTGTGGAGAGTTCTTCATTGAATTCTTGGCCTTTTTTTTTTCAAGGTGGTGATCCAACGGAGAACCCCATGGGAAAAGATCGGAGATTTAATTTCCTCTCGACCTGGAAAGAAAAAAAGAAACGAAATTAAATGGAGAGTCGATAGAATAATTTAATTATTAACAAAATGAAAGAATAACTATGTATAAGGTAAAATACCGACACACACATAATGCAACAAACAAACACACACACACACACACACACACACACACACACGCATATCAATGTATCACATTGACCCCAGAACACATTCTTTGTAAATAAAACCTCAGGATCTAGTTATGAAAAGGAAGCTGCTGCAGCAATCACCATAAGCCCAAAGATGAAGAAAATACTTTCCAACCTCCTTCCATGATAACAGCAATTGCTTCACTTTCTGCCACGTCTCAACATTAAATCATCTGCCCCATCATTTTTTTCTTGCTAAGTGTCTCCATTTTTGTTCCATCCTAGAACCTTTTCGGATCCATGTCAATCGTTGTCTATCTCTTGAAGTTATCTCTAGCATTGCTCTGTCCATGGCTCTCTTGGTTATTCTAAATGGCTTTTCAGTTCGTTTACTTAATACCCATGTTTGGAATCCGTAAGTCATTCTACATAATATGCATTCATTGTATACTTAACGCTTCATATGCATTGGCCTGGTGCTTTCCAATATGTCTTTATTCATACTGATTGCTTACACGTCTTTATATTGCATTTTAATTGTTATTCTCTAACTTTATTAGTCGGCCTAGTTAAACGTATTTCTTTTGGTATCTTTTGGAACCGTATCATTGAACATAAATTTTGTCTTCGTTCCGTTCATCTTTAACCCTACTTTTTCGACACTTTCCCTATTTAGATTACTCAACATGCTAAATGATCAATCCGATGCTCCTGTTGTCATAGAAACATCGGTGATTTAAATATTAAATATTCCTCACTAGTTTTCCGAAAAGTGCTTCCAAGGATCACTGTGAAAACTTTATACTGTACTCTACCCCCTTATCCCACCCTCTTTCTGATATTTTTCTTATTTTCATGCTTTTGCAGTAGAATAATTGCAGTGCCGTTTTCGTATATCTTCTGAATGACTTGTATGCAATGATCGCTTACACTTTATTCTTGCATTGAATTGAAAACTGTGCGAGTTAAATACTTTTTTCATAATTTACAAAGGCTACATTAGTTGTATTATGACGATTTTTTGTATAACTGATTTATTGTTTGTAGCTGGTATATTCTTTAATAACGCCTCCTGAGACCTGAATACTCACGTGGTTGATTTTTATTTAGAGTGCCTCTCAGCCCATTTGGATTTTGTGAAAAGTTGATATACGTAAGTTAGTGTGATAGTGCGGTAGTTGTCGAGGTAAATATTGGTAAATATTTCAGCAATTGGTACTTTGTAAGGTGGTCTATCTGAAGTGTTGGGTTTGCACCTTTTGAAAATCCACAATTGCTGCTATCATTATTGGATCTCCATAAATTGTGTGAGAGGCATAAACAAAATCAATGATTCTTTTGTTGTTGCTCTTCTTGTAGGTATACAATCAAAACTGTCATCATGAGTTTCTTAAATTTCTACGTTGGTCTGGCTGACTCTCTATGTATCAGGCATACAGGCTGCACCAGTGGAATTAGGAGGTTGAGCATTTCTTTTTACCCCCGTCGAGAGGACAATTGATCTTGGTCACATGTCGATTTCTGATGATTGACTTACTAGACCTGTAATCTTTACGTTTCACTTTCAATAATCTTTTTAGCGACTAAAATGTCCCTTGAGTAGGTTTTTAAGTTGAGTTCGATTTGTGATGTAAGTTTATACTAAATTGCAACGTCCCACGGAGAGATCAGAAGACAGCAAAGTAAATTAGAAGTAAGGCTTGAATCTGAGATATCATAAAATCCATTAGAAAATTCAAATGGCATAGGGCTGGTCTCGTTGCAAGGATGTCAGACATCCGCCGGACATCGAGAATATGGACATACGTATAATTGTGACCGACAAAAAAGTAAGATGGCATGACGAGCAAGACAAATTCAGAAAATACGTGCTTCGCAACACCCATGGTAGAGAGGTCTGGTGAATGGAAGTTCTATGTCAACGATAAACGCTAAAAGTCTGACTTTTGGTAAACATCCGCGTTTTCTATTCATTGAATTAACATGATTTAATTTCAGACGAGAGAGAATGTTTTGTCAAAAATGAAAAACTGTTACCTAGTGTTTTTTCCCCAGGGGGAGAAATGTAGAAGGAGCATAAGAGAGAGAGAGAGAGAGAGAGAGAGAGAGAGAGAGAGAGAGAGAGAGAGAGAGAGAGAGAGATGAAGGATGAGGGGGGAAGGGGGAAGGAATATAATATAAGAGAGAGAAGCTGAAGGAGAGGGGAGGAAAAGAATGCAAAACAAAAGAAGGAAAGATGAGAATGGGGGAGGAATGGAACATAAAGAGAGAGATGATGAATGATGAGGAGAGTGGAGAGTTCATTAGGATTTAGAGAAGAAGTAGAATAAATATAGAAAAATGGTAGAAAGTATGATTTCAGTAAGTCATTTGAGTCGTCGGGGAGAAGAAAAGAATGGAAGGAGGAGGAGAAGAAAAATGGAAGGAGGAGAAGACGACAGAGTGGAAGGAGTAGGAAAAGAAAGATTGGGACGAGGGGGAAGAAGAAGAATAGAAGAAGGAGGAGAAAAACAATGGATAGAGGAGAAGAAATGATGGAAGGATGAGGAAAACAAAGAATAGAAGGAGGAAGAGAAGAAAGAAAAGAAGAATAAGGCGAATAAAGAATGGAAAGAGAGAGAGAGAATAAAAAGTTGAGGAGGAGAAATAAGAGGGAAAAGAAAAAAGAAGAAATATGGAAGGAGAGAAAAGAAGATAGGAAGAGAAAGAAAGCGGAGAGGGAGAAAGAAGACGGGAGAATAAGAAAGAAAAAGGAAGGAAAGAGAAGAAAAGAGAAAAAGACATGAAGACAAGATATGGGGGTAAAAGAAGAGAGAAGGAAAAGAAAGAAGAATGAAGGAGAAAAAAGACATTGAAGACAGAAGGAGAAGAAGGGAAGAGAATGAAGAAGGAGATGAACGACCGAGAAGAAGAAAAACGGAGACGGAGAGGAAAAACAGAAAAATAGTCCAGGCAAAGATGGGGGAACGATTTCACAGCAAAAATTAAATGTAAGAACAACAACCAAAAATGGAGAAAAACTCCCTGAGAACAAAAGATATAAATGACTATGTTACCACTATTACTACTATTACTAGTTACAAATCATTATAAAAGTCGACAATTAATGACCCTGCATAAAGCCGTACTCGCTCCAGCAATGACGTCAATAGACTTCATGTGCAGAGAAACAATAAAAAAACCTTGCCTCCCATATCCAAGGAATATTTACCGATTCTCTCACCAGATTGGTCATTCATGAGAAGAAGCGATGTTTATGACTCAAGTTTAGTCCTAAATCTCTGAGCATAAACAAACCCCACCAAAGTTAAGGTTCGTGTTTTCCGATCGATTATCAACTTTTCGAAAAAAAATGTCATTTCCCAAAGGAGAACTATACCATTTCCAGTCAAAAATATGAGCGAGCAAATAGAAAAAAAAACATCACTCGCTCTTTAAAAAAAAAAAAAAAATTTGATCACTCGATTCAAGAAATAAAGGTGCCACACAAATGGAGGTACAGGGCTGAAAATCCGAGTATTTACTCCTTATTATGTCCAAAATAACTTTATACATTTAAAATTCCGCCTGAGCAGGTTTTTAGAGTGTATGAAGGGGTTAATTTGCAATGTAAGTTTATGCTGAATTGACCCTTTAGTTTATATCCAGCCGTATTCTCGATTTTTTTTCAAAACTATGACATTTTTTGTGATCATTACCTAACAAAAGGCGAAAGAAGTAACTTATTCATTGATTACCAACTTTTCCAACTTTCTTATTAATCTCCTCCCAAATGACATACTGATAAAAGACGTTGGTCAGGAGACGGTTTCTATTTAGTGACTAACTTTTTTACTCTTTCTTTGACAATTTCTCACTCCCATTTTGTTTCACTTTTTAATGATCTCAACCACCTATGTTTTCAACCATCCTCACTTTTTTAAAAGAAATATAAAGGAAAAATAGTATTGGTTATTTTTGTTCCCATTGTTAAAAAATGGACTTGTCTGAAATTTGCAAGAACTTTATGCAAAGTTGTAAATAAATTAAGAAAAAATAAACGAAGACGTATTATAACTGAATTTGAAATAATTTTTTGTGAAACGAAGTGAATCTTTGATATTGATGTAGGCGTATTCGTTTCTATAAAAAAAAGTGTCCGTTGCAAATTGATGCATACCTTATACACAGATCTAGAAATTAGAAAAATCTTCATGCAAAAAGGACAAAATCCAACAGATGTTATAGACACAGAGAAAAGAACAGGATAATTGTATTTTGTTAAAGGAGAAAAATACAGTTAAAATCATCAAAATAGAAATTAAGTTCGTGAATACCGATGCAAACAAAATAATAAAAAGGGAACAAATTATCCTGGTATAAACAAATCGTTTGCTACCTCAAGAAATACTTGTTAAAAGGCGAACTTAATAGTCCTAGTCTCAGTCCTAGCTGAGCGACGCTTTAGGAATGCAAGTGTTCAACTGCACGTCTAATTATTTTATTTCATCGTTTTCTGCTTGTCTCTCTCCACCACTCCCATTTCCTTTTATTTTTTAAAATTTTTTTACAGCCACCCTTATTTACAACAATTCTTATTTTCTTTGTAAGGGGAGAAATTGCATCGGTTATCTCCGCTCCTATTGTTAAAACATGGATGATAGAAAACTCTCTCCAACGTTCCAACCAGATGAAGACCTTTCGGCAAATATTCTGCAGGATTTGAATAATGTTTGAAACTTTAGCTGATTACGTCGAAGACTGATTATTGCAATTATTACCAATAAAAATTCTTTGAAAAACAAAAAACTAATTATGAAAAGGAAAAAAAAGAAAGGGTTTGTTGACATGAAATGTAATCGGGGGTTGGAGTGGGAGAAAATGATATTGATTCGAACGGGAAGAGAAAGTGATGGATATCATTTGAAAGCTGTGGAAAAATGAAAGAGAAAGAGAGAGAGAGAGAGAGGGGGGAGAAAGAGGGAAAGGAGAAGAAAAAAGATCATTTCTCAAGCAAGAGGGAAATCAAGGTTTCTAGGTTTTAACTTCAAAGATCGTTGCGATCACCAACAGATGGCGATATAAAATAAGCGATGTGCCAGGAAATGATTAGAAAAATAGAAATTTATTCGAAAAAATACAAAATTGGAAACAACCTATAAAAAAATAGAGAAATCCAATCCGAGATCATCCAATCGGCGTCTAAGCGACCAGAAAGTGCAATTTAGATTTAAAAAAAAAAGCTACAAAACGACTAACAAAGAAGACAAAATTACAATCGTCAAAATCCACTGTGGTCTGGATTTTGTAACGCATCATCGTTTGGTATTTAAAAGAATTCTATCTAAAAGTGCATTCGAATGCAAAGATCATCAAAACAAGGATGCCAACAGAAATCTAACATTTCTCTTTTCTTTTTTATTCGTTTTTTTCCCCATTTCATCGCTCTTTTCTGGCCGTTTTCTTATTCCCATTCTCTTCCATTTTTTTCTTGTTGCTGCAGATGCTGTGAAACTCTAGTCCTAGCTGGAGTCGTATGAGACCCCCTCACCGACTGAGCTAAACTGATATGTCTTACATTTACGAATTCATTTATTATATGTACAGTACACGAGTTCAAGTGCAAGAGAAATACTTGTTTTCAACTATTCCCAGAGAGAGAGAGAGAGAGAGAGAGAGAGAGAGAGAGAGAGAGAGAGAGAGAGAGAGAGAGAGAGAGAGAAGGACTTTGGGAACTGACGAGAAATATCGAGATTTCCATGCTTTGACAGGAAGTTGCCAAGAACACACCATAAGCGAAAGACCAAGAAAAACTTTTCCCTAAAACATTTTTTGCTAACGATTTCGAAAAAAAAAAATGATCAAATGAAATCTTGGATCATTCGATCAGCCTCTAAGTGGTCTAAAAGTGCCAATTTCAATTACTCCAGAACAAATAAAATGAATCTTCGAATGAAACTCTCCTGTGATTTCTCTGTGTTGCAAATCCAATATCATCTGTCATTTGAGGGAACTTGATATTTTCAACCATTGTTTATCATTTCTTAAATTTAAGATGGGAATTGCATTGATTACGTCAACGTTACTGTTAAAAAATGAACGGCAAAAATCTTCTGTAAAGCATTTTGGAAAATACCTGCCTTTGCTGCAAAATTTGTATGATGACACCTAGAGATAATTATTTTAAAGGTAACAATTAACGAATCATGAAAATCAAAAGAATAATAGAATGCAAAAAGAAAGTCAAATAGAACCAGAATCATTCAATTTGTTTAAGTGGTCTAAAAGTGCCAATTTCGTTGACTCTAGAACAAATAGGAAACAGTAAACGATCCTTCAAATGAAAATCTCCTGTGATTTCTCTGTTTTGAAAATGAAACATCATTTGGCATTTGTAAGAATTTGATCTACATCCGTAAAGGAATGTATGGATCAATAAAACAGGGTTGGCAACTGGATTCGATCTGACATTTCTTCAGGTCTTCTCTACATCCCATTGATTTCTTTTAGCCACATCACAATCCTATTTCGCTCAATATATATATATATATATATATATATATATATATATTTTTTTTTTTTTCACTGATATCCATATTTCTAACCATCCTCAGTTATTTTTGAAATTTTTGGTTGAAATTGCACTAATCATTATTGTTATTACTGGATGAAGACGAAAAACTGATGCAACGCTTTAACCAGCAGGGGGCATTTTTGCGAATACCTGCTATGCTGTGAAATATATTTAATAACGAAAATTTTAGGTGAATATTTTGAAAGTAACGATTATCGAACCATAAGAATTTGGAGAATAATGAAAAAAATGGAAAAAAGAGAGAATAGTCCCTTGACATGAAAATCAATTCGATGGGAGATATTGCCAATATCTAAAAGATTTGTTTTTTTCTTTTTTTTTTTCTTTTTTACTGCCTTTCCAATATCGTCGCAGTTTTGACATGTAGTTTACTTTTATTAATAGTTATAATTTTGACTTGAGAGAAAATGGAGGAAAAAAAGATCTTGGAAGCGGAGGGGGAAAGATAAGTCCGGAGGAAAATCGAGTTTTGACATTGAAGCTCACTACTAACGCAGAAAAAAAAACAAAAAACAAAGCAGAAACAAAAGCAGGATATGAAACGAGCAATGCATCATGATAAAAAATATTCTAAAACGAATTTTTCAAACGATTTCAGAAAACCAAATAAAAATCAAATCTAATATCAATTGATCGGCGTCTAAACGGCCTGAAGGTGCCAATTTTTTCGTCTCAAAAAGAAATTACAAAGATAAAGATCCCCTATGATTTCTACTCTGTCGTGTAACATCTTTGACATTTGCAGGAATTATATCTGAAAATGTGAATAAATGCAAAGATCAACAAAGTAGCGATACTGACTGAATTTGATCTGAAATTTGGTTTAGTTTTTTATTTCTATTTTATTGTTTTTTGCTCGCTGCTTCCTTTTCATTTCATTCTCTTTTACAGCCACAGACGTTTTAACCCTCTTTAAAATGTATAAATCAATATGAATAGATAAATACATTGTTCAGAATGTATTTATCTATTCATATTGATAAATCGATATTTATTTACATACAGATGCTTCCATAGGGAGATTGAATAGACACAGATTCGGAGGAGCTAGTTTCTGTCACTGTAAGTCGTGGCTTGATCCTCGAGTAAAAGTGCGTCGAAAAAGCATTAGTGTGATGACACAGCAGAAAAAAAAAAGAGTGGGGGAAAGCGAAAGTGAAAGTGATCGAAAGTGAAAGTAGACGAAAAAATGAATTATTGTAGGAATTGACGTACAATCAGATTCTGCATGTTATTTACAGGTAGCGTCATATCGCTGTTATAATGTCTTGAAAAGGGTTTGAGATCATTGCAAACACCTACAGGTAAGTGAATAAAATAAGTGATGCTTAAAAACCCTAGATAAATGAATAATTATTAAAGACGGTTCTTGTAAAACGATTAAGAAAAAAACAAACAGAAAAAAAAATGCAGTTTCAAAATCAGTCCAAAGCCCAAACTTTGATTCCAGAACAATTAACAAAGAATGAAAAATACACTAATAAATATTCCCTGGGACTTCTACTTCACAATGCAAAATCATTTGAAATTTGCTAAAGTTTGATCTAAAAGAGTAAGAATGAAAACAAAAAGTAAAGAATGATGACAACTGAATTCGATCTAACATTTTCTTCGGTTCAAATATGCTTTTTGCTTGCAATTTCATCGCAATTTAAAAAAAAAACCCACTATGTTTCACACCCCTCCAAGAATGCATAAATTAATATGAATAGATAAATGAATTCTGAGGGAGAAACATAGAAAAATCGACTCTACGTAAAAACATAATCTTCTCTCTGAAAAAAAAGGGTAAATGAATAAAAAAACAAGAAGAAGACCAGATTCAAAAAGTGCCAACACGATTATGATTTTTGGTCGTGGCATAACCCCCGAAAGGGGATACATCTCTACGATAACATATGAAGAAGAAGGGAGGGAACTAGAAAGTGAAAGTAAGTATGATTCTAGAATAAAAGAAAAAAAGGGCAGGGTTAGATGTGCAATAAGAGTTCTAATGTCATTCACAGGTTGATAGACACATGTCAGAATACCAATCAATCGATACTTCAGGTAATAAACAAAATGATTATTCAAAAATTGATTCATGCCAGTAATCTCAGGAAAGAGTCAAAATCTCAAATTCAAGACCATTCGGTTGGCGTCTAATCAGTCTGAAAGTGTCGTATTGATTTGAATGCAGAACGATAAAAAGAAGAACATACATAAATAAAAATCTCCCGTGATTTCTGTTTTGAAATTTGCAAGAATTTCATCTAAAAGTTCAAATGAACGTGAAGATAAGAGACAACTGGGATGGCTACTCAAATCCATATAATATTCTCTTTGGGGCTTTAAAAATTTTATTTCGTCGTTTCGTGTTTGCCACTATCTTGCAAAGTTCGTTCCCGTTGTTACTATCTAACAGCCAACTAGGTTTTAAACCCCTTTAGAAAGCATAAAACAATAGGGATACATAGATAAATCTGGAGGGAGGAACATTGGCAAATCTGTAAAAACAGATGCTTCTCTTTGGAGAAGCAATAGATAAATAAACAAGAAATAACAAGACGAAGACCAAATTCAGACGTGCTAACGTCATGATGGTCTTCTTTCCTATTGGTTCTGATGTGATCCTCTGGGACAAAATAAATTATCGAATAGGCAAAAGTGGGGGAAAGCAAAAGTTGAAGTAGACAAAAGTGAAATTGTCAGAAAATGAAATTATGGCGTCTATTTAGAGCCTACATGTTATCCAGGTTGAAAGCCAAGATTCCTTAGGTTAAATGCTGGGAATCGCCTCTCACGAAAAGAGTCGCTACTGTAAAATAATCGATGCATCAGGAAATAATTCATATTCAAAACCATCGAACGACATTAAAGAATGGAAATAAAATCGAATTTCAAGATCTTTCAATATTAAGATGTCTGAAACTGCAGATATTCTTCACTCCAAAATGAATGATGAAGCGTAAAGGTTCACTCATAAGAATGTATCATCTTTTAACATTTGAAAGAATTCAATCCAAAAGTGTAAATAAATATGAAGTGAAAAGGAAAAAGAATAGCAACTGAATTTGAAAAAATTTCTCAATTTTTTTATTGCTTTCTACCGGCTACTCCCTCGTCCTCATTCCATTCCATCCTTTACAGCTGGCCATGTTTTCAACCATCTTTTTTTTTTAATATAAGAGGATAAATAGCATAAGTCATTTTTACTCATACTGTTAAAACCTGAAGGATAGAAAATTGATACAACGTTTCAACCAGATGAAGCAGAGTTCGCGCAATGAAAACCTTTGCTGACCATTCTGTAAATAACAACTGAATAATCATAAAAAGGAAGAGAGTTTGCCATCACAGTCAATAACAGAACAAACGTTGCATTAAAAATTGAAATCGTATAAAAAAATTCAGACGTCAGAATAGATTCTACTGATGGTTGGCGTTTCACCCTGGAAAAATAGACATAGAAACATCTAAATTCTAGAGAAACTGTCATTAATAAAGTATACCCTTCAAAATGAGGCCATCAAGAGCTTAAATTTTTTTTCCAAAAATGAAAAATAGATTAGTTTAAAATATGGTCTAGTACTGTACTGATGCCAATTTTCAAGCCTTTAAATAAAGGTATGTAGAAAAAACAGTATGGATAGGAGCGCTGTAACACAGTAATACACCCACATCTAAAAAGAATTGAACTTTTTGTCAACCTTGGTGGCTAAAGTCGATCAATAATGAAGAGAAAAGAGGAAAGGAAACATATTATCTTGATGGGAAAACCATTGG
Source organism: Thysanoteuthis rhombus (assembly GCA_963457665.1). NCBI lineage: Eukaryota > Metazoa > Mollusca > Cephalopoda > Oegopsida > Thysanoteuthidae > Thysanoteuthis > Thysanoteuthis major. The sequence goes on along the minus strand of OY735219.1, from coordinate 20,128,851 downwards.
AACGAAGACGATATGAAAGAGATTTTCAAGTGTCTTTTATTGTTCAGTTTTGAATTTTGATGCAACACTTTATTTCCTACTAAAGGCGGCTCTTATGCTTATGGAGGGAAGAGGAAGATAGCGAGGAAGAAATAAAGGAAGAGACATAGAGAAAGCTTCAGAGAAATAAAGCTTTATAGAAAAAAACTGTATAACTCTTGGAATGCAAAGAAGAGAGCGGGAGAGAGAGAGACAGAGAGAGAGAGGGAGAGAGAGGGGGGATATTGCTTTGAAGGAGAGGAAAATAAAAGAGGGATGGATATTGATGTAAAGATAGGACAGAAAGTGAGAGAGGAGGGGAGGAATGGATATCAATTGGAGAGTGAGAAACAAAGGGATTAGGGGTTCAGAAGGCGTTTGGGAGTAAGAACGATATCAATACAGAAGAGAGAAGGGGTGAATGAGTGCAGGAAATAGAGAGGGGAAGAAAAAAAAGAGAAGAAAAAAAGAAAGGAGGGAGAGGAAAATCGAAAGTGTGAAGCTTTGAACATTGGACATCAGATAATGAAGATTCGAGAAATAAATAAATAAACAATCATTTAAAGACGACTTTTGCAAACATCACAGAAAAGTGAGAGAGCTAAGAGGTTATAATTCTTATGAGAAAGATTGGGGGGCGGGGAGAATGAAAAGATCTTAGGAGCCAAAGAAAAGAAATAATTTCTCAGTTCAGAGGAAAATTGAGATTTTTCGTGCTTTGACATTGAAAATCGCCTCAAACGTTGAGAGGCCAGAAAATAAAATAAGCAATGTGTCAAGATGTGTATCTTATTCTAAAGAGAATTTTTCAAACGGTTTCAGATAACCAAACAAAAATCAAATCTAAAATGGTTCAATTGGCATCTAAGTGGTCTAAAAGTGCCAATATCTTTGACTCCAGAACAAAGAATGAAAAATAAGAAATTCGACGGATGGAAATCCCCAGAGATTATTCCGTCTTGTTTAACATTTGCTTGGAAGATCATTTGAAAGTGCAAATAAATATAGAGCCCTACAAAACCAGGATGGCAACTGGAATTCATACAGCATTTTTGCAAACCTTTTTTTTATTTCATTTTATCGATTTTTGCCGGCCCCATTCATTTTTTCACAGCTTTCTACGTATAAAACCATTTTAGAATGAACAATTGATAAATTATGAATAAGACACAAACAAATCGGTGTTTATTTCCGTAAAAACGGGTGCTTCTCTCCTGGATAATGGATACATAGATACATGAAAATATAACAAGAATATATTCATAGATGCCAACACTAATGACTGTTTTTATTCCAGTGAGTCGTGACGTACTCAAAAATCCCCAAGAAAAAAATTTGAAGGAGAAAAAACAATGTGATAATATCCCAAGAAGGAGTCAATGAAAGCGAAAGTTGAAGTTGATTTGAATCGGGCAAAAACGGAAATGACTGGAGTTGACGTTCATTCAGAGTCTGCGTATCATATTCAGGTTGCAAAGTCAGCGTCACAAAGAAAGGAAAATCAAGTTTTTCAGGCTTTGACATTACAGATCTCTGTGAACTCCATGAGACAAGAATATAAAAGAAGTGGCGCGTCAGAAAATATTTTTAAAAAAAATGAAGAAAGAAAAAAGAATCAAATCTCAGATAATGCAATTGGATTCTGCGCAGCCTGGACGTGCGAATTTCTGTGACTCCAAAACGAATTGCCAAGAGTAAAAAATACACAGATGAATATCTCTTGAGATTTCTGCTTTAGCATGCCACATCGTTTGATATCTGAAGGAAGTTGATTTAAAAGTGTAAATAATTGTGAAGACCAACAGAGAGAGAGAGATGACAATTGAATTTGATTTGACATTTGATTCATGTCTTTTTTTTATTCTCTCGTTTTTTCGTTTCTCTCTCTCCTGTCTCTTTTTTACAGCCAACTGTGCTTAAACCTCTCTAGAATACATAAAACAAACAATATGAATAGATAAATAAATTTAGAAGGAGATACATAGACAAATCGATAATCATTTACATAAAAACAGACTCTTCTCCGTGGAAAAATAAATAGATAAATAAATAGAAACATATAAGGAAGAAGGCCAGATTTAAAGGCGCCAATCCCATGACAGTTTTGATTCCAGTAAGTCGTGGTTGGATTTCAAAGAAGATATATGGATGTGGCTAAAATCATTATGGTGATAACAGAGCAAGAAAGAACGCAGGAAAAGGGAAAGTGAAAGTAGACATGTATCCTTGATTGAGAAGAAATGGCGGGAATTGACAAGCATTCCTAGTCTGCGTGTCATTTGGAGATTTGTCACGTCACAACCACAATAAGATGCGATTAGAAAAGGCGATAAAGAAACGAAAAAAGGTAAGAAATGGCGGAAAAGATTTGAGGAAGAAAAGGTGAGCCCTGAGGAAAAGAGAAATGAAGATGTTTGATGACTGAAAAATAAATAAATACAGTGAGAATGGTGGAAAAAGCAATAAAGAAAAAAGAATCGTGGGAGAGGTTAAATTATAGACTGAAAAACATGGGATAAGGAAAAATATTAGAGTTGATTATTTAGGGTGGAACCTAAAAGAACGCAGCACAATTATCAATCTATCACAGTCTGTTAATATCTATCATTCATTCCAGTTTGGCCATAAGTATCAAGGTTTCTATTTATCCCGATCCATTCATATCTATCTATCCCAGTCTGTTCATATCTTTCTATCTCACTCGGTTCATATCTATCTATCTATCTATCTATCTATCTATCTATCTATCTATCTATCTATCTATCTATCTATCTATCTCAGTCCGTTCATATCTGTCTATCCTAGTTTGTTCATATCTAAGTATCCCAATCTGTGCATATCTACCTATCCCAGTCTGACCAAGCTATCTATCAATCTACATCAGTACGTTCATATCTATCCATCCTAATCTTTTTGCATCTATTCACCCCAGTCAGTTCACATCTATCTATCTATCTATCTATCTATCTATCTATCTATCTATCTATTTTCGTTCACAGCCATCTATTTATTTATCCCAGTCTGTTCACATCTATTTATCTATCAATCTATCTATCTTTGTTCATAGATATCTATTTATCCTAATTTGTTCATATCGACCCCAGTCTAATCATTGCAATATACCTATCCCAGTCTTATACATCCCAGTTTGTTTCTATCTATCTATCAATCTATCTATCAATCTATCTATCTATCTATCTATCTATCAGTCACAGTCCGTTCCTATCTATCTACGTATCTATCAGAATCTGTTCATATCTATCTATCTATCGATCGATAAAATTTATCTGCTTCATAAATCTCAGATTGGTTGAAAAACTTTTATAATATTTCTACTTGTTACTTAAATTTTCAAAATGGATGATAAATTCAAATCCAATATGAAAATTTGAAAAGATGAAAGGGAACAAAAAATTCAGCATGTGTACCGAGGATCTTTGTAGCTTATTTCTGTGGAAAAATGCATCCTCAATCACTGAGTATGAAAAATCCGTGTAGATTGTTGCATATGAAATGTCATTGCTATTATAGTGAGATGAAGGATGATACAAACAAAAAAAATGAGAATATTCTATTTAGATATGACCCATTGGAAACAATAACCTTTTCCAACGATTTTCTGATAATAGTATGCCATCTCAATAGAATTCTTCAGGTTTTGTGACTACGGATTCACAGAACGCATTTGAGGATACAAAGTTCAAATTGCTTAAAACGACGATGATCTACTGGGCAAATGTCAGGGGGACATGACAGATGCTACGAGACTTCATATCCAAATTCTCTAAGCTTAGACATTGTCAGATGGGAGGTAGGTGTCTGGAAATGTCACGGGATATTTCATGCAGTTCACGTGGGTCGCATCTTTCCGACCTTTTGATATTAACTATTGCCTTGAGATGACGTGATATGGTCGCAATTCAAGACCCCAAGTCTCCAGACGGTGTTTAGATTGTGGGCCACTGCACTTGATACTTCTTCATAATCAAAAACTGGTTTTTGATTCCTTCAGAGTTTATTATTGGTATCCGTATTTCCAGACCTAAACCTATTTAACCAACGATGAACAGTTCGCGGTGTAGGAATGTTCGCTCAATAATGTTTAGTTGCTGTTATCAGCAACTTGTATAGTTCCAATTTGAAATCATACACGAAAATAAGTCCAACTTCTTTGGTAGACAATATGATTGTTAGGCTCAAAATATTCAATTGTAACGGATTATATCCCAACTTACATCGAATCTTTCATAGAATGCAATTATATTAATAGATGTATCGCGTTTAGCATTATTCTTGATTTTGTCAAAAAATGACATTCCGTATCAACCAAATCTGTTGCCCAAAATGTCAAAATAGGTTTCTTCAGTTTTCAAGTTGGGCCAGCTGGCTGGTTGGCTGGCTAGGTCTGTATGTGTGTATAACGCGTACGGGTTGTACTACTAGAGCTAAAGGGCTGAAATTTTGGCATTTACTCTTTATTATGTCCATTATTTTTCAAATCCCCCCCACGAAAATATTTAACGGGGGTTCGATTAGCAACGTGACTTTATGCTTGACTGATCCCTCGTTTTGTATCCGCTTGTTTTTTTTCTGTTGAAAAGTCAAACCTTTTTTCTTTTCCAATGTCTTAATTGATCATCCCTAACACAGCATGCTGTAAAAATGTTGGTCACGTGACGGTTTCTATTGAGCGTCTAATATTTGTTTAGTCAACATAGTTAGAAGTAAAATAATGTAAAGTTTGATATTTCTTCAGAGTAAGATGTGCCCTTGGACTGTCTAAAGCTACAGTCATCCCTGTTAGGGGTTCATATACCGTATCGCTTCACACTCGGCCCGATTTCGATACATGAATTAAGAAGTGATAAACACCTGAAGTGGTGTCACCAGGTTCACCTATAGCTTGAGAAAGGGATCCGTCATAAGTCCATTGCAGAACGAAGATATTTCCCATCTCTTTCCAATGCGAACATAACTGCACTAAGCTCTGCCGTGTCTAACCAGTAAACCTTTCTATCTTGACTCCCCACCTTGTGTCATGTTGGTTTCTATTGCATTTACTGTCCCCAGGGCACCTATCGGTTAGCCTCTTGCTCCATCTGCTGTCCCTGATTCTCGCTATGCACTCTGTCCCTTCCAGCTCTCGTTGTTTGATCACTTGTACGATATCCTTCATCCTGGTTCTCTCTTACAATGGAATCTTCACCTCAATGTACATAAAACTTGCAAACATCGGTTTGAGAGAGAGAATTAGAGATCAGAATGGCAAAAAGAACTGGAATAATATTCATAAGTTGAAGAGGTTCGTTCTCGCGAGAAGAGTGTTTATTAGCCAACGATCAATGGAGTGATGCCATTTTTGTAAAAATCTGACGCTCGAGAGCCCCGCTTCTGATAAGGTAGGTCTAACGAAATACCACGTTAAAAAGAATTATGGCTGATAGGAAAAGAAAAAGAAAATTAGAATTCCCGACAGCCGACATTCTAAAATCTGAATCTTCTATCTGAAGAGTGATGGGCTGGGTCAGGCTATCTCGTCCTTGACACACCCATGATGAAATTATCTGTAGAGCCCCGACGACCCTGCATTGGAAAAGAGGATAAAGAAAAAAATAATTTATTCTTCTTTAAATAAAAGTCTTTGAAGGTAGATTCTCCCAATTTGTAGTTGACATTTTAATGTTCAACATAATGGAATAACTCTTACCTACCAAGCTTTCCCTCCTCTCTCTTTGTGAGTGTCTCTCTCTGTCTCTATCAAAAGTTTCCATACTGTTAAAAACCACTGTGTCCGAAGTCTTATTGTAACCTTATGTGCTTATTTCAGCTGATATCTACATCAATGTGTAAAGCAATTGAACTTTATTACATCCATACCCACACTAATCAAAACAACACCATTCGTGCACGCGCTTTCTCACACTCAATCCCGCTTCCCTTTCTCGCAGGGAAATTGAAAGGTTTGTGGGCCTGAGCTTTCTAACTTGGATATTCGCCGATAACCTTTGGGTCAATTTATGACTATTCTCCCTAATTACTATCTGATGTTGTGAAGAAAGTACCATTCAAGTATTCATCCCTCTTCAGTGACATATAAATTGGGTGCAGGCGACGCGGAAGGTCATAAAACAATATAATCTTTCAAGAAGGACAGTTGAAGCTTTTGTTTAAGATGCACACCATAATTTCTAAGATGGTTTCTCGAACGCATCTGACAGGTTTTCTTTTTTCCTATTTTTCCTCCCTTTTTCAATTTTTTCGTCCTTTTTTTCCTTTATTTTTAAAAATTTATTCTCATCATTTCTCCCTTCACTTCCCCTTTCCTCTCTATCTTTTCATTCTTTCTTCTTCACTAAATAGCTCTCTGACTTTTTCTCGACCCTTCCTTTCTTTTTCTTTTCTATCTTCTGTTCTTCTTTGATGCTCCCTCCCTCTCACTTTCTCTTTCTGTCTTTCGTTCTTCTTTTCCTTTCTTCCTTTTTTTCTTTTTTTTTTCTACCCTTTGTCTGTTCTTTCTGTTTTTCTCTTTTTCTTTCTCTCTTAATTTCTTTCTTTTTACATTTAACGGAAGGAATATTCTGAAGCACAAAAATGAACAAATGACGTCATTGCTTATATATATATATATATATATATATATATATATATATATATATATATATATATATATATATATATATGCAATGCTCTTCCAACTTCGGAATAGAGCACTCTGGGGAATGGGAAATTATGCATAAAATAAATATATCACTCAAATTCAACCTTACTACCGTGCAGTTTTGTGTAGGGCAGAGGTAAAATGTCAGCCTCTGAGTCTGAAGCGAAGGTTTTGATCTTACCTCGTAGAACTGGATGGGATAATGGATAGTCTATAGCCACACCGAAGAGTTGTAATACAACAAAATAGCTATATATTTGGGATAGATATATGTTATATAACTTCTTTCTACATAAACATTTTTTCATAACTGAATTAACTGCAACATTGGCTTTTGATTTCCTCACAGCAAATCCATACGAAGATGACATTGACTTGTATATTATAGCAATAGAATAGTCGCTCAATAAAAACCGTGAAATGACCAACGTCTTTAAATAGAATACCATGTTGGGGATGATCAATTGAAACAATGTAAAAAGTGCATGATCAAGGAATGTTGCAATACTTGTCTCACTTTTTTTCCATGATCACTGAAAAGTTCGAATTTTCAATTTAAGGGGGGGGGGTTAAAAAACAAAAAAAATGAAGTAGAGATAAAGGAGGGTGAAAGGAAGAAAGAAAAAGAAGAGGGGATAGGAGGAAGAAAGAAAAAGAAGGAAACAAAAGAAGGTGGTGAGAAGGAGTAAAGATAAAGGAGAACGGTGAGAATGAGAAAAGAAGGAGGAAGAGTTCGAGAAAGAGGAAAAAAAGAGGGCGAGAAAGAAGAAACATTAAGATGGATGAGTAAGAAGAAAGAAAAAGTCCAAAAAGGGGAAAAATATAATCTCAATGATATGACACAGTAACATTTATCTTGAATTCTAATTAGATAAATTATTGTGAACCATTGTTAATGTTTGGCTAGAATTCATTCGTACAAATCTTGCATTGATCGAATAGAAATATATCTTTACGACGTGACTATTGACAGTTTCAATACAAAAAGAAATATTCCTATTTTCTCTCTTTTCTTTATTCAAGTTCGTGTAGAGCTTTGTAGATATAGTATCCCAGATATCACATAATATCAACAAGTTATATCCCAGCATTACTATTTTCTGCTATACTCTTTTCCCTCATAGTTTTGGAAAGGCAACCAACAGAAAAATGAGCAAAATGATAAAAAACGGAATGTCAATGCAACGTTTCATTGAGGGTAACAAATACTACACTTCGGTCTTAAATTAATGGCAACAAAAGAGATATTCCGATCGGGACCCCTCTGCTATGATTGTACCATCAACATATGAGATACACCATGAATATTTCCCATTGCTCTAACCTCTGGACCAGTCCAACAAGTGTCTTTCGATTTTGGTTAATATTTAACACGTGAAAAATTTAGTGTTATTTGTATAAAGCTTGAAAATTACATTTCGAAGACGTTCACCAGTTGAATGTTGAAGAAGTGGTCAGCTGGAACCATCTTTTAAAAACAACAAAGATATGGATATAAGACTGAATAAATGATTAACTCTTAAAATCAGGAACAAATTCATCTTGCTCTTAAACACAATAGGTGATTCCAATGCATAGAATAAAGAATCGAACTCTTGCAAAGTGATTATAAAAAGGAAAAAAAAAAAAAAACCCAAAAACTACAAAAACAAGATACATAAATTTGATTAGAAGTGATTCCCTTAGTTTGAAAATCTAAATTTCTAATATGAATTAAATAGTTAAGATCAGGAGGTTACTAATCTCAGAACATAAGCGAATTTGGAAGGTGTAATATTGAATCTTGTAAAAGCTGGTTCTTGTTGGTGGAGCTCTACCTGGAGGAAAATTCTTTCCTATGATGGATGAGATTATATCGACTGGTTGATTTTATTATACAAGTTTTTCGCTTGAAAAAATAGAATAAACAATACCTTATGTTTCTTTTCTCACAGAATATTTATTATGATTCATTCTCAGTTATGAGTCGACTATTATGAATACGTAAAAAACAAGGTCTGGTTAGTCCCTGACTTGAAACCGTCACATGACCGATGTCTTTTGACAAAAATTAGAAAAAAAGGTGATCAATGAATAAGTTACTTTTCTCGCTTTTTATTGTACAATAAAAAAAAACAACGAAAAAAAAACAAAACAAAACGAAACAAAGAAACAAAAACACCCGTGAACATTACTGGATATATATTAAGTGACCCATTCAGTATAAACTCAGCGCGTAAATTGAACCCAGATCTAAAATCATTAGGGAGGGGAGGGATTGAAAAAAGTTTCAATATTCAGCCCTCTAGCTCCACTGGTTTGACCTGTACATTCGAAAACACACACACACACACACATCTGTAGTGTGTGTCTGTTTATATTCTGAGATAGATTGCAAGCAAGACAGCCAAACCTGCTTTAAAACTGAAGGAAGATATATTGACAGTTATGGTCAACAATTTCAAAACAAAGCAATACAGCTTTTATCCAACCCAACTGTACATAGATATCAGGTTGAAAAGAAATCTTCAGTTCACACTCCATGGAATAGCTGACCCACGTGTCCGAGGACACCAACTGCGTTATGACAAAGCCGTGATAAAATTTAGCTATTTCCAAGCTACATGTAACTACCTTTTTTTTTTTTAGCTAGATTATCATATTTTGGTTCACGACCAATTCGTGTTATAATGCAGGCTAGGTTATCTCAAATCGCGTTTAAATGGGGAAGGCATTTGTAATAATTTCTGACAACTATTTTCTATCGTTTTAGATTTCATAGTTGCTTCTTCGTCGTATCTTTACTCAGAACGTCCTTCCGGTGAGTAAATGGCATCGGCCTCAGAAATGAAAAAGAATAAGCTTGAACCTGTATCGCTCTTCCTTGGAAACCAACCTATGTACGACACAGCTTATCGATTAAAGATGTTTCACCAGTACTAACACATCTTTTCCCCGTCGTTCGACGTTTTATTTACGTACACTTGTCATATTATTAGTCATATCATTTTGATTTATTTTCATCGGGTGAAGCATCGTTGACCATCATTTTTTTCTTACTTGTATTTCCTTCCCACACATCTTTTTAACAGTTGCTATTTATTGCACCTTTACAAGGACTGTCACTCTATACCACCGCGTAAACAGCTCAGATTAGAGATCAGTCCGAGTCAAGTTGCGATAAGAAGCAACTATAGAATCTACAGAAGAGAATGCTGGTCAAAAATTAATAATAGTTGAAAATGCTTTATCTGCTAAAAAGATTGAATCAGGATTATTTTACATCACACTGGTGTGTCATACAGGACAACAGACTTATGAGATTTGATCTTATTTGAAAACATAAATCATTATATATAAACAGGCAATTACATTGCACTGAGTTTAGCCGATGGGAAGGTTACTGGCTTTAAAAAAATCCAGATAAATCAATGGTACTCGAGAATCTTGTGTCTGTGCCAGTTTATCCTAGGCTTAGTAAATGTAGTCACGTACAGCAGTGCAATAGTTGAAAGCTATTCATCTATGTAAATAGTATATGGGGACCTCAAAAAGGCTATTTCTGTAAAAGCAAACGAGTTTCCCGATGAGAAGGAAACAACTTGGAATTCTACATGGAAATGCAATACAGATATTTACGGGATTCGCTCACACACGCACACACACACACACACACACACACACACACACTCAAATACACACACAATTGAAGTTTCTAGTCGAATACAAGCATACACAGTATTAAATGATTCCATATTCGAGAACAAGGAACACCTGAGGAAAGCCGGAGGGCATGCAGTCGACACGTTCTGAACAAATGAACAAACTGGTCGAGCAGATTCAGACAAAAGTTGAAAACTAGTATAGAAAAGAATAATGGGGAAGTTGGATCCATATTGGCGCTTCCTCGTTGCCCAGACAAAACATTGGTGAATATCTGTGGCGGTCAGTTAATGAAGTAGGTGCAGATGGAGCGTGATGGCTGGTCAAGAAAATGGTGGCATTGGCTGCTTAAAAACATCTGACAAATACAAAGAAGAGAGATTTAATGGAAAAAAAAATGAAAACGTTTAAAATTGAAAACAGGAATGTTTTTTTAATGTCCTGAAAAAATCACAGTAATTACGTCTTTTGTTTTAGTTAATCAAAATTCACGAAGTGAACAATGAAAATAAGATCATCATAATGTTTAAAATCAAAAACCGGAAGTAAAAGTCTCGTTGACTGGGGTGGAACAGATTCTACATTTTGATCTTAAACTGAGGTCAACAAAACGATCATTCCGATCGGGACCTCACTGCTACAATAGTGCCACCAAATACGTAGTAAATTGTGAATATTTTCTGAATCCGAGCCCAATGCTCTTGCTACGAGTTTAAAACTTCAAATACCTTTCGATGTTGGTTAATAAATCATAAGGAATCTGCTCTTATACAAATAGAAGTTTACGATATCATCTCAAAGGTATGCGCTTGTTGAAGACTTGGAAAATGAGAGGCCGAAACCTTCTATTAAATGCAACAAGGATGAGGAGACAAGTTTGAATAAATCACCACCTCATAAATTCACGAGTTGCTCTGTATCGAGCCTAAAGACAATGGAACCTCCACTGAAAAGAATTAAAAAAACGAACCTATTTTGTAAAATGATTATGAAAAAGAAACAAATAAGTAAAACTGCAAGGGAGATAACCTTGATCGGAAATTATGCTTCTTGATTCAGAATCTATTTTTTAAAATATAGATTTAAGGGTTAAGCGCAGGTGAAACCAAGTCTCAGACCTTTAGACAATTTGAAAGGTGAAATATTGAATCTGGAAAAAGAAAACTATTCCTATAGATGATACTCAGCCAAGAAGAAAGTTATTTTTCCTGGGATGTGTGAAATCGCTTTAATGTAATCGAAATCGAATCAACTGGTTCGTTTGATCGTAGTTTTCCGTTTGAATGAATATAAACAATACCATATGTTTCTTTTTTCCCTAGATATTTGATATGATACATTTTCTGTTTTGAAACAGCCACGCTGAATACAGCAACAACAGATCCGTTAAGTCCAGGAGTAAAGTTTTTTTTTTCTCAAGATGTCGTGTTGAGGATGATCAATTAGAACGTGGGAAAAAAAAGCCGATCAATGAATGTTTCATTTGGAAAGTGTAGATCTCGCTATTTTTGTTCTAGATTAACATTTTTATGGTCTTCATCCACTTTCTAACGCTAACTGCGCTGTAACGGACCGTATTATAACGGGGGAGGCTTATATTAATAATTTCTGACAACCATTTTCTTTAATCTTAGATGTTATGATTGCCTTTTATTGCAACTTTACTCAAAACGTCACTGTATGAGTATAAGCTGTATAGAGACTTGAACTAGCACCCCTTTCCATTAGAAACCTGCTTATGTATGGCACTGTTCGTATTGACTGGGCTACTTGAGCCCTTACATCATTTCTAACACTCGACCTTCGACGTTCGGTGCCATATTTGTATTTGTTTTTCTTTTGCGTACACTATTCTGTTAGTAATATTATCCTGATTTATCTTCTTATCAGATGAAGCATTGTCAACCATTATTAATGTTTGAATTATATTTTCTTTCATCTTATATATTTTATAGGTGCTATTTATTGCCACTTTACTCGGACGGTCATAGAACAGCGGTGCGTAAACATTGCAGATGGGGAATAAGTCCAAGTCAAGTTACGATAAAAATCAACCATAAAATTTATGAGAAAAATGCTGGTCAAAAATTAATAATGATTGATAACGTTTTATCTACTAAAAAATAAATCAGGGTGATATTACTCAATATTGGTGTGTCATACGGGACAGCAGAAGTACGAGATTCGGTCTTTATTAAAAATACAAATTATTATATAGAAACAGGCAATTATATTGCACCGGGTTCAGCTTCTAGAAAGGTCACTGGCTGTGGCAAATCAAGATAAATCAGTGGTACTTAATAGGAGAAAGAAGAGTGGTGGGCGTAATTCAAACGTTCAAAATGAGAAAAGGTATAGATATCACTCCAACAGAAACATATTTGACAATGAACAAAAGAAACAGTAAGATTTATGAAGAACACTGCGAGAAAAACCCCTTTGGAAGAAAACTTCTCTCAAAGAATGATAGACGCCTGGAACTCATTATGATTGCACGATGCGAATATGATGATAATAATAATAATAATAATAATAATAATAATAATAATAATAATAATAATAATAATAATAATAATAATAATAATAATAATAAAAATGAAAACAGTAAATAGCTTTAAAAATAAATCCGACAAATACATCACACATAAAACGTCAGTTTTTATTGCAAATTTATTCGTGTGTTTTTCCACGCTGTTCATGTTTCAAAAACATCAACAGAAAATTCCCCCACCCCACAATGCCTAACCTTCGAGTAGGGTCGATGCAAGGGTTCGTGCACCCTGGATGAATCTTTACTAATACAGTGCGACCTATCTATATCAAATGCACGGGAGAAAAAAACAAAAAATCAGAAGAGTCTTTTGATGCAAATAACTTCAGCAGAAGAGAAATAAAAATACAAATATTTGCATAATTTTTTATTTTCACGTGTTTCAATTTAATTGTGTACTTGTGAAAGAATATCCCGGGTTCAGCAAATGTCGGGGACGTGCTGTGATGCAACAGTTGGAGACCTGTTTCGACAAAAAAACGAAAAAACAAACATTGTAAGTTAGATTCAGGTCTGCGTTTTCTTGCAGGGCCTTGTGTCAGGCAAAGGCAACCATCGTACATGTCTACGAAAGTCGGTTTATGAAGCAGGTACCGGTGAGAAGGAAAGGCGTGGTCGATGCAAATGCCGGCATTTGCAGGTGGTTTCCATACAAAAGGGGGAAGCGAAGGCGGCTTAATCACAATAAATTTATTTTATGGCTTCCACTTAGGGATGATTTACACGATTTGGATTATACCCAAAGATGAGAGCAGTAGGGATACAGAGTTAATTGTTTACGATAATATATATCTGATGGGCACGCACGCACGCACGCACGCACGTACGCACGCATACATTCACACACGTAAATATATACTTATACATACGTAAGCACAAAAATACCCCCATATATATATATATATATATATATATATATATATATATATATATATATATAGTCACCATTATTTATTTATACCCTCTATTCTTGTAATATTGAGCACTCTGTGGATAACAAAAGAAAATGAAAAGACAACAACAGTGAAACACATTATAAATACACACACACACACACACACACACTCACACAAACATATATTAACATAGAACATGTCAAAAATGGTGGGTAACATTTTTGCATAACACTGTAACAAACATACATTTTATGTGTCTTGAAATTTGCAGCGATAAAAGGATAGACTATACTGCATATTCTTAGCTACAAAAACTGGTGGTCGCTCTATATTTGAGGTTGCACTTTTTTGAATAAATAAGTGTATGAACATAAAAAAATTATTCAATGAAATTAAACTGGTCTGGTTAGTCACACATAGAAACTGACAAGTGACCATCATCTTTTGTTTGGGGTGATCAATTGCAAAATTAGAGAAAGGGGTGATCAATGAATAAGTTCCTCATCTCTCATTTTGTTGGGTAGAGATCTCTAAGAACAGTTTAGGCATGTTTTATGGTTCCAAATGATAACATTTCTCGGAATTTTTTTTCTAATAAAATAAAATAAAATTTTTGATTAAAAAAAATCCCAGTAAAATCTTGTTCAGAATTGATCAAGGAGATCAAGAAAGTGGAGTGCACACCCGGCCAAAATCTATGATTACCCCTGCAATCTAAAGAAATAAAAACAGATTTTTTGCTCGTTCAAATGCCTAGGAGCAATACCCTTTTCAAAAAAATAAAATATATATAGAAGTATTGCCCATGGATATTAATGATTACTGCCCAACAAAATAGGAGAGAAATATCACCCTCTTTTCCAAATTTCTAATTGTTCACCCCAACGAGGTACATGAAGATTTCTATTGCGTCACCAGTCAGTAAACTTGAATGATGTTCGTACCTCCTTGAGAGCTGTACAGTGACTTCGCCCAAACTCTTACCAGCCTGCCTTGAGATGATCTTCCAAAACCTAGACTGGATGAAGGAAAGAATCAAGATAGACGGTGAATACCGAAGTAACCTCAGATTCGCTAACGATATCATCTTTTTTTACTGAGAACATTTCTGATCTCCAAAGAATGCTAGACGAACTAAAGGAAAAATGCATGAAGGTTAACCTTCACAGGAACTTCAACAAAACGAATATTATGTACACTAAACATGTTATGGACAAGAACACAATGATAGAAGTCGAAATAGCAGAGCTGAAGAAAGTAAACCTCTACATCTACCGGAGACAAATCTCAATGAAATCCTCAAAAGGAGAAGTAATCAAGCGAAGCATCACACTACATTGGCAAGCTTTTGGTAGAGCAAGCTCAACTTCAAGAACAAGAAAATCGCACTAATCCTATAAGGAAGGGTATACAAGCAATGCATCCCACCATAAACTCCGATGGAGCAGAAACATGGAACCTAATCGAAAGATAGACTGTCAAACTGAGAACGTGCACATGACAGAATCATGCTCAGCCTTACATGCAGAAATCATAAGATAGCACAGTCAATCAGAGAAATGGCAGGATCCCAAGATATCAGACAGAACTCAAATGCCTATGGGCTTGTCATCTTGTGTGAATAGTTGATAGCCGTTGGACAACACGACTCACAACGAGGATCCTCAGAGATCATATGCGACATTGTGACGGACAGGAAGTAAGATGGTATGACGAGCTAACAAATTAAAAAGTACTGACTCTACGATCCCCATAATAGATGGCAAATCAGGGGAGGGGGTCTTTGTGTAACAACGGACGCTAAAAGGCTGTTACTGCTGATGAATCAACTACTTTTTCTTTTTCAAAGAAGTGAATGTACGAATGTAGTACGTAATTTTACCATCACCACTGCTTAATTTATGCGTTGAAAAGAAGCATGTGTTGTTAACGGGGATTCATAATTTCCCTTGGAATGCTAGGTTTATCTATTACCGCTCTCTCTGTCTCTGGTAATATCAAATATTACAAACATAGATAATCTAAAAAAAGTATTAGATTAAGTATTATGAATCATTATTATTACTAAATATTCGTGATTACTATTTACCTCTATCTTAGTTTTGAAAGGGTTGTTTGGTAAAATACTCACTGCGCTCTGAATTACTTTGGGCCACCTTGCTATTTTATGGAAATAGATCTTGTCGTTAATCACGCATACGTTAAGAAGCCTATCTTGAAATGAATTAGCTGGTTAATTTACGATCTGATTCCTCTTTCCCCCTTTTCTTGCTCTCTCTCTCCCACGAGAATATATCGAAGAGATTTTTTTTGAAGAAACCATTAATTTCAATAAAATGCTTTCAGAAGACTATCACGCAAATTTAATGTCTTCAGGCATTCATTTTCTAAAGATTAAAATTCCTAAAAGTCAAAAAAACAACAACAAAAAAAAAAGATCAGGTCTGATAAGTCACCCAATAGAAACCGTCATGAAGCAAATATCTTTTGACTGCATACTGTGTTGCTGGGTGGGTGATCAATTGAAAATTCAAAAAGAAGCGATCAGAATTTCCAAAGAAGTGTAAATACTTGGTAATCGACCAATTTTGCATAAATTTACTTTACATCGTAAATTCACCCTGCCAAAAAGCAGAAAGGAAAACAAAATGACATAATACAAAAACAAGCAAAACTTATTTTATCTCCCAAAACAAAGCAACTTTTTCTATACTTAATAAGAAGTATATGTTTAAATCACCAACTTTATAGTTCTATCAGTTCAGTCGGTGCTGTCGTGACACATGCATACATAAATAACCAGCCAGCCAGCCAGCCAACCTTGAAAACTGAAGAAGTATACGAAGATGATGTTGACAGTTTTCGTTTCGCGGTCTCTAAGATTCCTGGCTGTTCTCATGAAGGTATTATTTTAAAAGTTCAAATGATTTTTTTTCTACTTACACGAGCTGTCAGTCTTTGATTTAGAAGGAATGGAATTTACTTCAATCAAAAATGACATTAAGCAGATAAATACAATAACAATATAATAATATACGTAAAATCGTATCATCGAAGCCAAGATTTAGAGTCTGGTACATCTGCGCTCATGGATAGGTATTGTACTCAATATACAGAGAGGGAAAAGAAGTATTTGGACACTCACACGATATTTATTTCATATATTTCCTATGCTCACATTTTTTCAAATTTGCCTGGGTATTTTGATAGAGAAGTAAGAATTAGAAAAATAAATACTTCCAAACATACAATGCAGAATAAAATCTAAACAAAAATAACAGCGGAAAATGAGTTCAGACACTTTGATTTCAGATTGTAATGCTAGTTGCATAACCCTGGATTGTAATTACTGTTAAGAGACGTTTTTGGTAAACCAAGTCCTTTGCAGCACTCATTCAAAAAATCTTGATCCATTATTCCTCGCAAAAGACCTCCGAATCATTGAAGTTAATGGGATCCCTCTGATGGATTCGGTCTTGCAAGCAACGCCATAAGCTTTCAATTGGATCCAAGTCAGGAGATTGAAAAGGTCACTGAAGTACCACTGCATTGATTTGAACAGACCATTCGAGCGTTATTCAAGCGCCAATTGTTGCAACGGAGACAATGCATTCGCCTGCAAAGTTCTCAGATAGATCGCTCCATTTATTGTTCTTTCAACTACGTGACGTATACCCATATAAAGAGAAACACCCCCAAACCATGATATTCCCACTTCAGTGCTCTACCATCAGGATAGCGTTTTTTTTTTTAAATAATTGGTGCATCTATCATACCTCCATGCCATCATCCTAGCTTTTGACCAAAAAAATCAATTTCAGATTCATCTGACCAGAAAATATTCTTGAAAATGATAAGGCTTCTCTAATTGGTTACGAGTGGATTTAATCCAAGAATCTCATTGCTTTTTCCTTTCAACAAAAGTGTTTTCCATGGCGTACGGGATTTTGAGCCATTCCTGTGTAAGTCATTACTAATAGTTATTTTAGTAACCGATGTTCTAGCTGCTCGCTGATCATTTTGGATATTCGTTCGAATTAACATTGGATTTGCTTTGACTGTTCTCGGAATTTTCAGAGTCGCACGTGGAGAAATCTTTCGCGGGCATCAATGCAAGCGAGGTGTTAAACTTCTTCCACGTCAGACTAATTAATTCGATGGTACTGATTGGGATATTCACCATCTTGGCAATGGTCTTGTCACTAAAGTCTTCATCATGTCACTTATTTACGACGTTTTGGTACGGTTGAGAGCTCCTTTACCCTAAGTATGACTATCTTGCAGGTGAAAGTAGTCATTGATGACTGTTATGAAATCATACCTCAGCTAAGTATTACTGGAACATTTTAAAAACTTTCTATTCAGGCACAACAAGGTTTATTCCTTGCATTCCTTCTCCTGAATAACATTTTTATGATGATTTTTTAAGGGTGTCTAAATAATGTGCATTTCGGCGAGAAATTTTCTTGCAAACATGTTTCGTTGAATGCATCAGATGAAGTTTATTCAGTCTACTCTTACGAATGAAATATTTAAGGAATAGGGTGAACGAAGTGGCAAAAGCTCGTTGAGTTGTCCATCGAGTGTCACAGATCATTATTGAGATTAAATTTTGAAATCCAACGATTCAAGTAACAGTATGTATTGATGGATGCTTATTGTGTTTTATATATGAAGACATCTTACGACTGAGTCCCTGGAAGTTTTCGAATACTTGCTATAGAGCAAAGTTTCCCTTGTTAGCCACTGAAGCTTGGCGTTGAGTCTATATCGACCAAACCCGATTACTATAGATTGATGGTTAATGTGTTTGTTTTACAAACTACCGTGAGTTCGTTCTCCACTGGTTGCTCCAGGAAACTGGCCAAGTCAAAGAAATACAAACGAAGCTGCTTATTGTAATCACTTAAAGACATAGTGTTTGCCGATATTACTAAAAAAAGATATGCTTACTATGATCACTTTTAGGGACGGTCTTTTAAATTATAACCAAATGGTAAGATGAATTGGAGGATATAAGAAGAGGAAGCCGCTTATTGTGGTCATTTTATAGAACATGTTTTGGACCAACTGATTTTGATAACAATAACTGTTTGATAGCATCATCTATAATCATATTGAGCTACCTCTTCTGTATCTCTGTTAGTTTTGTTGTTGAGATATCATGATCTTGAGAAATTGCCTTAAACAAACATATTCTTGAATGACCACCTGTATTCGTCTGAAGTCCGCCTATTAACAATTAGCTCTGTACCCGTGAACTGGTAAAAGCTTCGTCACCATCACAGATTTCATCAACGAGAAATTTTGTTTCTCCTTTCAAAGAAAATCACGTGAATGTTATTGTGTACTAGTTTACCTATGTCTTGAAAATATTTGGATAATTTTACAAGTAATCTGATCTCAAAGTATTAAAAAATACGTTGCTCTGTTTTTTTTTTCTGGTTTATGTTGAACCAAACTGAACCCAGATTTCTTACGTAAAGATTAAATAATTAAATAGATAAATGAGAAGAACTACCCTATATTTAGGATTTATCAAGTATTAGCTATGGAAAATTGTAACAGACAGAAAATATGGACCCTCAGGTGTTTTTTTATATAAATATTAGAAAAAGGTGAGATCATCGAATGTTACTTTTTTGCCTTTAGTTGGTCAACTAAAAACAAGCATAAACACAGCCAGACACCAAGTGACCAATTTAGCATAGATTTAGATTGTAATTTAAACCCACCATCCCCCTCAAAAATCTAAAAAGAAAAATAATAAGGGGTAAATGTTTGAATTTTCATCCCTCCAACTCTTTTGGTGCAGCCTGTACGCACCATACATACATAGCCAGCTAAACAAGTTTAAAAACTGAAGAAACTTATGTTGGTATTTCCGGTTGACGATTTGTAATAGCCCAACCAAAGGTCTTACTCTTGAACCGACCAAATAAAAGATAATAAAAGAAAGAACATCATTACTGGCAGAACTTATGTCTGAGTGTGATATATATGTACACACACACACACACACACACACACACAAACACACACACACACACATATATATATATATATATATATATATATATATATATATATATATATATATATATATATATGCACACAAACTCTACCACAAGGCTACATTGATCAGTGATCGTATAGTATTGAAAAAGTTCGAACACAGAAAGAGGCCGAAAGGTATGGAAGACCCGAAATGCGAATCCTTTGAGAATTTCAAACCGAAAGAAAATATCAAAAGACATGGATGTTGTCGTGAAGCTGAAAGTTCTCAGGAAATCATGTTTTTAAGTGCTTCCAATTTCGTTCGATCCCTGTGGATGTCATATAAAGTCGCTTTCGATTGCACACGCGCACATGCATACATATACACACAAACAATATCAATAGACACGAAAACACACACACACACATACACGTATGCACACGCAGAAATACACATGGAGTTTATGCTAGACTGTACCTAACTTGCTAAATAACCACCGGTACGGTTATGTGATCAACAGTTTTTGGTAGCATGGTATGTTCAGGTGATCGATTGATAAATTGAAAGAAGAGGTGATCAATGAAGTCACATCTCTCGCATTTTATTGGGCAGTGATCACTAAAAATAATTTTCACAAACAAGCGTAAATGCAGCTGGATACAAAATAAAGAATCAATTTAGCATAAGCATAGATTGCAAATTGAACGCTTTTTCTAAACTAAACAAAGAGTGAAGGTCAGAGTTATTAGCGCTAAAACTACATTTTTATAGCCTTTACGTGTGAAACGTATATACGTAGCCAGCCAGCCGGCCAGCCAGCCAGCCAGTCAGCCAGTCAAACCAACTTGGAAACCGAACAAAATTATCTTGACATTTTTTATCGACGGTTTCTAATAAAGAGAACTCGCGAGTGCGTGTATTTTATGTGTATACAAGAGAAAAAGCGTAGACCTAGAGAGTTTGATATGTTGACACATCTAGCGAGCGAGGAAAGATTGATAGATATAAGAAGGACGAAAATACATATATTGGTTGATAGATAGTCCTTTTCAATGTAAAGACCTAACCTTGTGCCCGGAAGACATAATCTGTCACGAAGCGTGCATTCTTCTGTTCATTTGACGATAGAAAGAAAACATTCCTTTCAGTCCACTCACATTCGTATCCATGTAAGATGTCGCAATGTCAATGTTCATGCGTGACCATGAATTTATAGCGAGATCAACGCACTCACTGTTCGCAGTTGTACAAACAGAAGTGGCCATTCGACATACAATGGCTTGGTGAAATGTCCTGTATCCTTCATGAGCAATCAATTTAGCTGACATAGATCCAATCTTTGGTCATATTGCAATGACCAGTTTATTGCAGTAAAGAAACTAGAAAGCACGGACCTATTCTATTTCTATAGACAGTAAACCCTTGCTGTGACAAAACTCAATACAACGAATTTCGGTTTTAATGAACACGTGGATCGACCCGAACGGACTTCGGATTTACCGGACAAAGTTTGATAAACGTAGTTATCACGTGAACTATAACCAAGTTCAGAACAATTGTATTTTTGGGGATGTTATTGTACCGAAGTTTCTTCTGTTATCGAAAATAGGACGGGAAGGAGCAATTGCTTTTTCTTTTGATTTACTGACCGATGTTCGTTAGATGTGGTGTACGATCGAACTATTTTTTATACCAGAAGAAGGGCAACCAATGGGAATTAGTTTGCTATGTCTGCTATACTTAGTAAACAATTAATAAAAATCCGAGGATAGCTGAACTATAGTTCTCATCCGTAAGCCGGCCAAACAAGAAATACTATTGCAACGTCAAAACTCTCTTCCACACTCCTTCATTGTATGTGTGTGTGTGTGTGCGTGTGTGTTTGTCAAAGGTACAGGGCTAACTTCATCGGTGCTGGAGTGGATAACCTTTCAAGTGCTGCAACGTTCCTTCTCGTTCATTTATTTACTTCTTTCTTTTTTTTTTTTACAGAGGTGTTGGAGCGGCACCCCATTGATCTCCTCCTCGTGTCCGTGTGTATGTACGCCTGTATGGGACCAGTAAAATATTAAAAAGCTTCCTACACCAAAGAGATTGCAATTGTCAAACAGAAAAACAGATCGGAAGTGACGGTTGTTGTGAAGCTGAGTATTCTCTAAAGTCTTTAAGTGCTTCTATTCTTATCCAGTTCCAACCAATGTCGTTTAGGGTGGCTTTTGATCTTTGCGAGCGCGCACACACGCATACACGTGGGAACACGCGTAAAGATAAAATGGCTGAGATAATTTGACACATGATAGATAAAGATAGAAAGATGCATACATAAGAGAAGAATTATATATATATATATATACATATATATATATAGAGAGAGAGAGAGAGGATCTTGAGTAAAGCAGTAACCTTATACCCAGAAGACATAAGCTGTCACAAAAGGCAAATTCCCCCGTTCATTTTGGTGACTGCAATAAAACATTCCTTGAGTCAACAAACATTCTTAACTATGTTAGATGTTGTAATCTCAATCTTTTATACGTAACCATAAATCTATAGACGGATCAACGCACTCAGTGCTCGCAGTTCGTCTAACAAAACTGGCCTTCCGATCAACAATGGCTCGCTAAAGCCTCACGTATCTTGTATAATCTATCAATTTAGCGGACACTGATCTGACCTCCGGTCTTGGGGCAACAGCTAGTTCATTACAACGAAGCGTATAAGAAATGATTTTTCTTTTCACCTGGGAATACGGAAGAAGATAACTATCTTGGTAGTCAATTGCAACGAGGGCGACCTTCAGCTTTTCTTGTTGACCCGTTGTGAGTTGTGGTTACGTTGATAACCGCACCGGCTGTATGTGGTCAGTGGGCTAGAAGCTGTTGGTTCCATCAAAAGTCTGTTATTCACTCTCTCATGTCGCTATTCAATGCTTGTGACCAATAAAGTATTAAAAAGCTCCCAAGACGAAAGATATTGCAATTGTCGAAGAGAGGAACGGAGGTATTGTAAAACTGAGAGTTGTCACCTAATAAAGTTTTCGAGTGCCACTATTCACATTCAGTTCCCCCCTCTGTCATTTAGGGTCGCTTCTAATCATGAACACACAGAGACACAGACACGTATGTGCAGAGAGATAAAAGGGTTGAAATAAGTTGATTGATAAATCGAGATAGACAGAAGTGATTGATATATATAAAAGGAATCGAATAGATACATATATAGGTAGAATGATGGGACTTCTCAAAGTCCTATCTTTATATCCAGATTACGTTGTCACGAAGAGTGCTTTCCCCTGTTTGTTTGATGCTCATGTTAGTTGTTTTAATGTCAATGTTCCACGGATTTTATGCATGAATCTGGATTTACAACGAGCTCAACGCACTCACTGTGCACAGTTTCACAAAAAGGAGAGTCCCTTAGACGTGCAATGACGTCCAGTATCTTGTATGAGAATGATATTAAGTACACACTGATCGAACTTTTCTCCATGACACAACATCCAGTTCATTGCAATGGAGAAACTTTAAAGCTTTGCGAGAGCATAAATCTCAGCAAATGCCAATGCCTATAAAAACCTGATGGATATTCGTTCATATATAGCTACGATGCAGGAAACTTCTGCAGATATTGAGTGTACAACCATGACGGAGTACATGAATTCTTGAATTGAAAATCAAACATGTCTGGTTGCTGCAGGATCAAACTCTACTCCTACTTCTATTCGGATGAAGATGATTACTACGATTTTTTATAATAAATAAATTCGGGGGTACTTAAGACTTGTTAGCTTAGTTAAGTTGGTGAGAGAGCCACCTATCAATCGCTACGTCATGATTCCAAAATCACGGTAGGGAAATGTAAATTTTGTAAATAGGTTTAGTTTAACGTGACGTGATAGACAAAAAGTGAACAGTAGATTTGGCAAGGATTGTTCATGTTATGGGAGAAAAACAAAGTTAACTTTCTTAATCGAAAAAAAGAGAAATAAAGGACGATAAATCGACTGAAAAGATTAATCTAAATGAGTATCTAGCTTGAAGTCGAAACGTGTGTGCAGGTGTGTGTGTTTGTTCGTGTGCGTGAGTGTGTATTCGTGTGTGGGAGGCAAGTAATGTATCAAAATGCTTTAAACACGAAAGTGAACCGAAAAATATGGATGACTCAACATGTGAAACTTTTTTGATTGTCGAACAGAAAGAGAAAGTATCAAAAGACACGGTTGTTGTTAACCCAACAGTTATCAGGGAAGCAGGTCTCTAAGTGCTTCTATTTTCATCGTTTCCTACCAAGGTCGTATAAGGTTGCTTCGGATCAGGCATGTATACAAGTTCTCTCTCTCTCTCTCTCCCTATCTCTCTCTCTCTCTCACACTCACAGATGACGATACTAGTCTAACAAACCTATAAACAGGTCTCCGTAGTGACTGAGTAGAAACCGTCACATGAACAACATGTTTTGGCAGCATGCCGTCTTGGGTGTGATCATTTAAGAAAATGAGAAAGCAGCTGATATAAGTAATTACTTCTCTCGCCTTTTATAAGGCAGTGATCACTAAAAAATCAAAAACAGACAAACAAGTGTGAATGCTACCAGGACCAATTCAGCATTTGTATTCCGAATTGATCCCCACTAAAAAAAACTTTTGAAAGGGGGAAGAGAAAGAAAAAACAATTTTTTTTCTTCTGGACATAATAATGAGCAGTTGTTGAAATTTCTGGTGTAGTTTCTACGCCAAGTACGCGCATTCCCAAACTGACAGACCTTTATAAAAACCGGAGATACTTATGTCGACAATTTTGGTGACAGTTGTGGTTAACAGTTTCTATTAATGTTTTAATTAATTAATATTATTAATTTTATTTATTAATCAATTAATTTTTATTATTTATATTATTATTTGGAATATCACACCAGTTGCCTGGTGGTAACCGCTGGAGTTTGAGTGACAGCAAGTCTCCTCAAGTCTCCAGCCCTCCTCTCCTAGTACTCATAGGTCGCAGTAATTCTGCGATTTACAGTTTCACACCGGTTGCCCAGTGGTTATCGCTGAAGGCTGAGTGACAATAAGTCTCCTCAGGTCTTCAGCTAACGTCTCCTCCCTCTTTCGCATATCATGTCAGGGCTAAAATTCGTTGCAGTACTTATATCTCTAGCACCTATTATATTGTTTTATCATTATATATTTTCTTATATATTATATATTATTTTATTGATTAATTTTATTACTTATTATTTCATTATTCATTAATATCATTAATTTTAATTTAATTGATATTTTGTTATCCCTTATTATGACACAACAAGACGGATTGCTTTTCTTCCATTTTTTATTTCATTGTTTCCAGCCCAAGTTCACTTCGCTGGCAAAGACTGAGCGTCTCTGTTTTTTCTTTCTTTCTTCTTCCTCGCTTTGAAATCAAATTGATCTGTTAAGGAGGCAGGATCAGTAGAACCTTGAACCGTGTCAGTTGACCCATTACGAATGACAATATCACTTGTATAGTGACATGATCAGTTGATCTATAATTGAGACAGGATCAACAGAGTAGTTAAAGGGGCGATCGCTTCGCAGAGGAAACAGGATCAGTTGAAAAGTGACAACATCAGTTGATCTGTCAAGGGAACAAGATCATCAGAACAGTGACAGTATCGGTTAACCCATTAGAGTGGAAGTATCGCTTGAATCATGACACAATCTGTTGAGCTATTATGTCAACAGGTTCAGCAGAAAATTGATCGCGTCATTTGATCCATTAGGGCAATAGGAACGATTAACATGATTTATTGGGACGACGGCATCAATTGAACAGTATCAGAGCCAGCTGTGCCATTTGAGTAA
Source organism: Thysanoteuthis rhombus (assembly GCA_963457665.1). Taxonomy (NCBI): domain Eukaryota; kingdom Metazoa; phylum Mollusca; class Cephalopoda; order Oegopsida; family Thysanoteuthidae; genus Thysanoteuthis; species Thysanoteuthis major. The sequence continues at coordinate 20,103,249 of OY735219.1, read as the reverse complement.
GGGGTCACAGCTAAAGAATAAACTAATTGATCGGATTTGGGCACTGGATCAGTCAGACTAATCGAGAATTCGGATTGGTTGAGCAGCCGATATTAAGGATTAACTGAAATAGTTGACCGGGGCGAAGCACTCAGAGAGCGCATACATTGTCCAACGTTATTGTCAGTAAAAACAATAGAGTTACATATGACACGATAAACGTTTGTGACACTTTTTAATCGGGGATATCTCTTTGGCTCATTCAAAAACTTGATTTTTTTACCTTGTACTAAGTAACTTTGTCATTTATTACAATCGAAAAGCCGTAAAAAAAACCCTCAATGTTAACAAAATCGATGAAAATTCATGGATCAGTCCTATGGATCTGTTCATCAATTCGATTAAAACTTTCAGAGATAGTGTATGGACAACCAATCAACTGAAGAAACAAGAACAAAACAAACAAAAAACATAAACAGAACAAACAGGCAGACATAGAGACGGACAGACAAACATGATCTTCATCCAACGTCATTGGTACAGGCAATTCAACCAATCGGACGAATGATGCAAGTAAATCGGTTGGACGAATGATGTAAGCTGGCTCTCGTTTCCATCGGAGCATAAGCACTCTCTTCCATTGAAATGCATTTTGGGTAGAGATTGTGCTCAACAGAATCACCGGAGAGAAGCGGAATCTATGCGTGTATCAAAAGTCTTCCTCTGCTTTCCAGCAGCTCTGAGTGAGCATCGGTGTCGATCTCTCTCTCTCTTTCTCATCGTCTTCACTTCTCCCACGTCTTGTTGGTGATTGTTTCATCCAGGTCACACAGGTAAATCGAAAGGAAACAAACAAAAAACAAAAAAAACTTTAAAAACGAAACTCGTGCAAAATACAGGTTGAAAGATTCTCACGTCCAGATATGTTTTTTCAGACCAGAGAGCGAAACGACCACAATTCGAATGAAAAATGAGGAAACAACTAATTCACATATATCACATTGAAAAAGATACTAATATTATCAAACTCCAGTCGTGGCCAGAGGCTGTAGTAGACTTAGTTTTCAAACCTGATAACAAGAACAAGAAAAAATAACAATCTTCATCTAATTTGGGGGAGACAGCTCTTTACTGATTGCATTTCCGATATTAAAACTTTCGAAGTGTAATCAGTGATAAGTTGCCTCTCCTTGGTATTGACAAATGGAGGCCATTAGTAGTTTATGGTCACAATCTCTCATTATGTATACGATACAAAAGCTGGAGTAATCATCTGCAGTTGGAATAGAAGTAGGTTAATTAAGTTATTCATCCGTTAATTGTCTTTTTTGAAACAAGGATATGTTGGCACAGGAAGAAATGGTGGGTGATCCATATCTTATACAGAAAGTCCTGCGGGGCAATAGGAAGTGGAATAGCTCGATATGTATTCTATATTGCCGCCCAATTCGTTTGTTTCTGAAAAACCAAAGAATGTAATGTAGTCTTACTCATAGAGATATACATATCTCCAATCAAACACACACACACACACACACACACATATATATATATATATATATATATATGTATGACTCGTATCTGAAAAGGTTGAAAATCGGTAAAGCGGTAAAATCCCTGAGCAGAATAGTCATGGGGCAGAAGTTTGAACAAGTGCTCAGTCACCCATCATGCAATCCAATAGCGATGAGACGTAATGGAATGACTTCTCCATACATATGCATTTCAAAGGACAGTGCTAAGTGTGTGTGTGTGGGGGTTGTAGAACGGCTTAAGCTATAGTTCGAACTCGGTTAATCCATGTCTGTATTATAAATCTCAGAGTTAAATACATCCATATGATTACACGCGATTACACGTACATTTCAATTCGTGTGTTACGTAATAAGTGCATGTGAGATACATATGTGTGTGTGTCTATGTGTGTTCTGTTCTCATCCCTTTCCCATGAGAAGATGAAAAGAGCCAGAGGTCAAGAGCAACTGACCTCTCCTCAAGTATAGCAGGCCAGTGAATGGACGATTTTTGGATCAGTACTGACGGAGGTGATAAGAGACCGTAGAGAGTGTGTGTATCCGTATGTTATAAGTGATACACATAGATATATTTAGAAGTGTGTATAGATCAACATACACATTTAGAGATAGGGGGTAGAGAGGAAGGAATCGTATGCACTTAGAGTGAGAGCGATAGGAATAGTAGACATTTAGACAGAGAGAGAGACAGACAGACAGACAGACAGACAGAAATATGGGTAAAGTTAACATTTAGTGAGAAAGATACGAATCGTGGGCATTCAGAGAGAGAGAGAGAGAGAGAGAGAGAGAGAGAAGAATAGTAGATATTCAGAGAGAGATTGAATGAGGAATAGCAGACATTTCGAGAGATTCAGAGAGAGAGAGAGAGAAGATAGCAAATATTCAGATAGAGATTGAATGAGGAATCGTAGACATTTAGAGAGATTCAGAGAGAGAGAGAGAGAGAAAGAGAGAGAGTGATGAGAGGAAAAGATGGCATTAGGAGAAAAATAGGGATATTAGGTATTTAGAGAGAGAGAGAGAGAGAGAGAGAGAGAGAGAGAGAGAGAGAGAGAGAGAGAGAGAGAGAAAGAAAGAGATGGGGGTAGATTTTAAAGTAGCAAGTTTGGGTAGATAGCAGTTAGCTTCTGGCCCGTAGAGTCCAGCAGGAATATTTTTATGTCTCAGAAAAGGAGGTAACTTTAACTGAATTTAGCACACGTAAATTTTCCATTTTAAATGCAGGAATCTTTCAGCGCCGTTTTATCTGTTTACACCATCAATGGAGAAACATGACAGAATAAAACGGATTATCTTTATAATCAGATTCCTCCTTCTTAATATGGAACTAGTTTACATCTCTCGACAATTGCAGCATTTCTTTTTTATACTCGCAGATTCGCCATCATGTTTCTCAGCGACCGAAATCAGGGAACGCTACTGGCTTTTCAGAAGATTGCACCAGTGTAAATACAAAATGCACTCATATTGAAAGAAAAAAAGAAGAAAAAAATACACACATCCAACATTTGGGGACATGGTGGCCGGCCCCTGCAAGAGGGGATTCGACCAAAAAGTCCCCCGCCATTGTCCCCACAGTTATCCAACAAATGGATACAAATATGCTGGTAAATTCATATATACATTTACATAACACCCTCCACATGTATATCCGACCTCTGAGCTACGGAACTGGGTGGTCAGTAAGGCTGAATTTTAAGTGATATATTTATTTACGCACAATTTCCCCATCTAACAGAGTGCTCTATTCCTATGGAAGAGCATTTCATATATATATATATATATATATATATATATATATATATATATATATACCGCTATCAGATGATATGTGACCAAGTATATATATATACATATATATATATATATATATATATATATATATATGTATAACGCTCCTCTATTCAGGGTTGAGCACTCTTTAAGTGGGGTAACTCATCTGCAGTAAGCTTATGCAATGCTCTTCTATAGGAATTGAGCACTCTGGTGGATGAAGGATTTCTTTAAAATATGTCGCTTAAATTCAGCCTGACTGGCGGTCCAGTTCCATAGTCCAGAGGTAGGAAATCGGCCCACGGGTCTGAAGTGAAGGTTTCAATTCTGCCTCGCGGTACTGGATGGGAAAGTCCATAGTCACACTGAAGAGATATAATACATCGAAACAGCTGTCTGTGAATGACTATATATATTTATATATATGTATATGAGCACTGAGATTTTCCACTTTATTATTCTATACCGACAACCAAAATGTAGGGACATCGTATCTTGATAAACGGTGACATGTAATCAATGTTGCCAGGGATGAGTCTTGTTTTTAAATCATCGAAACTGTCCCATGGTAATCAATTGACGAGCCACACAAGAAAATTTCACACGCTGATCTATTTTTTCCGTGCAAAACATAGTGACCATATGAGCACTTTTCGTTGACAGACATAAAACTTATCTTTTGCTTTTTTCTCTCTGAATAAATTTATAAATTTTTTTGAAAAATATAATTTTCTTTTCAATTTGATGGATGACTGAATCAAGTAGCTCATACCTAGTTGGGTGAATGAATGTATTAACAAGTGGAATCGAACTTCTGCAGTAGGATCGATAGCTCTTAAAACCGCAGAGCCTCATAGACTATTTATAGTACAAGTGTAGAGCTATATCTAGTTTAGAATAAGCCTAAATAGGTAGAGAATCCGGCAGAGGTCAAACTTTTCATACAATCAAGGAATATGCTGACCACAGTGCGACGGCGGGTCATATTTCTTTTTCATTTATATAAACATTCAGAAATCCAGTAGCAGGTTGAAAATTACAGAGATAAAATCGACCCCGTTACAGTTTTTTGAACAAATTATCCAGAATAACGCAAAAAGGGTTTATTATAGAAAAAAACCCTTACCCTCAATATCATTGTAAAATGAACGATAAGAAAAAAGTTTTGAAATTTAAAGAAAATTTCGAATAGAAACTGAATATTGGTTCGTGCACCTAACTCTCGATCACAAAAAAAACTGTTTTAGTATCCAGATTTTTTTTCTTCTTTCAAATGGTGTTCGTTGATTCAGACACGCCGAGGGGAGAGAGAGAGAAAGATATATATATATATACATATATATATATATATATATATATATATATATATATATATATATATATATATAGATAGATAGATAGATAGATAGATAGATATATTTATATATATATATATATATATATATATATATATATAGAGAGAGAGAGAGAGAGAGAGAGAGAGAGGGAGGGAGAGAGCAAACGAGTGAGCAAACGAGTGAGAGAGAGACTCATATCAATGCAATTTTCAAATAAAAAAAATCAATTACTTCAAAATAAACAATAACCCTGTGCGAGTGATTGGTTCCTTAATCGAAGATTCTGGAGAGGGTGGATTCCACGTCTGATGGTCAAAGTTCCACAGTGTTTACTCCAGGGACGCCCAGATCGTTTTTTTTAATTCCCCAAAGAAATAATAATAATGACATATCCCTGCCAAATTTTTATCATATCACTAACTGAAGTCATTTTTTTGTTCCAAGTCTGATTCTGAAATATCTCTACTATCTGAACAAATTCGTTCTAATAAATTGAAACCGTAGAATGAAAAGATTAGTATCATGAGCGATAAGTTTCGACACAACTAACTCAAAATTTAGTTTGGTCAGTTGAAATTCATCTGTACAAACATCTTTCATTTTCGATGGCCAGTTTCATATAAAAGTATTTTTTACTACTCGACAAGCCACCTATCATAGAAGAAAGGTTAGGAGAGGAATTTTCCTCATACCACAATACTTAATAATAATAAGGATATCATTTGGGGTCTGCATTCGTGACCAAACCTAAATAGTCCTGAAAGATTTTAAGGCAGGTCTTTCTGTAGCTGTTGTGAGCGAAGGTCTTGTAGCGGAGAGAAGCTTGCAATGCTGCTTTTTCCTTCAATCTATAAATCTTAGGTTTGCTTCGGTACGAAACGGTTGTCTCTGTTGAGATGACAGGTTGATGCAATAGAGATCGAGGGCCCTTCTTAGAGAGTGCTTGTATCTCTTTCGTTTGGCACGACTTTTCTGCCAGCCATGAATTGGGGGTTCTTTCTTCGCAAATTGTCCTTCATTCTCGTCACGCCCAGACACGATTTGTGTTGTAATCCTGGTACAGAGTGGCATAAAAATTCCCGAAAGGATTTAAAACAATCGTAACCTTTCCTATTTTGATTATTTATTTTCAAATTTTCCTCCCTCCCAGATGTCTGAAAGAACCCTCGAGAATTAATCATGGAAAATACAACTGAGCAACTAAGTAAAATAATAGAATTTTAATATCTTTAATGGTAACCTAATGAGCATATTTCGTTATTTGAACGTGTTATCAGCACCATCTTCATCAATGATCTTAAATTAGTTTAGGCGTTTTCAGAGAATTACCCACAATCATCTACGAAAAAGGAGACCATGTTCAGTTCGAAATGCTAAGAATCGTATAGGTATGAGCAGATATCTTTCAAAACGTTCAACAGAATTTTATCGAAAGAACAAGATTGAGTGAAATTGAAAGTGGTGGACATTTGGAAGAAACAATTTCTGTATATTAGTTAAAAAAAATCCCATTCGTTCCAAACATTAAAAAAAAAACCCAAACGTATGAATGTCTTGAAATCCTAGGCAACTTTTGAGCCACTTTGTATAAAAGTAATCTAATATCTGTTAGCCCTGAGACCATGTTTTGTTTGACAGAGAGTTGAAAACGAAACATAGTCTATTAACCCAAAATCTGTTATCGTGGCATTTAGAGAGGTGGCGAGAGAAAGTATTTATAAATCTATATACAACCAGTCCTATTATTCAAATTTTCTTGAATACGTACTTACAAGTTTAAGAGAGTATCGGCGTCCTTTCTCATATCTTCTATGTTGTTATCTGAAATTGAAAAGAAAAAGTAATAAAATTGTGCCCCGAGTCATATGATAGCTCAATGGTTGGATATTGATAAATTTCCGTACACAACAAAATTCTTTTCATTTTTTTGAATACTTCTTTGGGGCATAAATAACTAAAAAAACAAAAACACCCGGGGTGCAAAGCTCTTATAGAGCTACAATGAAAGGAAAGAATCAGTGTTTGGATTGGACGATTGTTTACTTCCACTCAATATAAACTAGCATCCGAAAGGAATATATATATATATATATATATATATATATATATATATATATATATATATATATATACTAAACTTATATGCGAACTGAACCCACCCACACTAAATATATTTTCAATTGGCGAGGAGGAGGGGTCTAAAATGAAATAAAAGAAAAACTTATTGTGAGAAGTACGTGTGCAAAACCTCAAGTTTTTACTATGAATAGTTTGGGCTGAGAAAACCTGGATACATAAATACATATAAATGTCAGAACACACGAATAACCCGAAACCGCTCAACGGTGTTTATGTACGTTCTAGTTGACAATTAAGATATCTATTTACCAAAAACCGATTCCTGGAACGATACAAAAATTGATTAAATCCAAAAGGGAGGTCATGGCACCACTGGGGTCTACAGAGATACTGAAACAGGGAACCGAACGGAAAAATTGACCCCCAAACCCACGCAACGTGCACAAGAGAGAATCATGCTCAACATCACATGGGGAGATCACAAGACCGCACAGTATATTAGAGAAAGAACAAAACAAAAAATAAAACAAGAGTCAAAGATATCATAGGAAGCTTTACAAAAACCTTGAACGGCCATGGGCTCGACATGTTGAGTGAATATCATATAACCGCCCAATATCATAACTCATAACGTAGATACCCAGAGATCATATGCAAAACTGTAGTGTGACAAAATACACAGGTACAGGAAATATTGGCTCTGCGATACCCATGGTAGAGAGGTCTGGTGAATCTTGGGGAAGGTTTATGTTCAACAACTGACATAAACGGATAATGATTATAATGATGATGATATTAGAGAAGAAAAACAGGAACCTGAGATATCAAAGGAAGCTTTATAAAACCTTGAATGGCCATGGGTTCGTCATGTTGAGAAATATCAGATAACTGCCCAATATCATAACTCATAACGTAGATACCCAGAGATCATATGCAAAACTGTAGTGTGACAAAATACACAGGTACAGAAAATATTGGCTCCGCGATACCCATGGTAGAGAGGTCTGGTGAATCTTGGGGAATGTCAATGTTCAACTACTGACACTAAAAGGATGATGATGATGATGCTGATGACGACGACGACGATGATGATGATGATGATGATGATGATGATGATGATGATGATGATGGATCTGGCTGCGATAAAACTGTCAGCGTGTGGAGAAACAGTGAACCTGATGATTTGGACCACACCGAAATATGAACAGCAAGTAGCAAGAAAAAGAGAAAGCAAATCATTACATTAACAATACAATCTCTTGTATAGAGGAAATCTCCCCCGGACTTTTATCTGTAGACTGTTGATTTACCTCTCCGTCCGTGAGGGGTTAAAACCTGGTGATGGGAGTGATTTATGTCTGTAATTTTATCGGCTTGATCAGAAGGAAATAATTATTGGGGGAGAGAATTTGAGGAAACCGGGTTCGCTGTAATAGCTTCGTGTATAGATAACAGGAATGAGGAGCATAAGCAATTTAGTTGAATATTCAGTCTGGGAAAGATGGGATCTTTCAAGAATAGAAGGTGACGCCTCGGAAGAAGTTAACGAATACATTCATCTAGGTCTGGCGATAAAGCTTGAAAGACGATGCAGAACGACTGACTAGGAGGCATTTGGTATAAATAGAGACGATATGTTTAAAACGTAAAGTATACGAACAATGAATCAAACCAGCTACCATGAACCGACACATTTTCTTGGTTCAACCATTGATCAAGACTCTTTGTAAATGGTTGAAAAAAAAAAAAACAAAAAAACAAAACACGTCAGGTGATTTCTCTATCAAATTTTACTATATTGCTTCATATTATATGATTGATATATTGAGAACTTTTTATGTTATTCAAATGAAATAATTAAATTTGAAAATTCGACTGCTCTACTTCGTTTATCACAATCATTTTCAACCAAACTGAGTTTGTTTAAATTACATGATTATATATATATATATATATATATATATATATATATATATATATATATATATATATATATATATATATATTGTAGCAGCTTCAACCTAGCATTGCACTCATCACTGAGCTAAACAGCCAACGGTATGCAAGGGCGAAATTAACTGTTTTCATCCCAAATTCTCATCTCGTTTATTTTCGGTCTATTTGTTTCTTTCAACGCAATAGTTATGTATTAAGAAATGGATATAAATGATCCGATGTTATATTATACAGGAACTCTTATTTGAAATGATGTGTGTGTATGTGTGTGTGTGTGTGTGTGTGTGTGTGCGTACTCGCGTATACACGTAAAAAATGACAGCGTTGCTTGTATTTGAATCTGCACAAAAGAGGGATTGTATTATTTTATTAGGAACTTTTAAAAAATATTTACTATCCTAATTCAAAAAAAAAAATTCTCCACTGAAGCTGTTCTAATGTTTATTCAGAAACAGTCTTAGCAGTTTCTACGACGTGATCTTCATTGTTATGTCACAACAGACAAAATTATATTTCACAACCCTTTGGCTGTTTCATTAGTCATGTTATTCTATTTCATATTGACCAATCCATTACTTTTTTTTAGGTTATAACGGGAATCGGACCAAGTATCTGCACAATTGTATATAAGACTTATATATATTTAGCGAGAGAGAGTGAGAGAGAGAGAGAGATGAATGGATAGATATGCATGCACACGCGTGCCTGTGTACGTGTGTGTGTGTGTGTACGTGTGTAATTCTAAAGAGACTGATTATTTACTTAGACTTAAGGCTTCGAGATAAACCCAGAGATTTAATCCCTCCTTTATTCTGAGAATCTATGACTGAAGATGAAAAAAAATATCCGAGATGCAGAGCCATTACGTTTTCTGCATCAACCTGATTCACCAAAACAGCAGGGAGCCAACACAACAGAAAAGAGGACAACAATGGACTGAGATCTTTGCTAGTTTTTACTGAATGGACTGACTGCATTAAAATGCCAATGAATCATCCGAAACGAAACTGATCGTTCAGCGCTGACTCGGCATAATGGATTGCTTTTAAGATATCTCTAGTCACCTACATGGAACTAAACCAAAAGATCGACTCTTAAACTTCGAATCATGCAACGTGAACGGGAGAACATCATGCTCAACATTACAATGAGGGATCACAAGACAGCACAATATACCAGAAAAAAAGACAGGGATCATAAATATCATAGAATTCATCATAAAACTTGAATGGCAATAAGCTGGTCATATTGCAAGATTGTAAGACAACCGCTGGACAGCACAACTCAATACGTCGATCACGAGAGATAATACGTGGGCGACGGTAAAAATGGCCTGACGAACTAGACAGGTTCAGAATGGCGCTGCAAGGCTCCTGATAGAGAGATTTGGTTAATATTGAAGAAGGTCTATGTCCAACAAAGGATCTTAAAAGACTGCCTAACCTTATCAACATCAGCAGCAGCTGCTGCTGATGAAAAGGATGATGGTGATGATGAAACTGTTACTGTGCGGAGAAACAGTTTTGCAAGTGATTGGAATCACACACATATATGGAAAGGAAGCAGTGATAGAAGGAGAAAGCAAACCATTACATTTATAATACAATCTCTTGTATATAGAAAATCTCTTCTGGACTCTTATCTGTTAATTGTTAATTTTCCTCCCTGTCTGTGAAGGGTTAAAACCTGAGATGGGAATGTTCTATTCCAGTAATTCTATGGGTTTAGCAGGTAAAAAAAATAATTCTTGAAGGAGGATTTTGAGGAATTTATAGTTTCAAGTAATGTCTATAAAACCAATGTAGTCTTGGTGTCAATATTTAGTGCCCAACGCAATCATCGTGGGAAAATATATTAAGAAATTGTCAACAACAGATAAAATCTTTTTTCTTGTATCCTTACAAATTGGAAATTATATTATTACTTTACACACACACACACACACACACACACACACACACACACACATATATATATATATATATATATATATAAAGCAGTGTCACACCATAGAAAACACCTGAACATGGGCACAATTCGACCAAATTTGGCAAGTGTTCTCAACAGAGATAGACAAACATTTTAGAATGAAATGATTTAAGAAGTACAATTTCAAAGGGTTTCTGGGAGGGTTATCCACCGTGATGATATAGGATGGAACTTTAATTTCTGTTCATATATGCATCTTTTGAGGGATGGAACACTCCCCCCTCTCTGTATTGAGTCAAAAGTGAAGGGAGTTTCTTCACCCAATGAAGGGTCTGAAGTGAAGGCAGAGGCGTAGCTGAAAGGGGGAGTGGGAGTAATTGAAAAACCCTCCTGCATACGCTTTATAAAAAGTAGTTCGCCCTCCGTATTCCTACCGACATTATATATTAGCACCGCCCACTAAATGGTGGAGGGTGACCCCTTTGGCCCTAAATCTATAGCTACGCCCCTCAGTGGAAAGAAACTCCTTACATATAAGATGAGTCTTATATGTATGATACATTCCCGTTGATATCGGAGACCTGTCAAGTCAGCTCAGTAAGTTAGACAACCGCCTGACAGCCAGTTAGCCGTGAGTCTAAAAAATGTTTCTTGAATAAATATATATATATATATATATACATACATACATACACACACACACATGCACACACACACACGCACACACACACACACACACACACATATATATATATATATATATATATATATATATATATGTAAGATTTGCAAGGATATATATCCAGTGTGCTTGTATATATATATATATATATATATATATATATGTGTGTGTGTGTGTGTGTGTGTGTGTGTGTATGTGTATGTGTGTGTGTTAGCGTGCGTGTGAGAGTGGTTTGTGTGTGTGTGTGTGTCCGCGTGGTGTAAATGCTTATTTACTTTAACATAAGGCATTGAGATAAACCTGATGATTTAATCTTTCCAATCTTTCTCTGCTATTCTATGACTAGAGAACGAAAAATAACATTAAAAACGTTGTGCCATTTATGTTTACCTTGGCTGCCATTAACTTCACAAAGCAAAAAAAAAAAAAAAAGAAAAAAAAAAGGCTGGAATCCAATCGAGTAAATAAGGGGGAGAACAACGATGGACGATGGATCTTTGATAGGTTTTTTTTTCTTTTTTCTAGTTGGGCCGACCGCATTATTACGCTAATACTTTATCTGAAACAAAACTGCGCTCTCAGCATTGCATTGACTGAGCTGAGTGGATTGCATTGAGGATATTTCCTAACACACGAATAAAACTAGGAAGCACTCAGAGAGCGCATATCCCTGCTAACGCAATTTCCGCTAAAATCAAGACGAAAACGAGTTCATATCTAGCGACGATACAGGGGTGGTACCTGTGAAAATTCATGAATCCACCCCCAAATTCAATCAATTCTCCCCTGTCCTACCCTTCGGAAAAAAAATCGTTGAAATTTGTCGAGATGGAGTGGACGGACACGATTGAATTCTTACATCTCTACCAACGAAATTGGAAGAGCAAAACAATTATGTTATCCTTAGGGAAGAACAAATCATCTAAGATTTGAATTAATCTATTAGAAACCCTCGATAAAAAACTATAGCTTTCAACATAGGTTTCTTCAGTTTTGAAGTGGGTTTGGCTGACTGTGCATGCATGTATGTATCACGCGTACAGACCACATAATGTAACTAGAGAAGTAAGAAATGTAAATATTTACTCCTTATTACGGCTAGAAAACACATTTAGAAAAAAAAATTTCCTGCCCTAGGTGGGTGTTAGGGAGGTCACTTTACAATGTAGGTTTCATCTAAATTGATTCCTCATTTTGTGTCCAGTGGCATTTAGGCTTGTTTTTGTTTGGAAATCCATGCTTCTTTAATGATCAATACCTAACGAAAGGCTACAGAAGTAACTTATTCATTCATCATTTTTTCCCTATTTTTTTCATTGATCCTCCCCAACACGGCTTATTGTTAGAAGATGAGCTTTTTTCATCATACTTTGAATTACCTGGATTATTATCAGCATCTTAGTTATTTTTTTCAATTTGTCTCTATATCAGATTTGTGTTGCTTTCAGGCTTTTTCAGTCTTATCTCAATTTCTAAAAAAGTGTATTACAATTATTGCATGAGTTATTTGCACCAACATCCTTATCTTTTATGATTCTTTCGTTAAACACGAGCCGATACATTCTCAAGCCTTATTAGCGCTGTACGAAGGAAGGAAACTAAGTTATACTATTGATTTATATGTTCCTTTGAACGTTACACTTTTTGATTATTTTTCGTACTCCCCTTATCTGTTATCCTTTTCCTCCCTCTCCCCACTTGCACATCATCATCATCATCAGTTTTTTAACGTCCGTCGTTGGACATAGACCTTCCCCAGGATTTGCCACACTTCTCTATCATGGTCGTCGCAGAGCCAGTACTTCTTGAACTTGTCTAGCTCGTCTCTCCATCTAATATTCTGCCGGCCTCGGTCGCGAATGTGATCTTGGGGGATCCATATCGTGAGTCGTGATGTCCATCGGTTGTCTGCCATTCTTGCAACATGGCCAGCCCACCGCCATTTGAGATTTTTAATGGATTCTATGATATCCCAGACTCTTGTCTTTTCTCGGATGTACTGTGCTGTCTTGTGGTCTCCCCATGTGAGGCCCAGCATTATTCTTTCATGTGCACGTTGCATGGTTCTCAATTTATGGGTCTGTCTCTTGGTTAGGTTCCATGTTTCAGCTCCATAAGTGACTATTGGGAGGATGCATTGGTTATACACCCTTCTTTTTAGGATTAATGGGATCTTCTTATTTTTGGAGGTTGAGCTAGCTCTGCCAAAGGCTTGCCATCCTAGTGCACTTCTTCACTGATAGTAAAAGGGAGCTGACCTTTCCTATCATTGTCATTCATTCATTAATCATTCCCCATAAGTCCGAAGCCTAAAATTGAGATTGTAGTAGTAGACCTCAGAAATTTAGACGGCTTGCAAAAGTAATCAATAATGAGATCAAGATACACTTATTCAATGTGTTTTAGTAGGTTCTAATAGTTAATATAGGTACATTCCGCAGGTTATGAGTTACTCAAACAAATTTATATCATTTAATTGTATATATATCAGAACAATGATGGTATCTTGGTTGATAACACTAGTGGAATTTCCACTGGTAATTTAGCTGATATTATTCTATAAAGTATTCAAACTGCTTTCCTAATTCTCAATCTTTGGAACGCTATGTTGCAGCCTCTGTGTTCTCTGACTTCCTTGCATCGTGTGAATTAACCAAGATTAAAATATGTACATACCCCACGGATAACTATCCTCATATTCAGAGTTTTGATCACGACATTTTGGTAGCTTGGCTCTCCGGACTTCCCATTGTCGTATGGAGTTCTGAGATGCAATGTTGTTATTCTTCCATAACATATTCAGATTATTTCCCCCTGTTTATGGTTTCAATCATTACTTTCAGGAGGTACAGGTGGCTTAACGGTTACCAATGTGGAGAATGGAATCGGCAGACCAATTTCAAACTATGGCTGAGACAGCTTGTATTTAATTCTTACTAATGCCCTTGAAACAGTGATGGATCCATTCCACTGTTATTGGTAAATACCAGGGCAGTTAGAACTTTCTGGCCCTGCAAGGGAGTCCATCTTGGGCATCAGGCTAGCACTAAGGCCCTGTATCAACCCACAATTGCTAAAGACAATTGTTGGATCTCCCTGGATCATTTGGGATCGTTGATCCAATCATTGCCTTATCAGCCAAACGACAAGGGAAGCAACTTGTGGCCAACAAACTCTCCAGCCTTTTCAATAGTGTGTAACATCCTGCATAGTACAACAGAATCTTGAAAACATTTTTTCTGCAACCCCGAACAAAACAATTCACAGATTTGAATGAAGGAGTTTCGGCTTAGATTTAGAAACAAAACAGACAGGTTTCTTTGAACCGTACGAGTTGAATTGCAAACGTAACAGAAAGGTGTCCAGCTTGTGATAAATTCAGATTCAATGATTTTGGAAGAATAGTGATGTTGCCGAAAGTAATACGAACACTTCATGATATATTCCAGGTACTGACCCAATAATATCTGACCACATATTTTCGACTGGACTGTATGGGGCTGACAGACTTGAGAGGATGCAATGTTTTACCCAAATATCTCAACGATGATCTATGTCTGACCTTTCAATTTACACATAAATTCCAATGTTTCTTGTCTGAATTTTGTGAGATGTGGTGTATGATATGGTCCGACCATATCATACACAATAAAATACTGATGTTATTCTACAGCTGTGTCCTAATGACGATGAACTCAGCTTCAGTGACTTTCGAATGAAAATTAATGTTGTGGAAAGTAATAAGGAATAGTTCACGTTTTGTGATAAATTCTAGGTGCTGACCCTTTGATTCTGACAACATCATTTTGATTATGATCGACGGCAGCTTAAAGTCTGGACAATGTTAGGGGTTATCTGACCTCTCGAACAGAATTGACCTGTAACTGAATTTTTCTTATTTTCATTGATCGGACTTACGATGAAAGACCCACCATTTTGCAAGAGGTCACTTTCCTTTGGAAGAGGAAGTCTGCCCCTCCCCGGGGGAGAAATATTGGGAATGATATCTAATCTCTCTGTTCCTTTTAAAAAGAACCCATTGAAACGTCAATTATTTACAAAAAGAAAGATCATTGTCCAAAAAAAGAGGAAACATTATGTTCCTGCTCAGAATATGAGAGCATGAGGAGCTGAAATAATGAATTTAACCAAAAGACTGGCTCTTAAACGAAGAAACATGCAATGTGCAGAAGAAAGGATCATGGTTAACATCACATTGAAAGATCACAAGATAGTGCATTATGTTAGAGAATAAGCACGTATCATAGATATCATAACATTCTAGTACTCAAAGGGCAATGGGCAGGACATGTTGAAAGAATGTCTAATAACCGCCGGATACCACGACTACCAAGTTCAGGAGTTATTGGTATCAAATGCTTAATCATTTTCTCTTTATAATTCATTAACCTGTACCATCGAGGGCGTCACAGTGTTATTTCATTTGAGCATTTTATTATAATCCACTTTTAGCTTGCTACGCCTATCGGAGCTTCACCAGCACCCTGTTAGTAGTACTTTTTACACATCCCCAACTCAATCCGTTACCGATCTTTCACCTCTCTGGACCAAGAGTTGAACTTTCCAGGTTTGAATTTGTAGTTGTCTTTCTCCTAGACTGACTGCTAACCAATGACTAAAAAGGAAAAGAGATAGATTCATGTATATCCCAAGCGTATCAGTGGAAGCAAATCGTCTCAGCCGGAGTTAGAACTCGGCTCAACTATTTCATTTTCAGCCTTGCTTACCGCTTGGACACCCGTATCTCCCTCAATTATTTGTGATGGACGATTATTTGTAACGAGCCACCCGATTACTTCATCTGTATTAGCGGACTTCAGCATTTCGCAACTGCTGTTTTTACTCTTGTGCTTTTTTGTCAATTAATCGACAAGTCAGCAGTTGATCACGCCGCAGATGAAGATGTCAGTAAACATCAGTTATTGATGTATTTTCCGAGGCAGAATTTGATAGCCTCAAATGTTCATCTGCTATCTTTGCCTTCATGACAGCAATGACACCTTGATGAACTACCAGAGGACGGACAGGCCACAGCTGCCCTTACTCTATGTGGGGATGAACAATGTCATGTCGGAGACACTACTAGACCCGCGGGAAGTGTTGATACCAATGCTTCATATAAAGTTTGACTTTTTGACGCAAGATTTACAGTTCAAGGACTTGAGAAAAATTACAAAATATCAATGTTTTGATCACAAACACAAATTTTGAAAGAAATGATAGCCATTTTAAAAAAATACTATAGACGTAATCAATCAGAAAATCACAATTATTATCGAGGAACAAAAAGGATAAAAACAATTAAATAGTGTTACTTTAGCACGTAATACTATATGAAAACCAGGATAGAGATATAATATCACCCATTACAGAATTCGAGTGGCAATGGGCTGGTCATGTTGCAAGAATATCAGACAACCGCTGGACATCGCAAAACACAATATGGTTCCCAAGAATCCATATGCGAAACTTTGGCCGACAATAAAATATGATGCGACGAACAAGAGAAATTCAGAAAGCATTGGCTCTGTAACATCCATGGTAGAGAGATCTGGCGGATCTTGGGGAAGTTCTATGTCCAACCACAGATGCTAATCTATACTTTTTAGATATAATCAATCAGAAAAAAATCACACTTATCCTTGGAGTCAAAAACGTAAAAACAATTTGAACAGTATTACTAGTTATTTTCTAAGCTGAGTACAGTCGGACATACGGCTTTCGGAATGGAGCACTGAATTGGGTCCCAACTCACTATATTAAGTGAATTAGGTGCCCACTTTGCTAATCATCAGTGATGAACGATTACTTGTTATGGAGGTTCTGATTACTCCACCACTATCACTGGATTGTACCATTACGCGACTGTTATGTTTATTATTTTGGCTGTTAGAAACAGTCAACTTGAACTGTCACCAAAACCGGCAGCAGAGGTTTCTTCAGTTGTTTAAGTTGGTCTATCCGGCTGGATAGATATGAATGAATATATTACGTGCACAGGTTGCACTGATTGAGCCAGGGAGATGAAAATTCCAACATTTACTTTCAATAATGTCTATAACATTTTTTTTTGTTTTTTGAACCACTTCCACGTATTTTCTAGGTAAGTTTATGCTAAATCAGTCTCTCTTACCATGCTCGTTTCTTGAAAATTCGTATTTTCTTTCAGTGATAACTATCCAACAAGAGGCAAAAAAGTAACTTAATTACTGATCGTCCCTTTTTCATAATTTTTTAATTGATCATACCTAACACGGCATGCTACCGAAAGATCCTGGTTGTGTTGGGGTTTTCTATTAAAAGACTAACCAGACCTGTTGCGGTTGTTTTTTGCCTTTGTCATTAATCGAAAAGCCGACAGTTAATCACTGTGCAGGTGAAGGTGTCAGTAAACATCAGTTATTGATGGATTTTCTGAGGCAGGAATTGATTGTCCCTAATGGTTTTGTTTGTTCGAGATTCGGGGGGAAGAGGAAATCCGGAAAAGCGAATTTAGACGACGACAACAACAATGACGGGTTTCTATTTTGAATGTAATAAATGATCAGAGGCCCCGAACAATTTCGAATATGATTAATAGATAACGGACTGCATCAAGGGAGAGAAATAATTTAATACTGGAGAGAAAGAATGGAGGAAAAAAAACGCCAGGGTCAGACTTGGGGGAAAAGGTTGGGTGAAGGGACAGGGTGGAAGAAGTCATCATCATCATCATCATCATCATCATCATCATCATCATCTGCCTTTTAACCCTTTCAGTCATGATTTTGTTTTTAAATTTTCAAATGTTCCTTATAATCAATCCTCTAATTCAGCAGAAGCCATTGCACTCGTAAATGAGAATAACTGGTCGCTACGACTCGAAGAACTTTACGGAGAGAATTTTATCCTTATAGAATGGTGAGATTTAGAATATCATAAATAGTGAAATTCATCCTGTAATATTAGAAATAACATTATCAAATTCTAACAATAGGTAGCCAATTAGAAAAGATCAATACATAGTCAGTTATGCAATCATAAAGAACGGCATGTATTAGATAAATCCTCTCACTCCCGGTTTTTTTAATTAGTATTTCGTTTTGATTGAATTGTATCTATATTTATAGGCCATATCAAGATCCAATGATGGAGGATCATTTGGGTAATATTTATTGAAAGTGAAAAAAACCGACTCACATCTATCACGAGGACACGCAGGTCTCAAATTAACTGACAAACATGTGGTACTTGAAAGTACCGTTAATGCGTAACGGGTTTGGAACAAAAGCCTTCCTAAAGTCTGCTAGTTTTTTCTGTCGCTATTCGGAAGTAGAACGTTTTGATCAAGACTTCCAAGAGCCGAAAAAGGCATAAAACAAAAAGGAAATTATCGTTAATTTATAAAGGAACATTTTCACCATTTTGAAAAAAAAACCTTGTGTATGGTTTTCACTACGATTGACAGTGTGGAAAAAGATTGCAGGAAAGTATAATATCTGATTTCAAAAGGGCGTGTAGGTTTTGGACAGGATTGTAGGTCTCACCAAAGACTGTACGAAAGAAAATATATGAAGCAAAGCATTTAAGCGTACTACTGTATTTCAAGCTCTCCACATCAGCAGACGACAAAACTCGACTTACGATATTATGGAAAGCAGACATCGAAGAAGGCTATTTCAAGACAGAGTATGTTCCCTTATGAACAAATGGTACTGGCTCCTTTGCTTTGTGCCGATAGAGGTACCGGGGGAATATTTGGATGATTGTTAGGCAACAAAAATAAAGGAAGTTACCCGTATAGACGTTATTCATAATATAAGGCAAAAGTGTGAATTGCGCTCGTAATTTGGAACAAATAAGGGACTGTTCACTTCTTATTCACACAAATTCCTTGGGAGAAATACTGTCAGAAGTGACAAATAAAACGTACTTGTTCTTTTATCAAATTAATTTCAACTTTGTATTAGATTCAATGTTGCAAATATGGAAAATGTATGATCTTTTTCTGTTAATTGCTGCCTTAACCCTAACCCTAAACAATAATCCTAATTATTAACCCTAAATCATATCCTTCGTGTGTAGCAGCAGCATGAATAATCGTGTCTATACTAGTTATCCCCTTTTGCGGATCTCAACAAAAAATAGCCGAAACTTGCGCTAATGAGTCTTTCGTAAAGGTGAAGGGGTGTAAAGTGGAATTTCGAAAAGCTTGTGATACTTTCATGATATTGAAAGACTGACAGAAAAGGCCACCTTTATCAGACCAAAATTTGACTCGTTCCAAAATGTTGCTTTTTTTCCCGTTACGCTGTGTGGTATCAATTGTTTCAATTTAATTATAACTACTTATTTATTTTGTCTAAAAAGACCCCAAAGGAGGAAATGTGATTCCGATTGTGAAATCGTAAAGTTCTGCACACACGCCCACTCAATGTTTAAAAAAGCGCACAATATTAGAACACTGTTTTCAACTTCAAGTGAACGGGTATGTAGTAAATTCATGAAAAATGACAGAAGTGAATGCATAAATTATATTGCAATTGCTTTAACGATTGAATCAGCTATATCTGCAGAAAGAAATAATTACTAATGGATATTGTACGTCAGACGACACCCGGTGTTACAAAAGAAAGTGACTTTTTCGAACAAAAGCTGAAAAATGAATATAAGGTTGATAGCCAGCTTTACAGGACTGAAGGTCCCAATTAGATTTGCTATTTTACCCAGACCCAGAAGTGGATTCATGAATTGTTGCTTTTACCTTATTCCTCTTTATGAAGATCAGAGGTGGGTAATCCTTGAGCCAGCAATATTTTCCTCCTAAAGTACAACCCTGCATGAAACTATTCTCCAGTTTAGTGGTTCGCCATCTAGATAGTTAGAAATGATTCCAAATGGCATTTTGTCATTGACTTTCAATTTTGGAATACAGCCTCATCCATAAATGAGTACAACTTAACCTATATTTTTTTATAGAGAGTTATATCTTTCTCAACCAACCATAGCAGGATTAAATTATTTAATTGAAACGGATATCATTGGAACTCTGCTGCCAAAATATGAATACATTATCGTTCAAAAATGAGTACATCCTATGTATAAAAAAGTTTAATTAAAATCAATATTTGATGCAACTGATTTTTTTCTTAAAACTGCTTGAATATGAATGTTCCACGAGAAATGATAAAACCCTGCTATGCTTTGTTTGGATGAAAATTTACTCTATTGAAAAGGTGGAAGAGTGTACTCATTTCTGGGTGATACAGCAGAAATTCATCACTTGATTGGGGTGGCACATAATCTCGAGTTTTGGCCAAGAACTAAGGATCGAATCACCCCAAATACAGATGATCTCCTAGACTAGCTTATTAAACAAAATTTGACACCAACAACCAGACACTCAGCTTAGTTTACCCAGACCCCAGAGAGACAACACAGATCAGCTCAGACTGGCCTTTAGTTGCAATAGTATGGCACCTTGTGAGGATCAAGCTCGCTTCGATCAAAAATGATCTGCTCGACTAGCTTATTGCTATCAAGTGCCCTAATTGCCAACCCCTTTCTTTTGAAAAGATTTTCACCCTCCCTGCTTTTATTTGGACCTCCAAGTTCATTAATTTTGTGAGTCCATCCTTACTCTCTCTTCCTTGATATTTTGCAGGGGTGGGGGTGAGTACAGATTCTTTAAATTTTTTCCATTAAGGGACGGCTATTATAAACAATGCAAGGGGAGAACTTTGAGAAGTTTGAATAATTCTGATCATCAATTAATTTCAATATTCTTAAAATTTTTTATCATCAACTTTCTAGTTCAACCTTCTTACCGAAACAATCTAATTTCTTCGTTTCTGTCAATACTGTACGTTTTTCATTTCCATGTGCCTATTTATCCCTGCTCTAAATCTTTCTCTAACGACATAATTTTACAAAATCGTATCGATAGCCATATTTTCCTGCTGTATCCCACTTATCAAATTCTAACATATTTTTCACCCCCTGCTTATTCCGAACCCCAGCAATTAACATCTAGAAATAAACATTATCAGACATCAATGCCCATATATCTCCTCGTCTTAGTCTGGCACTGGGTCATAATAGCAGTGCACTCAAAGGTGATCAGACAAACATTGCTGAAAATAAACACCAGTCCAAGCAGATATTCACTCTGCGAGGCTTAACCTATCACACGGTCACAATGCTGGAGCATTTGCCACTTCAATTTTCATGAAACGTGTAAATAATTCAGTGCACTACAGACGAATCATGGATAATGTTATCAATGTTATCAAGTAGCAGCGTCCAAATTTCAATATTTTCTGGGGGTGCTGAAACACTGGTAAACGATTGGGGGGTTACACTATTTTTGCTATACGCGGTAAGTGGTGACGGTAAATGTTTCCATTTTATTTGCTATACATGCACGAAAATATGATAATTAATTTCATTTGAGAAATCTCTTTACATGAATTCACGAGGGATTAATCATCACCTGTGGAATTATTATTTTTTCTCAGTGAAACCGAAAGATCATTAAGATGAAATGACACATTTATTTCCAGATTTAATACCAGGTTTTATACCTTAATTAGAAAAACCAATAATTATAATAATTGTTTATTTAAATTATTTAAAAAACAACTAAAAATACTTAAAGCTAGATGGAAACCCTCTGGAAGCTTCAAAATACTGAATATGAATTACCTCCCTTTCCGTTGATTTGATTCCAGATCTGGAGTTGTTACAGTCCTGCTGAAGTAACGGTAAATATTATCAAAATCAGTCCGTCCCAAACACTCTTTTCAAAGTGAATTACAACTTATTGTTGAATTTATTATCACTATTATCAAATTCATACATTACATTTTTTATAACGTCAAGTTGACTATAACTATGAATGGAACAATATAACAAGGACTTTAGTAACAAAACAACCAATCAGTTACATTGTAATTTTATCAACATTTTTTATTCCTTCTGCTTAACGTTATCATCTTGTTAATGCTATCTAAAAGAAACATTTCCAAGGTGATCACAATGAACGGCTCTGCCTGGATCCCTATTGTGAGCGGCATCCTATAAGGAATTGCTTTCATTCTGACCCACCATAAATAATTGACGCTCTAATAGTTTCATTCCGGCCATGGTCACAGGGGATCGTTGTTGCTGGTAGCTCTTTTCAGTGGATGTCCAGTATACTGACAACATGACATGCTAATTTCTATTTGGGTTTGCTAATCGTGTCTAGGATATTTCAGACATCTGTTTGCTCTCTAATAGATAGCGTCGTAGTGTAATCTTTTCTTTGGATGTTTAGCACGATATCTCCCTACGCACCTTGCATGATTCTTTGATTTAGAGCCGATTCAAGTAAGATGGCGTGGTGATCGGGATAAGTTCAGAACGTGACGCCCGAGAGCGAAAACCTGGCAGGCCCCAGGGAAGGCCTTTGTCCAGCAACAGACTTCAAATTGCTACCGCTGTCAATAATGAATGACTTTTATTAGAAAAAAGACGAGCATAATAGACAACGACCACTACGGCCGCCACTGTATTCACGTTCCTCAGGGGGGCCAGATTTCCCTTACTCACACAGAAAAATTACTTGGTGCAAGACGGTCGGCCATTTATCATGCGACCGGCCGGTCTATGAGAGTAATAAAGATTCACGTATGCTCCTTCGCAGGCTAATTATGTCCCAATTATCAGATGATTGAAACATTGTCGTTTGTCTTATTCGAAACGAATTGGTTAGAAATAATTTGGTCAGCACCTGGAATATATCATAAGACGTGAACAACTTATAACTAAGAGTAACATTAATATTCTTTCCAAATACCATTGAGACCAAATTTATTGTTACAAAACCTCAGCTGTACAACGGCATTGGAATTCAAGTGAAAGGATATAGATGAGTCTTGAATCATCGTTGAAATGATACAGGATTGTCACCCCATTGAAAGCGTCATGTGACCAATGTCTTTTGTCAGCGTGCCGTGTTCGGGGCGATCAATCAAAATATTGGAAGATTTGGTCACTTTTTTTTTTGTGCAGTAATCAAGAAAAAGTCTGAATTATCAAACAACAAGCGGGCACGGACTGTGACTTCTGGCTTTTGCCGAAGCTAAATGGACAGGAATCTCAGACCATGGACGAGATCAAATAGATATGTTCGAAGCAGCTGATGGCAATTCCAAGAGGAAACTTTGCAAACTTTTGAAATTTGGAAGAAATGATGAGATAAATGAAGAGATACATAAATTACATTAATTTTTTTCATGACTTTCGGTTTTCAGAAAAAAATCAGTCTGCACTCTGCAATTATCAGGTGAATCTATCTAGGAAGTTTTTCCTTAGTAGGAGAATTTATGTTTTATAATTTATAATTACTGCTTCAATAATAATAATGATCGCTTGCTACTGTGCCGCCGGAGAGCAAGTTATTAAAATTCTCACCAGTCCCCTGTTTCCAGTCAGACATCATGGCATGCCAGTGACGTGAAATTTACAAGATTTAAATGTGCTCATCCGAATAGTTCCCCCTAAACGGCAATCATCGTCGTCGTCGTCATCATCATCATCATCATCATCACCATCATCATCATCATCATCATCATCATCATCGTTCTAGTATCACCAGTCGAAAACAGATCTTCCCAAAGGTTTGCCAGACTTATCTATCACGTTCATTACAGTGCCAGTACTCTCTTAACTTATTTAGTTTGTCATACCATCTTTTGTACTCCCAATCGCAGTTCAGCATATGATCTCTGATGATCCACGCTATGGGTCATGATGTCCAGTCGTTCTTTGACATTTTTGCAATATGACTAGCCCACAACGATTTGTGATTCCTAACGTAATGTATGATATCCCTGGCTTCCGTTTTTCTCTATTAGATACTGCCTTGTGATCTTCTCCCCTGCGCACGTCGCATGGGCCTTAAGATCTATCTTTTGGTCGGATTCTATGTTTCAGCTTCCTATGTTATCATCAGGAGAATACACTGGTTGTATAACTGTCAGACCTTAACAAAAAGCCTTGGTTAACACTAAATAATTATAATTGATTAGATATATCTTTGTAATGAATGAAAAGTATATCGCTGGTCGAGGAGAAGAGTTCCATCTATCACCACTTGACCTCGGTGCTATCCCGACGTCTGCGTCCGATGTCTTACTTTTACTTTCCCTTTCGATCAGCTGTGGAGACACACCACCTGCGTTTTGCACCACTGGGAGAAGGCAAAAGACCCATATCGCCTTCATTTTCACCTGATTTTCAATCATATATATACAATAAAATCAAAACCGAATTCAAAACGTTGATAATGAGCAAACCAAAATTAGTATTTGTGGTTGGGGTTCTCTTATGCCTTTGCAATATTTATTTCTAAATGCTTCGATATTAGAGGTTAGAGTCATAAGAAATATAGCCTCTCCACCTAAAAGATCGGTGCTACACAGTCTTCCTCAATGTGGCAATGTAATAGATTAACTTTCAATAATATGTATCTAAAGGACTTTAACAAATGAACTACTTTTGATACACCTTTATATTTTTGTGTACAGTTTGTGGGAAATGAAAATAACTGATGCTTAAATTGAAGTTTGCATTAATTTCCTATTCTGATATTACTTTTGCAATTTTAAAATTTAATTAGAATCAACGAACACTATTTCGCTTTCTGTCCACAGCTCCAGAATTGACACATAATTGATTAGTAATTATAATAATTGAGATACGGAATTTCCTCAACATTTTTTGTGTCCAAAGGGCCATTGCATAGTGAGCAATATTTATCAATCTTGTCTCTTGGATCGTTGTTCGTGTGTTCGATCTTCATTGAGTTCCCTGATATTATGGACAATAATAGAATAAGCTAAACTTGGAACATATATTTTCAATCTCTCTATCAACCTTGAAAGAGGTATTGCATTGCATAACAGTGACGGGCAATGGAATCGGCTGAATGAGTTTGAGTTCCGGCCAAGGCTGTTCATGTTTACTTGGTAATAATGCCATTAATGGGAAAGGTATGGATATACTTCTTTATCATCCTAGCTGCAGCTGAGTAGCAGGTAATTTGAACCCCTTTATCCCCATAAGGCTGTCCATCAAAGAGAATATACATCTGGGAGAAAAGTACCCCCACGGCTTGGTAGTTGCTACAGCTAGTCCCAAGCCCGATTGACAAATGGGAAGGATTTGGCGTAAGGTAAGCTCACTGGTCCCGTAAAAGCAAACAATTACCACAGAAACAATTACACAACAGCCTGGCTTTCCTATAGCCAGTCCCAAGCCTGTTTGAACAATGACGGGCTTACTACTTCACTCTGTAAAACATACGCTCTACATTGAGCTGAATCGTTGCAGCGCTATGCACCATTAAATGTTCACAGGAACAAAGATCAATCAATTTCAAACCGTGATTTTCATGTCCCTGTGGACATACCTGAGTGTTATTTGGAAATACCTCTAGGGATACCTGTTTCAGTAGTTTACAGATTCATTTGTTAGTGTGAACAACTCTTTCAAGAATCAATCTATGTCTATCAGTCTTATATATCGGTTAGTCTTGTCTTGTCTATTTGTTTATCTAATAGCTTTGTCACATCTATGTATTTATCATCATCATCATCATTATCATCATCATCATAATCATCATCAGTCTGTTAGCATCCGTTGTTGGACATAAACCTTCCTCAAGAGCTGCCAGAGTTCTCTACCATGGTTATTTCAGAGTCAGTTCTTCCAGAATTCATTTAGCTCATCATATCATCTTACTTACTGTCGTCCACATCCTCACACCTGATATCTGAGGGTACACGTTGAGTGACGCAATGTCCAACTGTGGTCTGGCATTCTTGCAACATATCAAGCCCATTGCCATTTGATTTTTCTTAGAGTTCGTATGATGTCTCAGACTTCTGTCTTTTCTCTGATATACCGTGCTGACTTATGACATGATTCTCTCTAGTGCACGCTGCATGATTCTCAGTTTGAGGGTCAATCCTTGCATGTTTTAGCCCCATAAGTGGTAGGATACATTGTTTGTATACCCTTCCTTTCAGGACAAGTGGAATTTTGTTCTTCTTGAAATCTGAGCTTGCTCTACCGAAACCTTGCAAAACTAGTTTGATTCTTTGCTTTATTTCTTATTTTGATGACTTCGTGGAAATCCATTGGTCTTACCATATTTATCTTTCTATCTATCTGTATTGTCATCTCTCACTCTATCTATCTATTAGTCCTGCCATATCTTTCTATTCGTCTTAGTATATTCATATCTATTTATTTATCGAAAAAAACAAACAAAAATCATGTCACATCTGTCTCACACAATGAAACACCTATTCCCTAAGTACAGTAAAAGTCAGAAGTAAATGCACAAGGGATTAGGAATTTTCGTGAAAAATAGTGCATTTCTAAGTTTTTTTTACAGTCATGTGCTTGGTTATGCCATTCTTAATTTCATGAGACAATAGGATGATAAGAAAATGGAGATTGTCCTCAATATATATATATATATATATATATATATATATATATATATATATATATATAAGTACTGGCATTCAATATCCGATATATGATGGATTTATTTCATGAAAGTGCTTGATACAAAAACATTTAGAGTAGAGCTTTAAATATAGTGAAATGATTGATTTGCCACATGGGCATACTTGTTTTCTGTCCTTCGTGCTCCTTCAGGCAAATGTTCCGATTTATTCGAATCCCTATTTAAAACTGTCATTAAAAGGTACAAATTTCACTGCTGATCTCCCTATTTGCACATAGCCCCGCTCTATTATGTTCATACTTCCATTTACCGTCTTGTTTATGATTCTTCCATTTGTAATGTTTTGAGTTCTCGATGTTTAAAATAGTTTTTGATTTTGGTCTGATGATTTAAAAAATTGTTTTAGATATTGTACCGGTTAATGCATATATGGGTAATGTATGTAGTCTCTCTCTCTCTCTTTCTCTCTCTCTCTCTCTCTTCATCACTCTCTCTTTATATATGTCTGTGTATGTGTGTGTGTTGGACAAGTTTTTCGGCTTCTTTCCTGATCCAGTTTGATCTTCAGCTAATGCGTTTTGAAAGTTCATTATAGATGCAGTGCGCACACTCTACCTCTTTCTGTCCATCCAAATCTTGTATACTTTGCTAAAACCCAATTTCTGACTAAATGTCCAACATACCACCACCTCTATTTTGGGACGTCTGGGGACGTTCAAAGATTTTTTATGTATCATTTAATGGTGATCAATTCCTAACTTTACGCCATTTTGGCTTACGAAAAGTATGTACTGTCGGATTGCAGGGAAACTTGTTATGTTATTTGGAGCGTTCTCAAAAATGTAATCACATAAGGAATTTCATGGATTAAAGACGGAAATGAATTCAGAAAAATAACAGAATCACAAAGAAAATTAATGCAGCGAGAGAATTATTTTCTCTATGTTAATCGGATTTTAAGATTTATCTTCCGCAGTTAAAACTGTTTTTGTAAAGATTTCAGCTTATCTAATTTATTATTTCAAGAATGGCATACGCACCCATTACATCCTTTTTAATCTCCCTTGATTTCTTCTCTTAGATACCATTATTTACTTTATCTTAAATTCACTTTTAGAGCAAATCGTTTTCAACGTCAAACTTTTACCAAGTGTTAAGCAGAACTATTTACATGCCAAGACAAACATCACAACAATGTTGTTTTTTTTTGTTCTGGATAAAATACAGCTCTTTGAGTGAACTTAAAATTCCTACTGACATCAGAAGTGAGGAAAAAGAACATTTTAAGATTTATATCCTGTGATTAAAACTGCTTTTATAAGGTTTCAGCTTATCCAATTTTCTTACCCTCAGTAAATGAAAGAATTTTCTAATATCCTATAAAACGCTACCACTTATTTTAAGGATAATAACACCCATTAATCCCTTTGAAATCTTCCTGGACATGTTTCTCGTGATGGAATTATTCATTTCATTTTAAATACTCTTTTAGATCAAATCACTCATAATGTTTTATGAGAACCATTTTCAAAAGTACTAAAAGATTTTATAATATATCAAAATAAAGAACATAAAAATAGATGTAACTGTCTACAGCTTTTCAGAAAAGTCATTAACATAACAAACATTATGTTTTGTCTAATGTGTTAATTGTTTTTTTTTGTCTTTAATTTGGAAAAAGATAGAATTTTATGAAACGTCACCATTTGTTTTAAGGTGGCACAGACACCTATCAAATCTTATAAAATCTTCTCTAGTTTATACTTCAAGATACAATTATCTACTCCTTCAGGAGATGATGTTATAAATATCGTTTCCTGAAGAAGATTTCGAAAAGTGCTAAAAAGGATTTTTATATCTCAAAATAACAAAATTAAAAATTAGAAAAAAAAGAAGACATTTTTAGATGTATTTCCTGAGGTTGAAATTGCTTTTAGTAAGATTTTGGCTTATATAATTTGGTCACCTTGAACAGGGGAGATTTTCTGATATCTAATAAAACGCCTCTATTTATTCTCAGGACGAGAGACGCACCTATTGAGTGTTTTTTTTATTATAACAATTTCAAAGGATATAATTATTAACTTAATCTTAAATTCAGTTTTTTATAAAGTTGTTTCCGGAGCAAGGTTCAGAAAAGAGTAGAAAGAGTCTTGACAAGTCAAAACAAAATCATTTTGGTTTTGAATTAAACGTTGCTCTTTTTGCTTTGTTTTATTTTTCTTACAGAAATAAAAAGTTGAAGGAATTTTTTTTCCAAATTCATACTCCCAGGTTAAAACTGCTTTTAGTACGATTTCAGATTATCTAATTTATTTACCTTTGAGAAAAAAATTTCTGTACTTTAGTAAACGCCAATTTTAAATCTTTTGAAATCTCCTAAGACTTATTCTTTTGGATTGTTTTATTTTCTTTAATTTGAATTCTTTAGGGTAAATTAAGCATGCTTAAAATTCTTTCTGAAATGAAAAAAATTATATTAAAGAAAGAACACAATAAACTTGGTTGCAGCAATTCCAACTAAAAGGCTACAACTTTTGAAATGTATTTATAATACATAAGTTCATTGCATATAAGATTTGAAAGTTTGGCTCAGTCTGTGCGTCTTCCACCTTCTAATCACATGGTCTTGTTTTCAAATCAAAGGTAAATCTTATAAATAAGTTTGGTTTAACGTTGTTTTTCTAATTAAAGTCAACTGTGATTTGTACAGGAGTTAAATGGAAACAAAGAGACGAAAACTATTCAATTTAAAGGCAGGACAACTTTTACCCCTGTTTGAGGAAGGAGAGCATTGCCATAAAAGTCTTTCGTAAGCCGAAATAGCGTGAAAAGAGTTTACAATTCATTCGGGAATTCTTTTTAGCATTCCCAGACCAAAATGGTGATCATGGTATATCAGGCTGAGTTGTTGGTGGTTAGGATGATATGATGTACGGGAACTGGGTTGTATGAGAGAGGAACAGGTTGTGCATTGCCTCAATAAAAGTTCACTGCAAACGCTGGACTTTTTCTTTTCGTTTTTGTCCTCTTCAAAGCAAAAGAGTGGCGTAAAGTGAAATTCCGAAAAATAGAGTATTCTTTCTCTCTCCAGATCCCAATTTAGACGAACAACAATCTTCAATGTGATGGTTGGGTATTTATTGATCTTTCAGGACGAGCATCCTCATTGTTCTTGTCTTCTTTGTAAAGCTTCTGATCGTGTACACTCCGATTTTCTAGAGATAAATTGTTGCACCCCGTAACTGATAATTTTTTTAAAAAAATCGTCATCAGCCATTTAACGTCCGTCGTTGGATTTAGACAAACCCCAAATTTCGCCAGACCCCTCTATTACGGGCGTCACCAAACCACATTTTGAATTTATCGTTATGCCACCCTCTTTTCTTTCTGGTACCAGTTTTGCATATGGTAACAACGGATCTGCGTTGTTTCTCGTGGTGTCCAGTGTTTTTCTCCAATATAATGTCCTTTCTTGTGATCTTTTCAAGTGATGTCCAGTATGATTCTCTCCTGTGCACTATCCATGTGTCCTTTACTTGACCCAGGGGAGGCGGCGGTCTGTGAAACTTGTAGGCTGCTCTTTCCCATGACCAGGATTCGAACCTGCAGCTCCTTTCTGGTGATCAATGTTCTTTATGAAAATACCCTGCTCATTCACTGGGGTAGTGCACCCCGATAGGAATTGAAATCCCAACATCAGGAAATGAGACAAGGTTCAAAAAAGGATTTATCTGTCTCAGTCCATCTAAGTTGCAAAATTAAGAACAATTTCATTTTGCATCTTTCAAAAGATACTTTTCATGAGTCAGTTGAACTGCTGGGGTGATATTATACATTCAGCTCTCCTGGCAAATCTTTACAAAAAAAAATTGTATAGTCAATTATGAAATATTTGATGCAGTTGGATCAAAATTGAACTCATGGCATCAAGAAAGGAGACGGATTTCGAAGCAGAAACTGACGTCTTCATCCGTCAGCGATTGTGTTTCGTCAAGGAAATTCAGACAGGAACATTTCTTCGGTGCCAACGCCTCAAAAAATAAGTATCTCTCTTCGAAACAATTCTGTAGAAACTTCCAATTCATCACTAATAATCCTTCCAAACATAAGCCTCTTATCAGCTTTTTACGATGACGATTTTAAATTTCATAAAGTCTACATGGAAGTGATCACACACACGCATACACTTTCAAAAGCTCTTTAAAGGAAAACATGTATTTTCTGTCTACCTATCCACCCCAGCGTTAGCTTATCTTCTTCAGTTTGTTCACATCTATCTAGCTATCGATCTATCTATCTATCTGAATAAACACAAATTCATGGATAGATAAATATAAGAATAATCATATCTACAGAAAGCCTACACACACGCACAGACCCACAATTCAGTTAAGCCTGACGTTTGACTTTAAGAGTTAAAATCAGAAAAGTAAAGAAGCTCACAGAAGAAATATTTAATCCTCAGTATCTCAGAAAGTTCTTTGAGGCAAAGTAATGATTGACAACGTCATTCCGTACATGGAAAATAATTGGATCAGGAAGAATATAAAAACTGTTCACCTCAGCATCTATCTATCTTCACTATTTATCTATCTTCATTATATATCTATCTATCTTCATTATCTATCTATCAATCTATCTTTTGGTCTATTATTATTATTATCATTATAATAATAATAATAATAATAATAATAATAATAATAATAATAATAATAATAATAATATCTGTACATTTTCTGGGGAGGCAATCAGTCTAGAACAGGGGTGGGGAACCTAAAGCCTCAAAGCCACTTGCATCCTTATAGAACATCACACGTGCCCCTCCCGACTACGGCTTTTCCAAGAAATTTTAAATCTATTTGTAAATGATCAATAATCCACAACATTGGCCATTCTAAATTAAAAAAAATGATCCCTTTTATTTGAATTGGAATAAAAGTTTGCAAAATCATTATTAGTAGTCATCATTTGGTCCTTAATCGGCTCCCCAGCGTCTTGCCTTGGAGGAAGACAGCAAAAACATGGGACATTTCCCCATCCCTGGTTTAGGAGTAAGAAAACTCTGAATTCGAAACCAACTCACCAGAAAACAGTGGCAATAGGTGAACTTAATTCGCCACTACCTTCTCAAAACACCAATGACCATAAAATCTTCGTGAGAGGAATTTGCAAAGATCATTGTCCAGCAATGGACATGAAGTGAAGATGAAGATAATGATAATTAAAAAGACGTACCGAAAGGGTTTGGTGTCTTCTGAGAGTTTAATGATGGTCAAGCTGCTATTCAACTCAAACATTCCACAAACAACTTCAGTTTCAGAGGTTTTCATTTCGTTCTTGGACTTATTGATATAGGTATCATTGTTGTTCTGTTCGTATAAAAGTTCTTTGTTTTTCATTTCGGGCTTGAAGGATTGGATGAACTCTTTTTGTGTGCTAAGTGATTGCAGTTTGACACAGAATATTTTCTTGCGTTCTTTGTGTTAATTTGAGTTTTACATCTCGACATTCTGTTATCGCTTCCTACCTTGACTTACTTTAGGACCAGAATGTAATAGAATGTATTACCGTTATTTGTTTGGATGTATTTGAATTCGTTTTTAATCCCGTGAGTGGGGCTCGTCCAAGTCTATTTTTCAATTGGTCTCTTCTTGAAGAAGATGTTATCAAGTTTGAACCAGTCCTCGTTTTGCAAAATTATCACTTTTATCGAACTTACTAGACTGACGAACAAAATTCGAGGGGTGATTCTATTCATTCATATCCGTCGTTCTGTCCACCCACCTGTCGGTCTGTCAGTTTCAAACGATATCTCTAAAAGAACTCAATCAAATTTTTGTGAGGGTTGGCAGTGAGGTATAGGATTCAATTTTGTAGTGGATCGAGATATTTTGTAACATTTTTCATGAAAGGAGGTTGAAAACAATCAGTAAATAAAAATGCTCAATTTAAGTTTAAAGGGATATAACTCAATATTTGTACGAATTGCATGAATTGCTTTCTTTTCAGTGCTTAGTTCGCATTCGTTGAAACCATCAACCAAAACTGTTACAAAATTATCAACATAGTTTCTTCCGTTTTCAAGTTGATCAGGCTGATTGGCTGACTAGCTGGCTATATATGCAACACGCTTACAGATCGTAATAAGGGAGCTAGAGGGCCGGGATTTGTACTATTTACACTTTATTATGATTACTGAGCACTGTTTTGTGCGTGTATTGGGGATTCATATTTGCAATATACTTACCTCCTACTTTGTGTCCAATCAGAATTCTCTTAGTGGTCATCGTCCAATAAAAGGCAAGAGGAGTAACTTATTCATTGACCTATTTTTTTCAAATTTTAGATTGACCACCCCCACCCAGCTCTCCTTAATCAATATCGAACAAGATTTTAGAAAGAAAAATAATTGAAAAAAAAACCTAATTTTTTCTTCAATTAGAAAAATGAAAAAATCTAGCACTGAAAACAACCAAAACATGCCTAAATGCAAGCCTTTTATGTTGATCACCAACGTTTCAGTTCTTGTCGTGTGAAGTTCATATTATAACTCTCAAATCCAAGCGATGAGAAGTGAAACATGTTCTTTGTTCAAATACTTATGACCGGTACAGGTCTCACAAAGGGAGCTATTGTGCGGAAATTTTCAAAGTTTTTCCTTACAAAAAAAAAAAAAAGAAGCCTTTTCCGAATCACACCCTGAGAAAGAGTTCAACGAACAATATAAGTTTAGTCTAAATTGGTCCCTTAGTTTGAATCCGGCATCATTCACGCTGGTTTCGCCTTCCTCTCCAATTTTTAATTGATCACCTCTAGCATGGCATGTTTACAAGAGATGTTGGGCACGTGACTGTTTCTGTTGAGTGACTAATCAGACCTGCTGCACGCACTTGTAAACACCTTTGTGAATCACAGTGTACACGTGTATTTAGTCGCCTGTAGGTTTGGTAGTGTTTGTAGGACAAGAGATTTGTAGCATAAATATTAAATGCCAAGGAAGACATTTTCTCTTTCCCCAAGCGTCTGCCGGGGTGTAACGTATATATTTTTTAAAAGATATTTTTGTCTGATTTTTATTTTCTTGCAACGATGCTATAATTGCTTGTCTGTGCCATACAACACCGAATCAAATAAAACCTTCAAGTAGCTTGCCATATTCTGTGAATCTCATTTGCAGTCGTGTCAAGTTACGAGCAGGTCCTCTAACAAGATGGAGTCTTAACGCACTTCAGAAATACCATCGATCTCATCTACAGACACATTTGCGCACGCACTAACGCGAATGGTGTGCTCCAGGAGGCACAGCAATATCGATTTCGCCCTTAGAAAGAAAACAATTTCGGCAAAGACAAGGTCTCAAGTGGTGAAACAGCAGGCCCCGACTAGGGGATTGCAGCTGTAATTCATTCGAAATAAATAACTTCTCGTGTTGGGGTTCGTTAAATCAGCCAAGCAGAAGCCAGCATATTCAGGCCTTTGAAACATAGATGTGTTTACAATAGAAGAAAATGCCCTGATACTTGAAATGATTGTGCAAAGATGTACAGGCATGCAACAAGAGTAAAAACGCGTTGTTGACACGGAGCTTACGGATGTTAATGCCGCTGTCGTACTGGTACTCTTCAGTTGAAGGGGGTTAAGATGGCTTGATTTGCCTGAAACTTTGAACAGATTAAAAACACAAGTAGGTGACAAGGGGTTTCATTTGCTCGAAATTTTCCACGTATTAAAAACACAGATAAAGTCGGGGGGGGGGGGTTAAAAACACAAGTATCTTGTAAATTTCAATAAGAAGACTTTTTATCAATCGATGATACACAGTCAGTACATATATATATATATATATATATATATATATATATAAGTATGTATATATATATATGTGTGTGTGTGTGTGTGTGTGTGTGTAGAAAGCTTTACAGCTTTAAAACCAAACATTATAAAGCTTTCCATTTTTTTTGTGTCATTACATTTGGACCTTCCCAATAACTTATTTACTTGATATCACACAACAATTGAAGAAGTCAGTGAATGTGTACGTGTTCACACAGTGTTCACCCGAAAAATGGTCATCGTAAGAAGTAGTCATTCTCTTGATGAATTAGTCATCACACGAGGCAGGATAATGAAGAATTTGAAGATTTTTGGATCACCGGCTCGGGAAATCCATATGATTTGAACAATTCGAATATCATATATCCTTGTTCATAGTTTCTACAAATTATCTCCCTTGACATCGGCTCTTTGAGATTCGAGAAATCTAAATCGGCAAACGGGGAATATTTGAAGCCGTTGTGGCAGGCTGCTCCACATACCAAAAACTCTGACCCCCTCCAAATATTTTTGGAACCTCGAGATGATCTTCTGAAACCTGGACTGGGAGAATAAAGGAATCAAAATAGATGGTGAATATCTGAGCAACCTTAGATTTGCAGACAATATCGACCTTTTCCCAGAGAACTTACTTGACCTTCAACTAATGCTAGATGGACTAAGAAAGCAAAAAAGTCGGCCTACACATGAACTTCAGTAAAACGAAAATCATGTGCAACAATCATATTGAGAATGAAAATATAACTGTCAAGATAGAAGATGCACAACTCGGCAAAGTATACCACTACATCTACCTAGGACAACGAATCTCCATGAGATCCTCAAAAGATGAGAAATCAAGCGAAGAATCACTCTGGGATGGCAAGCCTTCGACAGAACAAGCACAATTTTCAAAAACCAGACAATCTCAATAACCCTAAAAAGAGGAGTATTCAACCAATGCATTCTCCCGATAGTCACGTATGGAGCTGAAAAATGGAATTTAACCAAGAGACAGACATGCAAACGGAGAAGTATACAGCGAACGCATGAGAGATTCATGCTCAACCTTACATGGAAGGATCACAAGATAGCACAGTATATCAGGAAGAAAACGGGAGTTCAAGACATCATAGAAACTATTAAAAACCTTGAATGGCAATGGGCAGGCCTATTAAAAACCTTGAATGGCAATGGGCAGGCCATTTCAGGCAATGAAAGACAACCGATGGTCATCACGACTCACAACGTAGATCCCTAGAGATCACATGCGAAACTGAGGCCGACAGAATTCAAGATGGAGAGATGAACTAGACAAATTCAGAAAATACTGGCTCCACGCTGCCCATGACAGAGAATTGTGACGAATCTGGGGGGAAGATCTATGTCCAACGACGGACGTTAAAAGACTGATGATGATGACGATAATGATGATGATGATGATGATCCCAGACTCTATTTATTTCGAATGTAACTCTAAACTTACCCTACAGATCTTTTACAGCAAACTCAGCAACGCCCTCCCGAGGCTACCTCCTGAGCTGTGACGAAGATCAACTCAAATAGACTGTGAGGACCACAAACAACAGAGAAACCTGAGTAGATCACTCACTTGAATCACTTGGACTGTGACAGAACTGTTTGAAGAAGAAATAAAGAGAACAAACGAGAGAAATGCAAAAGATCACCCGAACTCAAAGGAAACAAAATACGGAAAGGAGAATAACTCACCATCACAGTCAATAATTGAAATGTAGCGTCAAAATTTGAAGTCAAGTGAAATGAAAAATCCATTAGGAAACCTCAAATGGCAATGGGCTGGTCATGTTGCAAGAATAGCAGACAATCGATGGACATCACAACTTACAACATGGATCCCCAGAGACCACATGCGTAATTGAGGTAGGCAGAATACAAGACGGAAAGACAAATTCAGGTATTCAGGTAAATTCAAATTTTGGCTCTGCGACGCCCACAATATAGAAAAGGTGTGGCGAATCCAAAGGGACGGTCTATTTCCAACTACGGACGTTAAAAGACAGATGATGATGATGATGATGATGATGATGATGATGAAAAACTTCCATCGAAAAATAATTTTTATTTGTGACATCATTGGTGTTTACCACTGGAAATTTTTTTTGAAATGGAATTAAAAATAAATATCTAGAAACATGTAGATGAGGTAAAATGTTATCATTAAACCGGTCAGAATAGCCCCTTCACCAAAAATGGAAGGTCAGGAGATGCCTTTTCCCCGAAAAAAAAATTAGAGGAGTTTAGTAGAGTGTTGATGCTGATTTTCAAGTCAGTAGACAAAACTGTGTGTCCAGGATCGCCGGAACACACGAACAGAGTCACAGACGACCGCGCACGAAGAAGGATAGAACCCCTTCGCCAACTGAGATGGCAACGGTAGTTCAACTGACTACAACTACTAGTACCACTGCTGCTACTGCTGCCATTGCTGCTACTACTACTACCGCTAAGAGAAGATAGCTATACAGAAAATTAGATTCTCAAAGGATACAAAGATCTTAATTACTAAGAACAGAGGAATTTATACTGATATTTTAATAAAAGGTAGCCACTAAGAAAAGACCAAACTGCTCCATATGCTTTAGTGAAAAGGACCATTTAGAAAAATACTTTCAAAGGGTTAATACAACTTGAGTGATATAATTTGAAGCTAATCAATTATTCACTCAAGAAGTTAACTATGCAATAATGGAAAATTTATCAGTTCACAAGTGGTTTTTAGATGTCTTCTCCAGCATGGCAATTCAAACTTCTTCTAAAATGCTAAAATTAAAATACCTGGTGTTACGAAACCTCTCATGTGCTTATTATCCTAATTGATTTCTATGAGAGGAACGACAGTCAATAAAGATCTTTGCTCAGCAAAGGCGGATACCTCTGCCTGGTACCAATCATCTATCAACAAACAGGCTCCAGGCATTTCCCGCAAAAAACTATGCGGTCTTTGACCGTTCTCAAGTAAACAATGAAGTGAAAAAATCCAATATATTGACTATTTATCTCATCAAGTATTTAAGAGATGGACATGTTCCGTCTGATAGAATGAATTATAGATTACGTTGTATTGTATACAAAATTATTTGAAATGATCTCTCGTCTACACGTGGTTATAAATCATATCTCATTAAATAGATATCGATGAATTATCTTGAAAAAACATGTAGACGTAAACATGTCACATGATCTATCCAACCAAAACTAACGACAAAAGGACAACGTAATTTCTCTGAGAAACCTGTTTATTATATAAGCAAGCGACCTGGCTAGAGTAGGCGGGGAACCAAAAGGTCGCCTTCGAGGGTAGCTGTCTCACACATACACACATCGTATCTATCTATCTATCTATCTATCTATCTCAATCTTTCCATATCTATCTATCTATCTAGCTAGCTAGCTAGCTAGCTGTCTTAGTTGGTTTATATCTATGTTCAGTCTGCATATATCTACATTTCTTCATGAGTTTATTCCTCAGTATGCAAATACATATCAACACAAAGCCAAGTAAGAAAATACGTACTTATTCTCTATCGGCAGTCGCTTCCATATAAATTATGAACATTTCAGCTTTCTCTTTATTAGCATTTATACGATGATTGACCTGTATCCATAACTCATCAACTTATTATTTCATAATAAGTAATTAATATAATTCAGTCGTTATGTAAATGCTTATCCAACATTCTTGGTAATGCTACACTTAGTGTAACTACCGGTTTCAGTACACGTCCCACTTGCCATTTCTTTGTTTATATAAACCTTTGTTTTACGTTCAACCGTTGATAAAATCATTCTTGGTTTCACTTCCCCACATACGGACTATCATACACCTACAACCTTGGCTGGAGACTACTCTTACTGATAATATGGTGTCAGATATAGTATAAACATAACAATGTCAACGATAGTATTGCATCACTGGTAATTAGTTATATTTATCATTATCACCTCTGCCAACGGAGTTTGGAGGAAGGTATGTATTTGCCTGTGTTTGTCTGTTTGTCCAGGAATATTTTGCAATTCTGTTAACATTGCCAAAAAAAAAAAGGACAATTTTCCGACTTTTTCGATGCAATAACACAATGATAACGTCTTCATAATGAAAGTGTAATACGGTGAATACAATAACAAAATAAATAATTATAGATACAGTAATAATGAATGATTATCGCAAACTTTTTTTATAGAATATTCTACGATCTGTAAATTAATTGCTCAGTTTTTCTGATAATTGTGAAGGCAGAAATAAGCGCTCTGTAAGCTTTTTTTGTTTTTCCTCTTAATAGTACGTGTGATACCATCATTTGATTTACAAGTTTGTCAAACCACAGTACGAGTGGATTTGACCTTGTCTTTCAACCGTAACAACGACAAGAACAGTCTTAACCAAATATAAGGGTGTGAACTCTTCACTCTTTCCGTCTCGTCACGTTAGAAGAAACTGATGTGTACCATTTACATTTCCCAACCGTGAATCATGGTGAAGTGATTGCAAGGCGACTCTAGTGCCAACTTCACCAGACATATATATATATATATATATATATATATATATATATATATATATATATATATATATATGAACTTTTTTTATCACATATACAGTACAAAAGTTGCAGTAACCATCTTCAGTCGGAATAGAAGTTAGAGCGGAGTTCGACCTGTACAAGTCAGGCTTATAATTCTTTTTTTTTGTTCTATCACTTATTCGGTTTCTTTGCTCCTATTTGAGAGGAAACAGAACATCTAATATACTTCACAATTGATTCATTTGGTGGAAAAACGCCCCCATCCACTTTTGAGTATAAAGATAAAAATTGTCCCAACTTCTGAAGAGTTCGTATCTCTTTTTTTTTCGTTGGCCTTTCTTTGAAGTTAACGTTCGTGCTCGCCTTCCGGGAACCTTTGGCTGGCTCTGCCTGTTTTATTTATATCGTTCTTGCAGACTGTTTGGCATTTGTTTAACTAACAGAATTCTTTGTGTTTACATCCTGTAAGGCAATTTAGTTCTGCACAATTTTTATCCTTTCATTTTTGTTCTCCTGTAGTTAGAACTCTGCAATGCAAAATCAATAACAATCGGGATTATCAACCTATTCCGATGCACTGCAACAACTGTTTCGATTGAGTATTGGTTTGATTTTGTTTATAAATAATGAATTCTCAAACTTGAACTGTCAACGAAAACTGTCATTAAAACTGTCAATATGGCTTTCTTCAGTTGTTAAGTAGGTCTGGTTGGCTTGCTATCAGTGACGTGTGGTTCTTTGTACCATTTATGTACTCTGTGTTACGGATACGCAAAAACGTCAAAAATATTTTAGTATCTGTAAAAAACAACTGACCGTAAAAACTTTTTTGAAACAATTTAGGTAAGGTGGTCCCTATTGTGAATAGGAAAGTTTCACTCCTTTGCCCATTCGATATTACAAACAGCGATCTTATGAAACGAAATGAGAGTATTAACGAAAAAAAAAAAAATTGGGATTGAACACTAAAATCCGCTGATAATCATGTTTAATCTGAATTCTGTTTTCCATTTCTTCCCTACTGTCCACTGCTTTTGAAGGA
This sequence comes from Thysanoteuthis rhombus, assembly GCA_963457665.1. NCBI lineage: Eukaryota > Metazoa > Mollusca > Cephalopoda > Oegopsida > Thysanoteuthidae > Thysanoteuthis > Thysanoteuthis major. The sequence continues at coordinate 20,063,031 of OY735219.1, read as the reverse complement.
CACTAAAATATTTTCATATAACTCCAGCACTCAGCATACCCCAAATACAAAGCATCATACGCTACTTCTGCCTATTTATGTATGTATGTTGCATACAGGTCACATTAAAAACCCTCATCAAAAAAAATTCTCCTCTTGTATAGTTTTTTTTCGTTGGAGGTTCAATTTGCAAAATAATTTCATGCTGGATCGGTCTCTTAGTTTGTGCCATCCACGTACTTTAAAAAAAATTTAAACCTGTTTGGTGATCACTGCCCAATAAAGGACGAGAGAATTAATTTCTCCATTGATCACCCTTATTCTCCAATCTTTTTTAAATGATCACCCCCCCAACACGATATGCTGCCAAAGACACATCGCCGTTTCTATCAGTAAAATGATCATGCCTGTTTTTAATTTGTCGAAGAAGTATGGGAAGCTTTGTCAATCATATTCACCATCATCTCCACCATCATCCCTACCTTATCAATATTCCGTCGACTCCGTTCCTATTTATCGTTATATTCATCCCCTCATGTAAGATCAAACGTGAGCATATTTTCTCCATATCTGCCACAGTGTGATTAAAAAAAACAAACACTTATATGGTTTTTCTACAAGAATGTATTAGATTGTAAAGTCAATGTAGGCAGCGACCACAGAATGGTACGATGTAAAATACATGTGAACACCAACAAAGAACGCAGGAAAATGTTCCACACAAAACTGCAGCCTCTAAACATACCAAAAGAGCACGCTCAAACTTTCAAGCTCGAACTGAAAAACAGATTCAGAATTCTTACTAAACAAGACGACACCAATATCAACGAACTTAGCAACAAAAACACTGGCATAGTTCTCCTTAAATAACAGAAAGAAGAACAGAAAAGGAAAGATTTACTAATGTAATTGGATTTCTTGTGAATAGAAAATCGCCATTACAGCTGATATTTGGACAGCCCGTAAAACAGTCTGGCCAGGAGCGCTGGAACACTCGAACACACGAACGTACGCACGTATAAAGGAGGAATGAACCCTTCACCATCTTTGATAGCTACAGTTATTCAGCATGATTTGTAATATTTTGGTCTTTTGAGCCTTCAACAGCAACGTTGTCTACCAAAAACGTAAAACTGATTTTCGAGTAAGATTTCAAATCAGGATATAAACCTGCTCAAACTGATTACACTTGCAATGAGCTTAGAGTGGACACAACTATAATGAAAACTTTTTAGCGTTGGTTGAATGGGTGAGATCTTGATGATGGATAATCAGCCAAAGGCCCTGGGGACTTCGAAAATAATTCAAATAAGTAGTTTTGAAAAAGGCCTGGGGAGGGATGGGCTATCTCACCCGTGAAAATCATTTCCGCACATTATGTGGAACGGGTATGGACGTTTGGAAACTATGTGCTTGAGTTGGGCAAACAGTAGGATTTCCCCAGAAATTTCAATGGTTTTGTCAAAAATTACACTGATTTGCCCGAACTTTCAAACTCATTTGCCCAATTAGTGGAGAGGGCCCCTGTCTCCTTTTCGTAAGCTTATGGGACGGATACATCTGTACTGATTTACGGCACCAAAGACCAAGTTTGAAAAATAGTATGAATTTTTAATCAGTTTGTCAATTATCTTGTATTATAATGGACTATGTGATTTTTGTTTGTATCTTTAAGATTTGGCTCCTCCACTTAATGGTAACAATTTGCTGATGAAAATATCTCTTACCCAATATTTGAAAGAAAACTAGTTAAGTAGTTTTAAAAAATATATTTCATTGAAGTATAACCGTAGATATTTCGCTTGAATTACTAGTTCACTATTGTCACATGTATAACGTATACATAGGTATGTACGACATAACTATCTTTATAAGAAAAATAACATTATTAATTAACAAATGTTGCCAAATGCTGTCAAAAAATGCGTTTTCAACGTCACCAGTTCTGAATCGAGTACAAGCCCGATTTGAAAAAAAAAAAAAAATGAGGAACTGTTTTCTCCCTCTTGCAACGTTCACAGGAAAACTTGTGAGATTTATTAAAATTTAATTACTTTTGTCATTTACAGCTTTAAACAATAAAAATTGAAAATATTTCATAGAAAAATGGAATCGATTTTTCCCTTTTGCAAAGATTACTGGAAAATTTGCGAGATTTATTAAAATTTAATTACTCTTGTCACTTACAGCTTTGAACAATAAAAATAGAAAATATTTTTCAAAAAAATTTTTGTGTCACTCAAGTCACTTATTTTCCATTATCTGTTAATGTAATTTATGTAATTTTCTTCACTATTGTTTTATATTTTGCATATTTCATTCTGTTACAATGTGTAAATTTTCTCTTGTTGGAATCATCAGCTGTTTAACATGTAGCTGTTTCGGGAATTTTAAAAAACAAAACAGTTATTTTAACATGGCACTACTTCCCTTTCAGCAATGTTGCCATACGTGTAGTCTGTTATTTCATATAGGGCATTATCACAATATGTTTATATGGATGCTATTTTATTCAACACATTATTTGTTTGAATTAGGGCTGACTTACGTAGATTATCAAGAAAAATCTTACCTAACGGTGAGGGGTCAGTAAGTAAAACAACAGGTGTGATTCGCTGTCCGTATCAAGTCTATCGAGTGGTCATCCATGTGGATATTTATGCATTGTGTTGATTTTAATCTCAGACTGCATGAAAACTATATGTATATATATGTATTTTTTGTTTTCACATCCGAATGTTTCGGATTTTTCCCTGGGATAAACTAGAAAATTCCATTGGGAGCAAACAGTTTTATAACAGAAACAAATGTTGATAAATTGAATTAAAAACAGAGCAGGTTTTGAACAAAGTCTGCTTTTTTTCTTGGTAAGCAAACAAACTAATCATTTACTTGGTAATTTCTTTTTTCAAATATTTTTGTAAAATTTTTCATATATTTAAAATTGATTTTATCTTTTTTTTCCTGTAAGTATTCGGTTTTAGGCTGTTTAATTCTGTCGAGAGTCCAGGGAATCTATTTTCAAAAGTTTTTTTTTACTCTACTTGCGAAATTTTCCAAATGTCTCAACTTTAGATATTTTAACGAAAAGAAAAAGAACCGAGAAAAAAATCAGCTTCTTCCGGTTTGGATTAGAACAATCGATTTTCTTCTCTGCAGATAGTGCAAGATCTGATCTATCAGGAACCGTCAACAAAAACTGTCACCAAAACAATCAACATACGTTTCTTCAGTTTTTAGGCTTCTCTACCTGGCTGGCTATGTATGTATGTGTGTACATATCTATCGGGGATACAGGTTGCATTAATAGAGCTGACGTTTATACTTTATTATACATAGAAAAAAAATCACATTTTGTCCTTTGAAATTTCCACCTCTCAATATTTTTTTTTTTAAGGAGGATAGGTTTGATTTGCAATGTAAACTTATGCAACTGCAATCATGCTTGTTTTTTTTCCTCTTTTTTATTGAAAATTCGGATTTTCGTTTAATCAACGTCCAACAAAAGGTGAGAGAAGTAACTTATCCATTGTTCATCCCCTTCCCCATTCCTTTTAATCGATCACCTTCAATACGGCGTGCTACCAGAAGACAATTGGTCTCGTGACGGTTTTTATTGAATTACTCACCGGGCCTGTTTACTTAGGGCTCGGTGGCCCTTGCAGAAGGAAGTAACCAGGTTGTAGCTCTCAAAGAAAGGAAAGTTTTTTTTTCATTTTATGATGACAGTCAGAGCACGAGGATCATCAAGGAAAAAAGTTACTTGGATATTCCATTGAGCACCGTCAACGCAAAATTGCCCATCCGAATGAAGAAAGAGGATCAGTAACCAGAAAATTAGGATCTAGAAGAAGAAAGACCTTCTATTCGAGCGAAAGGAGAAAATTGGCCAAAATAGCTTCTTCTGACAGGAAGTAGACAATGTCTTTCAGGAATTTAACTTCCATACTATCAGGAGTATCTTTTAGAATTCGGTATTCACAATGGGGCTTGAAAGAAAAAAAGATTTCCCTTTCATAGACCGTCTTTTTCCACATCACGTAGCGTTGGATTAGTTGCCTGATATCTTGAATTCCTTAAATTGGTTAGAATCACGAATTCTTCTTTTGTCAAGATTTATGCACGAATACTCAACAACTTGTGCTAGAACTTAGTTTTAAAATTAGATATCTATTTAGAGCATTCATGTGATCAGTCTCCAGTCTGAGCAATTTTTGTCAAATTCTGAAGATGAAGTCTTATCAAACTCCCAAACTAGAGTTAACCTCATTTTCAACCGTAACAAGAACAAGAACAAGAATCAATCCTCACTAAGATTAAGGGGTGTAAACTGATAAGTAAAATTTACATTTCCCTACTGTGATTTCGATTCACAACCAATTAATAGCCAGGAGGCTGTCTTGCTGACTGAGCTTAGTCTATAAGTCATCATTACGTCTCATTTCAATGAATAAACACATTTGCAAAAATAATGTTTTTGATTATTTAAAAAATTATCGTATATACGATACAAATGTTACAGAAATCACCTTCACTCGGAGAAGAGGCAGGAGTAGAATTCGACCTTGCAGTAGTCAGTCTTGTGTGAGTGGATATTCTAGACGTGACACTTTTTTTCCTGACACAAATGACTACAGAGACTTGCATTAACAATTATTTGCAAACATTAATAATTATCTATCCATCTCAATCGTTTCCTATCTATTTACCTCAGCCTTTGTAAAAGGTAATTTTCATTGGGTTAATTGAAAGTACCTTGCTTGATAAGTGGATTGCTCCAAAGAATCAATGAGATAAAGTGAACAAATCCTAATTTAAAAGTTCGAAAGTTTTAAAAACTATAGTTTCTCGCCGAGGAACGAATATTTCATAAAGATATCTTGCTTCATGAATAATATGATGGAGATTTTGATTGGTTTAAGTCCAATAAGAATCTTTGATCAACATTCGTCATTAAATCAGACACTAAAACCGACATTTTTTATCCAATCAAAAAGCAACACGGGTAACCTTTCAAATATGAGGCAGTTGAAAACGTATGTATTTGACACCAATCACACTGCTACGCAGATAAATACACGCAGTCTTAAGGATACTCACAAATACAATCGTACTCGCCGGTTTATGCACATATTTGTAAGAACGTGCTTAAGTCTTCGTATATTTATCTGTGTGGCACTGTCATCATCATCACCAGCCTTCTTGCGTCTGTCTCTAAGATTTGCTAGACCCCCCTATCATGGGCATCGCGGAGCAAGTACTTTCTGAATTTATGTAGCTTGTCACGTCATCTTACTTTCTATCAACCACAATTCCGTATACGATCTAAAGGTGTCCACATTGTAAGTTATGAGTCCACCAGTTTGTCTTATATTCTTGCTACATGTCGAGCCCATTGCCATTTGAGTTTTTTCTAACTGTTCCTATAATATCTCGGACTCCTGTTTTTTCTCTCTTATACTGTGCTATCCGATGATCCTTCCATGTGAGGTTGAACATGATTCTCTCCTGTTCCCGTTGCATGGTTCTCAGTTTGACGGTCACTATTTTGGTTAAGTCCCGCGTTTCAGCTCCATAGGTGACTATCGATAGGATACATTGATTGTATATCTTTTTTTTAAGGACTTGCAGGGTTTTCTCATTCCTGAAAGTCAAGCTTGCTCTACTGAAAGCTTGCGAATATTGAGATCAAATGTATACATCTGCAGAGAGAGTTTATGACGTCAAATTTTGTTTTGAGATTTTTTTGAATATTTTTTTTTGTTCGTTTTCTTTGGGGGGTCGATCTGGGGTTCATTGAAATATTATATGAAATTGGTGCACATTCAGAGATTTTGGAGCTACATTCTGGTTTATATTTTGACAGAAGTTGTTACAATCAAGCGATACAGAGCTGGATGAATGGGCAAGCCATTGAAGAATATAGTGGAGAATAACACAAACGATGAGAAAATGAATAAATAAATTCAGAAAATTCAATAGTACTCATCCAAATTTGCAGCAGTATAGTCGTCATGGGGACTTCATTTTAGCAGTTGAAAAAGTTTGAATTTTTCACCTTTCTTCGCTAAATATTTCAAGTCCGTCTCCCAAGAAGAATTTACTACTTAAATAAGATCTAACTAATAGCCGTGCACTGATTTATAAAAACAATATAAAAGACGTGCTTTTTATGTTCTGAGATGAAGTATTTTCATTCCTTTACAAACTGCACAAAAATTTTGGTTCCAGTGTTGTTAGACTTATTCTTATCCTTTTCGTGTAAAAGTTATAGAAACTGGCTATTATTCACATAAAATTATGCTTTTGCGATCAAGGGTGTGATATTTCGAAACGTACTTATTTCCAATTTTACAACGGTTCAATTTGCCTATTTCTGTTTGCGTTTTCAGAAAATGATAGTGGCAAATACTATCAGTCAATGACAGTATGTAACCAGCACAGATCAGAACTAAAGATTAGGCTCCAGGCAGGACTCGAACCCAATTGCCATGTAGAGCCTACTTATGTAGGGAAACAGCCTCACTAATTGAGCTTGTTTCTATCCGTGCTGTTAACTCAAAGCCGGAGAGTGATAGTCTAAATAGTTCTGATGAAAAAACAATGTTAATTAAGATGAACGAAATGCTTGTCAAGAATTGATAATTGTTGTCAATGCTTCATGTAATAAAAACTTCTTAACATTTCCAGATACTTCGCGCTTCAAAGTTTTAATTAGGCTTCGGGTATTGCGCCATAACCAAAAAAAAAAAAACTCTCATTCTCAGATAACATTTATTAAAGACAGTCCTATTCATTTTGTTTCTTGAATGTGTGAAGTATTCTTTGTGAGTTATTCTTTAAGGGATAGTTTTTTTTGTTTGATATATATATATATATATATATATATATATATATATATATATATATATATATGTATATATATATAGTTTGATCGTTTTTTAATGCTGTGAAATCTGAAAATAAATAATGATTAACAAGTTGGCGGATGTGACAGAATTCCTCAAGATAAATTTTATGCATTTTCTTTTTTGAATGAATCAAGTATACTTTGTAAGTTATCTTTCAAGGAATGGTTTATTTGTTTGATATATATATATATATATATATATATATATATATATATATATATATATATATATATATATATATATATATCCAATCTTTTTTAATGTGTGGAGACTACAAAAATAAATAATGCTTAACTAGTTGGTCGATGTGTAAGACTTCCTTAAGACAAGTTCCAGACAAAACTAATTTGAAAACAAACATTCCATATTTGTCAAACCTGTCATTTCAGTACGTGATTATCATCTGCTCCAAAATTTGCTTAAAACATTTGAAGGTGATCAAATATTACAAGTTGGCTTCGTCTTGTTCATTTGGGCCATCTTGGAATATATTTCAGCTTTAAAACAACTCGTTTGAATAAAACTTGTCCTCAACAATATGTAAATGTAGTGGTCTACTTTTGTCAGCAGTGCATTTCCTATTCTGATAGTCGTGGTTGTGTCTCATACGTGTAAAACTATTTTAGGAATATAAATACTAATACTAATGCTAGATTTGAATGAGATATTGTTTTTCAATACAGAAGGAAAGAATAGTGGGAAGCAGAGGTTTTGAATATATATCAGTTCAGTAAGGATTGAGGTTTTTGGTGTACTGGGGGAATGGGCGTTGTCACGCGTAGCTTGAAAAGTGCAATCCTACCACACTGACATAATGTACCTTACCACAATGTAGTACCGGACGTTGAACTGTAAAGATTTAGTTGATTCAGTTTTGTTCACTATGTGTTCAATATAGTCAGAGCAATCGTCGGTCAATATTTCGGAAACGTTTGGTATGGTTTGCATATATATCTAGTGATTACTGAAACTAGCACAAAAATTCAATTTGTAAAATACATACAATGACAAATATTGTGTTCATACTTTGTTGATATCCATACAGATCTTCGTATGTGAATGTGTATGTATCAATGAAAACATGTAAATTTTATTCATGTCTCGAGGCTTTCAAACAACCGAAGTTCATCGTATGCAACTCTTTCATTAAGCAAGTTTCGCCAACCTTTGTATCTAGATTTGTTTCAATCAAGTTTACACTGTAGATAAAGAATTGTATAGTTCAATTTGCTTTATTATCTCCTGGGCAAAACAGACGCATTGTTCACATTATTATAAAAACTCAACTGAAAGAATAAAGAATATGAATAAATTATCCTTCCTCCCATTCCATTCGAATACGATTTATGAAACGACAAATTTTCATTACTCAAACAACACACATGGTAATTGGCCGGTGAATAGTAAAAGTATTCTACTATAAATTTATTTTTCTCTTACATATTGAGTTTTGTTCCTATATTCTTCCAAATTTTCACCAGAAGTATTTTAATAATCTTAAACTTTAATTCTTCCAATATTTACCGTAATAAATTTGAATTATTCGAAAAAAAAAAAACCAACCCGAAAGTCCTAGTTTAATTTTCTCTGTCTTCGCACGCAATTCTGCCGAAGGCGGGAAACACTCAATCAAAACAATGCCCAAAATGGCGCCCAATGATAATTGCTGTACACTGAAACAATTTATTGCTTTATTGATATCTTTAAATTTCTGATTAATATTCCGAGGAATCGTTCATGGAATTTTAGAGACAGAAATAAACTATGTAAATGGAGAAAAAACTAAAAAGGAATATCTGATGATTATTAAACCCAGTCGTTGGTCCATCCCCCCCACGGCTGTTTATTAGTTTTTTCACGTCATAAAATATGTTTTGAATTATTAAAATTCCCAGAATTTTCTGTTTACGTAGAATGATTCCAAGTAAATGTTCCCAGAGTAGTAGTAGTAGTAGTAGTAGTAATAATAATAATAATAATAATAATAATAATAATGATAATGATAATAATAATAATAATAATAAATAATAATAATAGTAGTAGTAGTAATTATAAGAATAATAATATAAAAAAAAAAAGGATGTCGCCGGGTAGAATATCAGGGAACCCGAGCATTTAGGAGATACGGGAAATCGTCCTCACAAGCACCGCCCATATCCATCGCAAAGCAACGTCCATGTAAACATTTTGTCTGTTATACAATTATGAGTTTGTTCTTGTGTAGCTTCTTGTACTGTTCCTGTACTTACCGCTTCCCTTTTTGTATACATAAAATGAAAAAGGAAAAATATACCAGTACGTATTAAGTCATAACACCGTTGCCTGCCCCAAGTTTCAAGCCAAAACTTGGTGTGCAACGAATACTACGAGACATTAGATGGAAAAAAACTATGATAATAGGTCTGGTTGGTTACCCAGTAGAAACTGTCCAGAAAACAAGCAGGCACGAATTAGGGACCTATGTAGCATAAACTTATACTGCAAACTGAAAAATGCATATTCATTGGGGAATTCAAAAAACAAAAACAAAACAAAACAAACAAACAAACAAAAAACCCGAACATTTTCATTGACATAATTATTGGTGCAGCCTATAGGCGGGATACAGACACCCATAGCCAACCGAAAAATCGAAAAAAACAATGTTGATAGTTTCGGTGACAGCTTTGGTTGACGGTTACTGATAATGATGAACACAATTACAACGATAATTACACCAACAGAATAAAGATAACTGTGACCACAATAAAATTCTGTATTCATATAATTGAGCTGATTGAATTTAGACGCACGATGGCCATAATATTATTCAGGCGTGAAAATACTTATATCAGATTCATAATAGATTTGGGGTTGCTTTTTTTTAATCCAACCTAACAATCAGATTGAATCTAGGCATAGATAATGATGAGAATAAAGATAACGATAAGAATCCGGTAAATTAAGATAAATCAAACACAAGAGGCAAGACGAAGACCGAGTGCAACTATCACGTCGGAAATAAGAACAGAATGATCAAAATCGAGGACACAGAACTGGAGCAAGTAGATCACTACGTTTACTTGGAACAACGAATCTCTATGAGGCCCTCCAAAGAAGAAATTAAACAAAGAATCACCCTAGGATGGCAAGCCTTCGGCAAAGTAAGCTCAAGCTTCAAAAACAAAAGGATCTCATTAATTCAAAAAATAGTATACAACCAATGCATCCATCCGATAGTCATCAAAGAAGCTGAAGCAATGAACATAAACAAGAGACTGACATGCAAACTGAGAATCAAGCAATGTGCACATGTAAGAATTATGCTCAATCTCACCTGGAAAGACTACCAGACAGCACAACATATCAAGAGTCGGACAAAAGTCCTATACATCATAGAATCCATTAAAAAATTCAAATAGTAATTGGCAGGCCATGTCGTAAGGATGGCAGACAACCGATGGACATAGCACTTCACGACATGGATCCCCCGAAATTACATGCGCAACCGAGGCAGGCAGAATATTAGATGGAGAGACGAGCTAGACGAATTCAGAGAGTACTGGCTCCGCAACACCCACGATAGAGAAGTGCTGCGAACCTGGGGAAGGTCTGTATCCAACAACAAACGTTAGGAGACTGATGATGATGATACAAGACGGTAGAAAAAAAGGTCCTCTCAAGGAATCAGCATAATCAGTCTTTTAACGTCCATCGTTGGACATAGACCTTCCCCAGGATTTGCCACACTTCACTATCATGGGCGTTGTGGAGCCAGTACTTGTGCAGCTCGTCTTTCCATCTGATATTCTGCTGGCCTCGGTTGCACATGTGATCTCGGGGGATTCATGTCGTGAGTCATGATGTCCATCAGTTGTGCGCCATTCTTGCAACATGGCCAGCCCACCGCCATTTGAGATTTTTAATGGATTCTATGATGTCCCTGACTCTTGTCTTTTCTCGGATAAACTGTGCTGTCTTGTGGTCCCTCCATCTGAGGCCCTGCATAATTTTTTCATAGGACATGAGATCATTGTGTGAAACAAAAACTGGATTGAAGAGCTTGATACAAACGGTCAGGGCCTTCATTCAGGATCACAGACTGAGGTTCACAATTGAGGGATGTGTTACGCTGATGATGGATGTGCAAACGGTGTGACGTATAATGACACTGAAAATGAAATCAGCGTGATAACAGACTTGGAAAATATATGAATCCATTTCCCTCTTCCAGCTATGGGTAAAACAGTACAGCGGATTGGATTCTCCAGCTTTGGGGTGGAGGTAACTAGTTCAAGTGAACGTCCCCTACATTAGCCAATCGTCAACCTGTAGGCTAAATCATAAGTCAAAAATCATGATGTCACCAAACATTTGTGGGATAGAGAATGCAGGGGTGGGGGCCTACTTCTTCAGTCGGGTGAGAAAGCATGATGTCGATGATGATCGTGATGATGATAATGATCCTCAAAGATGCAAGAGAAGCAATAGAAAGTATTGATAGTGAAAATACGAAAAAATATCTGAACCTTGCGAAAGAACTGGGGAAGTTGTAGAAGATGAAGGTGGCGGCCCTGCCGATCATTATTGAAGTACTTGGGTCATTTTCAGAGAGCTTTGCTGAGTGATTTGGAGTAAAAAATGAAAAGAAACCATTCAGATGACAGTATTACTAAAATCAGCCAGAATACCTAGGGAATTATTGGAGTATTGAAGGCACATGCTGTCACTTGATATCATGTAAAAACTACCATTTACTACAGGTATAATAATGATAATAATAATAATAATAACAATAATGAAAATAATGATGATGATGATGATGATGATGATGATGGATGTGGTTAGTCTCTCAAAAGAAACCATCATGTTTTTAACATCTTTGGGAATCCAGCCATGTTGGGGCTGATCAATTAAAAGATCGGTAAACGGAGTCACTACTTTTGCCTTTTGTGGGACAGTGATCATTGAAAGAGAGTCAGAATTCAAGAATTGATAAAATAAGCATGAACACTACCGGACGCAAACTAATGGATCAATTTTACATAGATCTACATCATAAATACGGCTGGTAGACATGATACCTATATGCAACACGTACATATATAGCGTACAGACCAAAAGCTCTAAAAAAAAAAAAATTAGATGGTTTTGATGATAATTTTGATTGATAGTTTTATAATTAGGAAAGTTCTGAAAGTCAAGCTAGAGCAGACCTGTTTCCATTTGATCCTCAACGCGAGGCAAATGAGATTGTAAAAAAAACAAAATGATCCACATTAACATAGGAGAGATCAAATCAACGAAGGAAAGAAGAAATAGCAGCGTATTTATTAACATTAATTTTCCGAATAATTACACCTTCAATATTAAAATAACAACCTTGAACATAATTATAGAGTTCTTACTAAAAGAAAAAAAGCTGATCATATTAAAACAATCGTAGTGACAGAAAAATATCGATGTGAGAAATGGTGATAAAATTCTAAATACTAACAAAAGAAAAAAAACCCTCAAAATCAAAGTATTAATATCAATAACGGCATTAATTACTGATTAAAATAATACGATTAAAAAAAATAGGCGTTTATATTGGCAGAAGCATCAACACCAAAAAAAGATTACCTATTTGAATAAGGTGGAAGTAGAATTGTTAATCTATAAAGGATTAAAAAAATAGAACATTGAAGAAATAAATCTGAAGAGCCACGTCATAAAGACCGGGGAAAAGAAATTCAATTATCAATTTATTTCACACGTAAAAATAGGACCCGTCAACGTCACGGGAGTCAGATAATCATTTTAAAATTTGTCATTTTCCTCAATAATTTCTCGCCATATTGGATTTTAGATTGAGGTTCAGAAATACAAAAATAATCTCGCAGTGGAATGAGGAGAAAAAGCGCAAAAAATTCAGGAAGGAAAAGCGAAGAAAAAGTGAAGAACTCTTGAGATGAAGAAGCGAATAAGTCCCGAGAAGAAAAAAGGAAATACATTTTTTTTATTTATAATTATATGAAAGAAGTACTTGCACAACATTCGGGCATTGTGGGTCTAATGTGACTACAGAGACCCACAAAATGACATTAAAAAACAACAACAAAACAAAACAGTAATGCACGCAGAGGCCATATCACATTGAAACATTACTTTTCCTCTGACCATCGAAGTTGAGCAACGTTGATGGTGGAAATACCAGGTGTGGTAACCAAATTTCAGGGACGTCTGAGGTGGCCACTCGCTTAACAACACAAATGATGAGATCGATGAGTAGAGATTAAACATCATCTAAGACAGTTATGTTAACTCCGTATTAATGTCCTTGGGAAAGGCATGTATCCATTTCTCCTCACAATTCAACCCCATATCTAACATCGAACTTTGAAAGGTCAATTACAAAAAAAGCAGGTGAAAAAAGAGGAGAAAAAGAAGAAAAACAAAAAGAAGAAAAGGAAGACGAAAATAGAAAGAGGATATGACCAAAAAGAAAGGAATGGAGATGAGAAGGAGAAGGAGGGAAAATAGGAACGATGAAGAATAAAGTACGTAGAAAATGAGACGATTGCAAAGAAGGAAAATGGGAGAGTACGAATGAAGGGAGAAAATTTAGGAAAAATGAAGAACCAGATTATTTTAAAAAAGGATGGGAAAAAAACAAAAGACAGAAAGGAAAGAAAATCGGAAGAATGAGGAAAAAATCTGATAAAAAGAGTCAAGAAAGAAAAAAATGGGAACAAAAACAAAATTCTAAATAAAAAAACAAAAAACAAAATGGAACGTAAGAGTGAGAAGAAAAAAGGTGCAAGAGGGATTAAGAAATGAAGCGGAAATGGTGACGACGACGACGAAGAAAAAGAAGAAGAAGAAGAAGAAGAAGAAGAAAAATGTGATAAAAAGAGGAGAATAGAAAAGATAACAAAGAGGAAAAGGAAAATAAGGAGTGTGTGAAGGAGGATAGTGAATAAAAATTGGAAAGAAAAATGCAGAAAAAAGGCGGAAAGTGAGACGAGTGAATGGAGAAGAAGAGGATAAACGAAGGAATCCTGATAAAGAGGAAGGGAAATGGAATGATGAAAGAAGACAAAGAAAATGAAAGAAAAAAAGGAAATGAGAAAATAAAGGAGAAAGAGAAAAGATACGAATTGAAATAAGAAAAAAGATGTGAAAAAATTTACATACATTCCTGTTATTGCTACTCTAAAATTCGAATAGTATACAAGCAGAAATGAGGGCTTACAGGCATAGGGAGTAACCTCAGAGTAGAATTAAGAACGAGTACTTTCAAGTGTTTTTTCAAGACGTAATAAGGAGTTAGCGTTTGAATTTTGAGCCAACCAACTCAATAACAAGATACATGCATACATAATAAGCCAGCCAAACCAACCTGAAAACTGAAGGAGCCTATGCTGAAAGTTTTGATTGATGGTTTTTAAAACACGTAGAAGATGAATTAAAGATTATTTTTTCGAGAAGAAAATTGAGAGAAGAGGGAAACGGAAAATCCCACCAGAATCGAAACCTCAGATTACAATTCTCCTTTTGGTGGATAACATTATTTGCATCGATGCTCAGTACCGACGTTTCGGTTCAGCAGGTGGTGATGTGTGTGTGTGGGGGGGAGGAGACGAGATCGATCTTTGGCTAAGATGATCGAATGGCAGAAAAGCGAATACATCAGAATAAAAGAATTGGAAGAAAATGGAAATTGGTTATTATATTTCGATTCGGTTCAGAGCTTTTCATGTTGCATGTCGACAATCGAAGAAATAGAGAAATCCTTTAGACGTTAATATTATAATACTATCTATTACACGTTGAAAAAAATGCAGGATATATTCGGTATTCTAAGAGATGATTTCTTATTGAAGAAAAACGACACACATATAATCAGAATAGAAGAACTGCAGCGAATGGAAATTATTATATATAGATTATTACATACAGATCCGGTCCAAATCTTTCAGTTGTACAAGAAATATATTTCTTTTCAATATCGTATTATATATCGATATGAAAAAAATATGCAGTAGATTTCCTTGCATCTTCGATTCTGTCTTTTAATTAAATCTTGTATATTTGAACGAGTTACGGGTTAGAAGGTTGGAAAATGGAATCGGCGAGTCCAGTTCAAATTCAGCAGAGATTGTAACTTTCACTTGGGAATAATACTCTTTGAAAAGGTATGAATCCCTCTTCTAAACTGGCAAATATCATGGCATACTTTGCATTTCAGTCTCGGTTCACTACCAGTTCAAGAGGGGACAACAGTGAATTCTGACCCCCTCCCTGGAAATCCTGACCTTTCGTCCAGCGTCCCAAGAGACTGGCAACGGAAAGAGTGGAAAGCGTGATCCTAGAAGGTATGGGTAATGGAGCACTGGTGCTGCTAAAAAAGGGCTTAGCAAGCCACGAGTGGATTATTTTAAATTACTCCACTAGAATAAAGGAGAATCAAAAACGGACAGTCCTATTAATGTGACCGTTGTCCCCACCTTTGAATGACACATCGAGTAAAAGAGAAGATAAAAAAAAAGGATCAACGATGCGTCCATTATCTGTGGTACTAGCAGAAGCAAGAGGAAGAGGAAGACGGGGAGTGAGTAATATTTATTTGCGTCAATTGATTCTCGTTCCTGTAAAATACTGCTATATCGGAGTATTCTGCAAGTCTTATTTTCAATAAAAATCCTAAATGGCAAATTTTAGTGCTGTTCTGCCCTTTTCAGCTTTTTCAAGTTCCAAAGATGCAGACCCCGGAATTATTTTACGGCATCATTAGCAGCTGATAAAAAGTGATCAAAGGGGTGTTTTTTTTCATTGACACCATATTTTTTTAATGATGCCCAGCGTCTTCCTTCCTTCTTATTTCTGTTTTTTTAACGTAACTGTGACCGAGTGGCCGAATGACCGACCGAAAAGCGTCTAAGAAAGATGTGTGGACACATCTAAAAAAGTATTTTGCTGAAATTGGAAATCGTATAGTGACGATTAAAGATTAAGATAAAGGCGGAAACGAGTCAAAATTATTAAAACTATTTTTTTATAATAAATACTTAATCCAATAATAAGAAATGATTTTTAAAAAATGCCCTATTAAGAAAACTAGATTCATACGTAAACAACAAAACATCGGTTGTAAGAGTTGTTTGTTAGCGAGTTTAAAAGTGTAGATCAGCTTCAGTAAAAAAAAATGTCTGCGTAGCCGACAAGTCAAGGCAGCAAGAGTATATTTGACTCCTTCCAACAAAGAGTTCCATTATCACCCAATTTGGCTGTTTATTCGTCGCTGTAGAAATTACACACCCAACTGAAAAGGTCTGGTTAGTCACTGAAGAGAAACTGTCACACAACCAAGGTTGTTCGGCAGCATGCTGAGTTTGAAAAAAGTCGATCAATGAATTAGTTACTTATTTACTTTCCGACTTGCGTTTTGCAGAGATCACTAAATAAATGTCTGATTGAAAAGAAAAGTGGACATAAATTGAGGGATCAGTTTGGCATAAATTAACATAAGAAATTAAAAAAAAATATTTGGGGGATTTCCCCAAAAAACAAAAGAGGAGTTTTTTTTCTAGACCTAATAAGGAGTGAATGTTGAAAAATTCAGCCCTCTAACTCTATTAGTGCAGTTTGTACGCTTCATACATACATGCTTAGCCAATCAGCTGGACCAACTTGAAAACTGAAAAAAACCCCAATATTGACAGTTTTGGTTGACAGAGTATTAAAACTGAATATCAAGAGAGAAGTAAAAAAATAATAATAAAAAAGCTAAAAACTAGTCAAAATTATTGTCGGACCACCGTATCCACCAAAGGTGGCAAAGGGTTGAATAACAATATCCACCAAAGATGGCAAAGGGTTCTATCTTTTTTCATTTTGACGTATATATGTGCTTGTGTTTGTATGCTTGTTTACGTGTTTGTATGTTCTGGTGCACCTGGCCATACCGTTTTGTCTACAGAATTGAAAATTGGCATCGATATCAATTTTTTAAATTGCCATGCGCTTATTCTATATTCTCACACACATTCCAGAATTCAAAATTTTCAAATTTTCACATGACACCACTTTTACACTCTTACTGTTATAGAGACATCGTGCACCCTCTTTTTTCCGTACTACACACCATCTTGTGTACTACTCCTTTGCTTTGCACATGATCATAACTATTTTGGCGCCTGAGAACGATAAAAAAAAAATTCCTGTTTTGATTAATGGTGCCGTATTTTTCAGCAGATAAGGAGAGTTTTTTCTGTTTCAAGAGGCGAACACTTTATCAGTTGTTTAATGAGGTTATACAAATAATCTGAACAGACAGGCACTGTAAAGGGTTAATATAGATTTGAATAGATAACAGTATTAAAATAGGTTTTTGAAATTCTAGGAGACAGTGTTTATTTTATTTTTTCGAGAAATTTACCCGAAAAGATTGAATTTTATGGTTGAGTGCCTTATATGCCGGAAAATACGATAATTGTTTTTTTCGAATTACGTAAGTTTCTCTCCTAGAGTGACGCCTCAGATTCAAATACTGAAGTGCTTTGAAATAGCAAATTAGTCTTGCAACTCATTGATTGTGTATTGAGTTCTATCTTCAGTAAATTTTCTATTCTTGTGGTCACCAACATGAATGCTATTGTTTTGCATTTCTGCGCGTATTCCAGTGTGTTAAAAATTAGCTACAACCAGCTGTGACTCATTAAATCAACTTTTGAGAGAAAATCAGTGCAATCCGATGTGAGAAAAATGAACGTGGATTTTTTTTTCACTCATTTGCAAATTATTGTTTGCATTCAAATATTATCTCACTTAGAAAATAGTCATACTAATATACTTGTAGATGAGGGCCGATGCAGACATTCAAATATTAGTATTAATATTATTATTAGTTGCAAATCACTTTCTACATGAGGTGGGTGTGCCCCAGGGATATCTTTCTTCAATCCTTCTGGCTCCAATGCGTTACTTCAAGGTCCCCAAACGATAAACAAAATCAAGCTTTTGCAATTATATAGATTATGAATGTGTCATTGGATGTACTTGCAACTCTGTGTTTGTTTGGATAAGATTATTCAAATATTAGCGTGAGGATGTGTCAGTTTGATTTAACCTGTTTGTATTTTTACGCATGAATGCGTTCGTATGTAGAGGACTTTTCGAGATTCCACATGTTTATTGATTGTTAGATTCATTTTACCCATGTGAATCTCTATCTCTGCATGTTTGGATGGATTTCAGTGAGTGCAAACTCATTTCAATGTTTGTTTTCAGTTTAATCTATATTTACCGAGTATTCTCTGCTGAATGCATCGGTATTATGACATGGAGATCACCCACCGAAGCTTGACATGGACGGTTATAGGACTTGGATAAATAGCAGCGAGCAGTTGTTCTCTAAATATCTTTGTAAACCATTTGTTTTCTTGTCTGGCCTAAAAGGTATGTGCGTTTTCTCGCCTGTGCTCGCAAGACCGGGTCTGGTTCTACGGGATTATTCAAATATTTGCATGACAATGTGTAAGTTTGATTCAAATCTAGAGCTTCAATGTACATCCCTGTATATGCATGTGCATGTGTATATAGAATTATGTAATTGTAATTTTTCGATATTTTAAAACGTGATTATCTAGTACCGGAGTCATCTTAAGCATGAACATCTCTAACACTGCGTGTTTGCGTGCATTCACATGAGAGTGAATAGAATCAACCATCCGTTTTGTATTCGCTTTAATCTATTTCTCCTTGTTTTTCTCTGATTTCAACCAGAGAGCAGAATGAAACAATCGGCCGGCCTTAGAAGACCTTTGAACAACGGCGTCTTTTCGTGGCCAGCAGATTTTCCAGTGAATGGGAACCATTGAGATAATCTCTGCAGATTACTTTAATCTCTTATTCGTTTTCTGGCTCCATGTTTCCTCTTAAGCTGACGAGCACTTTAGCCTCACCAGGCGAAGAAGACGCTACAGCCCAAACTGGTCAGATTTCATCGCTTATAACTACTTCAAAACCATAAAAAAAGTATTCCATTCACAAATATTAGAGTGACTGGATCAGAAGTGTGTCCGTTTTTTTTATTCACCTCTACTCAAGAGCTTATTTCATTTTCTCACCTAAAAACTAATCATGACACCAATATGAAAAAATGGTTGTTACTTATTCGTGAAAGGATTCAAGGGTACATTCAACTTTCTATAAAAATATATAAGAAAAAGTGAATTTTCATCAGTTGAAGAATCCATAGTTTCAGTCAATAAGTAAAAAGGTATTTTTATACGAAAAATATTCACCCCTGGGTGAAAGAATCCGACCTTATAAGAAAAAAAAAATGGCCTAACTCATTAGATATCATGAGTTCGTATCAGACAAACTATACTTTGAGATCTGAGGAGGATCAAACGCACTAACAACAGTCAGAAAGATTAGTTAACTGATCCTTGCTATACAATGTGCGTCAAGATCCATTTCTTTATATCTATTCATGTAGAAGTTTTATATTAGACCGCCAATAGTAAGAGATCCATCGAGGATGGAACCAACTTAAAACATCCAGCTAGTTTAGCTTGCTGATCAAAGTTATACGATATGTGGTCTGAACCATATTCATGTATGATCAATTTAAAATGATAAAATTCACGGATACATTCAGATTATCTTTTTTATTTCAGGAAAACAATCTGATTTTGTTTCGTGGGAAGAGACCTTTGCAGGCTGAGTTAATGAATTTCTGTCCGGAATTTTTTCTTGATCAGGGATTATCATTATGCGTAATCTTTTTGCTGGATGTTTTCCTTGATTGCAACGTTTTAGCCATTGTATCCAAAAACATGGCTCAGACATAGGAATTACCCTATGTTAGCCAGTAGTATGAACACGCTCCAATCAATCACCTCGATGGCCTCCTGCGCATTTGTTAGAATAACTGTTTATCACCTAGAGGTGGCCATTGGGCTCAAGAAATGAACCAAGATGAGAACTATAGAAATCAATAGAGATAATGAAATTCTGAAAATTCAAAGACAGAGAATGGTCTCCTCAATTGCATGAAATGTTTTCGTTTTTATCAGCACCGTTCTTCAAACAAAAGCATGAACCACCTGTTTTGGTCCGCTAACTGAATTCAATTATTTATCCATGGAACGTTTGAAATGGGTTTTGTTTAATCTAATTTCATGTTAGCTGGAAATTTCCTTTTCTTGCAAATCTCTGGAGAATTCTTTTGGCACTCACTAGAAACTGTTCACGAAAGCTGTCAACATAGGTTTCTTTAGTCCGTTTGGGTATGTATGTATGTATTGCGCGTACAGGTAGGTCGTAGCGATGGAGCTAAAGGGAGGAAATTTTGAACATTCACACCTTATTATGTCTACAAAAAAGTTTTTTGGGGGGAGTGAGGATTTTCCCCAAAATATGTGTTCAGTCAGGATTCGGATTGTTGGGTAAATTAGTCCCTTCTTTGAATCCACTTGCTTTTCTTTAATGTTCATACTTTTTGGTGATCAGCATCCAACAAAATGCGAGAGAAGTAACTTTTATTCATCACCCTTTCTTTCAGTGTTTTAATGGAGCAAGAGATTTGTTTTCAATTCTTTTCAAATAGGTTCTACATGCAAATTTAACAAGTAAATTCATGCCTAATTGGTCCCCAGCCTGAGTCCCGTTGCATTCATGTTTTTTTTTCTTTCCAAATTCAGACTTGATGGGAGAAATAAGTTATTTATTGATCACCTCTTTTCCAATTTTTTGAATGATCATCCCCAATAAGACATGCTGCCAAAAGATGCTGGTCAAGCGACAGTTTCTATTGATTGACTAACCAGACCTATGCATCGATTCGTCTGATCGGATTTATTGGAAGCCTGTAGGTAATTAGGAGGAGAAAAACGAGTAAAATCTGACTTCAAATGTTATCTTGGTTAATCGGGATATGTACAGAGGCCGAGCAGTCAAAGATACTGAGAATAGCCGAGATAGTTTGCGTTTACTTCCAGCAAATGCCCTTTGGAAAAGCATGGATCCATCTCTGACCCTCCAACGCGTCACAGGTCGACGCGTCGAGGCCCATCGATCCCTGTATCTCACCCCTACTCAAGGAAGGGGTATGTTCAACAAAGGACACCAGAAACATGATAAAAATTGTTTGTTTTGCGCCTGACACTGGCTGGGATAAGCTGAAGTTGATTACCACGACTGTAGAAAATATAAAAATACATTTATTGATCAGAATGAAATAAATCCGTGCATATCCGTATGATACTTTTTCTCAAGATATAAGACAATTTAGCTCAGTCAGTAAGACAGACTGCTGGCAATCCGTTGTTCTGGTGTTCAATAATGTTGAACATATTGGTTTACATCCCCCTTTTTGATGAAGATTATTCCTCTTGTTCTTGACCCTAGAATTTGTAGTGGAATTTAACAAGCATTTATCAACGTAGGTAAAAAGATGATAAAAAGTCCCAGCTTATTGCTTACCATCTGAAAAAGTTTTTTTCCAGAAGATATCAGAATAGAAATTCATATTACTATTTCGTCCGAAACCATGAACGACTTGTCACCACTTCTTCCCACGTTTCACACCCCTTTGTAATATTCATTATCTTTTTTCACGTATCAGAACAGTATTTCATGAGATTGCCTTTCAAGAATAGGATGATTGAATCAGAACGAATTACATGAAGATTGCTGGTATCTTTATTGAACAGAGGCAAATAGTAAGGTTCATTCTGAGATACGAATAATAATTATCCGAACAACCGGTGGTCAAATGATATTGACCACCTTTTTGTCAAACTCCTCGAGTTGAATTTGATATCGTTAATCCGTCACTCATTGGAATTCAATACTTTCGAACGGAAGAAATGAATAAGAGAGAGAGAGAGAGAGAGAGAGAGAGAGAGAGAGAGAGAGAGAGAGACAGACAGACAGACAGACAGACAGACAGACAGACAGACAGACAAAGACAGAGGGGAACGATTGATATCATGACGTCATGTCGTGTCGACTTGCGTTTCAGAGTTTCTGGTATTCTATTTTTTGTAAACATTGGTTTTCTGTTAGGAAAAATATTATTGTCAGATTCTTTCTATTTGAATTTTGACTTTATTTGTTACAAGAACGATAATGACCTCACAAATAACCAGTGATGTCTTGAAGGCTCAAATAAGAGTTACGTACGCAAAAAGCTGACGACGAATTGGCTCTTTCAACAAGAACTAGAAATAAAAAAAAATTGAAATGAGACAAGTAATTATGAAATAATATTGTGACAAGAAATGAATTCTGGTTTATTTACTTTTTAGATTTTAAAGAAGCAAGGGAGCTTGACCCCAGTGCAGCCAAGTTTGTTATTGTTCAAAAAAAGAAATTACATGACATTGTGATCGGTTGTATTGATTAAAAAAACGTTAATCAAAACTGTCAACAAAGGTTTCTTTCAATTTTTGAGTTAGTCTGGCTGGCTATGTATGTATGTATGAATCATGCATTCAGGCCAAAACAATGGAGCTAGATTGATGGAAAATTCAACATTTACTCCTTATGTCACCAAAAAAACTTTTTTGTTTGTTTTTTGACCCTCACCAACTCCAATATATTTCAATTGGGATTTATTTTACAAGGTACATTTTTCTTGAAATCGTGACTAATGGGGTCAGGTTGTATGTTTTTTTGTCTCTGTGTGTGTTTAGTTCGTCTTATGTATGAAAAGTTGTGATAGTTAAGATGGTCATTTCTCAGCGGAGGCAGATTTTGTTATTTGTATCAAGATAAAGAACTGGTATCTAGTATGCAAAGGATAGATGTTGGTATATGTTGGACACGACGGAAGTAAGTGTGTTGTTTTTTTTAAATCTTTTTGGTTGATGGTTGGTGAGACTTCTTTTACTTTTCTTGAAGGGGTGGTGTGTGTATGTGTTTGTACCATTTTACGTATTGACTGTCGGTTGTTCGCCAATACCTCGTATTTTGGTGTTGCATGGTGTCAATGTGGTTCTGTTTTAAAATCAGAGTATTTAAGGGGTTCGTTCCTTCCTTATCTAAGACGAGCCAAACATCCACAGAGTCAAGAAACATACATCCCCTGACCTCGCCATCTCATTTAAAACCACACCTCATCCTCATTTACACAGATACAAACAAATCCCCTCCTGCTCCTACTAAACAACCAAATACAGAAACATTCACGTTCTCCTCTTCAGCATCGAATATGTAAACAACATATTTTTCCTCTGTGAACTGCAGCAAATATTTTTCTCTGAAAAAGATGGCTGACCTCTTTGAAATGCTTCAAACTACGCCCACGGAATAAGAATAATAAAATTTGAGATTTGACACCTATCTTTTGAGTTTCTTTCTATTGTCATTTTCATCCACATACATACATATATATATATATATATATATATATATATATATATATATATATATATATATATATATATTAAGAGAAGGGAAAAGAGAGGAGAAAGGAATAAAGATAGAGAGAAAGAAGGTAGAATGGCAACAGAGAAGGTAAGTAATTGAATAATGACCAGGAAGTTACAAATAAAAACAGCTGGATATGATGTCACAGTACAAACCAAAATTTAATGATAGTTGTCAATGCTTCACGGAAGAAAATCGAAATCCGTCAAAAGTTCACAGTTGTAATTATTTATACAAACTACACCAGTTTCCGTTCCAAAGGTGGGTGTTTGGAAGGAATTGTACTTCATAGTGAGTGGATCAGCCTGCCATTATTGTCATGTATAACAATCTTCAATTCGTCGAATTCGAAGTATTTCGATTGATTCTCTTCAGTTTAGCCAATTTTGATATTTCATACCCAAATTTATGTAATCCTGAAGATTGGAAGTCTGTATAGAATTTATAAGGACATATCTATATTTTCATTTATCGATCCTCCTTTAGATTTCCTGATAACCACTGACCCAAACAACTTCACACTTGACTCAGCCTTCTGTACTGTTTGATATGCCATGCCATCTTCGAGCACTATCTCCATCTAATGGCTCATTGTCGGGTGATCACAGTACACATTGCTCACATCTCTCTTCAGTTGCAATGAGATGTGGATAGAAGCCAGTATTTATTTGGGTCTATTCTTCCAGAAAAAAGCCAGCAATGTCATTAGGAGGATTATGCTTCTGAGATAAGGGAAATGTATACTTACTTTATCATCAATTGGCCAGAGCAGTAAGGAGTGCTGAATGGAGGGGTAATCCGAACTCTGAAAAAATGAAAGTTATACTAATTAGACCAAATATATAGAAGTTGACAAGAAGTTATAAAGAAAATGCTTGGAGATAATCAGGATTTATTCTATAAAAACTGTTCAAGTCTTTTCCGTCAGTTATAAGAAAACCAGTTGAATAGAATGTATCTATCAAGCACACACACACACACACACACACACGTATATATATATGTGTGTGTGTGTGTACGTATGTGTGTGTGTGATGTGTGTGTGTGTGTGTGATGTGTGTGTGTGTGTGTACAGTGATACCCACTATATATATATATATATATATAGAGAGAGAGAGAGAGAGAGAGAGGAAGAGATAGATAGATATATGTGTAGGTCTGAAATATGAATGAAGAAAAAAAAACAACAAAAATACACTTGAAAACTCTAAACCATGTGAAATCGGTTATGGCAATCATCATAGAATCAAGCAGCAAAGCTTGGTTGTATTGTCAAATACCATTGGAACAGCCTGGTTTAGTGGTATTGATGTTCAAGCTGTGAAACTATATCCGACTCGAGAGTCATAATCTGATGCAGGATTAAATGGGTATACTCTTGCAGAAGTCTATAAGCAGTGTGTCTGTTGATATGTCCTTGTAAAGTTAGTCTAATGGCACATGAGCGACTCGGTAAATTTCTGAGATGAAGAAATATCATTACTATACATAACTGTCCTACCGGGTAATGACGGATCGTTAATTAAGCATACATAGTTAACTAGTTTGTCGCGACTTCAATCCTTGGGTCAGACAATGAAATCCATATGATTTAGTTCAGTGGAATAAACAACCGAAGAATCACAGATTAGAGATATCCTCTAGCATGGAGAGCGGAATGGGAATTGTTTACCGTGCATTGACGAAAGAGTTCGGTTCGAAATTCCGCAAATGTTACCGATAGAAAAAAAAGAGATGTGAAAAGAGGATAGAGTGCACAACGGCCAAAACATTGAGGACCAAATCAGTGACAAGATGGATAGATAGAGATCTTTATCTTGTATACATGAATCAACGTTGATTGTGCGTGTACTAGAACAGATTATCTAAAAAAGTATCCAAAATGATTTATAAAAAAAGATATTTTATCTAGAAATGTTTTATGCAAAACTATAACCCCCCCCACCCCCACCCCCCAAACAAACAGAAAAACGGCATGATATTTTGGCATTGTTGTGCCTGGACACACAAATACACACACACACACATCTGTAAAGGCCACACCATTTTGACCATGTACCGTAATGGTTGGACATGATTTTGACCATGCATTGCACTGCCTTTCTTTGCATGTATGCACACAGTTGAGGCAGCAGCAAAGGAAATAACGAAAGATGCAAGACTCCCGTCGGGATTCAAATTTGAACCACACAAAAACCTTATGTCGGCCCATGAGCCGTCCGTATTCACCCAACTACTCCTTTTTTCTACTCTTCTGCTTCTACTCTTTTGGTGACTAACATTTAGTCCCCTAACTTACAGGCAGTAGTCATTTTTCTACGTTGCTATCTCTTTTACTAAATCAACTTTTACTCTCTTCTTCTATCCGACACCAAAACTAAATGATCATGTACTCCATTTTTTTCTATCTTCCACCAGCCTTCTTTCGTTTCTCACGTCACTAAACTCACAATCTTTGTTACGTCTGCCGTTAGAATCCTTATACACCGTCCTATTCTATTCATCCCTCTTCACTTTTTTCTTCCTCCTGTCCCTTTGAAAGTGGCTGTGAATGGCTATCTATCTTCGGGGGATTCAAGCGACTACGCTTTATATTGTCAAAAAATTCAGTCTCTATGATGTCTCAATCATCCCTTTGGCGTCTGAAAAGGGCTGGTCTGTTACAACTTCACTCATACTCACAAGTAAATATCGTATCTTCTAAATACCATTCATGTGAGTATGATTCACTTATACCCACTCAAAAAGTGTCTTCAACAAAAGTATTATTTAGAAAAAAATATTCAAGAATGAAAATGAAATATCCAATTAAACAGTGACTAACAGCCCTTATATAGTAACACACACATGCACACACATACACAAGCATACGAGCAAACCGTGAAGAATATGGTTGGATAGGCAGGCCATTTATGGGCAAAAGTGACACGATAGATAGATAGATAGATAGATAGATAGATAGACTTGAAAAGCTAAAGAAAACTTGTTGACAGTTTTAGTTGAGGGCTTCGATTATTGAGAGATTCAGCTTAGTTCTAGGGATGGTTTAGTATGTCCGATTGCCAGCAATAGTCGATATTCGATCTCAGAATTTTGTATGCTAATTCTGGAGGCATTCATGAAACCTCTTTTCAACCTGATAATGTTTGATAAACCTTTCTTGTTTCATGCGCAACTTCTCAGTCAAGACACGTATTTGATGTCTAACATTTTCTTTCCGTTACGCAGATGATGTTTTTATTCAGGTTTGACATTCAAAAGATTGTTTGAGAAGTAATCCTACCAGTTATCTTGACGGCTGGAGCATGTGATCACAACGATAAATCAATCGTGACTTTCTTTTTTTGGTTATGTTCAGTTAATAAAGAAACTTTTGTTGATTGTGTTTTTGTTAACGAATAATCGGTGGAAATGACAGATTTCACCTGAACAATAAAAGAGAAAGAAAGTGTGACACATACACACAAGTGCTGCACACGCACACACACACAAGTGCTGCACACGCACACACACTTGAATATACTCTCCGTCTATATCTTTCAGTGTTTTTCTCTCTTTCTCTACCACTGTTTCTTTCTTACGTCGCCCTTTCTTCCCCGTTTTCTCTCTCTCTCTCTCTCCCTCTTTTTTTTGTTTGTCACTCGTCCGTAATCTTTTGATTTCCTCAACTACTTGTTCCAATTCCTTTCTTTCACTCCTCTATTTCTCTTTCTATCACTTCTTCCTTCCGAACTCTTATCTATCTATCTATCTATCTATCTATCTATCTCTCATTCTCTCTTTATCTATGTATCTGTGTTCGTTTCTCTCTTTTAGTTATTCTTTCTCACTCGCACAAACTCCCCCTCTCTCAATCCGAGTCTATGTATCGACATCTGTTCATGCAATCATAAAACTTTATTTAGTGACGAGAAAAAAAAATCTTTGATCGGTCTTATTAAAATAGGAAACCTTGTTCTTGTTAATCGATTGTACTTGTTGACTCCTGCTGGCATGACCTGTTTCCAACAGCTCACTTTAAATATATACATCTAGGCGACACCAGGTCACCCAAACTCTTCAAAGTCTACCCTGAGATGGTCTTTCGAAATCTAGTGCTGGGCAAATAAAGGAATCAAAATAGACGGTGAATATCTAAGCAACCTAAGATTTGCTGACGTCATCATTCTTTTCGCCAGGAATCTTCATGATCTTTAAAGAATGCTAGACGAACTGAATGAAAAAAAAACAAAACAAAACGAAAACATTGGTCTCCACAGTAACTTTAGTAAAATAAATTCCATGCACAGCAAACATTGAGGAAGGAGACAGAACGATAAAAACGAGAATGGTGAAAAGAAAAAATTGGACCACTCCATCAACCTAGGACATCTCCATGAAATCCTCTAAGAGTAAAGCAGGCAAAAAAAAAAAAAAAAATGACTCGAAGTTGGCAAGTGTTCAAGACAAAGAAAATACCATTCATTCTAAAAGCAATGGTATATGAAACAATGCATCCTCCAGATAGTCAACTGTGGAGCTGAAACGTGGAACCAAACCAGAATATTGTCCCTCAAACCGAGGACCAGGTGACATGCACAGAAAAGAATCGTTCTCAACATCACACGGAGAGAAAACAATTCAACACAAAGAAAAACAGGAATCGGAGATATCATAGAATCAATCAGAAAACTCGAATGATTACAGGTTGGCCATGTTGCAAGGGTGCCTGATAACCACAGGACATCGAAACTCATAACGCAGGTTAGAAGAGATCATATGCGAAAATATATGAGATGGCGTGACAAATTTAGACAAGTTTAGAAAATATTGGCTGAATGACAGAGATACCAGGAGAATACCGAGAAAGATGTATATTCAACGACAGATGCGCAAGCGTAGTTGTGTATCCGGTCGTAGAGCAATGGTTATTACTTAGTACTTATCTATACAGGAGAAGGTAAGTAAAACAGGAGATACCATTGTGCTACTTAATACAATTAAACCAAGAAGAGAAATAAACCGTTTCTATTTTTGCTTCTACTGCCTCCCCCCCGCATTAGTTATATAGCACAGTTTGCATTAAGATGCAGGAAGACCCAAAATATTAATCTAGCTCCAAAATTGGTAGATCTAGCACCGAAATAGCTAAATCGGCAACCTTTGTTATTTCTGGACACCCACGTTATGATGTTTTTTTTTTTTATCTCCCACAAATTGTACCCATAGGTAAATAGTAACGTTGATATCAAAAAATGAAATATTTCATCTCTTTATTGACAGGGAGAAAAAAAAGACCTGTAAACATTGTTTTAATCAATAGTAATCATTGACTTCTTATATCACCTGTTCCTAACGATTCATATTTGATGTACACACATATATCGCTATATCTGATCTCCTGCCGTAGAGTAATGTTTGAGTATAGATAGAAGGATAAAAAAACATATGACTTTACAATTCATCACCATTGAACCAGAAGGCATTACTTTTCTTTTGTGTTTTGTTTTCCCTCAGGGATAAAGCCTGTCGTGAAGAAAGAGCGTTCACGCTCAGGGGTTGACCCTGAACGTTGTTTATTATATAAGAAGATCCGCCATATTTTATGTGTATGCAATCATATTTGCAAGACACTCCAAAAATCTAATATATTTTATCCCTTTATTCAGTGACAGGAAAAGATATTTGATCCATCCCAACTATAAATGACAAGTGTATCACTTGATACACTACCTGGAGACAAGTAGTTCAGATAATGATAAAAGAAATATATAACTACTACAGTTTTCCAGAAACACTCAAAATCAACTTGGTTTCATTAATAATCAATAAACCCACGCACAACCAGACATGTGCTCTATATCACAGACAACTTTTTGTATCACCTTTCCCTTTTCTGAAAAAGCCTGTATGAACTGGCGAAATATCAAAATAATGGAAAGAAATCTCTTTTGTACACAACATGGCCATCTGATTTATCTTTTTCACTCTAGACTGTAGGTAAGTCCATAACCTAATGATGAAAGTAACAATTTTTTACCCAACAGGTATTCATCTTTCATTATAATCCACCCTTTGTTAGTGCACTTAACCCCATTTGGTCATATATTTTAACTTTTTATTTAGTGACAGGAAAAAAACAACTTCTCGTCAGTCTTATTAAAACAAGGAAAATGTTAGTATTAATCGATTAAAATTACTCACATCACCTGTTTCAACCAATTCGTTTCGAATGTACATAGATACAAGAATATGATTACCAACCATGGGATATCATTAATCTCTTTGCATGAACCTATAGACGCGAGGCTAAGAGAAGAAATATTTATCTTCATGGCGAGAGCATTAATGAGTGAGCCCCAATGAGTCTTCAACTCAAAACTTGACGCGAGTGCAAAATGTGAATGTGAATCGTATGAAGACAGATGAGAATATGTACGAAAATGGCTCTGCAATATCCATGAAAACACGGACAAAATCAGAATCGGAGAAGGGGTCAGATAGAGGGGTACAATATCACCAAAAGTTCTTACAGCGGGTCTTGAAAGCTCCTTTCGGAAAACAAGTATGGAAAACATGAGAGTACACATAGACGGGGAATATAGAACGATTATGGTCAATATAATACGTTGGTAGCAGAATCTACTGAAGACCTAAAAAACGTGTAAATTTCAATAAAAGGTTAAAGATGAAGGATACAAAGAGAAAAAAATGTTCAATAGTAAAATCCCGAACGAAATCGTGAGAATACTGGGTGAGCCTTAGAAGTTAAGGGATGCACTTAGGTCAGGCATTAAAACAAAGGGAACGCCATGGAGCAAATCAATTGGTTGGGAAGCATTTGGTATAAATAGAGACACTCGGAAAACCTAATTGCCAATATGCTTGAAACGTAAAATATATAATTAAGGCAAGCTACCGAAATGAATCAATATGTACGTTAGCCAATCATGAAGATCCATCTTAAAAATCAGCATCAAGTGATTGTCTCCCACAATGGATTTGTCGGAAACTAATGATATATTTTACTGGCTCTTGTTGAGAAAATCCCTTTTTTCATAAAAACATATAGACAATTTGGAAACATGTATACCCATTTCGAATGACATATGGTCGCAGCATATAATGTTTATTTCTTGTCGGTCACAGCAGGGGAGTCAGAGAGTTCAGGGAGGGGGATCTGTTGGTTTACGTTATCGAACGTACTTTATAGATCTGTCATCCCTCAAAAGTACCAACGACATTGCAACGGGACTCTCTCTACATGATCTGCTAGTCAGTGTTTCCAATTCAATGATTTCCACACAAGATTTAGCATGTTTCTTGTTTTAGCAGGAAAAGATTCAACATTTACCTCTATTTTAACGCATTTTCCCTAGCCGTTTCAGATAAATACAGCAACTTTTATCCCTTGAGATGACAGAAGAGTAGCTTACAGCTTGTTTTTTTTGCACGTTTGGAGTTTTATTACGCCTTTTTGAGGTCGGTTTAGCGGGAAAAACCCTTTTGGTGTTGGCAATCCTTCATCTGGAATTACCAGACGGTTACCCAAGCTCGATGTTACTTAGCTTCGGTGATCATACGAGAGCCGGTGAGTCCCACACAGTTAGGTTGTAACGACCTTGCTAATACTCACTACTGTTCACATTATCGATTAAAGAAAGAGCTCCATCTCTCGAAGAGACGAATGGAGCGGATGTCATTCAGTAGAATTAAACCAGAAAGATAAATATCCCCGTTCAGTGATCGGTCCTATTACCTTTACTTGTCCACTGGCACTTGAGGCAATATGAAAATTGTAAGGTTTACTTTCTATCTGGAGGGCCGGCTCTGAACTGTCTTCGTAATATACAAAGGCAACCCATACTTTACTGGATGCTTAAAGGCACTCTTATTCTCCCCATACACTCAAGCAGGCGCATATTATAGGTATAAAGTCGTAAATTCATTTCCAAAAGAATTCTTCATTCAAAGAACTGATGAATTCATAGATGACTTCTGCAATTTGATCCCGATTCAAAAAGTTCTAGCTTGTAAGAAAGGGAATTAAATGCTCTAAAGATAGAAGAGAAGTCAGATGAATAGGCATCCGATTTTTGAATATGAAGATAGAGTTTATCGTGCAGCAAAATGACAACCTTTCCGCTCACCGACCCGTGATTTATTTAAAAGATTTTGACTCTCGTACTGCCACGCCAGAATATCGAATACCTCTCCCCTTAAAGGTGAAAATAGAGAATTACTATCTGGTGTGTTGGGGATTCTCCTCGTCAAGATGAGATATCTTGTAAATGCCATTCAAGATTGAAAGATTATCAGCCTTGTAGACTTGCATGGATAGGCAAGTAGTTCAAATTTAATATCAGGTTGTTCAAAGTTGAGTAAGATAGCAAGATAGAGTAGTGCAGGGTAGATGTAAGGAAAACCACATACAATACTTATTCACTTAGAATACTTCCCCTAGGTCTCAATGCATTCATTCCACCAAGACAGTAAGCCGGAAATTCTTTTTTTTTCTCAAGGTTTCATCCAGTCAAAGAACAGATAAAGTCATTGAAGGTTTCTGCAATTTGATCTTGATAGAAAACGTCCGTGCCTAAGGATCAGAACCTTCAAAAGCAAAGTCTGGTTAGTCATTCAATAGAAACAGTCACGTTACCAGCGTCGTTTGGTAGCATCTCATGATGGGGAAAATCAATATAGAAATTGGAAAAAAGGGTGATCAATAAATAAGATGCAGGTCTCGTCATTTGTTGGCGAGTGATCACTAAAATGTCGGACTCTTCAGGAAAACAAGCATGCACGAACTACAGACCAATTAAGGATAAAATAACATTGCAAACTATTACGGGTTGAGAGGAACCAAAAGTGTTATTTGTGGATATCATAATGAGTAAATGCCGAAATTTTTATCCCTCTGGCTCCATCGGCATAGTTTGTGAGAGCAAT
Organism: Thysanoteuthis rhombus; assembly: GCA_963457665.1. Lineage (NCBI taxonomy): Eukaryota > Metazoa > Mollusca > Cephalopoda > Oegopsida > Thysanoteuthidae > Thysanoteuthis > Thysanoteuthis major. The sequence continues at coordinate 20,030,809 of OY735219.1, read as the reverse complement.
ACATAGATAGCCAGCCAACCAGCCAGACAAGCTTAACAACTGACGAAACTTATATTGAGTGTTTTGGTTGGCAGTTTTCTAATAGAGAGACACCAAGCGAATAAAAAATTCCAATAAAGTAACCGCTTGGAATTTATTAAGTCAAATTTTGTAATAAGAAGATGGATGTGAACATATAATAAAATGACCACCTTTTTATCCATCGTCACGATTTATTTTTTGTGTAAATACATTATCTTGAGCTTGTTCACCAAGCCTTGGGCATTATTAAAGGAAGCAGTGATGCATAAATTTTCGTTTGTTCCTCTGAACATTTGCTATATCTTTCAGGAAGTTAAAGTATTTCCTATATGATCTTTTGGCTTCTCCGCCGCTTCCAGCCATTGTACAAAATTGATGTCCCATAAAAATGATGATACGTTGTAAAATGGATCAACTTTATCCGGTTGAATATGAATAATGTAGATTCTCATACATGTGATTCTTATTACTTATTCAATTTGAATGGAAACTTTTTAAATGTCTCCTTGCTGACGCTTAGTAATTAGAGATTGCTCCAATTGATACATCAGTGTTTATTGCAAATTGCCAGAATGAGGTTTTGGGAACATTTCGTACCACAGCCTCGTTGCATCATCGTTGATTGATTGTTCTAATTGAACTATCCACTAGATTTCTAAGCAAGGACCCCCCTTGTAATTGATCAACAAAAACCATAAGTTCAATGATGCGTCCAACACTCTGACATCCATATTACAAAAGGATTCTAAACGTAGTATTAGCAGTATTGCTAATTTTGATAAATGTATTTATTTATCAGAATTAAAAAAAAGCCTGTGCGTATTTCTGTGATAACTTTCGTTAATATCTGGGACTTGTCAATTCAGCTCAATCAGTGAGATGGCCCCCTTGCAATCAGTTTGTTGTGAGTTCACATAACTACATGAGAATGTAGATTTTACACATCGGTTTACATCCTTCCTTTCGGTGAGGATTGTTTCTCTTAGTAGTTCATAGTAGGAAAACAAATTCAATTCCAGACTTTGCAGTGAGGTTTGACAAACTGTGTATCACACACGTGCACACACAGACACACACACGCCCAAACACACAAACACACACACTCACACACACACACACACACAAATACATGCACATACAATGTAGCAGGTGGAGGAGAAAGAGGGAGAGGAAGATGGTTTACCCAAAGGTCTGAACCACATTTTATACCAATTTAACATGAAACGGTTGAGAGAATCGATATTTAGCATTACCAGTCGTAGTAGAAGTTGCAGGACGAGGGGGGAGGTGAAAATGTTTCCTCTGAAAGTGACGACAAAGTTTCACATCAATCCAATCAAAATAATTAATGTTCTACATAAACGAGACCAACACACCTTAAAGTGTTCTAAAGAAAAGCGTGAATGCACCTACAAATCTTACTACTTGTTCGCTGATATCATTGCCCACATTTGTAGGATTTATATCTCTCTCAGATCTCCTTTATGGTCCACTTTAAGCTCATTAAACACGAAAATCATAAGCAAAAAAATAAAAGCTCTACATTTTTATTTGGTGTAGTCACTTATGGAGCTGAAACATGGAACTTAACCAAGAGACGGACCCGTAAATTGAGAACCATGCAACGTGCACATGAAAGAATAATGCTGGGCCTAACATGGAGAGACCACAAGACAGCACAGTACATCCAAGAAAAGACAAGAGTTAGGGACATCATAGAATCCATTGAAAATCTCAAATGGCGGTGGGCTGGCCATGTTGCAAGAATGGCAGACAATCGATGGACATCACGACTCACAACATGGATCCCCCGAGACCACATGCGCAACCGAGGCCGGCAAAATGTTAGATGGAGAGACGAGCTAGACAAGTTCAGGAAGTACTGGCTCCGTGACGCCCATGATAGGGAACTATGGCAAATCCCGGGGAAGGTCTATGTCCAATGACGGACGCTAAAAGACTGATGATGATGATGATGATAGAATTGAGCAAGATGAAACAAAATTTTAATTGAATAATCATAAAGTGATATTGAAATAAATTAAGAAAAAAAAAACGCAAACAGCATCGACTTTCGTTGGCCCCCCACCTTGAAATTTCCCAACATCCCCGTCGAAATTCTGGTCTAGCTAATCAACACCGTCTTTCTGTTCATGCTAACCTATCAGTG
>OY735219.1:20018618-20026118 GCA_963457665.1 Thysanoteuthis rhombus | reverse complement strand
AACAAAATCATGACTTTAGATGAAGAAGGATAATTAGAAAAGTTCATCCAATGTTTACAGTTAACTTAATGTCCCTAAAGGTCTTTACAATTAATCACAGCAAAACTATCTATCTATATATCTATCTATCTATCTATCTATCTATATTTTCCCCAGTCTATTCGTCTCTCTTCGTATCCATCTATCTATCAATCCCAGTTTATCCGTGTCTGTTCATATGTATGTATGTATGTATGTATGTATGTATGTATGTATGTATGTATCTATCTATCTATCTATCTATCTATCTATCTATCTATCTCAGTCAGTTCATTCCGGTCCATATATCTACCTTACCAAAAATGTCACCAGAACTATTAACACAAGTTTCTCATAGTTTCTGTGCAGGTCTGGCTGTTTAGCTATATATGTATATATTGTTACACCAATAGAGCTAGACGTTTGAGAAATTAAGTATTTACTCCTTATCGTGTCTGAAAAAAGAATCTCTCGGAAATCTTACTCCTAAATAGGATATACTTTTCTGGAGGGGAGGGGCAATTTGCAATGTATGTTTATACTGAATTGGTTTTTTTGGTTTGTGTCTGGCAGCATTCATGCTGATTTTTCTTTCAATTCGGACTTATTAGGGATCATTGTCCAACAAGAGACGAGGGAAGTAATTCAGCCGTTAATCACCCCTCTTCCCAATATTTCAATTGATCACCCCTCACCAGCATGCTACCAAAAGACGTTGTTCACGTGTCAGTTTCTATCAAATAACTTACCATACGTGTCTCTTTTTTTATTTGATCATCTTGATTTCAATATATTTACGTATTTTTAGATTAAAGAAAAAGTGTTAATTTGTTAATCAGTGAGAAATTATCGTTCAATTGATTTAAGCGTGTCTCTGCGAGATATCTGAAACAAAACCAGTTTGTCTCTCCTATCATCTTTTTAGAATTACGTCGTTGTCTTCCCTTGTTCCCATTCCTGTTTAGAATTTCGATTTACGCATTCGAGCAAAAAAAAGAGCCTCGTTTCCAGCCTTGGGATAAGCAAAGTAATTATCCTTGCCGATTGCAGCTCAGCCTCAATTTTCCACCTTTTCTTTGCACTTTATAGTTTCTTAATTTCGATCGATTACCTCTCCGCTACGAAGGTAACATTAGTTTGTGGCCGAAAGACAAGCATCGATGCTCGAATACCCGAAAATCAGGATCCTGAAACAATGGTCTAAATTCAATACCAGCAATACAGGATGAGTGCCTCTTATCTCGCGAAATGCCTGGGACAAGAAGTGTTTTTTATTTCAGAAAGACAACCAAGCTGTTGTCAGAATGAGTTGAATGCCTTCGAAATTGGCTTCTTGCCTCGTTTTTGAATCTTACAACAGTGATGTCAAATGTGAAATTCCTTTTCTTGTGACGTCGTGTTGGCTTAAAAAACATTGATATTTGAACATTTCGATATTTAGGAGTTTCGGATGAGAGGTAATCGAGCCGAATAAAAGATTTCAAAATCGAATATATCTATTGTGATTCCGTCGATTCCCCGTGGTTGATGGCTGCTTTTCGTAAACCACTGATAATGGGTTCGATCCTTTCTAAATGCTCTCTATATGCGACCCTGAGATAAACAGAGTTAAACATCAAGTAAATATCAAATAAAATCAACTAAAAGAGATTGTTACTTAATGACTATTGATTAGTATCACGTAAAAGAGCTCGCTCGATGGAATACATTAAAAGATCGATGACTACCGAGAAGCTGCTATCACCCTGAGGGAAAATAGATCCATGATCCTCAGGTTCTTGAATCAATTGCCACATACGTTACTGGATAAAGCATCATTTCTTTTTAATGATGGAATTTGACATTAACTTAGAAGTAAGTGTCAGGTAACAGAAAGCGATTACTCTTTCTTTCCACTTGCACACATGGATACACACACACGAATGCACCCACACAAACAGATGCGCACGTGGACATGTACGCACATGCACACACACACGCACGCACAGCTGTACTTGGTATTTACAAAGCTTCACATAGTCAAACACATGAGTTTCAAGCTGGTTATTGTACCCTCTGATCCCAAGTGAAAATCCTCTGAATACTGAACGGTTTCCAAAGATTAAGCTTAGCTTAAACTGGGTCAAGACTATAATATGCATTATTTGGCTTCAGCGCTCCGTAAGGATCAAACTCACTGTTTGCGTTCGCTGAAGCAGGGCATTAATAACCTCCCATTCCACTTATGGGTAAGATAACAGGGCAGACATGGGACTCCAGCCTTTCTTCGCATTTGTTGAATGGGTTGAATCCAATCCTCTCTCGATGTATAGAAGAAAATATCGAAAGATGGGGTGGGAGGCTTGAAATCCAAATTCCCTAAATAAACTAAAATCAAAAGCAAAAACGAACCTCAAACAAAACAAACAAAATCAATTGGTAAGGATGATCAGGGCGCAAGGTAGAAGACTGATTGTATCTAGGATTCCAGACTTTTCATAAATCTAGGAAAATTCTATGCACCTATATGAAATAGAAAAGTATAATCAAATGTAAGATGAATGTTGTCAAATAATTGCTCCAAAAAGAGATTTGACAATCAAAATCAATGTTTTGGATGAAAACCTAATTCACGACCAAACAAAAGGATTGGTGCTGCGAATCCAGACATGAAATTTCGCAAAATCAATCATTAGCAGCAGCCCTTTAACGTCCATTATTAGACATAGACCTTCCCCAACATTCGCCAGATCTCCCTATCATTGGTGTTTCGGAGCCAATACTTTCTGAACTTGTGTAGTTCATCAGGCCATCTTATCTGACATTCTTGTAACGTGGCCAGCACATTACCATTTGGGTTTTTGTAATGGATTCTATGATATTCCTGACTCCTTTTTTTTCTCTAATATACTGCGCCGTTTTGTGATCTTCTCGCGTGATATTGATTCCCTCATATGCAGGTTGCTTGGTTCTCAGTTTGCAGGTCAATCTTTTGGTTAGATTCAGCATCCAAGCAAACAAGATTTCAATGGACAGTGTATCTATCTTTGTTTGTGTGAGCATGTTTATACATACACAGAGAAATATACGTGTACTTTTGTGCTTGAGTGGGTGTTATATCAAAGTAATTCCTTTGAGATAATTTATATAATACTGATCCGATTTCTGTGCGTCTGTTCGTGTGTTTGTATTTTTGCTATCGTACACAGCCAAAACGACACATCATGTCGTAATTTCTGTTCACTCAATACCGTGAAAAGGATCTGACTTGGAGAATAAATCAATATCCAGTCTGATCAATCACTCATTTATGAGCAATTTTTAGTCAACAAAAAGAAGAAGGAAGAATATAAGATTTCAATATCAGGCATATAATCTTTATTTGAAAAAGCTTTCTTGAACAATGCATAGAAATATTGGTTTCCTAGTGAGATTTTTATTCTAACTTAAAAGCTTTCAAATTTAATGATAAAAAAAATAAAAATAATTTCATCGAAAAAAATATTCTTGTCTCAAATAATCGAGACGAAATAAAATCTCGCTTCTAAAACTGATACTTTCAAAGAGAATTCTCTTCTCTTTAAGTGATGAAGATGCAGAAGATACACTTTCGTACCAAACTCTCGTAGAACGAGGTTTTAAACGAGACGTCCGTTGTTAACCTCTTTTAAACACCCGAAAAAGAACAAAAAAAGAAGAGAAAAACAAGGGAAAGACTCTCTTTGCAACACTTAGCAATATAAAGCCTATATTAGATATCTGTAACAGAACTTTAAAAACCAGTGGAATCGAATCGAATGAAAAGTCAATCAGTACGTAAATTGATCCAACACCATTAACAATAGTTCAGTTATGTTGAGATTGTTGTACAAACAACGAGACCTGCAAAATACTTCTTCCATCAAAGTTGGAAGAGGTATATGTTTTCTCTTGTGTTAGTCTGTCCATTCACATGTGTCCAAAAGTTCTCAACAAATTTCAATGATAGTTTGTGGAAGGTTAGTTCATGGGCTAAGGAAGAATAATTTTTTTCTATTGAGAAGTATTTTTCATAAATTAAGAAAAATTGTCCAAAATATGGAGAACCAAAACGGACACAATTACAGACTTCGCATTGCAGCTATATATTACCTGATTTCGATGTACTTCTTAGTTAGCACATGGTGTTGGCATTGGTATGGTAGGTATTCGCTCTGGGTGTTTTCTTTTTTGTCTAATCAGTCCTGCCACGAATATGCCCACACCTTTTGATATTAAACTGGATTCACCCCGAGTTAGGAAACCTCACAATTGGGTCGATTTCTTCCTCAAAATAAAGATTCTTTTCCAAAAGTGCTCGTTGATAAGAAGTCAGGCATGATGTATATTTCGAAGTTTGAATTTCAAAAAAGTCCGTTGTCAGTTCTTTCAGTCCAGCATATTGACGCTATACAGTCTCAGTCTCTATTTAGCTGTTAGTAAATGTATGTGCGTCTACAAAACACAATCTTTGGGATCTATCAATCAATCTTTGTAACAAATTCAATCTGAAACATATATTATGCCGGGATTCTTTTAAATCTATCAACGTCTGTGTTTATCTCTCTCTCTCTCTAGACCTATTCATCTACCTCAGTCTGTTTATGATTATTTATCAATCTATCATTCTGAGTCTCTCAGTATTTTTTTATATTTTTCTCTCTCTCTCCCTCTCTTAGTCTACTCATATCTATCTATCTATCTATCTATCTATCTATCTATCCCAGTCTGTCTTTATCTATCTATCTGTCTATCCCAGTCTGTCTCTATCTATCTATCTATCTATCTATCTATCTATCTATCTATCTATCTATCTATCTATCTCAGTTTGTCCTCATTTGTCTATTTCAGTATCAGTCAATCTGTGCATTTCTCTCTCCCCTCTCTCCGCCAGTCTTTTTTATCTATTTATCCAACCATCTATCTATCTATCCATCCATCTATATATCCATCTATTTATCTATCTATCCATCCATCTATATATCTATCAGTCTATTCATCTATCTATCTATCTATCATTATCTCATGACAAGCATTATCGATTGAAAGCTGAGTTACCATAAAGCACAAGTTCGAATTTCCCCGTTAATCCAACTAAAAACAGCTGATATTAAATAACCCACTCAAACTGTCGACATTCACCAAACAAAGGATATCAAATATCCATTTAAGTGCTCACTTATCAGAAAACGCACGAACACATGCAAACACGGGTGCATGCACGCATTCACACACGCACATGAGTATGTACAGACACACGCAAGTACGAATGCGTGTACGGATTTTGACGTGGGCTGTTTATTCATTACGTCTCTACTTTATGAACTTAGGGCCCTTTTAAAAATAGTTACTTTGTCATCTTTCAGATTTTAGAATAACAATTTTGTATATATTTAGCAAACGTCTACAGATCTATCCATCTATCTACCTATCTATCTATCTATCTATGTTCATATTTATCTATCAATATTTCCCCGATTCTACCTATGTAATCGCTTGTTCTTATCTGAATCTATATCTCAGTCCATCTATATGTATGTATGTATGTATGTATGTATGTATCTATCTATCTATCTATCTATCTATCTATCTATCTATCTATGTTCATATTTATCAATCAATATTTCCTCAATTTTACCTATGTAATCGCTTGTTCATACCTAATCGATCTATCTATCTATCTATCTATCTATCTATCTATCTATCTATCTATCTATCTATCATTCTATCTATCTATCTATCTATCTAAGTTCATATTCATCTATCAATATTTACTCAATTCTACTTATGTAATCGCTTTTTCTTATCTAAATCTATATCTCAGTCCATCCATATCTATCTATCTATCTATCTATCTATCTATCTATCTATCTATCTATCTCAGTCTATTCATTTCTACCTACTTATTCATCCATTTAGATACTTAATCAGCTTAGTTGGTCAATATTTACGCTTTCCACCCTCATACCGGTGTCGGTGAAGCACGAAAGCCTTTTTTTTTCTGAATGCCTGAAGATAAGGAAATTTCGTCAATAAAAAATCCAAATATCCCAAAGTAATCTTAGACTAAACCTCAAATCCTTTTCATTCATTGACTCAGTCGTAAAGCCTCGACAACAACATGAATCCTAATCATTTCCAGGAGACCACAGAACGATATTCACATAACATGATTTGAAATCACGACCAACTGATTAGTTAGCAGGTCTTTTACCGACTGAACCAATTTGACATGTTTTATTGATCTATAAAATCCATCTTGAAGATACTCAATTGATAAATACCTCTACACAAGTACATATCTTTATCATCTATTACATTTATATGTAAGTTTAAAAATTCCTGACATCTGTCGACAACATCACAATATTCAATCTTGTGACATCGATTATCGATTCCTGTATTTATCGGTCCAAATTATCGATTCAGAAGCTATATATATGAGTTTATTAAAATAACCATTTTTTTCAAAGTATTGTATATTTTTTGAAGAAGAGAATACAACCAATGCATCCTCCCGATAGATACTTATGGAGCTGAAACATGGAACCTAACCAAGAGACAAACCTGTTAACTAAGAAACAAACAACGTGCACATGAAAAAATCATGCTCAAACTCACATGTAGAGATCACAAAACAACACAGAAAACGGGAGTTCGAGACATCATAGAAACTATTAGAAAAACTTAAATGGCAATGGGCAGGCCATGTTGCAAGAATGACAGACAACCAATGGACATCATGATTCACAACAAGGATCCCCAGAGATCACATACGAAACCACGGCCGACATTTTACAAAATGGAGAGACAAATTCAGAAAATCCTGGCTCTGCAACTCACATGTTAAAGAAATGTGTCAAATCCTGGGGAAGGTCTATGTCCAACGACGGACGTTGAAAGACAGATGATGATGATGATGATGATGATGATGATCTGCGTGTCAGTTTACTCTTATCAATTTTAATCTTCTCCGTCTGATTCTTATCTGTCCTTTCATCTATTTGTCTCTCTTTCGAGAAGACGACAACAATCTTTAAGGGAAAAAAAAATTGATAATAGCCCAAAATGTGTTTACTGTATTCCAATGATTCCCCACTTCGTATCATGTGCACACCTGGATGTGATAAAGGTAGTCCTTATCTGGTGTTGCCCGGGAACAAAATATATATGATTTATTTCTAGACTTCATTGAATGATAAACATCAAGCGGTCTGCAACAGAACAGATATAATCAAGTTTCTTGAGCAAGCCTTTGGCAGTCAGTTCAGACTCATGACACGCACAAACACGGACACGCACTCACGGACACACGCGTACACACACAAACAAACACACACATACCCACACACAGAATAAAAGATAGCACAAACGTTGAGGACGATAATTAAAAATTCTTTTGAGATTTAGATATAAAATATTCTCACTGTCAGCAAATCGTTAGTCATTTGCACTATTTTCCTTATATATATTTCTGTGAACAGT
>OY735219.1:19998618-20013618 GCA_963457665.1 Thysanoteuthis rhombus | reverse complement strand
TTCCTGACTCTTGTCTTTTTCTCGATTGTACTGTGCTGTCTCGTGGTCTGTCCATATGAGGCCCAGCATAATTATTTCATGTGCACGCTGCATGGTTCTCAATTTGCTGATCTGTCTCTTGGTTAGGTTCCATGTTTCAGCTCCATAAGTGACTATTTGGAGGATGCATAGGTTATATACCCTTCTTTTTAGGATTAATGGGATCTTCTTATTTTTGAAGGTTCAGCTTGCTCTGCCAAAGGCTTGCGATCCTAGTGTGACTCAATTAACTCCTATTAAACACGACTGTCCGATGTATATGCCAAATACTGGTCCGCTTTCAAACATTTCATTGTACAAAATTTCAACCCTGACAAAAAAACATGATTCAAAATACCGACTTTCATCATCACTTGGTCCTTATTGGTATGAAGGTAGAAGAGTTTGATCCTCACCAGGTGAGTGTGTGACACAATTGACATCTTGTGCCAGACTGAGTTTGGTCATGTAGATTTTCTTTGTCCTTTCTACCACGTTCTTATACTAAGTTGATGCAAAATCCTTTATTAATACAAATCTTTTATTCATTCCCCACCGGCCACATACGAATTCAAAGTGTCACCTGCTCCAAGCCACGATTCTCATGATTATTCATGAAACACCACATGTCAATCGGAGCAGCTTTTTGTTTCCGTGGCAATTTAAAACCAACTTTCAACATTACTAATTATTTATTAATGTCTTGAATCCATTTATTGCCACTCTGCAGTTTGCCTTTCTGCTGAAGTTCGCTTGGTCACTAGTTGATATACCCACGCTCTATTGGGTATTGATAGATTCTCCCATCTTTTGTCACTCGCAGCCAGGTTATCCAGGGTGTGTGTGTGTATGTGTGTGTGTGTGTGTGTGTGTGTGAAGAGATCGGTCTCCTCCTTAGAAAGATTTAAGGGATCACCATGGGAGGATATTTATATGAGCCCCAGCTGCTTACAGATACTGATACTCCCAGACGGCCTCACATCTAGGTACGGAATAGGCTGGGCGTTGCCTAACTTTGGTGATCATCAAGACAAATTCACTGATGGTTAACTAGCCTAAAAGCTAAGGCCTTAAAACCTGAAACATCTATATTCAAAAGGGTAATAACATGTTTCGAACAATAAAATCCAAATGTTTCCGAATTGTTGGATGTTATGTTGAATGGCTTGCTCATATGAACGACAGGATGGAGTCGCAGGCAGATACAGAATAGAACCCTTACGCTGGCTACGGTTCATCCGCCCCTGCTTAGACTCAACATAACGCAATTCACTCGTACGTGATATGCAAAACAGAGATAAAACACATCCGAAGTGGCGTCTCTCACTCAATCTTTTGTTATTTCACCAATAACGCAGGTCGAGAGATAGATCCATAATTTTCTCAATAATATCGATGTGAAGTGGATATCAAACTAAGGACCATGAAATTACATGGAAAAATCAAAAGACAGCACGTGATATTAGGGAGAAAGAACCTGAGATATCTTTGAATCCATTAGAAAACTCAGATGTCAATGGGCAGGTCATGCTGCAAGAATATCAGACAACCATCGGATATGATCTCACAACATGTATTCCCAAAGATCATGTTTGAAATTTTGTCATGCAGAAAAAAAAAATGGCGTGATATTTTAGACTGGTCCAGGAAATATTTGCACTGCGACTCCAACGGTGGAGAGACCTTGCAAATTTTGGAGAGGGACACCAATCGACGGTTGGATGCTGTACGAAAACTCTACCAGCCGGACTTAGAATTCCCAGAGTCGCTATCCGTTCACCGACCCTCCCGTAGGCTACTAAGAAAAAAAAAAGAAAGAAAAATTGACGCTGTCAACGTTAAGAGGCAATCAGCCTTTCGTTTGACAAGATAACACTATTCTCTTCGTTGAAGGTCGTCTGAACAACGAAAATAAGTCAAAATATTTGAGTAAGAATGACTTCAAGAATGAAACACAAAGTAGTGGAATAATGGCGGTCGGAAGCGAGTAGAAAAATTGCAAGTGTTAAGATGTATTTGGGGGCACTCAGTACAGCATTGGAAGAGAAAAGGGAAAAACAAGTCTGGATAGTCAATCAATAGAAACCGACACGAAACCAACGAATTTTTGCAGTATGGCTGTGTTGGGGATGACCAATTAAAAGAATGGAAAAAAGGGGTGATCAATGGATCTATCACTTATTGCTGGGCAGTGATCACTTAAAAGTCAAATTCTCTGAAAAAAAATGTTTAAATGCTGTGGGACTCGAGTTTACCATAAACGTACATTGAAAATTGAACACATCCACTTAAAACTTATTTTTTCTTGAGTAATATGGTGCGAGAGTTGTAATTTCCAGCCTTTTTGCTCCACTGTTGCTGCCTGTGCGCCCGATACATACGTACATAGCCAGCCAGCCAGCCAGCTAGCCAGCAAGCCAGCTAGTCAGCCAGCACAAATATAAAAACTGAAGAAACATAATTTGACAGTCTTGAGTCAGTTATGGTTGACAGTTAGTAGAAATTACTGAAAAAGACAAGTTTTTCTCATACAGTTGCAAAGTAATGGTAGTTGGGAACTTGTAAAATTTAAAGTGAGCAGAAAATTGCAAATGTCAGAGTAAGTTGGAGTAGATATCTGTAGAATGGCTAAGTTTTATTGAAGACTCAGTACAGCATAGGGATGAAAAAAATAAAAAAGAAAGATATAATAAAAGGATTGAAAAAAGAAAGAAAATAAAAGGAAAGTAAAAAGGAAAATAGATATAAACGAAGACAAAAACAAGATCGGATGAAAGAAGGAGAAAAAGAAATGGGAGGGCAAAGGATGGTAGAAAGGAAGAGAGATAGAATAGGAGGAAAAAGAAGGAGAAAAAGAGAAGAAAGTAGAAAGAAAGAAAGGAAAAATAAGGAACGAAGAAAGAAAGAACGGAAGATCAATAGGAAAAAAGACAGAAAAGAAAAAATAAAGAAAAGAGGAAGGGGGAAATATTGAAAGACAATTTCTGGAACATAGGAATGCCTCTCTGAACGAAAGTCTGCTCGACGCTTGTTCACAATTATGGAAAACCTCAAGCCAATATAGCTTTGGAATATGTCTTCATCTTTACTCAAGGAATCGGATCAAGTCCAGTATGCACTCCCGAGTCACCTCAGTCTGACTTCACATTTTTGGGTAATGGTCTGAAGATCATGAAAAAGCAGGTGTAGTTGATTGTTCGTGCGTCATCTTGATTTAAATAGGGCAGCCATTTCGAGTTCCAAGTTATACTCGGGATGAATTCAATTTTCTCAAATATGGTCCCGTCGTATACCGTTCGAAAGGAAATTCCTTTCTGAGTAAAGTTTACAGAAGAATCATAAGACCCAGAGCAGGTTATCCTGAGGAACTTACAATCAAATGTCAAAAACTCCTATTTTAGAATGAAAAAACAAAAACAAAAACAAAACAAAAACAAAACAAACAAACAAAAACCTTTGTAGACTGATAGCTATAACATGGGGTATATGAATGACGATGGATTAGCTCTAGAAATTGATCCTTTTTTCCGTAGAATATTGTCCATTCGTCCACGAAAAGTCACATGCAAGATAATTACGTTATGTCTGAGAGTATTTTAATCAATTTTTGTAAACCTGTCCGAAAAATGAGCCCACATGCATCAGAAAAGCCTAACAGATTTCGTAAGGTTGTTACATTTAGCGAAAGACTAGCAGACGTAGAAGGTATTTTTTGGGGGTCAGTGACGTTGAAACAATAAAATGGTGAATGCTTTTTTGATCTAAGTCATTTGGGTGTACGAATGGTTACATAACAACTTTTCACTTTCGGATTTCGGGAAAAACTACATTCAAACGTGTGTAGATCACACTTAGTCATAAAAGGCAAGAAAACTTGAATGTTGCAACGTTGATTAAAGAGAATAATCGTCTATTCGGAGTATTAACTCCGGGATATTGGATGATTGACAAATTCAAACCATAAACCCTATAAAAACGTTACCTATTTCCAGTGATAAGGCGTTCAAGGATGATGTAACACTTTCTTATTACTACCGGTTCAACAATTCCAAATTCAAATATTTTTGCATGCTTTCAAAAAGGTTATTCCCATATAAAAGTAAACAAACAATACATTCTGTCGAAACTCATCATTATCGATCCCTTTGCTTTTGTCAACATTTAAGATAGATTTTAGCAGAATCGATTAAAGATTTATGAAATATTCCCAATTGTGAACAAAAACAATGTCTTTGCTAAGAATATAACTATTACATGAATAAACTATCAGATTTGCTATATCTCAGCATACACCCAGTGGAATCTCACCCCAAGCCTACGTACAAAATTTGATCGAAGTATATTGAGGAATAACGAATCTATCATTTTGAGAAAAAGGCTGCCTTCGACTAGGGACAAAAATAAAAATAAAACAGTTTTTTGGAATAACTTACCTGAAGCCTGAATTTAGGGCTAAGGACTTCTCAACAGCATCGGGATGAAATGGTTGGTGAACTCGCTTTGAAATCTCAACGGATAATAATTATCTGCAAAGACGAAAAATGAAAATAATGACTTGACTTAGGGGAAGTATAAAGATTGTGTGTCGGGGTTAAACGACGGGGAAGGAGTTATTTGAAAAGGTTGCAAGCCCCTAATGGATGTGCACCTCAGAAGTTCTATAAATAATTGGGTACTCACTTCATTTCTAAGGACATTATATAGTAACAAGGATGTATTCGAAAATACATGAATTGCATAAATGATAATCATGCCTTCGGGGTTGCTTTCCACCGATTAAGACATAATTGATAAATTTCTTTTTTCATTAAATCTAACCTATAGGCAACCTCATTCTACCTCCAATATTTTGCTATATCAGTTAGACTTAAAAAAGTGTTTTTGAGTGTGTAAACTGATTATTTCCAAGTTTCAAAATTAAGAAAAAGGCAATAATGTCGGGTAATTACGCTAGTTCGACTTCTGCTTTCCTTTGCATATGTTATCAGATTATGTTTATTGTCATGCATTACATAAGTAACCAAGATGTGACACAAAGTCACAAATAATGGTGCTCTTGCAATAGAACCAAATGATCATATTGCATTGAAACCTTCTTTATTCTGGTATATTAAAAAAACAAACAAACCTTTATCAGGTCTCAAACAACAAAAAATGAGGATGGAGCCTTTCGATGGTGTATGTTCCAACCAATTATCACCTTTCTAATATGCTGGAACTGTTCGGTAACACTATAAACTTGAACCTTATTGAGCTTGCGATTACTAAGTGGCCATTTTTTTCAATGTCCACAAACCAAAAGAAAAAAATTCTCGATGTAAAACGCATTGGAGAGATTAAGTTTCTGAAATGTTTTAGATACTAACGTTGTTAACAAGGGGAGACTTTCTTCTCAGCAATTGAAATGGCCCCAGGAAAAATAATTTCTATTATTTAATAGCTGAAGGCAAGCATTTAATTCTGATTACTCGAGGATCCTCATTTGTAGAAAATCGTTTTAGATAATTTTACTGAACTAATGACTGCCAAGCAGCACCTCATACGCTTGTCTTTCAAAATTTCAGCTCACAAGCCTAGACCAACAAATATGAAATTCTCAAAAGAAGGAATCAAGCGAAGGATCACTCAACGTTTGAAAGCTTTCGATGGAAGAAGCTAAACCTTCAAAAGCAAAAAAGCCCATTAATCCTAAAGAGAAGGGCATACCACCGTTGTATTCCCCACATATGGAGCTGGGATTTAGAAAGTAACTGTTCAGAAGATATTGGCGACATGATGTCCATGATGGAGAGTTCCGACAAACTTTGTGGAAGGTCTATGTACATTGATGATATTTGAAGGGTCGATGATGCTAATGAATGTTAGGAATAAATAATGATGCTATTTTCATTGATGGTATTGCATCAAGACATCCCCCATTCTAGAATTTTAATTTTCAACTGCGACAAACGGAGGCGAAGATTAATTTCGATGTTGCATATTAAATTCACTCATCGCCCACTTAATATGCAGGAGCCTTTCGCTGACTCTATCGTAGACATTGAAACCTTATCGATACTTCCAATCCAGATTGATGATACTATTCTCTTCAATGCGCTTAAAAACATAAAAATAATATTCGTAAAATAAAAAGCATCAGTAAAAATTTCGTTCCAGAAATGTTTTAGATATTAACTTTGGTAACAAAAGGGAACTCTATTCTAAGAAATATATGTGGCTCCGGGAAAGAATGATTTCTATTATTCAATAGCTGAAGGCAAGCATTTAATTCTGTGTGATAAAATGAATATTCGATTGTAGGGAAACGTTTTAGATAAATGTTCTTAACTATCAAATAGCGTGCAGGAATTGATACGCCAGTCTCTCAAAAGTCTAGTGTTTTTGTAGACTTCTCAAGGAACTCAGGACTACAACATCACGACAGTGGACACTCACAGCGGCTGCATTTTCAGTTGTAAGTAGGTTTAAGGGGTGGGGTTGCTTGCTCAGTATCCTTTTCTGTCAGGAAAATTTTCTCTTAGATTTGTGGTTCCAAATCTAGGGTTCATGCACCTCCAGGGGTTAAATTCCGCCAGCCCAAAGGACACATTTGGAATTATAATCCAATGAATAACATTGTTATGTTCTATTATGTCGATTGCTTGATCATGTTTGAAGGGTAAACTCAAATTACTGAAAAAAAATGGGTAGGCGTAAATTAATTTTCAAAAGGTCCCCAGGGCTAAACAGGGCGAAGAAAGCTGGGATCTCCTTTCTTAGATGAACTGCCTTACAGGGCTAAAGAGCTTCAACTAAATATAGCTGGGGTAAAAGCGTGTTCATGCCTTTTGCGACGGTATGTGAACAACTCCTGCCTAAACATCAGATCGGTTAGTCGATACGATTTCTATGCCGCAACCGTCACGCCTCTCTAACCTCTATCAGGATACGACAGTTTTTCAATGTTCCATCCACAAGCCTTAATGAGAATCACACCGTTGTTGAGCATATTGCAAAGTATTTACCTTCTCCAATTTATGTTTTCATAGCTCAGTCACATTGGATCAACAGAAACGGGAAGAAGAAGAAAGAAACTTCTGTTCTGGACCATAAAATTAGATTTCGATTTTTAATAAATGTATATTTTATGTTCTCTGAACTCTTAAAGTCATGTACATATGGACAGAGCGATATCTATATCTATATCTATATATATATATATATAGATAGATAGATGGAGAGAGAGAGAGAGAGAGAGAGAGAGAGAGAGAGAGAGAGAGAGAGAGAAGGATGGATAGAAGAGGCTTGTATAAGCCTTAAAAAAACTCTTTCGTTATTCGCCTTACTTGTTTCCAGTGCGTCTGCCCATCGCGTTCAATACGGAAGTCAACACCAATTTGCGTCTCTAAGCAACCAGATTGTTTTTTTCTTGTTTCTATTCCTCCCCTTTCGTGTATTTCATCCCCTTACCACCTGTCCGTCCACTTCCGTCCGAACCACTTGATTGCCTCGACCAAAACTCTATCTAATCTCTCCAGTTCCAAGTGAGAAATTTCCTTAGCAGCTCAACAATAGGTTTTTGCCCGTTGATTTTTATTCGAAGCTTCTATCAGTGTATATTTCTCCATGAATGCGCTGGTTAACAACGTTTGTATGTGGTGGTGTGTGTATACATACGTGTGTCAGTTCGAGTGTATATGGGTTTGCATGTGTTTGTATGTGAGTGTATGTCAGGTATTATGTATTCCTTTTCAGTATATCTTTTTTTCTATGCGTATTCGTGTTTGTTAGTAACCGTGTGCATTTGCTTGTTGTATTTTTGTATGTGTGGGCGTATGTATGTGTGTGTTTGTGCGTTAGTGTATTGATAAATCTTCTGTTGCAACAACCCCGTCCTCCTGTACTCGACCCCACAATTTAACACCGCGAAAGACCAACGTCATTTTTCTTTTGTTCAGTTTAGTGTCGGCATTGTTGCTTTGTGATTCGATCGATATCTTTATTTCGGCGTGGAAGTGGGGAACCTTGTTATTCATCATCATCCCCATCACCAGAAGCTTTTTAACGTCCGTTGTTGAAGATAAATCTTCTCCAACATACGCCAGATCTCTCTATCGTGAGTGCCGCGGCACCAGTATCTCCTGGATCGGAGTCGTCGTGGCATGTCATATTTTGCCAGCCGCTATCCCACGTATGATCTTTGGGGATCCACGTTGTTAGTCGTGATGTCCAACTGATACTTGAAATTCTTGCAATGTGGCGTGCCCATGGCCATTTTAGTTTTCTTATGTATTCTATGATATCTCTGACATGATTTTTCTCAAACATGTTTTGCTGTCTTGTGATCTCTCCACGTGATGATAAGCATGAGCTTCTCTTAGGCTTGTTGCATTATTCTTAGCTCGAGGGTCAACCTTGTCTCAGCTTCGTAGATGACTACTCGGATGATGCATTCGAATAGTCGGGTCCAATATGAGTTCACTTAACACAAATGCCCTTCAGAAAGGCATGAATCTGTCCCCCCTTCAGCTATAGCGGGGTAGATCACGTTATCCTTTTTGGTTGGTAAAACAAAGTAGTATAGGGACAACTTTAAATCCAAAACAAGGAAAGACCAACCCTCCGTCCAAGGTCATGATAAGTGGGCAATGGTCGAAGTAGGGAACGTGGCTATAAAAGGTTTAGTGAAGCATTGATGGGCCTAGCTATCCGGAGATTTTCAAGTAAAAAAAACAAAAAAACAGAACAATAAATAAATCTTCAAGTCGATGAAGGATAAATTGATATGGTGGATAAATGACAAGTCTGGGTAGTAGCTTAAGAGAAACTGTCAGATGATCAACGTATTTTAGCAGCATGCTATGTTGCAAGTGATCAATCAAAAAACTGGGATGAGGGATAATCGATGTATGAGCTAATCCTCCAATCATTTGTTGGGCAGTGATCACTAAAATATTTGAATTTACAAATAGACAAGCATGGATGCTGCCGGATAAAAAATAGTGGATCAATTTAGTATAAACTCATATTGCAAATTGAATACCCCCTAAAAAAAAAAAATAGGGAAGTATTTCTAAAAAACAAAAGGAAACTTTTTCTTGTAGACATAATAAGGAAAAAATGTTTAAATTTCTAGTCCTCTCGCTTTATTGATGTGGCCTGTATGCTTGATACGTACATTTGAAGCAAGCCAGCCAGATGAATTTGGAAACTAAAGAAACCTATGCTGACTATTCTGGATGACATTTTTTTAATAAAATGATCGCAATGTGCTTATGCATATTAATTTATCAAGTTAAAATAATCTATCCGCTGATATGTTTATAAATGCAGTTTTAGACCGACTCAGTCAAGTGTACAAGGTTACATTCTACGCATGTTACTTTCCTCGTTGATTTTGATTTGCAGTGCTGATAAATTCGTCTCTACTACCACCACCCAACCACACAACCAGCCCTACTACTCTCCACCCGACGCCATCTTTCTCTTTATCGCCACAAAAGGCCAGCGCCATTTTCCTTTTGTTCAGTTTAGTGTCAGTATTGTCGCATTGTGATTGTAATGGCATATTTATTTTGGCGGGAGACAGTGGGTGATCCAAGCTCAAGTATTTTAAAATAAATGATACGAACTGCGTTTATGCATAGAAACCATGTTCTTTTTTGATCTGCTGATTTGATTCGCAGCGTTGATAAATCCGCCCCCTATTACAGCCGCCCCCACCAATACTGCCCCGTACAACTACCACCTCCTGCATTCGACGACACCATTTAAAACCATAAAAGACCAGAGCCATTTAAAAAAAATATTTATGAGAGATTGCGATCGTGTTTGTGTGTGCATATATATATGCATATATATATATATATATATATATATATATATATATATATATATATATATATATATATATATATATATATATATATAAACCCACTTCCACATAAACTGACTTGAAAGACTTACACACAGGCATACGCATGCACAAGCAAATAAACAAATGCACACATTATCAGGTACACATTTAGAAAGACATACACGTACAAGCAAATAGTAACACACGTACAACACACACTCACGCATATAGACGTAACTCTTGTGTTGTTACTGTTCAATCATTCCATTGAACAACGTATTCCATCGTGATTATGAATTTGAAAGGAGTCAGAGACTTTATAAAATCCATTAATAACCTCAAATGGCAAAGAGGTTGGCCAAGTCGCAAGAATGGCAGACACCCAATGGACATCGTACCTCAAGACATGGATCCCCAGAGATCACATGCGCAACCGAGGCCGGCAGAGTATTACACAGAGAGACGAGCAAGACAAATTCAGAAAGTATTGGCTCCACGACGTAAGTGTGGCGTATCCTTGAGAAAGTCTACGTCCAACGACAGACGTTGAAAGACGGATGACGATAATCAATTTGCTCGATCAAAATTTAAGGAACTTCTTTTTCAGTTTCTGGCTTCTTGAAAAAAAAATCTAAAAGAGGGAAATTGTTGTCCTGAAATAGAGAATTAACATAGAACTTTTATCTTCTACCCGAGAATAACGAGCGAAGAAATTATGAATTTGTTCACTGAATCCAATCCATGTAAATGTAAGATTCATTTCTGTATATGTATATATCCTCTCATATCTATCTATCTATCTATCGTAATCTGTTCATGTCTGTCTATCTATCTATAAATACTTGTCGTCAAAAACCTCCTCTAAACACAATCTCTGTCGTTTACGAATTCTCGAGTCCTTAGGGAGTTTGGTTCCTGTATGAAAAACAAATATGGAAATTGTATTTTGGATATAACATCACAGTTTTATCACGTAATGCGAATTACCTCCCTTGCTCTTGAATTATGTAGGAGCATACACATGTGTGTGTACATGGGATTATTTGTATGTGCAGTGGTTGGTATGCTAGACATTATGGCATTGTAGGGTAGCTCTAATTGACTCCCATTTGCATGTATCTACGTGTGTATGTATTTGTACGTGAATGTATATGTGTGTCTGTATTTGCCTCTCTCATGTTTTTTCTTCTCTTCTGTCGTAACTAAGTTCATTATTTTTCCAATCATTTGTACATTCTAATCATCCACCTCTTCACGATTAGAATTTTAAATCCAGTATATGGATGCTTATGTACGTGTGTATTATGAGTGTATGTGTGCACATGAATGTTCGTTAATATGCATGTTTGTATGCATGTGACAGTGTGGGCATCCAAATGTGTGCGTATGAATGTAAGTATGCACTGCCATTCCCCATAGACCCAGCAACACGGGAAGGGGTTGGAAGCACACTCACCACTTCCCAATTTTACGGACATCCTACATGCTGACCATGATATAAAAAAAAAGAACTACGTCGGCCTGGGATATAAGATTTATTGCAGGATTTATTTTCAAACACCCATCACTCATAAAGAAATTCATTTCTCTCTAGACAATCTCATTGAAACCGTTCAGATAATTTTTTCTGTATGTTGAGAAATATTACTATGAAGACGAACCATTTTTTCCTGAATATCCAAGTTATTAAATACAAAATGATCTCCAACCAATGTCGCTTTTCCTCATTTCTTACTTATATACACACATTTGCATGTATCAATGTAGTTATGTATATGTGTGTGTGTACGGGTATAAGTGTGTTTATGTTAGTACAACTCCTATACATGAGAGTTTACCGGCTCAAAGTGGATTGCCTAATGAGGGGCTAAGTAACTTCAGCTTCCTAATTATCGTTTTACGCCAATCTACAAGAGTAATACGCCCATTTGGTATCTGACTCGTTACACTGGTTTACTATTCTAGTTTGGCTATTTATATAAAAGTGTGTATGTGTTACTAAGAAATGGACATATGATCAGACAGAATGATTATAATTGCGCTAACTTATAACAGACCTTGATTTTGAATGATGTCCAATTATTACATGCTGAATATATCAGTTGGCCTAAATAACGTAAATAGAATAGAAAATTGAAGAAAATGGGGCTGCTGGTGGAATTGAACCGGAAACTTGTAGGGTAGCCGCTTCAACGAAGCGTTTTTCTTACAAGAGTAACTCTACGTTCACAGGTTCGATTGATGAAGCAACCCCATTTTCTTTAATTCTCTATTCTGTTGTCCAAGCCAAATGGTACATTCACTGTGTAATAATGGGAGATCATTTTAAATACGTGTTTCAGGATAATAAAACTAAATATATATATATATATATATATATATATATATATATATATATATACATATATATATATATATATATATATTCTTGACAATTCCCGGCACAAGTATCTTCATTATGAAGATACGATTATATAAAATTTCAGGTTGAATTGGATATTACTTTGTCACATAATTCCAATTCAAAATAACCCCGATTCATAAAATTGTGTCCACGGTGGAACTTTGAGTCAATGTCATCAATTCTAGAACCACATCACGACTGTATTGTTTTTCTTTGTGGGACATAACCTACGTAACTAGCCTGGTGTGTATGCATCACTTCTACAGGTCTCAAAAATGAGGGTAATGGGCTGAATATAGGAAAAATACGGGAGAAAAAAGAGAGCCTGAGAAATTAAAGAAACCATTTGAAAATATTTGAAACTCATATGGCAACAGGCAGGTCATGTTGCAAAATAGGTTGATAACCGCTTGGCATGACGTCCAACAACGTGGATCCCTGGAGATCATATACGAAACCGACAGAAAATGAGACAATTTGTCGAACTATCGAAATTCTGAAAGTCCTGTCTCTGCTGAACTCTTGATAGAGAGGTCTGGCAAAATCTATGGAACGTCAATGTCCTGCGACGTTGGCTAAAAGGATGGTGATGATGATGATGATGATCTGCCTGTCAGAAATAAATGAGTTCGATTCTCATTGGATGTCCACACTTTCTGTCGAACATTCTGAATTCCTTTGATAGTGAAGTAATGTCTTATTTTGACAAGTTTTTTTGTATCTTAGTTTTTAGCTATATTTGGTAAGTGTCGAGTCGTAGGTAGGCAGCAGTTTTTCCTCTTAAACATATTTTATTGAAGTCAGTCGAAAATTTCTGTCGTTTTAATTTCCACGTCATTTTTTTGTACTTGTGCATGAATTGTTTAACCTCATTGTCACAGGAAAATAAAGACTGTTCAGATAAGTACGACTAAGACACTTTCAACTATTGTTATTCATTTTCAAAAAGGTCTTTCAATGTGAATCTTTGGGTTTGAGAGTATTTAATATTTTTTGTTGTTGTTGTCACGTGTTACTGTGTGATTAAGAATACTTAAAATATTTTTCCAGTTTCAGAGGATATTTCATCAATGGCAGATTATGTATCTCAAATGGTATCCATTGCTTTTAGTATTTCATCATCATCATCATCATCATCATCATCATCATCATCATCATCATCATCATCATCATCATCATCATCATCATCAGTCTTTTATCGTCCGTTGTTGGACATAGACCTTCCCCAGTATTTGCCACAATTTTCTATCGTGGGCGTCGTGGAACCATTAATTTCTGAATTTGTCTAGTTCGTCTCCTCATCTTGTATTCTGACGGCTTCGGTTCCACATATGATCTCTGTGGATCCATGTAGTTAGTCTTGATATCCATCGGTTGTGTACTATTCTTGCAACATGGCCTGCCCATTGCCATATGAGTTTCCTAGTAGATTCTATGATGTGTCAGACTCATGTTTTCTCCCTGATATACTCAGCTGTCTTGTGATATCTCCACGTGAGGTTGAGCACGATCCCTTCATGTGCCCGTTGCATACTTCTCAGTTTGCAGGTGGAGTTTTTTTTAACGTTTCAGATGTTGTGTTAGGTGCTTGTTAATGGAGTTTTGTTGAGACAAGTGGTATGGTAATCTTTGGGGAAGTGTTGTATTTGTTGTAACCAATGTAGAATATCTATTTTTGTTGTTCGAGTTGAAATCTCACCAAAGGGGAAGTGAACCAGTAGACCACGTTTGTTTTTGGCAGAAGATACTTGGAGGAGAAAAATCGTTGCTAATCACAGAAGTTGAGGTTTTGAATTTTTATATATATATATATATATATATATATATATATATATATATATATATATATATATATAAATCAATTGAGACGATGCAAATATAATAAACAATTAAAGAAAATGGGCTGGTACAGGAGTTAGATATCAAGCGGGCTATGACAGGTGATAATTTCAAAAAAGTGTCTATGGAATATAAAGTAATTTATAATTCATTGTGTCGACAAAATATTTAATCGAAATAATTTTAAACGCTGCTGTGTCTGTATCAATTTTTAGATATTTAACGGTATTAAAGATAACTTGTGTTAGTTACGCCTTTTATGTTTGTATTAAGCAGTTGATTCGTTTAATTATTTTTTCTTGATGAAATTTAAAACTATTACTTTATAGGAATATACAAATACATTCTCTTCTCTCCCTCTCTCTCACTATATATATATATGTTTATATATATATATATATATATATATATATATATATATATATATATATATATATGTATGTATATATATATATATATATATATGTATATATATATATATATATATATATATGATGGTACTTTGAGTGCAACCCATTATGGCAACTATTGGAGGTATTGCAACCATGCTGGACTCCATGAACGCAATCAAGCCCTACTAATCAAGGAAAAGAAAATCAAACTACAGAGAAATTGTTGACGACTTTGTCACTTGATATGTACCACAAACGCCAGAAATACTCCTTTGAAAAGAAACTATTGAGTGTCATGTACTACGAATGATTCATTAATTCTTCCTCCAACCTTTTTTATTTATTTATTTCATATCATTAGACTTTCACACGGTGATCGATACCTCCAAGAAATGTTTGTGAGTGTGCGTGTGAGTATATATATATATATATATATATATATATATATATATATATATATATATATATATATGTGTGTGTGTGTGTGTGTGTGTGTGTGTGTACGGATATAA
>OY735219.1:19939519-19998418 GCA_963457665.1 Thysanoteuthis rhombus | reverse complement strand
ATCAATAATTAAAAAAGTTTGCAATAATCAATGTATTTCATTGTACGGATCCTGTATGAGTCTGAGAAAGGGAGAAATATTGTGCATGCTTGTTTTACTATGTGCATATGTGTGCATATGTGTGTGCACGAGGAGGGCTCTTTGTGCGTGTGTATTAATCTTTTTATGCACACAACCACACACACACACACACACACACACACACACACACACACACACACACACATTCCTCTGACTCTCTTTTCCTCTCTATCCAGTCAACCACACCCTTCACTCACCCACGACTCCCTAAGCGGTCCATTGTCCTGGAATCTTTTCAAGAGGACCATTTCTATTTTCTTTTTCTCTTTTCATCTATCGCTGCAGATTGATCAGAAAGGATTTGTCTTGACCTGCCAGCAAGTGTCAAATCTAATAAAATTTTTAATCGATATTCAAGAACTGCATGAGTTTCTGTAATGTTCTAATTAATAATTTTGCTTTCTCTGAATCGAACAACGACATAAAAATCAAAATAATCTTCTCTAGTCTGCAATGTGTTTGAAAATATATATAGATTCCGGTCAATATGACCGCTTCAGAACCAGCAAATTTGGACCCTATAAACGACTACTCTGATTAGTGGAACTACTCACTTTTAAACATCTTATGATTTCTTAAATTTAAGGGGAACAACCAGAATGAAAAAAAAAAAAATCCCAAATCCCCCCAAAACAACCAGAGTCAATTTAACAGGTATTTTTTTTATATCTCAACTTGAGTCAGCAGCTAAAGATATTTGAAAGATAAATATTTTGAGAACTAATGAATATTCTCCATTAAATAAGATTTGAAGAAAAAAATCGATTGCACTGTTGGTTGCTCCAAATAAAACATGTATTAGTTATGATGAACGGAGCAAATTAGCAACGATTACATGTGTTTGAATCGGTTCTTACAGGATTGGTCTTAATGTACAGCTGGTCGTAATTACTGATGGTTCTATCAAGTGGAATCAACTGTGTTTACTTTTCAGACGTACGTAGTATGCATATGTATTGCCATTATAAGTGTCAAGCTCACAGGGTTATATGTACAGAATAATCTCGCGAGTACCAGGTTTAGTTGGTCACGCAATAGAAACCATCACATGACCAAATTCTTGGTAGCATGCCGTGTTGGGGGTGATCAATTGTTACTTCCCTTACCTTTTATTGAGCAGTGATCACAAAAAACCTGTATTTTTTAAAGAAATAAGCTTGACTGCTTCCAAGTACAACTTGAAACAATTTAGCAAAAAACTTCATTTACATTTCGACTCCCCCTCCAACCAAAAAACCTAGAGTGGATTATAAACAAAAATATCATTTTTTTTTCTAAACGTAGTAAGGAGTGAATGTTTAAGTTTTCAGCCTTTATGCCAGACACATAGATTCAATTTAAACCAACGGAGAGACTGGAGAAACTTATGTTGACAGTTTTGGTTGACAGTATCTAAAATACTTTTGAAGGCAATTTTTTTTTCTGCTGATTTCTTTTCCACGACTGAGTGAACTTGACAATTCGACTACAATCAGTTCAATAATTTGTCAGTGATTGAATCGGAGAGATTTTTTGAGCAGAAAAAAAAATGTAACAGCGCCCTTTAGCTCATCAGAGCGAGGCTGGACTAGAATAGTTTTGATACTAGGTTTTGAAAGTGAGAGAGAGAGAGAGAGAGAGAGAGAGAGTGTGTGTGCCCCCCCCAAATAGTGAAAAATAGTGCAAGAGTCGGGGAGGAAGGGTGAAAGACCGTGAACTAAAAAATTCCCATTGGAGAAAAAAAAAATGGTTGAGTGAGAGGAAGAGAATTTTCAGAAAGAAAAGGAAACAGC
Source organism: Thysanoteuthis rhombus (assembly GCA_963457665.1). Lineage (NCBI taxonomy): Eukaryota > Metazoa > Mollusca > Cephalopoda > Oegopsida > Thysanoteuthidae > Thysanoteuthis > Thysanoteuthis major. The sequence continues at coordinate 19,996,565 of OY735219.1, read as the reverse complement.
CAAAAATAAACAATAATAAACAAAAACAAAGCCACAAATTATAAAAGAATTGATTTCAGGTTAGATGTATCACTGGACGGAGAAAAAATTGACAAAAATGTAAACCCAAGATTGAGCCTTCTATTGGCATTATCTGACGGTTGTTTTTTTTGGGGTGGGGGGTGATAGTTGATAACTGCAAAATGGGGAAGGGCAAAAGGTCATATGCATGGTACATAGGTGTCCAATTTGTTACGTATGGATGATTGTATACTGTTGTACAAGTCTATTGAAGGGTCTTTTTCCAACGCGGCCTGACAAAGGAAACATGGTATGTCAACTGCATTTTTCAGCGTATTGTTCAATTGATGTAAAACCTGGACTCTGTGCAATAGTAACATCAAGAACCTTAGAAGATTCAATCAATCAAAGCTCCAGTCAATCCTAGACATGGAAAAGTACATTTCAAGAATTATTATGGACGAATATGCCTCCCAAGGATTGAACTTTGAAGCCATCAAAGAGAACATTCCTTTCTTCTCAACAATGAAAATCGCCGATGATGGTGACAAGTTTGTACATCTAGCTATGATGGTTGCACAAACAAACATAAACACACTAAAAGCCTGGCTTTATCTATATATAACTACGTTGTTTTTTTTTCTAAATCTTTTTATCAAAACGTTGTGTTTAGAAAATAAACGGAGATGAAGACGAAAACACTCATACATTTGGTTTTTTTCTTTGTTCGGCTACAAATTCTCTTATGAAAGAAGTTGTTCTCAGTTGATGCATATACAAAAAAAATTAAATGGTTAAATGCAATCTGGCAACCTGATAAACTCTTGTAGCATAAGCAGCAGAGTAGCTGACATAGGTAATCAGGCTTCCCTGAGCCAAAAAGATGAGTCTCACTAGGAGTTCGTCCATAATTTCCAATATCCATTGTTCAATAGTGCCCGTAAACTGATAGGCTGAGTGACTGCAAGGGAGAGTTATGGACACTATGTATGTTCGTGTAGTGTTTATAGAAATGCATATGTGCGTTTATCTTGATAATATGGGATGTGCCATCTCATGGATTTATGATCTGCTAGTGTATATGCATATGCAAGTTGATTAATGTTAAACTTTGACTCAGTAATGTAGAGAAGACTCTTCACTGTTTGTCTACTACGTTATGTTACTACAAACATATAAATACAATTAATATTTACCTACAATGTGACCAAGTGAGATAAACTGACAACTCTTGTGTGCCTAGGGGTTTATTTATCATCTATACAATACAAAAGTTGCTGTAATCATCTTCAGTTGGAATAGAAGCTAGAGTGGAGTTCAACACTGCAGCAGGCAGGCTTATTCTTGTAAGCATTCGTTGGAATGACTGATAATAATCGGTATCGAGTAATCTGGTCATATTAAGCTTCTAATGAGATGGGGGTAAACCAAACAATATTCTAAAGAATCAAAAAAAAAAAAGGGAAAAAAGTCCTTCGAAAACCAAACAAAATCACTGCCGAAGAAAATATATGTCCTCGATTGTTATTGTAGATAATAAGGAAAGTTGAAGGTCTTCATATAGAATGCATAATTTTTGCCTCTATTCAAAAAATAGAATTGAAGCTCAACGCAGGAAAAATAAGGTTAAAGAAAATGATTATGTCTGTAGATTGAAATTATCTCTTCAAACTTGATCAAGAATATTTCACTTCAATAAACCAGTTGACTGAATCGAAATGCAAGATTTTGATTCTGCTCTTTTTTAAAGAATGAGGTGGAGGAAGCAAAGAAGAAATGCCTAAAATCACGGCCTTCAATAAACTGTGCGTGTAACCCCTTAAGGTTCAGTAGTTGAATTCTTTTAAGAGACCTCACATTTCAGGATGAAAACAAATGAATGCTTGTCATATTTCCGAGATTTGAATAACATTAGAATACAAATTATCATATTTACAAGTCGAGTATTCATGGGCGCTTCCAGGCTTGAGAAGAGGTAGCAAGATGACAATTCCAACGTTTTATACCAGAGATGATTATTCATACACTCACACCAACGCACATATACGTAGCACCTCACCACTGAAGCAATGTATAACAACCTCACCTACCTGACCATCACTTCTATTTCCATCTCGATCTATACACGGTGCCTCGCAATATTTGAACAACCATATTTGCCAGGAACCACCAGTATTTTGACTGAAGATGAAAACTACAACCTTTATGATAAATTTGAATTTTTTGAATTAATGTAATTATTAAAATGAAATAAGCCCTTGAAAATCTGTAACTATGTATGATTTGTCAGTTTAGCTCAGTCAGTGAGACACCAGCCTACCAACTACTTGATCGTGATTCCAGATGACTGTAGGGAAATGTTGATTTTATAGACGTTTTTATTTATTAGAGAGAAATCAGCTCTTTCGCATTCCTAACATAAATTCTGGTATATTGTCAATTAGGTTCAGTTGGTAAGAGACAAGTACCAGTTAGTTGGCATTGTTGGGGAAAGTAAATTTTTATTCCCCCAGATTTGGTGAGGAATGTTGTTGTTCTTGTTACGATAGGGAAAACAGAATCAAGTTTTTAAAGGAATGAAACATGACCTACTCATTGTCATTTGAGTTTTCTTATAGTTTCTATGATGTCTCAGATTCTTGTTTTTTGGCAGATACACTGCGTTGTCTTAAGATCTCTCCATGTGAGGTCGAACATGATTCTTATTGTGCACGTTCCATGGTTCTCAGTTTGAAGGTCAATATTTTGCTTCGGTTCCATGTTTCATATCCATAGATGACTACAGGTAGGATACATTGGTTTTATACCCTTCTTTTTTTATGACAGGAGGGACTAACGAGTTCATGAGAGTCCAGCTTACTCTACCGAAAGCTTGCGATCGTAGTGTGATTCTTCCTTTTATTCCTTTTTCTTTTGATTAATTCATGAAGACTCGCTGTCTTAGTTGATAGTTAATCTCAAAAACACACATATGTCTTATCTGAATTTCCGAGATTATGAAATTATCATATTTGGAAACCATTGACTATAACTCCACTAACACTGTCAGCATATGTTTCTTGGACTGGCTATCTATGTAACATGCGACACCAATGGAGCTAGAAGGAAGGAAATTTAATCATCCCTTCTTTATTATGTCTACAAAAAAGATTTCCTTAAAAAAGTCCCACTCTTAGAGGTTTTCTAGTGGGGGTCAATTTGCAATACCTTTTATGCTAGATTGATCCCTTTGTTTGTGCAAACCTGTTTTTTGAAAGTTTGGACTTTTTTTTAGTGATCAGTGCATTGATCACCCTTTTATTCAATTTTTTATTTGATCACCCCTTACACAGCACGTTATACAATAATTTGCTCAGAATTATCCTCATCTTGATTGTTATAGTCACAAAGTTTCTGGCACTGCACATTCGGCCTTGTTCAAGCATCAGGAGCATATTGTTTTTATTCCACCGTCCAGGCTTGAGGATATCTCGTTAATTCTTTTTAGTTATCTTGTCCTTGCAATGTTGTTTATCTACTTCTTCCACTATATCAGAGAGTATGATTTTGTCTTTTTTTAACTACAGAGGAAGGGCAAAGAAAGAAGAGTATATTTTTTACCTCATACAATGTCATATAATTCTTTTTGAAAAATCAATTGAAAAGAAGAATAGAAATTACAAAAAAGAAAGAAAGAAAGCAGTGTATATAACTAATGTATATCCTTCATATAGTTATAACGTTTTCATTTCACAATAAGTTATATCGCATTTTTATGCAATGAATATTCATTTTTGTTCAAGACTTGACGATGATTACCTTGAAAATTCGATCAGAAATAAATAGTTGTATTCCAGAAACAAATGCTGACAATTGTTGCCGAACGCTCTCAAAAATCGTGTTAGGTTTTGAACAGAAAAATGAAAACCTGTGTCCTGTCAGGTGATTCTGACGATCTCTATGTACGTTAATTAGATGGGGACGAAGGTTTAAAAATCTGTGTTCTTTACAAAGTGATCAGGTTATCATATTATCATCCCTGAGTTGGAAAATATTGATCTTAGTGTTCGTTTTCTAGGCAAACAGTCTTGTTAGACATGAGACACCAGAAGAAGAAGTGACAGCAACTACCATTGACGCAGGCTCGTCTTCCATTACTGGTCAATATTGTAACATATCTTTTAATATCTTTGAAACGAACTTGAGAAACAGACAACACAGTCATTCAGCATTCTTTATTAACTGGTTATTCGATACTTGAAGAAATGGAACCCACTGGGTTTTCTTTGGTTCGAGTTTCTCCCACATCTGTCTCACGGGAAGAAAAGAACAGCCTGCCAATAATAACGTCGAAAACAAATTTGAAAAAAAAAATAAAAGAATATTGGTATAGTGACCCCCCCATGTCTGATGCGTCACTCGAGAGAAACAACCATGTGACCAATGTCCTTTTGCAGAATGCTGTGTTGTAGGTAATCAGTTAAAGATTGGTGAAAATCGGTCATTTGTCCTAAATAATTTATTTGAACTGATCGAAATAGGTTTAATTCATTCAATATCCTGTAAACATTTATTCCCAAATTCTATCTATAAAGGCAGAACGCAGAAGAAAAGATTTCAGGGACTAAAGAGAAAGACTTTTACTTCCCTCAGGTTGTCTAATCATACTTTTTTTTGGACCTTTTCAGAATGTATGGGATAATACCTGAGGGCCTGACAGGCAATTCACCAATAAGTGCAGCAGAACAAGACGATGAATTAGAGAACAAATTGATATGATCCGTTTAAAATTCCAAGAAAACCATAGATATTATCATCGTTATCAACTTTGTGGCGTCTGTTGCTGGACACAGACTTTCCTTAAGATCCGCCAGACATCTCTATCATGATGTTGTGGAGCCAGTACTTTCTACTGGATCATTATTACAGTGTTTTTTTTCTTTCTGTATCAAACTGGATTTGGTCCACATTAGACAAAATTTGTCACAGTATTGTAATTCTGATGCCCGTTTAAACAATTTGAAAGATACATAAAAGATTTTCTCAAAATAAAACATCAAAATTATCCTTGTTGGTAAGAAAAAAAAAATAGCGAAAAAGAAAAGAAAAAAATTACGTAAAAGATACTGATTTCCGGAACTCCATTAACCCCAACAATCGCTGGATCTAAACTGGAACACCAGGAGTGAACATATTATAAGTAAGAGAAATCTATGATCGTTTAATAGATGTCTGAGTGAGCCCCATAAGTAAAGTAGTTATCCATATTATAAATTTCAATCTTCTTGTTTCAATGCTGAACATCTGAATTAAAAATATTTTCCGGGCATCCATACCCGTTACACAGATGCTAATCATTTAGTGACAACAGCATCAATCGGAAAATATGTATTCCTATTAAATAGTTTGAATATTTTAGATCAATATGTAAATATATATTCTCAAGAGAAAGATGTTACCTCTACAATTAAATGAACAACTCTTTTTTTCAGAACAAGAAGGCTACTATGACTATCTATGTATTATTATTTGCTTACGAAATTTTTGACCATAGCAAATTTTAAAATCATTTTTCAACTGTCATCATGAGAAAAAGAGGTTTTAAAATTCAAAAATGATTCAAACAAAACAGTTGCAGACACAGAAATTCTTTAAAAATATCAACAAACCCACAGTTCAAAATCTTTTGAGCCAGACCCTGAATGAAATAAAAAAAAATGTTGAAGAACTAAGACATTTTTTTGCCAAAGTCACTTGGATTTTAATGGAAAGAAATTGTAAACTATGTTTACCAATCTGTCAGAGGGCTAAAATTCTATGAATTTTTATCTTATCCCGCCACAAAAAAAAAACAATCAAAAAACTCCAACAGACTCCAATAACAACACAAAAGACCTAATAAAGACGGATATGAATTAAGATGGTCAATCAAAAATCCACACTGGTCCCCAGAAAAAAGTAAGTTTTAAATTTGCAGGTCTTCCAAACGGTGATTCGATAACAAAAAGTCTGCAGATAAAGGAAGTGACGTCGTTATCATGGATGCCTTGGAATCTTCAATATCATAAAATAATTGTTTCCTATCCAATTCCAAAATATCAGCTGCACTTGAACCTTATTATCGATGATTTGAAAAGGTAGGGTACATTAACAAAATAAAAGACTAAAATTGAGAGGAGGGGTAAGGACCTTCAGATTTTGTACATTTAAGAACAATTTGTAATGAATATGAATTCTGTATTGCTACGATGCAAAAACAGATTGACACCTACTTAGAATCAGTATCCAAAAATCTTTCTCTCAAATCAAAAATACCACAAATTTTGTGGAACACATTACTAATTCAGAATCTTTACAATTTAATGATTAAGATGTTTAGTGCAACAGACGTTTCTTTTTATAGACAAACATTAACCACAGAGATGGGGTCTGTGTTTGTAAGAAACGGGAAAATTCTTCAATACTTTTGGACTATATTTTTTTGAAAAATTCGTTTATTCTCATGAGCAATGCCCCCCATTCCAACATTCTTTGATAACAGAACTATACTTCAAACCAACTTCTATACATGCATATCTACCCAGACGTTCAGATCACTCAGGTCACATTAAAAGATCAAATCCACTTTTGCAATCCATTAAAATAAGATGGATTTGCAGTTTTATTGAAGTCCACTGAAAGCATGCTCACGAATAAATATTCATGTCAACATGTGTTACCAAGACAAACTAATTTGAATAGCAAAGGAAAATTGAAGGAGGGATCGCAAGGACCTTTTTATCTTTCAACAGAAAAAAGAAAGTGAAGCATTTCATAATAGTTCCTGTAGTAGTAAACTGACACGGAAAATTTAAAGGACTTGCTCCCATCATGCATAGGAATCATAATGGTATTCGAAGATCAACCACAATTCGAGGTAGCCTTTCCAGAACCTCCAATAGTTATGAGCCTTTAAAACGAAAACTTTCTATCGTTGTTAGTCTCTTGTCGACCATAATCTAAAACAACCGGACCAAACATTGGGAGATTCACACAGGAGAATCATTAAACGTAGTTGCCCATGAAATTCATCTAAGCACATGGGACAAACAGAAACATTGGAAAATGTTAGCTCTGGCAATACCTACAGAATTCCAGAGGTTCTGGTCAATCTAAAATATAATTCATGCTGCATAATTACTTCCGGGTTCATGTCGTGGAGAAAGCGGAGTGGGGCATAGAGGCTTTAGCACACCACCTGATTAGCTGGATGTTGATGCTGAGAAATCACAATATAGATTTCTTAGAAATCATCCGTTGGAATGGTTTGTATTCATCATAAACTTTTTGATAACTGTTTACCGAAGATTTAAAAAAAAGTCTCATATTCATCGTAATATTGATAATTAACTTTCAATTTGTATTCCTTGACATTGTACACATTTCACCTTTTCAATTTTTTAAAACATCATTCTGAAAATAAGGACCAGATTATAAGAACTTTTGTATTTCTATTCTATCTTTTTTTAAGAACACAACATAAACGTTTTCATTTTTTTTACATTTGAATTTGGTAGAGGGATATATGCGACGTATTACAATTTTTCAATTTTTTTTATTGTATTTATTATGTCTTGTCTTTCTCTTTTTGCTTTACACGCAAGGCATTATCGATCACGAGTCATTATTGTTATTACTATTATTATTATCATTATTATTATTATTATTATTATTATTATTATTATTATTATTATTAATATTATTATTATATTTGTTGTCGTTATTATTATTATTGTTGTTATTGTTATTATTTTAGTTGTTATTATTATTATTATTATTATTATCACTATCATTGTTATTGTTGTTGTTGTGAATTATGCAGAGTGACTTCAGTGTGACTGTTTACAGACCACTGCTTAATATCAATATCGATGACCTAAATCCGTGGCTTCATCATCATCATCATCATCATCAGTCTTTTAGCGTCCGTCGTTGGACATAGACCTTCCCCAGGATTTGCCACACTTCTCTATCATGGGCGTCACGGAGCCAGTACTTCCTGAACCTGTCTAGTTCATCTCTCCATCTAATATTTTGCCGGCCTCGGTTGCGCATATGGTCTCGGGGAATCCATGTTGTGAGTCGTGATGTCCATCGATTGTCAGCCATTCTTGCAACATGGCCAGCCCACCGCCATTTGAGATTTTTTATGGCTTCTATGATGTCTCTAACTCTTGTCTTTTCCCGGATGTGTTGTGCTGTTTTGTGGTCTCTCCATGTGAGGCCCAGCATTATTCTTTCATGTGCACGTTGCATGGTTCTCAGCTTACGGGTCTGTTTCTTGTTTAAGTTCCATGTTTCAGCTCCATAAGTGACTATGGGGAGGATGCATTGGTTATACACCCTTCTCTTTAGGATTAATGGGATCTTGTTATTTTTGAAGGTTGAGCTAGCTCTGCCAAAGGCTTGCCATCCTAGTGTGATTCTTCGCTTGATTTCTTCTTCTTTTGAGGGTCTCATGGAGATTCGTTGCCCTAGGTAGATGTAGTGGTCTACTTTCTCGAGTTCTGTGTCCTCGATTTCGATCTTAGTGTTCTTATCTCCAATGTGGTTGTTGCACATGATCTTCCGTGGCTTCGATTTCAATCAACTCCGAATTTCTCATCCGGGTGAAAAATAGTCAACTTGTATGAACGTCGTGAACAAATCTGGTTATATCTTTTCAGAGGTGATCAATTAAAAAGTTGAAAAAAAAGTTATCGAAGAATAAATTCTTTTTCTTGCCTTCTGTTGGGCAGTGATCATTGTCTTTTTGTCAAAAGTCTAAAGTCTAAACAATACCTCGAAAACAAGAGTAAATTCTGCTGTATGCAAACTAAGGAAGTTATTAAGCGTAAACTTACATAGTAAATTGTACATTTTGGGGAAAATTTGAAAAAAAAGTTTTTTTTTCCAGACGTAATGAGAAGGGAAAAAGTGAAATGAGTACAGCTCGTTAGCACAAAGGATACAAACATGGCAAGACCAGCATAAAACTGAAAAAAACATTGATAACAGATCTGGTTGAAAGTTTTTTCAATTATTGATATAGAAAGAAAACAACATTAAAAGAAAGAAATTAAAGGAAGAAGTTGAAGAAAGGAAGTATGATGTCATTGTAATTCCAACAGAAAGTTAATATAAACTGCTAATATTCATGATTAATTGATATTTTCAGTAAATCTACTTCAAGATTCAAGTCAGTTTCAATGTAATCAGATAGCAAGCTTTCATGCAAATGTTTCTATTTATGTATTTGTATCTTCGTTTCTGCTCAAATTGGATGATCTCATTGGTTCATTATCTTTTATAATGACATAACAATAACAATTCTGTCATTGAAACCGTTTATAATTCGTAGTTATCATCACTCATTAAAACAATTTAAGGTGAGTTGAGACTTGAAGAAAAAATGAAATTAGGATATTTGAATTATTCAAAACAGATTACGTTACAAAATAGCTTTAGGCTCCTACGTGCCGATCCATTTATAAAAATAACTGTCATTTCTGACGGGTATATTCTAGATTACTAATATATTTCCTATCTATATCTAGATAATGAATGTTTGTAGGTTTTTAAGGTATTTTTGATTCACTTTTCAGATGCTAACTAGAAAATAAAATTGACTCACCTACCCTTGCTAGATCTTTACTCAAGGGAAAGGGTAGCAAAAGTATGGCCTGACTTCAGGTTCGTTTTAGTTACTTTTCATGGCCTATCCTCCATGCCTGGTCCATACTGTAGACTAACGGGCTGAGAATTGAAAAAAACACTAGTAAAAACCATTAATAATCATCATTGTCTTTACGTATCTGCCCAACTGGAAACGAAAAAAAAAAACCCAAAAAACTGGTGGCCATTATCCTGGGGTTTTCAATCATCAATAATGAAGTCATTGCAAAAATGTCTGAGGAACTATGTCAGACTTACAAATTATCTTTCTAAAATAACGTATATTATCAGAACACGATCCTACCTTGCATGGAGTATCAGTAGTAATAATGGTTCCTCCACCATGGGGTAATGGATTGAAAGGTAACTAAGAATCACTACAATTAGAGTGAATTAGATCTTCACTGGGTACCTAACGCCTTTAACCTTGTGCCAGACACAGCTGACCACCAGCAGTAAAATTGTCTGATGAGTCAAGGGCAGTACAAACGAACTGCAAGACCTTACAGACTGACTTGTAAGCATCAGCGCTTACAGCATTGGAGTCATCACAGAGAAATCAAAGTCATAGAATGAGGGGTGGCAGCGATTGTAAATAGCCTGCTGGGCCGTAATCGATAGAGGTCCAAAAAGCTTTATGAATAGTAGTTGACATTACATTTCAACAAATGTTATACAATGACCTCAGATTGGAAACCACACCACTAAGTGTTGTTCCTGCTGCCTGAACCCCGGCTGACAACACTTATGTTTACATCACGATGACGGAAAGTGATAGTAAGGGTGTCGCATTCCAAAACTTTGGAATGAATACGTTAAAAGATGGCACCCATGTTGTAGAAATTAACAACCCTGATCGCCCCAGCCCCAGCCCCAGCCCCAGCCTCAGCTATTGGAAGTCTGAAAAGCAAAAAAAACAAAAAACAAAAACATAACAAAAATAAGCATAAACAAAAACAAAACAACCCCCCCCAAATACCTGAAAAGAAGTTTGAGAGCCTTGTACGTCCCTAGGAACCTATTCTTGTGACTGTCAAGAGTGGGATTTTTGCATAGTAAAAAATTATCCCTTTTCCCTCCACCCATGGCCAACTCTCAAGATATCTCTCAGTGGGAAAGACTAATTCCTTGATCTGCCCCGAAATTGAATAAATTTCTCTTCAGACAATGGTTGACTTTTTTGCAAGATATTATCATAATTTATTGAGAACGTTTGGAGATATTATGTGGACAGACAGACAAACAGAAAGGTAGACATAAAATAAATCATCTTCAAGAGTCAGCTCTCCTGTTGCAAAATTTGAAGGGTCTCCAAAAAGTGTTTCCTCATTTGAAACGAAATTTCACACGAACACGTTGCTGTTCAAGATGCTACAATTTTCAACTTGAAAAGGAGCCAAGCGTCAAAGACACGTCCAGTCTGGCTCGTGCAGCTCAAAAACTAACGAACGTGGCTCGAGTTTTTTTTATTCTAAAGGTCAAAGTCATTGCCACAAACTATTCTGGTAATTTGCACTCTGAAACGTCTCATCCATGCACTGTTTCAAAAGTTCAGGCTCTGTATGTACACACTTCGTATCGATTCCAATTGTGTTGGCGTTAATGAAAAAGAAGGAAAAAAATCTAACGAAACAAAGAAAGCAAGAAAAAAAGGCTTGGATTCACAGCTATCGGTCAACTGGTCGTAAAACCTCAAAGGCTCCATTGTTATAGCGTTAAAGGACCTTAATTCAAATGATATCTGTAATTGAATTCTTGTCATATCTTTGGGATTAGAATAGCATCAGCATAAATTAGAACATTTACAAGTCAAATATTCCTTATGTCTTGAAGCCTACACAAAAGGTTCCAGCTTTCTATTCCAGATGTGATGATTTTGTCCCTAATTCCTGACATGGGGCATTATCATATACTAATTTACTCGGCCATTTTGAGCTATGCGACGTGCACAGGAAAGAATCGTGTTCAATATCTAATGAGACATCTCAATTCATTTGAGGAAAAAAAAAAGTCAAAGATACATAATCCATGAGAAAATTTATAAGTCAATTTGCAGGTCCTGTTGCGAGAATCTAGATGATCACTTGACGTTACAGCTCACAATGTGGATCCCGATGCAAAAATTGAGGCCGGCAAAAAACAAAAGGATGTGATGTTTTAGCTGAGTACAGAAAATATTGGTGCAACATTATTTGAATGTTAAATGAATTTTTTTTCAATCCATCGACTCTTTGAAGAATCAAAAAAAAAATAATAATACACTTTTGAGATCTGGTAAAATTTTGATATCGAATTTTCACGTTTAACCTGCATATCCTCCCTATATTTTAGGCTTGAGAGTAGGTAGATACCCTTGGATCCAGAAAACTCTTCTCAACCTTTAGAATTATTATAATTTGAAAAACCAAAACCTTATTGCACAAAAACTTAAATTGGATTGTTTTTACGAACTTTGTTGATTCAAAGTTTATAAAGTTATATATAAAAAAGATGTTTCCCCGATTATTATAGTTATGCTTTATCATATTTACTTTTTACTAATTTTGATACAAATTATACTTGAATACATCATCTATTTTATATTCAACTCGAAATGTTAATATGTTCAAGATAATCGATATATATTGAATAGACATTTGATTTTTTGCATTTGAATTTTTCAACATTACTCTTTAATATATTCGATAAGTAACTTGTGTTTCAATCTTGTTATGAGTTCCATAATATAAAAACATTACATTACTGAGGCAATTTTATTCTCATATGTGCTTGTGAAAGAAAATATTCATAGAAAGGATTTTCAAACAAATATTTCACCAAGAAACGAGACGTCAGATTTTTTGATTGTAAGAAAAGAAGTCATGGGAATAAAGTAATTATTGATTTTTTTTACTTGTCATATTTTCTAATCAGGAATCAAAATTATGACTTTTTCCCTACGATGTCTTTTCTCTGTCATATATTACTATTTCCTTCCTAGGACTTCATTCTTTCATTCCTATTTCTTATTTACTGTCAACAATTTCTCCCCGATGCTGTTTTTTTTTAAAATCCAAAATATAAGAGGCATTCTGTATAACATTTCTATGGTTGCACAGATGCTACTCTCTGATCTTGGGCAGAGAACCTGGTGGCAACACTGTGGTCATATCAGATCCTGACAGATATCATCATCATCATCATTATCATCATCATTATCACCATCATCATCATCAGTGTCTTAACGTCCGTCGTTAGACATAGTCTACCCCAGGATTCGCAGCACTTCTCTATCAGGAGCATTGCGGAGCCAGGACTTCCAGAATTTGTCTAGTTCGTCTGTCCATCCAGTACTCTACTGGCCTCCGTGATATCTTGGAATCCATTTGGTAAGTAATGTAATTTCCATCGGTTGTCAGCTATTCTTGCGACATGGCCAGCCCATTGCTATTTAAATTGTTTTAATGGATTCTATGATGTCTCGGATTCCTGCTTTCTGCTGGATATACGGTGCAATCTTGCTGTCTCTCCATGTGAGGTTGAGCATGATATTTTTCTTGTTCATGTAGCATGCTTCTCAGTGTGTTGGTCAATATTTTGGTCAGGTGCAATGTTTCAACTCCATAGGTGACTATCGTAGGATGCATTGGTAATATACCCTTCTTTTTAAGACTAATGGGATCTTCTTGAGATTCGTTGCCCTAGGTAGATGTTGATGTCTACTCTCTCCAGTTCTGAGTCCTCGGTTCAGATCTTACTGTTCTTATTTCCGACGTAGTTGTTGCACTTGACCTTTGTTTTGCTCAAGTTCATGTGTAGGTTGACTTTCTTACGCTTCTTTCACTTAGTTCATCCAGCGTTAGTTAGGTCGTGTAGGTTCCTCTGTGAAAAAGGGCAATGACTGCAAATCTGAGGTTGCTCAGATATTTGCCGTCTATTTTAATTCCTTTATTCTCAAAGTCTAGGTTTCAGAAGATCATCTCAGGACAGGTTGTGAAGAGTTTAAGTAAGCTGTCACCACCTTGTTATATCATTTTTTGAAGCTGAAAAGGTTCAGAGTTTTTATATAGACTGATAAAGGAGTTGGCTGTATATATGTTGCAGTATTTAGCATGGCCAAGCCATAAATAGATATTCCTTTCATTTGTACAACAGGAAAACATTGAATAAGCGTATCTATTGTGTTGTATTCGCAATAATGGAGTGAGTCATCTTTCATGTCTCATACAGATCTTTTCTGGCAAAACACTGCATCAACAAGAGTTTTTTGCCCTCATAATAGTCCATATTTGAAAGAGATCGTGGGTGAGACTAAGGGAAATTCGACGAGACAGCTGATGCCAATCTCGGAATATGACTCTCAAGACTTTTTTTAATAAACATTAAGAGACACTGGGATGTGGAATCCTAAGGGAAGTATTGTGATGAGGATTTAGTAACCATGGCAGCTTAGTACTTGTGATATTAAATTAGACATTACGGGGAGTGAATGCTCAAAATTCAAGGCTTCAAGAGAAGATGCCTGTAAGCGTAATATATTGATGCATTCCATATACACGTGATACATACACAGTCAGTTGACCAACCAACCAACCAACCAAAACGGAACAGTTTTGTGACTGTTTTAGTTGACGCTTCCAGAGAAGAAGAAGAAGAAGAAGAAGAAGAAGAAGAAGAAGAAGAAGAAGAAGAAGAAGAAGAAGAGGAGGAAGAAGAAGAAGAAAAAGAAAAAGAAGCACTGAAATGTGATATCTTTCAGAGACAGAGTTGTTACTTCAATCTTCCCTGCCTCAATGAAGTGTGCTCGAGCGGAACTCTCTATTCATACGAACAATATCCAGACTGGATACTTTGCAAAGGAGATTCCATTATTTGCTGCAATTTGCATTGGCGCAATGCATGAGTTGGCAGAGGCCAAAATCACTGGGAAATACGTTGAGCCTTTGTCAGAGAACAATGAATCTACATTTATGAACATCGAAGACTAATGTCCTGTTTCTGTTGGCGATACAATAAAGATCTCTAACAGATACATACACTTGAAGTCCATATATATATATATATATATATATATATATATATATATATATATATATATATATATATATATAGTGACCAATGCACATTCCCAAAGAAAGGGAGCATTTATTGTGTGGTCCTTTGTTCCTGCCTTTTGAATGCCCAGTACTTCGGAGTGAAGGTGCTACAAAACCACTCTGTGAATGGTCAGATGACTTAAGATGAGAAAAGCTTATCTCTTGTTTGATATCTTATTCTTATCCCTCCATTATTTGTCTTGAAGGACCGAAGATTTTCGGTTACAAAAAGAGCGCGATTTTCTTAATTCTTAACCCCCTGACAAAAGATTACAGTTATGTTATATTTTGTGCGGAAATATGTCCTCATCTCAGTTCAATCTTGAAAACAACGATTTGGTTCAAATGAGTGGGTGCACTTTTGAACATCAAAAGAGGAAGGGACTGTCTCACCAATTTCTTTCAAACATTCCTGTTCCATTGTCGAAAATCAGTTGTATTTATTTTTAGATTTAAAAGTTGTCGGCTGTAATTGGTGACAAGAATCCGAAGTTGTCTGGAGTTGACACCATTGGCAGGGCTTAGGCGATAAAAATCCTTGCCGGAAATGACCAATCATAATAGCAACCAAGTATATTTGCTTTTGATTGAAAGCAAGAACATCCCAGTTTCTGAAAGCCTTACTTCGAATTTATTTACATATATATTTTTTTCATCAATTTTTTTAGGATATTCTTAAATTCGATCAAATGCGAATTCACACTTTCATGAATAAAAAAAGTTGGATCAACGAAAGTATTCGAAATTTACTTCCCTTGTACCACAGCAACAAAGGGACATATAGCATTGCACAAGATCTATCCCCTCCTGTTATAGTATTTCTGGAACACTGCTATGAGCGACCTATCCCTGGTTTCAAACAAAAAAAAAAGGGGGTTCAACGTCCGTAACGTTGTATTCAAAAACTGAACCAAGATGAGGACGAAAATCTGTCTTTGTTCTTCTTCCTCTTCTTCTTCAGTATCGCATTTTCTTCCTCTGTACTTTTTTTTTACCTTCTTCCTCTTGTCAAACCCAAGACAAAAATGCATCTGGCTTTCTTTTCCTTGTAACAAGAACAACAAGAGCAACCTTCAATGTCCCCAGGGAAATGAACTCTTCACTGTTTGTCTATCCATCACATCACATTGAAATTCATAATTAAAATTGCCATATGGATTAAAAACCTGACCAGGCAGATGGAAGGCGGCTCTCTTACCAACCGAACTAAACTGATATCTGACTTTCCCTTCTTCGTTCGTCAAACTCATACTTTATTTTCTTCGTTTAACGCCAATGACAATTTCACGCTCCCGGTTAAGACTAAACAGTGAAACGTTTAGATTGATGGATGGAAAGAGAAGAGAAAAGGGAGAGACGGACTGATGCTCTTCATATCACATCAATCAACGAAAGAATAAAAGCTTTCTGCTGTCCCTACCAGAGGATATTTCAATTCAGTTATTCTTCCTTGTTTGATTCTTCATTGAGATATCAGTTGTCTATCTCTTCAACTGAACCAAAGGATGTAATCTCTTTCACGCTATCCGACCAATAAATTGATCTTACAGCAGCCTCACAGATTATCACCTTCAACGTTTTCCTCTACTTGGCCATTATTTACCAATATATATATATATATATATATATATATATATATATATATATATATATATATATATATATATATATATATATATATATGTTCTAATAGAACAAATATTACAAAATTGTAAGTGCTTGGTTTCCGTTATTTTCATGTATAAATAAAATAAAGTCGTTAAAAATGATTGTTTTAACTTATCATTCATTGTGTCCCTGCTTCAAGAAGTATACTATTTGTTTTAAGAATAACACTGGAAAAGGATATTCAGGAACAGTAACTTTTACCTTGCTTGAGAATTCAACGGGATGTATTTCTAAAAAGTGTGTCGCTAGAGACAATAGGCAGTTCCTAGTAATTTTCACAAGGCAAATAAAACAGACATTGGCCGTATCTGAATAGAACCACCCGCAAATTGTTCGACTATTGCAATACATGATACAAAAATTACATTTATTATCGACTTAGTAATAATTGAAACCAACTAGGCTGCCTCAGGGTTACACTTAACCGCAATTCCAATACCGACTGAGGATGATTATTATTACCTTTCTTATATATATATATATATATATATATATATATTGGAACAAATGTATCTATTAGAATGCAATTAAGTATCAGCATTTCAAATTTCCAATAATACCTGAAACTTGTCAAATTACATCAGTCAGTAAGACAGCCCCCTGGTATTCAGTGAGTAGTGACTTCTAATCACGGCACGGAGTGTGAATTTTACATAACAATTCAAATCCTTAATTTTGGTGGGGATTGTTTTTGTCGTCATTTTTGTTTTTTGGGCAGAAAAATAAAGTCGGTTTTGAGGTTTAAGGAAAAAAAAACAACTTTTCTTGATAGATTAAAGACGTTTGGTTGAAGGGTTCGTGTTTCTAAGACGTACCGTTCCCGAGGACATTAAGTGTGCGTTACATCGTATATTGATTTACGGAAATATAGATCCATTTATGCAAATATATGGACATCATTCCATCCTCATAGATACTGATGTCGATGGTAGCATTAAGCAACCGGATCTCTTGAATAATCCTCGAGGGCTTTTCAGGTCCGCATTGTATTGCCACATAACGAACCACCAACCTTTTCGATCCATATTAATCATTCCCAGTTCCATTAACCTTCATATTCACGCAGTTTCCCAAAACCACAAACGAATCGATACATGCTTATATCTCTGCTACCATGTATACGTAGATATAAAAATAATGCAATATATTTATGTGGGAATGGATGTAGTTGTTTTTGTACTTTTCCTTTACGAGCTTGTATAGTATTTTATTAAAAATCTTGCGTAACAAAAGAGGGAGCCTTAGACCTTCCTGATCCATATACTTATATAGATATAATTGAATAATACAATAAATGTCATCGTATCTATACGGCTGTTCGGCTCAATGGGTCACGCTGAACTAAAGCAACTTATAAAATTACCAAAGAAGATCTGAACCCAGGTAGCTGAGAGTCTATGATAAATATTATGCAATGATAATGGATAACGTCAACTGTGAAAGTTGAGCTATCATTGCTATGAAAACTGGAATCTGAATTTTGGTAGACATTTTACGAAAGAATAAAAAGTAAACTCGTCACATATTTTTCTTCACCGAGGATGATTTAAAAGGAAAAGTTCATTTGGATTTGTTCATTGAGTTTGTTAATTTGTTAATGAAGTTAAAAAAAACGGCGAGACTTGCTTTTTGTTTCAATATTTAAAAAAAAAAAGGTACTCAGCATATTTTGGATATTCATTTCATTTTCAATATTTCCATACTTTAAAATTATCTTTTAGCATATTATTCTATGAACTTTGCAAACTTTGACACCTGTTTCCAAATCTTCTTATGAATTTTAAAAAACGATTATCGAGACGATTTTATTTTCTCAAGCGCTTTGCATAGAAAATATTCATGGAAAGATTTCTTTTAATCAAATATTCTAGAAAGAAACAAGACGTTAGTTTTTTTCTTTCATTATGAGAAAAAAAAGCAAAGGAAAAAAGTAATTATTAATTTTTTCTTGATTATTTTCTCTTATATAGAAACAGAAATTATGACTTTTTTTTTAATGACGTATCTTTTATGTCGGTTTTTTCCCCACTGCACATCACAGCACATAATATTTTTTATTTACAAGACCTTTTCCCAATGGTCTTTCCAGACATGGAATGTTTTAGCCAAAATTCAGAGGGTTGAAATTCATATATAAAACGCAATGTGTATTATATTTTAATGAGCGCATAGGTGCCACACTTTCATACAAGACAACGGATCAGGGGGCGAAAGTTTTATCGCAGACAGCACACACGGACGATCTGATCATAGATAAAAATGCCGATCCGTTCGTAAATTTTTAATACGTACAACTCTATGTTTATTATAACGCACTATAAGTCTGTCTACCCGTCCACCTCTCCGTCAATCTGTATGTGACAGCCTACGGCAAATATCACTCGGCATAAACGCATGAAATTTTTTTGTGAGTACCAATGGGACCTCAAAGATCATACAAAGAAAACATTAGTGGGGAGGGAATTAATTTATAATGTAATATCGCGTTAAAACATTTTTATGACCGCTTTCCAACTGGACCCAGTAGGGCAGAAGAAAAACTGCTAAATCACAGTGAGAATTGGGATCTCGTATTGTTCATTGATAGGAGGGGAAACAAAGAGGGGATATCAGCAACTGATTGGAAATTCTTTTTATTGGAAACATTAGATATCGTATCGTTAATAGAAAGGGACTGAGAGTAAGAGGAAGAATGTATGCTTACTTTCTCTTGAGTCGGATGTACGTTCATTCAACATTCTTCAAGAGATCATAGACAGAAATGTCCATAAGTAGAACTACCAACATAGGTTTCCTCAGAATCAGGCTGGCTGGCTGGCTATGTATGCATGTAACACACGCACAAGCAGTACCAATGGGCATAGAGAACTGACAATTAAAGCTTTTCCCTCGGTCTATCTTGGGAAAGAGACTATTTTGACCCCCCGCCCCATATTAATCTCTTAGTATGGGGATTGATTTGCAATGTAAGCGAAAACGATCCTTTAGCTTTTGCCAAGCAGCATCCACGCTTGTTCGTCTTTTATGCCCAGCTACAGATGAGAGAAGTAACTTATTCATTGATCACACAAAAGAAGTAGATCAAGTGACGGTTTCTACTGAATAAGTAACCAGACTTCTCCATTGAACAACCATAGACATCCAAGATGGCGAAGTATTCGATTCATTTTTATATTTGTATGTATTGGTGTTCTAGTGCTTCTGACAACTTGGTTTTGAAAATTGGCATCATTACTCCACTAAACCTTTTCTGAAAAAAAAAAATAGGGGAAAAAATGCTTTTATTGTCCTTTTGGGGGTCTTGTTTTATGCATTCATTGATAACATCTAGGTGCTGGGAAATCGAGATTTTTTTGATGCTTTTTTTTTTTACTTTATTTCAGCTGTTTCCCGTGGAAAACGTCAGTGATGTCATGAATGGTATTTATTCTAACCATATTTATTATTCGATGGATTTTTTTTTTACATGACTCCAAAGTTGACGCTACAGTTATTCAATCATTGACTGTGATGGTGAGCTATTCTCAATGTTAAGTGTATTATCTCGTTTTTGACAGCAATTTACTGTCAGGGTGGTGATCCAAGTAGTATTAGTAGAGGTAGCTCTCCCCTAAGTTAAGCTGTCAATTGATCAAGTTTCCCCAAAACAATATTCGCACCAATATATGCTGATATTTTTGCCTTTACGCAGTCGTGGATATGAAAAGAAAATATATATTATAAAACGATATGTTTTCCACGAGAATGTATTATCAGTTTTTTTGGGGTTTTTTTCGGTGACCATCACTTCAGGAATTTTTCACGATAGTGTTTTTTGTTAAACGTTATGGGCTACCACACAAAAATCCTTAGTCCTTTGCAATCCATATTAGTTGGAGGTCTGGTAAGTGACTCAATAGAAACCATCACGTCTTTTGGCAGCATGTTGCGTTTGGAGTGATCAATTAAAAATTGAATTAAAAGGGTGATCTGTGGATAAGTTAGTTCTATTGCCTTGGATTAAATCACTAAAAAGTCAAAACTTTCCAAAAACAACAACAAAAAAAAAAAGACCTAATTTTCCCTAAACGAAGGTGGATACCACCGGAGTAAGACACTAATTTAGCATGAACCTGACTTCATAAATTGAGCTAGCTAGCCAGCCAGAATCACTTAAAACTGAAGAAACCTATGTTGGCTATGGTGACAATTTTGGTTTACGGTTTTCAATGTCACGTTCTATCAAGCTGTATATTCACACAGCTTACCCCGCCAACCATATACAGATCGATAGATACTAACGTTTCTACCCATAGGCACGCAAAGATTAGAAAAAAAAAGAACACTAACTATGTATCCATATTTTACATGGGAATATGAATACCTGTTTTTTTCTCGACCTCTTTTTTGCTGGCCTGCGCAATCGTATTTTGATTAAAAAAAAAATCGATGAGATCATAGCCATGATGCATGTCGTCCATTAGTGCCGATGGCATTCTTCTTTATTCGGACCGGAATTAATGGTATTGAAGAGAAGATTAGATAGGGTCATATTGGGATGGCAGGGTTGATGGTGTTGGATGAGAACAAGGCCATTCAGCCCCTCTCCTTGTTTTATAAAATATATCGATGGACGATTTAACCAAACGTCATTCATTCGGTATTGATCTGTTTATGTTGATATTTATTTGGCTTTTTTTTCGTCTCACTCTGGGTTTTATGCCTTTTCTTCCTTGCTATCACTGTAATCCCTTTGTTTCTTTCTTTCTCAGTACCCTTTTTCTTCGTTCCTTACTTTCTTTTATTTCAGTCTTTCTTTTCTTTCTTTCGTTTTTTCTCAGTGATCTTTTCCTTTCACTAACTCCTTCTTGAATTTCCCTTTCTCTCTCAATACCCCCTTTCTCTCTTTCTTTCGTTCTTTTTTTCGTTCTTTCTTCTTTTTTTCGTTCTTTCTTCTTTTTTTCCCTTCCTTTCTTACTTTCTTTCTTTCTCATCGCTGTTTCTTTTTTTTTTCCATACTTTTTCTCTCATAAATCTTCTTCTCTCTATTTATTTCTTTTTTTCCCCATCTTCACTGTCTCACTCTTTTTCTCCCTCGCTTCTCTCCTGGCCACCTTGCATTTTCCTTCGTTCTTTCCTTTCTATATATCCATCTTAGTCGGTTCATATGTATGTATGTATGTATGTATGTATGTATGTATGTATGTATGTATGTATCTATCTATCTATCTATCTATCTATCTATCTATCTATCTATCTATCTATTTCAATCAGTCCAGGTGTAATTATTCATTTATCTGTTTGTTCAGATCTATCTATCTATCTATCTATCTATCTATCTATCTATCTATCTATCTATCTATTTTAATCAGTTCAGGTGTAATTCATTTATCTGTTTGTTCAGATCTATCTATCTATCTATCTATCTATCTATCTATCTATCTATCTATCTATCTATCTATCTATCAAGTTCTGTTCCCATCTATCTATTTACTTTGGATACCAGCCATATGGCTATGATAAGTAAGTCGGTCCTGTATATCATTGACTTATTTTGATAATGATCCTCACTTAGTTCTCCATTGATGTACCCCTATCTTATATTAAACACGCCCTACAAAATTAGTTTCTCATATATATAGCAAAAGGTTGAAAAATAATGGATAGAGGTTTCCACCTCTCCCCAAAAGTATAAAAAAAAAGCCTTTTGTAAGCTGGTATAGCGTAAAGTGAAAAAGCAATTACCTTTTCTATGGGAAATCGTTTGAGCGTTCCCCAACCCAAATGAATGAAGATGGGATGCAATGCGAAGTCATTTTTGGAGTCTGGGGTGTGGAAGAGTGATTAAGATGGTATGCACTGCCACTATAATAGTTTTCTGAGAAACAAAAGCTAAACATTGCTTTTGCTTTTCGGCTTGAAAAAAAAAAAAAAAAAAAAAAAACCCGGAGACTCGTTTCAGTGGAAAATTCCATCGTTCAGAATGTTGGGTAGGAGACATTTTTATTAGCTAAAATCTCCTTTTTTCATGTAGAAGAGTTCGTGGTTACGGAGAGAAAAGCGAGAAAATTACAGTTCAATGTATAAGAATATTTCACCCCAAATTCCATGGCCTACACATGAACTTCAGCAAGATGAAGATCATGTGCAACAACCACATCGGAGATAAAAACACTAAGATCAAAATCGAGGACACACAACTGGAAGAAATAGACCACTACATCTACCTAGGACAACGAATCTCCATGAGACCCTCAAAAGAAGAAGAAATCGTGAAGAATCACACTACGATGGCAAGCCTTTGGCAGAGCAAGCTCAACTTTCAAAAATAATAAGATCCCATTAATCCTAAAAAGAAGGGTATATAAACAATGCATCCTCCCAATAGTCACTTATGGAGCTGAAACATGGAACCTAACCAAGAGACAGACCCGTAAATTGAGAACCATGCAACGTACACATGAAAGAATAATGCTGGGCTTCACATGGAGAGACCACAAGACAGCACAGTACATCCGAGAAAAGACAAGGCTTAGGGACATCATAGAATCCGTTAAAATTCTCAAATGGTGGTGGGCTGGCCATGTTGCAAGAATGGTGGACAATCGATGGACATCGCGACTCACAACATGGATCCCCCGAGACCTCATGCGCAACCGAGGCCGGTAAAGTGTTAGATGGAGAGACGAGCTAGACAAGTTCAGGAAGTACTGGCTCCGTGACGCCCATGATAGGGGAGTGTGGCAAATCCTGGGGAAGGTCTATGTCCAACTACGGACGCTAAAAGACTGATGATGATGATAATTAAAATTTGTCCTGGAGATTCTAGCCTCCTTCTTGATTATCGCGTGACTGACTTCCTCTACAGTTGTTCGACTTGCTCTTCCCAAATCTATCATTGATCAAATCACCTAATGGGTGTGGAGGTAGTTTGGATTCAGGGTGGGCTTGGGATGTTTCTTGTTGTCCTTGGCTCGAAATCAATTCATTCAGATACATTGTCCATATCATTAAGAAATGGATATATAATCTGACAGAAATAATTATAAATGCATTGTATTACCTTGAAACCCTATTTAAAATAATCTCATAAAATAATCTCTTATTACGCAGTGTATTTATCATTTGGCCTAGACACCATAAATAGGAATAAAAAACAATTGAAAAAAAATAGAGTTGTTTCACAAATCGAAGCTACAACTGATGAGGTAGCCTTTTCAACAGCTGAACAGCCACCGGTAATGCTAACGCTGAAGTAACTGCTTTAATTACTAATCCTCATTTTGTTCATTTACTGTCTATATCTGATTCCTTTCTCAACGCCAAAATTATATAATCAAAAAATAAAGATATAAATTCCAAAATAATCACGAATGAGTTATGATGTTGGTGTGAAACTGTGAACCATAGTATTACTGTGGACTATGAGAGAGTGGAGAAGAGGGCTGGAGACCTGAGGAGACATGCTGTCACTGAACCCATAGCAGTTACCACCAGGCAACTGGTGTGAAATTGAAAATAATGATAATAATAACCATGTGGGAAAGTGGTATCAGTACAAACCCGATGCAGTCTTGGAGAATGACAACCACAAACTACTTTGGGACTTTGACATCCAAACTGAACACCTCATTCAGGCAAGAAGACCGGACTTGGTCATTGTGAACAAGAAGAGGAGAACCTGCCAAATAGTAGACGTGGCTGTACCTGCAGACCATAGAGGAAAGAGGAAGGAGAGTGAAAAACGGGAAAAATACCAGGACCTAGGAAGAGAATTGAGGAAGATGTGGAACATGAAAGCCAGGGTAGTACTGGTCATAGTGGGTGCACTAGGAACTGTCCCCCAAACGCTGAGGGTGAGACTGGAGAAGATCAGGATTAGGGGAAGGATTGAAACCGTCCAGACCACAGCACTACTGGAAACTGCATGGATACTGAGGAAATTGTTAGAAATATAAGGACTACAACGCTGTCAATAGTGACCCAACAGAGGAAGGGATATGAAAGTGGAAACTCAAATTGTTGCACTGACATGATAGGCAAAAGAGAGAGGAGACGTTAGCTGAAGACCTGAGGAGACTTATTGTCACCCAGCCTTTAGCAGTGACCACTGGGCAATCGGTGTGAAACTGTAAACTGCAGTATTACTGTGACCTATGAGTACTAGGAGAGAAGGGCTGGAGACTTGAGGAGACTCGCTGTCACTCAAACTCCAGCGGTTACCACCAAGCAATTGTTGTGAGATTGCAAATAATAATAATAATAATAATAATAATAATAATAATAATAATAACCAGGACCTAGCAAGGGAGTTAAGGAAAATGTAGAACATGAAAACCAGGGTAGTACCGGTCATAGTGGGCGCACTAGGAACTGTCCCCAAAACGCTGAGGGAGAGACTGGAGGGGATCGGGATTAGGGGAAGGATAGAGACCGTACAGACCACAGCACTACTGGAAACATCACGGATACTGAGGAAGGTACTAGAGATATAAGTACTGCAACGAATTGTAGCTCTGTCATGATATGCAAAAGAGAGAGGAGACGTCAGCCGAAGACCTGAGGAGACTTATTGTAACTCAGCCTTCAGCGATAACCACTGGGCAACCGGTGTGAAACTGTAAATCGTAGAATTACTGCGACCTATGAGTAGTGGGGGAGGAGGGCTGGAGACTTGAGGAGACTTGCTGTCACTCAAACTCAAGCGGTTACCACTAGGCAGCTGGTGTGAGATTGCAAATAATACTTATAATAATAATAAAAACAAGAAAAACAAAAACTGCACTACACAAATAAGACTGCAACACACGCAAAATACAACTGGGGAAATAAATTGTGCATCACATCAAACTTCTTTTGCCCTAATTTGTTGGTAACGACTCGGCTATAGAATGTAAAGGAAAGAGATCAAAATACAACTACCAATAATAATTATTATGATGATGCAGGCAGATAGTGAAGACATGATAAAAAAACACCCAAAGGAGTGCACCAAACAGTAACAACAACAACACAAGCAGAAAAAGGATTAGCACAGCAATGAAAGAAAGAAAAATAGGAACAGGAAGAAAAATCTTTTCTGAGAATTCAAAAGTTAGATACAGATGTCACAGGCAACGCAAAGGAAACCTGATGGAGTGAAACAGAACGGCAGCCCAGAACGAATGCATCAGGATAAACTATATTAAGGGGAAAATTGACAGAAAAACAAACAATCAGCTGTTGTCGCTTATGCGGAGAAAGGGATGCGTCCGTAATCCACAGAAATAGTGAATGTAGTCAACTAGCCGAGAATGAGTACAAAAACACACACGATAGGGTAGCAACAGTGATACATTGGGAACTGAGCAAACAAATGGGTCCAACTATGCAGATAAGTGGTATCAGCACCAACCGGTGACAGCCCTGGAGAATGAAACCCATAATTTACTCTGGGATTTCAATGTACAAACTGGCTGCTCCATCCAAGCGGAAAGACCAGACTTGGTAATTGTGGATAACAAAAGGAGATCATGCCAAATTATAGACGTTGCTGTGCCTGTAGATCCATGAGTAAATACGAAAGGGAGTGAAAAACTAGGAAAAGAATCAGGACCTGGAACCAGGGAACAGAGTGGAGGAATTGGGGATAAGAGGAAGGATTGTGACTATTCTGACCACGGCACCACCCATTAAGGATTGCACAAATACTGAGGAGAGTGCTGGAAATATGAAACCGACGTTCGCCAGCTGGTAGCCAATAAAAAGACATCGTGAAGGCAGCACAAATCACAGCTCTGACATAATAATAATAATAATAATAATAATAATAATAATAATAATAATAATAATAATAATAATAATAATAATAATAATTATTATTATTATTATTATTAGTTTAGCTGAAGACCTGAGGAGACTTCTTGTCACTCAGCCTTCAGCGATAACCACTGGGCAACCGGTGTGAAACTGTAAATCGTAGAATTACTGCGACCTATGAGTACTAGGAGAGGAGGGCTGGAGACTTGAGGAGACTTGAGGAGACTTGAGGAGACTTGCTGTGACTCAAACTCCAGCGGTTACCACCAGGCAACTGGTGTGAGATTCCAAATAATAATAATAATAATAATAATAATAATAATAATAATAATAATAAAAATAATGTTGTTTTTTCATTATTATTGTGGTTATTATTATTGTGGTTATCATTATTGTTTTTATTATTCTATTTATCATGGCCGGATTTCGAGCATGTCTGAATTATTTCGACTCTAGATGAAATCAACGAATCTACATACATTTAGTTGAATATAATGTTTGGTTAGTCACTCAATAGGAACTGTCATGTTACCAATATCATTTAGCAGCCTTAAAAATGGAAAAGTGGCAATCAATGAATAATTCTTTTGCCTTTTGTTGCGTAGTGATCGTTAAAAATGCAAGCATGAATTCTGCTAGGCACAAACTGAAGGACCAGTTTAGCATGAGCTCACATTGCCCATTGAAACTCACACTAAATCATATCGGGGAGTGAGTCTTTAGACTTAGACATCCTCTAGACCTCTCTATCATGGCTGTCAAAGAGTCAAAACTCTCTGAATTAGTCCAGTTCGTCTCTCAATCTCGTATTTAGCCGGCCTCGGTTTCGCATGTGATTCCTGGGAATACATATTGCTAGTCGAGGTAACCATGGGTTTTCTGCTATTCTTGCAAAATGATTAGCCCATTGCCATTTGAATTTATAACAGTCTCTATGATGTCTCTGTTTTCTCTCTGATATACGGTGCTGTCTGTTGATCTCCTCATATGAGGCTGAGCATGATTTTTCTAAGTGCATGTTGCATTGTTTTTAGTTTGAAGGTAAATTTTTCGTTTAAATTCCATGTCTTAGCTCCATAGGTGACTATCGGGAAGATGAATTGGCTGCATACTCTTCTCCTTTGGAAAAATATGATGTTCTTGTTTTTGAAGGTTGAACTTCTTCGTTTGAAGATTTCTTGGAGATTCGTCAGGCTTAATAAGGAGTAGATATTGAAATTTTCAACCCTCTCTCTAATGGTGCAACCTGTACACATGGAACATACATATTTAATTGCCAGACAGCCAGTTGGTCCAACTTGAACTCTGAAAACACCTATGATGACAGGTTTTGGTTGAGGCTTTCTAATTATGCAGAGTCACATCACTGTGAGTTTACAGATTCCTTGAAACAATAGCGGGCAATGCTGGAGAGAGTTACTGCAAGCCCTGATTTAGGTCAGGGTTTTCAAAAGAAGAAGTCAAGAAATCTCATAAAGAATATGGGGGTCGAAAAAAAAATTTGATTTTTTTCAAATAACTAAAGCATTGCTGGTTCGAAATGTGCATCTATTGAAGGTTCCGGACACTAATTTTTACGAGACAAATTTTCAGTCCGTCGAAGATGAGGAAAAATCTTCAGATTTTATTAATTTTCATTAGATTTCTGAAGGATCGCTGATCTTGACCATTTCAAAAACTGCATTACACTGCTTTTGGCAGTGAATAACATATATGGAGAATGTCAACTACATACGATGGTCAGTATACAATCGAAATAGATCACTTCTTTCGAAAATGAACTAAAAAAACTCGTTACAGTGGAAGAGAACATAGGATGATTAAAATGGTGGGTGGGAGACGTTTCCATAAGCAAACTTGTTACATTTGAGTGGAAAAGTAAATGATTACATACAAAGAATCAAGAAAATCTCACGGTGTTTTTCTTTTCTAAAAGTATTTAGCAGTATTGCCAACTAAAAAAAAATTAGTGATTACTCAAGCTCGATGATCGAAGAGAAAAAGCGCCCAAAACGCTCCAAAAAAACACGCCAAAAAACATGCGAAAAACACAACTAGCTATTTTTGGCAATTTTCAAAGGGACAAAATTGCTAAGATGAATCTTCAATTCAATTTTTCTACAATTTAAGCCTGATTCTAATCAGGCTTAAATTGTAGAAAAATAGCGCTAAAATGGACTAAAAATAGGTTAAAATTAGCACTAAATGTAAACATTTGAATTTATGATTTGGCAACACTGGTATCTAAAGATGATTAGTAACACGAAGGACAGGGATTCCAGCTTCTTTCTTGACAATTGCATGCCTGATTACTTCTACAGTAGTTTGTCACCCTTCTCAAATCTCAAATCGATCCGATAATTAGAAAATTGGCGATGATGTAGAGTAGTTTGCTTTGGGGTCGAAGGGGGTCATCTTTGCCCTTGGCTCTGAATCGATCAATTTCAATACATTTTCCATATTGCACACTTTCCAAAAATCTCACCTTGGGGTTTTGACTTCTGATTTTGAAGTAATACTTCATCTTTTAGCCTAAATCCAATCGGCTCCAGGTTAAAAAGACATAATTCCTACTGATCAACTCATTCCATTGCCGCCATTACAACCATCTCCAAATTTCACGTCTGGATGAAAACAGTCACTTAAGACTAGAGAACATACATCTGCCTAAGTCAAACACTAACTAAAAACTGTATAAAAATCAGTTTGCACCTAGCTACGATGCAAAGGAAATTAGTGTGGAAATTCACAGATCGGGCCAAAGTCCAATCATTTTTTTTTTTGGTCAACTATTACAAAAAAAAAAAAAGAATCAGTGAAAACTTTTAGAGATATTTTGTTGACTGAGTGAATTTTGTGGTGATGAGAAAATACATGAATTTATGAGAAGAGAAAAATGTGTCTCACTCTAAAAAACATTCCTTAATCCACACCAAGACTTAAACAACGCTTCCTTATCCCATGGCCCGAAAGCTCCATTGAAATCTATTGAGAACTTTCGGGGATATTGCCAGGACATAGGGTCACGATGCTGAGAAGGTACCTGCAAAAAATCCTGAAAAATACCCTGAAACTTGATCAATTCATGCTTAGCACATCACCCAACATTTTTTGAAATGTCATTGAAAATTCATTGGGAACTTTTGGATACACCGTGTAGACGAACAGACACATATCATTGAATATAAAGGACTGTTTTGTTTTTAAAATCCCCGAAACGGTTACATGGCAAACAACTGATGATCCCAAGATGATATAATACGTTGTACAATAATAACAATGTATAAGGGAAACAAAGAAAATACTTTTGAAAATTACATGAATTGCACTGGCAGATATTGAAAAATGGCTGACTAAAGTGACACAAAAATCCCTGTTTTTAGATCTGTACAGCCTTCTAGAATATATATATATATATATATATATATATATATATATATGAATAAAGAAATAATGGATTCACTATGCAAACACGTCCACGTTTCTACCCATTAACTTGATTTACTGTTGAACGTATCGAACATTTCATGAAATAAACCCACCACACATCAGATATTGAATTACTGATTTATACTTTGATATATATATATATATATATATATATATATATTCATTCAACTTCTTTTGTTGAGGTAAAATATATGATTATGGGGAGCTATGCAGAGTCTCTTCAGTGTGACAGTTTACAGATCAGTAGATGAAATCAATACTGATGACCTTAATACGAGGCCGAGATTTAGACCAACTCCGATTCCGCATTTGGATGGGAACAATTAACAAATATAAACATAGTGAATCATGCGGAATCACTTCAGTGCGACGGTTTACAGATCTATTGCGACATGAGTCAAGATACTCAACCAGTTGCTGTCCAGAGGTCAACTGGCCCTGAGCCAATCTTTGGGGATACCTACAAAATTCTCTATTGCCTCTCTTTTGAAAAGCAAGAAGTTTCCTTCTTCGAATGATAAACCATTCACTCGTTATTCTCCCTGCTGTGTTATTATTGCTAAGATTCATTGATTTTTGTCGCTTCCAGTTTGGATAGTAAGAGAGGATGGGGATTCAGTCGTGTTATCAAGAGTAGTGTAGGAATCGGTTTCCTCTTTCGGAATATCAACAAACCCCCAGTTACTTATAACAGTTGGTATACCAAACTGATCATCCATCTCCACACTGACTTGGCTCGATGTTGCTCAACTTCGGTGATGGTTCAAGAATCGGTGTATCTAACACGATTTGGCTGTAACATCCCTGAGATGAAAATTAGAAATGAAAAACCACTAAGCGAATTCTATACCCCAATGTAAAGGCCGAGGAAAATATCGATCGAATTAGCCCATTTCTACTTGGTACTTACTGACTTTCGCATAGAACTGCGCTAGAAATAGTGATAACGGGGCGAATGAACAGTTTTGAACCGAATGCCAAAGTGAAACGAACTAGCTTGCATGCTTTTCTGCCTAAAACAATCAGTGTTGGAAATCCTGGCTCTTATTTGATTTCGAACATGATGATGGGAAAACCACATCAACTCTAACCCCAGGGAAGGGGGTTGATACACCCTCCGATTTTCATACCTTTTTCCGTATCATCATCATCATCATCACCATCATTCTTGTAATATCTGTTGTTGGACATCTCTCTATCGTGGGCGTCGCAGAGCCAGTACTTTCCGAATTTGTCTAGTTCGTCCCTCCATCTTATATTCTGCTGGTTTCAGTTGCGCAAACAGAATCACACATATCAGGAGCAAAGGTTTACAGTTGTCGCCAAAGGTTGATAGATTGGAGCCCTTGAGATAGGTCTTATAGTAAGACATAGTAAAAGTTAGCACAGTCACAGCCGACATTGAAGAAGTTGTGGAAGGCATTTGTTCAATAGTGGACCGATGATGATGATGATGATGATGACGAAATTGAAGAATACATATCCTTCACTGCCATATGACAATTATCACGCCCAGAGAGTTAAATACAATTCAATTTGAATTGATTGAATTCTGGACAAAGATACAGTTTCTTGCCTGAAGCCAATATATTTGTTTCCTGTTCGGGAAAGTCGAATTGAAGAAAAAAAACAAAAAAACTCTCCGATGTGAAAAGTCGTGAAATAAAGCTAACAAACAGATGGAGAATCGGTCCGAAAAATCTTTAATGAAAAGAATGAATAGAATAAGTGAAAAAAAAAAGAAGAAAAGATGAGAGAAAGAAATGAAAGAAACTGACTGCAAGTACTATGAAAATAAAATAAACAAATTTGTTTACGGATTGTCTGCTATTTTCAAAATTTAATTAGTCGTATCCACAGAAATAGCACATATATATATATATATATATATATATATATATATATATATATATATATATATATATACACATACACAAACACACACACACACACACACACATATATATATATATATATATATATATATATAACGAATCAGTAATTCAATACCCGAATTGAAATGTATTTAATTCACAAAGTTCTCTATACCCAAACATTTACTTAAAGTAGAGCTTTAAATACGATGGAATAATGGATTTGCTTCATGTTTCTTTTCTCTAGGGTTCCTTCAGACGGAGGATCAGATTTAGACAAATCCCTATTTAAGACGTTATTGGGAAGTGTGTATTTTCTGAGAGGAGAATTTATTCATCCGTCTCTTTCTCTTTTACTTTGCCCAGTGGTTAATCTATCTGATGGTAATTTCTACTTTTTTTCTATTAATTTTTTGTATTTGTTTGTTCATTTTGTATGTTGGAACAATGCACACACACACCCCCCCCCCATATATATATATATATATATATATATATATATATATATATATATATATATATTAATGATTAAAATAGGTAGGAGAACAAACCAAATTGAAAGATATTATAGAAACAATTGGGAAACAAAAATGGAGATGGATTGGACGCCTAGTGAGAATGTCAAGGGTGAAGATAACTGATCGCTCAAAAGGTGCCATGAAGTTAACAAACGCTGTTGGAGAAGACCAATCTTAAGATGGACGGATGAGATAAAAATGTTTTCAAGTAAGATACGACAAAGCTTTGCACAGTCACAGTAGACATGGAAGAAGATGTGAAAGGCTTTTGCCCAGCAGTGAACTTATCATGACCGCTGTCTGTCCATCCGTCTGTCTCTATATATATTTACGTGTGTGTATATATTGTGTCTTTTCTCTCACATTCATATGTTCAGCAGTTCTTCCATTGACTTTTTTGCAAGTGACATGACTTAATTATCTCCCCTCTTCATGATTACGTTCTTTATTGGTCAAAGATATCACTACAAAATATATTGTATGTATCATTACACCGCAGTTTTTGATGCCCTACGGGTTTGGTTCCATTATCTGAGTGGACATACAGCAAGGCCATTACTGGTCAGTCATTATCCGTTCTGGATATATAGTCTAACCATTGTAGACGCCACCTGACCAACTTTGAATGGGAACTGGTGAGAAATTATAGATTAATAAAAGAAAGCGTTAGTTTCGAACAATAATATTCAGAGCGAGCAATTGCATTTAAGTGCATTCGTAAATTGCCCGGTCTTAAAAGATTACGTGCCTGATGTAGTAATGCAGTGGTGATCAGCCCAAGGGGTTGAGTGTCGCTTTCTTCGGTGAAGAGTTGCATAATAAGCAAATGATTTATACTTCCTTATTTGTTCGTTGCTATTAGAAACCGTCGACCCAAACTGTCATCATAACTGCCAACTTGGGTTTCTTCAGTCTCTAAGTTGGTCTAACTGGTTGGCCATGTATATATGTGTCACGCGTATAGACCGTACCAACGGAGGTAGAGGGCTGAAAACTCCAACATCTGCTCCTTTTAATGTCTACAAAAGAGGATCCTTTCGCTTTTTGATAATTCCTCCCCCAAAAGAAATAGGTGGGGTAAAAATATACAATATAAGTTTATGCTAAGGTGGTTTCTAGATTGTCTTCGGCAGCGTTGACATTTTCATTTTTTTTTTCTTATGGATCACCGCTCTAACAAAAATCGAGAGGAGTAATGGACCCCTTTTTGAGGATCCTTTTCCCCCATTATTCTTAATTGATCACCCCAAACACTTCCAAAAGACGTTGGTGACTAGACGATTTCTCTTGAAAGACTAACCAGGCATGCCCTACTGAAGTATTAGCCTGCATCATATGAAGTGGATTTAATGTTGATGTACGTAGCCGGTGTTACATCGTACTGACATCCCGTAAAAATGACCGAAATATTCACGTATTTATCAGTACTCTTGCCAAAGATTACATTATCTTTACAATCTACCCGGGATCAAAGTGTCACTCCCCAGCCCTTTCCCTAGGATCAGAGTTTGGTATTTGTTCACTGTGCCAATGATTAGAATCTCGCTACCCTGCGATCTTGTCTAGAATCAGAGTGTATTATCTGTGTGCCAATTCAAAAGTGTTACACATATGCAATCGTTAATTCTAGTGAAAAAAACAAAAACAAACTCGGATATATTTGGATTTGGAAAATATAATTTTTGACTGAAAAGAAACTCACTGTATTCGTTTAAATGAAAGAGTCCAATGTTTCAGTTTTAGTTGTGATGGAAAGTTGAAGTTGAAAAGTATTTTTTGAAGTCACTGTACTTTATCTAATATTGGAAAATACATAAAAGAAAAATACAATAGAAGTTAAAAATTTTGTTCCGGAGACGAAAATATTTAAAATGACAAATGTTCAAATAGAATTTAGGGAAAATATACCTCGTTATAATTCGTGTGTACACCACCACATGCATTCTCTCTCTATTTCGTACACGTATACAGATGGGCAAGCATACACAAACGCACACATTCATTCATGTGCACACTCACACATATTAAAAGTAAGTACAGGTCTACAAAAATATTCTAGTTTTATATCATTCATATTGAGAATTCACGAAGATTCAAGGAAGTGCAGGGAAATTGAAGCCATAAAAAATGAATCACCCCAAATCCCCGAAACTAATCGAAAAAAAAAAATCAATTCAAAA
Source organism: Thysanoteuthis rhombus (assembly GCA_963457665.1). Lineage (NCBI taxonomy): Eukaryota > Metazoa > Mollusca > Cephalopoda > Oegopsida > Thysanoteuthidae > Thysanoteuthis > Thysanoteuthis major. The sequence continues at coordinate 19,962,351 of OY735219.1, read as the reverse complement.
ACCAGGAAAGACATTAATCGAAAATATGTGAAATTGAAAACAATTCTTCTCTAATAGAAAATATGAAGGAGGAAGAAATTAGGAGATCGTAGAAAGAGAAAACGATGCTGAAAAAGAAAAGCGAGAGAGAAAGAGAAATGTCGAGAAGAAGAGAAATATACAAATATGTATACATATATACATATATATATATATATATAGAGAGAGAGAGAGAGAGAGAAAGAGAGAGTGATAGAGGGAGAGAAAGAGAGAGAGAGAAAGAGAGGAATAAAAAGAATGAAAGAATATATTGGAAAGGAAGCACATGGGAAACGAAACAAAAACAAATACATATATATAGAGAGACAGAGAGAGGGAGAGAAACAGAGAGAGAGAGAGAGAGGTAGGAGAGAAAGAGTGGGACAGAAAGAGAGAGGACTGAGACAAGGATGGAAAAAAAGGACTAAAGTATAAATAAGAATTGAAATTGTCCCGAATTCGTAAAAGAAATACATGATGAGAGAAGACAAGAATGAAATTAAAACTGAAAAATGAAGAGAACAGGCAAAAAAATTTAGAAAGGGAAGTGAATAGTGTTATGAAGAGAAAACGAGAAAGTGTAATTATTTAAGAAATACTTTAAGTTAATTTAACGTTCAAGTCATAGTTAGAGAATAACAGGTATCGGAGATATCATAAAATCCATAAGAAAACCCAAATGGCAATGGTCAGGCTGTACTGCAAGAATGTCAGAGAACCACTGGACATTGCATCTCATAAACGTGGATTTAATTTGTGAAATTGTGACTGGAAAAGTCCAAATGGCAGGACGATTTGGACAATATCGACGCAGCAATGTCAACGATCCTGGGGAAACTCTATGTTCAACGACGGACATTGAAATGTTCATGTAGGAGGACAGATAGAAAGAAACGAATATTCAGTCGAGAGAAGTTTTAGTGGGGGTGCATTTCCCCAATGGTTGGCCCAACTTTAGTTTGAATACCGAAATATGTAAAAAAAAATGATTGGTATTCTTAAAAATACCCTTTACCATATTTGCGCATCATTTGAAATTCAGCCTCAGCCTTCCACCGGCAGAACATTTTAATAACTCCATATATGGTCGAGTTATAAATCATTGGAAGATATTGATCAGAAGATCATCTTTATTACATGAAATTGAGTCTTATTCATTTTTGTTCATTACATTTATTCATTCGCTGACATTCTTTAAATATAGTCGACAATCAACAGATAATGGACTTAATTCAATGATATCTATCTATCTATCTATCTATCTATCTATCAATATATATATATATATATATATATATATATATATATATATATTTATTGTTGAAGAACAATTCTTATCTGCTTTGCAACAAAGTATTATGTCAAGTATTATGTCAAGTTAGGTATGAAGCATTTTTCTTGGAAATTCCAAGTACACAAGTAACTCATAATCTAGTCTATTTATTGTAGACTCAATCCTCGATATATATATATATATATATATATATATATATATATATATATATATATATATATATATATATTGCCAGGAAGAGAATTCTGTAAACTTTCTAATAGATATTAGGTTAACTTATATCTGTTACGAACGAAAAAGTACGGCCAAAAACAAGAGCCTGGGTATTTAACATCTTCACGAAGAAATTTCAAGCATATGTTTACCTCATAGTCAATAATTTATGGATTGTTGAGATAATTAATAATGAATGTACACGCATGCATAAATTATTTGGAAGAGACTTCCAACAGACTTTTAACAGTGTATTGTGTCAAATAGTATTTGTTAGGAATGAGAAGCTACAACAAAAAATATGAACCCAGTATATAGCATTTCTTGAAAAAAATACCTTACAGTCGAAAATCAATGATTCTTTTATTTATTTCATGATATATATGTATATTGTTTGGGAGAGGATTTGAAGGTTTCTTGTTGATTTTTTTCTGATGACCACGAAAATTTGCACCCCAAAATATGAAGCAAGGTAATTTTGCATATTTCATGTTTTTCCCTTTTTTGAACATTTTTCTTTTTCTTATACATGACCTCTGTCTGACATACATTAATTAAAAATGAATATTTTGGAACTTCCTACAAGAGTTTACTTGACACGATCATCAGTGATTGGCTTGTAGAACATTACCAAATAATCAATATTTTTTTAGTACTTCACGGAAATATACATAGAAATTAAATATGTATATATATATATACATATGAAAGATTTATGTTGACTTTGATACTTTTTATCCTTTTGTAAAAGATAATCATTCCTCAAATACCTTTCCAACATGACCATTTTTGGTGTTGCCGGAATAGCCTACAATAGTTGTCATGTGAAATAATTTTCAGTCTGTCGTACCAAACTATGGTTTGGAAGTATTTTTATTACTTTTTATCAGTGTTGTACATTTAGATATTTCGTATCTAAGTTTAGAAGTCTAAACAGTGGAAGCCAACGGGAAATGATCGAGAGAAACTATGAAGGGAGATCAATAATTTTTCTCGATTTCTCGAGAGCCAATGGTCCAAACAACTTCGAACTTAGGTATACAATGTCACCTGTGTTGTAGATACATATATATATATATATATATATATATATATATATATATATATATATATATATATATATATATATATATATCGAATGTCGTACAATTGCAATTTGTTTAGTGATCGTAGTCCACACACGTACAAAAGGGGAATATTCCCTCAGTTGGAATCGGATTATAGGTGTGATATTTAATTTTGAATAGTATTTTTTCATCTCGATTTCAGTTGCTTTCCATGTCAACTACTTGGGCTGTCATTCTATGGCCACCAGTGAACACTTTTGTTTTCGAAACACCTATCCATCGTAAGATTCCAGTTGAAAAAGGATCACAACCTGCACACATCCTGCAAAAGCTAGCCACGTGGTCAATGAACAGACTCTGTTTTGTATGCTCTAGCATTTTCTCGTGATTTTAGCTGTGACTAACAAAATATCAAATCAATTTAAAAAATCTCGAATGTAACACAATTTTATGCCTTTCCAAATCGTCTCTTCAGTCTAATACTGTCGAATCAGTCATAATCCTCATTGATACAATACATATATATATATATATATATATATATATACATGTATATATATATACATATATATATATATACATATAAATATGTATATATACTCGTATATATATATATATATATACATACATATATATATATATATATACTCATATATATATATACTCATACATATATATATATATATATATATATATATATATATATATATATATATATATAGTCGATAAAGCTTTCAGCTTTAAATACTAAACACATTAAGAAAATCTTTCCTATTTTTTTCTAGTTTATATACATATATATTTAAATAACAAGATATAAGATATATACAAGAATATGTTCAAGTAAGAATAAACTGAGGCAGATAATAACAAGGGAAGATTGATGTATATATTGGCAAATACATCGAATCATTTTCTAAGTGTCGAGTGTACACAAATATCTGAATATAAAAAAATAAGAAATTCTTTTTCCGTTTTGCATAGAATTCTGAAAGTTATCTTTAGGAAGCCAATACCCGGATGTAGAACATACTTTCGTAATGGATTATACCAAATTATTCTTTTTTTTTTTACCTTTTCGGATCGAGGTTTGAATATTGAAAATTAGGGTAAAAAAAAAAGATTCCTTTTCATACACCTCCATTTCCCACATCACGTAGAGTCTAACAGATTTACCTGATGTCTCGAATTCTTAGAATTGGTTGGAAACATCGATGCTTCATTTGTTAAGATCATCGCCTGAATGCCCAAATACTCAAGGGCGATTCTTGGTGTTGCCGGAGCTTGTCTTTACAAAAATTGAATGTTTTTTTCGGGATATTCCGTTAATCCACACGATTATTGTTGGTCTCCAGCGTGAACGATTTTCCAAGTTGGTATTCTCGACGAAAGATTTTTCGTTTTTTTTTTTATACCAAAATTCAGAACACGGACTTGATTCGGAGTTGAAGATGGAATTCAGTAAAAAAAATGGACGTCTATTCACGTGGTTATTGTTAGTTTCTAGCGTGTATAATTTTCTTTGCTGATATTCTGGACATGGGGTTTGTTCTTGTGCTTTACTTCTCGGAACTCAATGAACAGACTTGAATTCCCAATTATATGCAAATACTGATACCTATATACTTATCTATCAGTATATCCATCTATCTATCTATCTATCTATCTTTCTCAATCTTTTTTATACCTATCAATCTAAGCTTTCTGTCTTCTTTTCTCTCGGTACTTTTATATCTATCTATCTATCTATCTATCTATCTATCTATCTATCTATCTATCTATCTATCTATCTATCTCATTTTCTTTATATCTCTTGAATACACATGAAAATATCAACCAATATCTTTTTTGCTAAAAAGAAATGTGAATTACATCCTAACAACACACACACACACACACACACACACATACACATGCACACACACATGCACACACACACACACACAGGGAAACGAAAATGCTACTACTGCAAAGAGGTGGCAAAAAGTTTTGTTCCACAAAATATCAAGATACTGAGTTTGACTTCCATCGGATGCTCAACAACTGTGGCCCTGTGCCAGACTAACATAAGCTTAGTAAATGTCAATGGATTCTGCTGGGGGTCAATAGTTAGCGAGGTAGTCGTGCAAACTAGAATAATGAGTTTGATTCTCACGGAGTACTTCATAATCATGGCCATGTGTTGAACTAGACTGAGATAGTTTTGAACGCTCATTGTAAACAGTATTATGAATCCGAAAATTTTAACCCTATCGCTTGACCCATCATCAGTTTTTTAACGTCCGTCGTTGGACGTAGACCTTCCCTAGTATTCGCAACATTTCTCTATCATGGGAGTCGTGGAGCCAGTATTTCCTGAATTTGTCTAGTTCATCTCCCCATCTTGTTTTCTGTCGGCCTCAGTTTCTCATGTGATCTCTGGGGATCCATGTTGTGAGACCTGATGTCCATTGATTGTCTTTCATTCTTGCAACATGGCCAATTAAATAGTTGCTATGATGTCTCGGACTCTTGTTTTTTCCCTTATTTACTCTGCTTTTATGTGATCTTTCCATGAAGGATTGAGCATGATTCTCACATGTGCACTGGAATTCTTGGTTAGTTCCTATGTTTCAGCTCCATAAGTGACTATCGGGAGAATGTATTGGTTGTATACTCTTCTTTTTAGGATTGTTGGGATCGTATGGTTTTTGAAAGTTGAGCTTGCTCTGCCGAAGGCTTACCATCACAGAGTGATTCTTCGCTTGATTTCTTCCTCTTTTGAGGGTCTCATGGAGATTTGATGTCCTAGGGAGATGTAGTGGTCTACCTTGCTGAGTTTTGCATCTTCTATCTTGACAGTAATGTTCTTATTCTCAACATGGCTGTTGCACATGAATCCTGTTTTACTGAAGTTCATGTGTAGGCCGACTTTTTTCTTTCTGCATTTACTTTTTCTAGCATTAGTTGGAGGTCGTGTAGGTTCTTTCCGAAAAGAACGATATCGTCTGCAAATCAAAGGTTGCTCTGATATTCGCCGTCTATTTTGATTCCCCTATTTTCCTGTCCATGTTTCGGAATATCATCTCAAGGCAGGCAGCAGAGAGTTTGGGTATCACCTTGTTTTACTCCTTTCGGGAATTGAAACGGTTCAGAGTCCTCATGTAGCCTAATGAAGATGTTGCTGTGATTGTATATGTGCTGCTGTACTTTAACGTATATAGGGTCTACAACTTGTAAGGTGATACCCCTCATGACCGAAAGGCAAATATCTTTGTAAACGCATTAAAGCAACTATAGTAACAAATAAAGAGAAGCACTCACTCTGCATGCGTGGAGTCCCTTTCTCTGACGAACTAAGAAACGTAGAATGATTTGCCCGCGTCTTCACTTACCCACAACCCTTTCCGCACACACACAGACACACACATGTAGACACAGCTGTAGATTAATATGTATGGATCTCACAATAGAAATACCATTTGATATATATATATATATATATATATATATATATATATATATATATATATATATATATATAGAGAGAGAGAGAGAGAGAGAGAGAGAGAGATAGATAGATAGATAGATAAGTAGATAGATAGATAGATCGTGTGTCCTGATCTCCTATGAAATCAATAAATATATTCACCCACAATACAGATCTAACAATAGAAATCCTGGTTGGGAAAATATAGAACAGGTAAATACATGATGACTGAAAGTGTGTGAAGTTGGTGTTGGATGACCCAGTGGAACAAAATTCCACGCATCAATGAAAAAAATCTTCTTAAAATTTAATCACTTTGATGAATTCTTTCGTATATTTTTCAGCGATAACGATAATCTAAAAGAATGAAACAATTCAAATCTATTTCTGGACAGAATCCTCTTCGATTATGTGGAGTTATCACGAAAAGTTACAGAATAGAAACAAAAAAGAAGGAAATAAAGATGTTATAAGATAAAAGTGAATACGTTTCAACAGGAATATTACAGTGTTGAGTCGATTATATTCAAATTTTTTGAGATAAAATAACTGAAGGCAAATCATGAAAATAATTTCGCACACTTGATCCAAATATTCTTTGCCTTGTGCAAAGAATTAGAAATTTGCAAAATAATTGATGAAACGATCCCTGTCCGACGTCTTCAATAAAACGTGCTTGTATGAAAAATTGCTGCCTAGATAGACACTATATGTGTATATACAGAAATTAATAGGCGCCAACGAAAACATTGTAGCTTGAAGTTGATTATCGTAAAATTCTACGAGAATAAAAGAATCGACAGCTAGTTAAAGCCATGAAATTAAAATCAAATATTTCCAATGAAAAGGAAGTTAAAAAGTCGATTTAAAAACAAAAAAGCCGGATAAGAATCAAAAACAACTGAAATGAAAGTTAGGTTCAGTTAGTCGTACAATAGAAACCGTCACATGACTAATGTATTTTGGCTACATGTCGCGTTGGGGTTGATCAATGAAAAAAAAGGAGAAAAAAAAAAAGAATGATCAATGAGTATAGTACTTTTGTCGGGCAGCCTTCGCTGAAAAAGTCTGAATTTTCAAAAAAAAAGCAAGCATAAATGACATCAGACGAAAATTAAGGAATAATTTGGCATAAACCCGAATAGCAAATTGAACTCCAATAAAAAGCTATTCGATTGAGAACCCATAACAAATTAAAAAGGTTCATTGTAAACGTAAGAAGGAGTAAATGTTTGAATATTCAACCCTCTGGTTGCATTGGAGCAACTTATGCTCATGATACATACATTACCAGCAAGACCAACCTGAGAACTGAAGAAATCCATGTTGACAGTTCAGGCGATTTTTCAAGTATCCAATATTACAAGAAAAAAAAAAAAGATTCGAAAGCAAGAAATGCTGATGGAAATCGGGAATAGTTGGAAGAGAAAACGGGACTGATTAGTTACTAAGTAGAAACAGTCATGACACCAATGTCTTTTGATAGCGTGCCGTGTTAGGAATGACCTATTGAAGATGGGGAAAAACAGGTGATCAATGAATAAGATACTTCTCTCACCTTTTATTTGACAGCAATCACTAAAAATGATTAGTGGATAAATGATAAGTGGAGCAAAAGACTGACGGATTGGCACCTGTGGGACCGCAAACACAGTAGGAGAAGGCCAGATAAAAGATGAAGATATGAGATAAATATTAGAGATCTGTGCAATCACGCTCGTCATAGAAGGAGATAAGAAAGACCTTCATCCAACAGTACATATAAGGGCAACTGTGACTTGTTTCTGTTGGATATATATATATATATATATATATATATATATATATATATATATATATATATATATAGAGAGAGAGAGAGAGAGAGAGAGATAGGAAGACAGAGAGTGAGAGAGAGAGAGAGAGAGAGAGGATGAGAAAAAGGGATGGAGAAGAGAGAGAGAGAGAGAGAGAAATGGATAGAGAGAGGAGGGTCAGAGACTGTGGTTACGGCAGAAAAAATGGGAAAGGGAATAGGTAATGACAGTGAATGTAAATGCAAAAAATCGGGAAAAGAAAAGAAGTTAGAAAACTGGGATGAAAGCAGGAATTGAGTAGAATTACTACAGCACACAAGCATGCACACACACACACACACACAAACACACACACACACACACACACACACATATATATATATATATATATATATATATATATAACAATTTAAATTCTGTATTCCACCTTTGTCTCTTGCACCACATGTATATAAACATGGGGTATTTAGAAAAAAAGGAGAGGAGAGGGGACAAAAATCAGAAAAGGAAGAAAGAATGAGATAGAAAAGAGAGAGGAAAGGACGGAGAAAAGAGAAAATCGGGGAGAGAGAAACGGAAGAAGATGAAAGGAAATGGAAAAGAATGAAAAGGGATAACGAAGGGTGAATATTGGGGGAGAGAGATTTAGAGAGAGGGGGGGAGAAGAAAAAAGGGATGAGAGAGAGAGTACAGGAGAAAGAGAAAGCGATATAGATGAAAAGAAAGTGAGAAAGAGAGAAAGAGGACTGACACGACAGAGCAAGTAAGACATTATTTTCCTGAAATCAACTTCCAGAAATGGGTATTGATTTTGAATAGTTAGTTTAAACCATCTCAACTATCTTTTAAAACTTCAATGCCATTTAATACTTGATTCATTATAACCCAAGTTGCTGACATTTCCACTTTCGAGCCGGTGAGATTAATGGCCGAAGAGAAAGGATTTGCCGAGTTAAGCCGAACAGGGCCGAGAGGCGATATACAATGTACCGATGGGAGTATCAAATTGGGATTTGAGATTGGGAGTTCATCTTGTTTAAAGATATACTTGCAGTTACCAAGGTCAGTGAATTGTATCGACCTTATGCGGTGATAAGCCGAGCTGAGAGGATGTTTCAAGTGGAAATGATTACATTCCAAGCTGAGATACTTAATGTGCTGATTGGGTTTATCTTAGCAAATGGTCAATAAAGCTCACCAATGCAAAATTACTTGGATATAATAATAATTCAAGTCGTAATTTGATACAAACCCAAAACAGAATAATCCTTCCATTGGTACATTAATTATCTCCGTTCAGCAAATTCTCTCTGCTCAAGACAGTACATAAAACTCACCAAAACCTACCCTAAATGCTAAAATAGAAGAGTACCTCGATAAATTTAATCGGTATATTTTATGTATCCACTTGACTCGACCCAGCCATTAATTTCACCTCTCCTGACCTATTTGACTTATATATATATATGTATATGTATCGTATATATTGTAGCATGAGAGATAGCATATATATATATATATATATATATATATATATATATAGAGAGAGAGAGAGAGAGAGAGAGAGAGAAAGAGAGAGAGAGAGAGGGGGAGAGAGGGAAGGGGTGAAATGAGAGGAAACGAGAGAGAGAAGAAAGAGGTAATGGGGCTTACTCATCGTTATTGCCAGGGTACATTGTGGGTGTAAAAATGAAAAGTAACTCGAGAAATTTACAATCCCAGTGCAAACTTGTCCAACTATTTTTTAAAGCTGTAAAGCAATCCAACCGATGGTCCATTGCACCTAGAATTACTGTCTGGCATTCCCACCTCTGACCTCCAGAAGACCAGCCTGACAGAGTTGCCTTATGGACAGATCGATCATTTGTATATTTGGCCAAACATTCCATTTGAATCACATTCAAAATAACTTCTTGAGTTATGTTATCAATCATGGTCAAGTAATTAAGGATGTGGCGCCAAAGCAGTTTTAGTTTTTTTTTTTAAATTTTGTTTTTTGGCGGGAATTCCGGTAATGTTCGTTCGTCTTCGTTCCTCGGTGCAAACATTGCACTGGCATTGATTGAAGCGAGAGTACGCAAATCATTCACAAGGCAAACAAGAATAAATAGCAACATTGCACTGGCATTGATTGAATTGAGAGTACGCAAATCATTCACAAGGCAAACAAAAATAAATAGCTAATTTTTTTAAAAAGGAACAAACAAACATACCCACACACACGCGCGCCCCCCATATATATATATATATATATATATATATATATATAGTTGGTCGTTTGATAGAAACTGTCACCTGGTTAATGCCTTTTGGTAGCTTGCTGTACTGGGGTGATCAAGTAAATAATTGGATAAATGAGTAAGTTTCTTCCATCATATTTTCCTTGGCAGCTATCACTAAATAGTCTGTGTTTGAAACAAGGGGCTTGTGGTCATAAACTAAGGATCAATTTATCAGATACTTACATTGAAAACTGAACCCTGCTTAAATCCTTTGGGGTGATTTTAAAAAAATTCCCACAAAACTGTTTTTTTAAAAAACCTGACAAGGAATAAATGTTGCAATGTTCAACACTCTATCTCGGTTGGTACAGCCTATAAGAATGGTCCATACGTACATATCCAGCCAGCCGGACCAACGTACTCAAAAACTGAAGAAACTTGTTGACAGTTTCGGTCATAACTTTTGCTGACAGTGTCTGATAATAAAAACAAACAGACGGGTCTGGTTAGTTATTCAATTGAAACCGTCATGTGACCAATGTCTCTTGGTGGCATGTCATGTTGAAGAGAAAGCATTTGGAGTTTGCATGACGCAACCAATGCCAAACACTAATCATGAATTAAAGGAAAATCACTTTATAAATCACTGCAATGCCAGGGAGGTAACTGTGAAAGTTTTGATTCCCGATATTACGAAATATTGTCTTCATGTGTGAAAAATAACTCTAATTCGAAAAAATAAATTCCAGGATACATCTCGTAGAATTTTCCACCTGCGTACGGCCCTCCTTCGACAAACTGTCATTGAAATAAATTGAGAACATTTGGAGATATTTTGTCGACAAAGAAACAATTTTGGATATATATATATATATATATATATATGTATATATATCGAAGCTGGAGTCTGAGAGAGATGATCCGAATAATACAAACATGCAAGCAACGGTTGTAATATGTCCTAAGGTGGGGATGAGTGTATACTCCCCCACAAGCAGTGATAGAAACGGGTTTCGGGAACTAGTTATATCGTAAAATTTTATCTCGGATTGATATCCGGGGGTTACAGAAAGATCTATTAGGAATGAACAATTTGTAATAGAGTTTGATCAAAATTGATCGGGAGCAATGTTAATATAACTATTTGTTTTTAAATTGCCGAAACGGTTATATGGTGAGCAACTGATTTATTAAATCTCAAACACAACAAGAGGAAATTTACACATAATACTATCATAGAGAATTATATGTAAACCACTAAAAAACATTGAAGAAAATTACATATATAATACTTTGGTGGATATCTGGAGTGATACGAAAAAAATTGAAAGTTTTTTTTTGATGTGTTCAGTATTTATAACTTTAAAACGTTCTAGAATCTATGTATTCGAAAGAATATCTTTAATTCTAGTGGAAAAAAATCTGGAATCCACGGCAATATTCATTTAATCTTTCCTAGCACAAAGCATAACTTTCCATGAAATGTAAATGGAATTCACAGAGAAATTTCGAGGTTATTGTGTGGACTGACGGGCATGTAAATACATATGAATATGTGAAAAAAAAAAACGAAGAAAATATCTATAAACCGAAAAAAGGTCCTTGATCCATCCACAAAATCAAGTATTCTATAGCATATAGACCACCCATAGCTATGTGAAAAAAAAAAAGAAGAAAAAATCTTTCAATTAGAAAAAGGAGAAAAAAAGAAGATTCTGGCCCCCAAAACTTATCAATTCTTCGTGGCCTAATAACCCATCCATCCACAAAATGCCATTAAAAATCACAAAGAATTCTGGTGTGGAAAAACTAACGACCAAAAATGTAGTGAATACAAAAAGAAAAATTGAAAAAAAAAGAGAGAAATATTCTCAATCAGAACAAAAGAAGAAATTTCACCACAAATCCAACCAATTTTTTCTCAGCCACAGACCCAGCCACTCATAAACTGTTTTTGGGATTCATTTAGAACATTTACAGATGTTGTGTGGACGGACAAAAATACAAGGGGGCAGAGAGACAGACTGACAAACTGACGGACCGATGGACAGACGGACAAACAGACAGACAGTCACAAGTGTACGGCGTTGGTAGAGGTAAACAAAAAAAATGCACGGAGAATTAAAATTTAATCTTGGAGAGGTTATTACTTAACGTTAGATAAGAACTCCAGAAGTTTGTTTGGGTTCATCGGCGTGCTTTCTTTCTTGCGTGTTTTCCCGCCCTTGCCCTCATCTGACACCGTCTTTAAGATTTTCGAATCTTGTTAAAAGGTTCTGTTGTCAGTGAGAGCAAATAAACAAGGCATGTTTTATCCAGGCAATCGAGATGCGCTTAAGACTATCTCGAGCCAAACAGTCTCGTTCAATGTGTAAAAAAATACCAACAAAAAACAAAAAACGACGCAAGCTCTTTCTAATGTTGTTACTTTGCAAGAATGTAACCTTTTGAAATCATTCGAAACAGTCACCAAAAACTGTCCTCAAATATATCAACGGGTTTATGCAGTTTACAAGTTGGTCAGTCTAGCTGGCAGGTTGACTGGATATGCATGAATTATGCATAAAGCCACGACACTGGAACTAGAGAGCTGAAAATTTCATCATTAGCTCTCCATGTTTTTATGTCTTTTGTTTTGTTTTTTTGTTTATTTGAAATTCATCCTCTAAATAAGTTCAATTCAGAATGCAATTTTATGCTGGATAATTCAATTACTTGGTGTTTTTAGGAAAATCAGCATTTTGAGTGATCACTTCTCAACAAAAGGCGAGAGAAGTAACTTGATAATTGATCACCCCTTTTTCAAAAGGCGTTGATCACACAGAGGTTTCTTTTCAGTGACTAATTTTGAATTCTATTTTAAAAGGCACTGACACTTCAGAAACGCCCATCAACGTTGTTTATTTACTAATATTCATTCGCCTCCTCAGGAGGCTGGAATGTGACATAAGGTTAGCTCTAATGTGGGTACCCTTACGTGTACTTGTGGGTGGAGACAAAATTGTTGTTTATGTAGAAGATAAGAACAACGTTCATCCGTTCGTATGTTTATTTTCTCGACGATTAAAGAAAAACGAAAATCATCAAATCTCGATTGAAACATGAACAAAACAGACTCAGTTCAAAACTTGCAACATTCGTCAATTTTTGTTTCTGTGATTAAAAGATTTGTCTGAAATAATGATTTAAACCTGTTGATACTTAGAATATGAGATTTATTCTCATCTCAGGAATTCATCCTACATCAAATTTTCATCTGTTTTGAGAATTGATTAAAAAAAAAAGTGAGATAAACAAGAGAGAAATATTCCTCTTTCTTCTCCTGCCCTCTCTTCCCTACCCTTTTCATGAAGGCTTCCAACATTTTTCAGTCTCGTCTGAAACAAATTCCTTTCGGCATTCATAGTATCTGTCGATGTTAGTCGCAGATAGAAAAAAAAGTCCTCGAGCGTTCGTGTTAAATGGAACAAGTTGGGCGTTGAATTTTCTTTTCATAGAAAGAATAAACACCGCCTTTTCCTTTTACTTAAGAACATGTTTGCGTAACTGGTCGGTAATATAAACCTTTTCTCTACAAAAGAACTGACAAGAATGTTGGAAAAAGAATCGAACAAATCGTTCGCTATAATCGACGATACAGCATAAGAATGTTTGCCAAAATAGTCTCAATCAATAAAGAGACGGTTCTTGACGTGTTCGGGCATCCACATTGTTCATCAGCTTCCACAACCTCTCAACCTTCTCTTGTGTCACTGGGACACTCGTTCACAAAACGTGCTCCCTTGCCCATAAATACAGTCATCACACGAAAAGATTCGGTAGCCGTTTTGCTCAATTACATTCAAAATTTCAGATTGATGCCTTATTAGATTCATAAACTGATCACTTCGCTATGTCTGGAAGAACTGTCTATTTCAAGCAATGAATAATTGCAAACTGAATACATGACTGGATTGAAACGCTCAAGGGTTGATTATACTTACCCATTGTTACATGAAGGTAACTTTATTTTGTTTGTCCCTGCATATTTACTTTAACCTTTATTGTATCTATGTACCCTACGTAAGATATCTATAGCTTTATTACAAGCCGCCAACCAAAACTGTCACCAAGACTGTAAGCATGGGTTTCTTCAGTTATCGAGTTTTTTGGCTGGCTATGTAAGTATATATAAGAGGAGCAGGCAGTAAGAATTGATTCAGAGTGCTAAAAATTTGAACATTTACGCTATATTATGTCAAGTAAAACGCTTTTCGAATCCTTCTCTAAATGTGTTTTTAGCAAGAGGTCGATTTATAATGTATATTTATGCTAAATTGGTCCTTACTTAGTGTCCAGCGACATTTAATCTTTTTTCCAGATTTGGACACTTTTCATGATAACTGCAGAAGAAAAGGCAAGGAACTTAACTAATTCATTGATAACACTTTTTTCAATTTAAAACTGATCATCTCCCAACACAGCTTGCTGCCAAGGAACGTTGGTCGCATGACAATTTCTATTGAGTTATTAACTAGGCCTGTCGTAATGTCAGATACTAATAAAGTACTGTAGTTCAAGGTGAGAGACCTGTCTGTCCACTGAAGATGTCTTCTGTGAAATTTATGATCTAAAAAATATTCCTGTGAAAGAACTGATTCCCCGTTGTTTTTATTCTTGTATTTTAGTTGAAATCGAAATATACTGTATGGTCAAAAGTCATTAATTCTTCAATTAATGTGGTTTCATAACACATTTGGCCGATAATGACTCACTTCAAGAGGAATTATTGCACCAGTTACAAAAATACATTGCTATTATATTTAGCAATCATTGTGGGCGTTCGATGGATTTCAATAGTTTATAAAAACGAATAGTTTATATTTGGAAATCATTGCAGATGTTCGATGGGTTCCGAGAGTTTATAAAAATGAAGCCCACATTTTGTTACAAAGGAAATGTTAAATTCTGACTTGCAGGATTATTGTGTATGAAATATCTGCGTGTTGGGTTGAAAACCCAAAATAATTCCATCCTGATCAAGTACACTGTGTGCAAGAGGAATTGATTCAATCCGGTCTGAATGTCGATCATAATGTCAAGGGTAAAGTTTTCGATTCAGATGCAGGATCAGAGATAACGTTTGGAAATGTTGAAGTTCACGCCTGTTCAAATCAGATTAAAGATCTCAGTATTGAAATACCCAGAGTTGCTTTTCATATTTATGCAGAAAGTGGCTTTACAGATAGAAAAATACCAGTTCTTGCCCCAGTCTGGAAGTTAGGCAATGTTGTATCAGGTCGAAACAGTGAGGGTAACCACTAGAAAACATATCCAAGTTCAAATGCACGAATAAGATGCTAATAGATAATTTCTACAGTATAAACAAACTAGTGTTATTATCATGTAAGTGATGTCCTCGTTTTCGCTTTTCCCCCAACGGCCTCTATGGCACAGAGTCAAAATGATTGAGAAACATCGCCAAGTAAGGACATTCAAAGAATCTACCAGTGTTTGTGGTTTGATCAGACTAAGGTCCTCATCTTTGCTTTTTTTCTTTCATAAACTCTCTGGAACTAAGTAAAAATAATAAACAGAGAAAACGTAGATCAATAAGAAAGTTGAAAGTGCCAGCTCGCATACTGATCTCAAGTAACTCAATCAGAAGATCCAGTATTGACGTCATTTGCTCACGGGAAGCATTGATCAGATGCAATGAACCTGGTATTCCATAAGTATAGACCGAAAGATGAAAACTCAACGGAGAGACAGGAAGTTAGTACAGGGGTCAGAAAAAAATGATACCAAGAACATATTGACACAAGCAATGGACGTGACTCCTAGTGATGGAAATGTGTTTAGGGAACGAGGTATATTATATGATTGTATCCCCGAATTAGTATCCTGGGATCACTGAAGGATCTATCAGGAATGAGCGAAGTGAACTCGTACAGCCGGTGGTGGCCCTGGGGCACTTTGAAGACCGGTAGGTAATTTATTCAAAATATTCAGATTGAAAAGTAGGTATACGCTGTATCCCTACATCCATTTCCACCATTGCTCACAACAATAATTGACAATATTTCGAAGCAAAAAACACCAGACAAAGGCCAGAAGGTATACGTCTGAAACATTCCGAAAAAAAAAAACCAACAAAAAACGAAAGAAAAACAAAACAAGTCTTTCCAGTCAGTCACGTAGCACAAGTCCTTTGGCAACATGCCATTTTGGGGATGATCAATTGAAATGTTTGATAAAAAGGTGATCAAGTTTTCGTCTCACTTTTTTTTGTGTCGTGGTCACAAAAATAGGCAGGTTTCCAAAAAAGAATCTACCGGACTAAAGATAAAGGTCTAATATAGCACATACTTACATTATAAAATAATCTTTCAACCTGTACAAAACCTATTTTATATCAATTTGTACGATCAATAAATATGGTTTATGGTCTTGTACAAAAATGAAAGACAGGGAAACTGGTCTTAACAAACCACATGCATTATTGAATCACTGCGCTCGACCAAATTTTAACAACATTTTTTTGTCATGGTTCGTATTACTCTCGTGATGACTAGCGAGGGAACTGCGTTGTAAATATTTTGGATGTATTCATTTTCCGAAAGAACAACGATTGATCACTAAAACTTATCGATCGATTTCTCAGGTCGAATCTTCCATTGAACAGATTTCTTTTTCTCCTCAAAAAACAGATATATGATTTCTATTGAAAGTATGTATTTATTTTTTTAAGTAACTTAAAATACATACTATGGCTGTAGTTTTGTTTTCCTAGCCTGTCCATAGCGGATAAAAGTGAGAGGCTTGTTTCTCTGCAATCGATGTTACCTTTTAATCTAGATATACATCAAAGGATATAAAAATGTATTCGTTGTCGTATTTTGTCGTAGCTTTATCTTCTGATGGGACAGAGTTATCATACATTCACATCGTAATGTACTATTTGCATACATTTGTTTACAGGCGCAAAACCACACAGATTCTGAAGAACAATAGGGTTTATACGGCCGAATTACACTTTTATACACAAACACATACTCATGCATAAACACATTACCCCAAGCAAGGCTTTACAAATTAATCTTTATCTATATTTGTCCATATGAAGTTATTACAAACGTACGTATACAAACATGATATTTACAAGCATCTACTAACACATACACATGCATAAGTAAGCACGCACACACACTTAGATGGACACACACGTAAGCAACATATATATATATATATATATATATATATATATATATATATATATTAATATTAGAATGGGAATTCGCTTCACAAACACGTTTATGTTTCTGCCCTATCAGGGCTTCTTCAGGCAAATCATAAGGTATATTGTAGATTCCTGTTTGGGGCATTTTTTATGGGTGTGTCAGAGTGGGATGAATTTTTCTTTTATATAATTTGATTTGTAGTTTGTGTATATCTGCCGGTGGTTATGAATGCTAGCCGGGGTATGGTGTGAGTGTTTACATTATCAGTAAGTAGTTGTTGGTTTGTATTCTCCAAGGGATTGTTTTATCATTACTTCATTTTCTTAGATCTATTTTCCCATGCTAGGATCCCTTCTCCCTTCCCCGGGCAGGGTAGAAGCATAAATGTATTTGTTCAGCTAATCCCCGTTCGACCCTATTCTTAGCTCTTAAACCAAGCGAATATTCAAAGTTTGATGTATCGAACACTCTATGAAATAAACCCATCATACATCGGATATTGCATTATATTACATTATATCATATTGCATCCCTGATTTGTCCTATATATATAATATATATAAGCATTTTTATAAAACAGGGAGTTGGAGACACACTATAGTAATAAATTCTTGTATTAGTTTTACATTTCAACTATGTTTGTTGAGTGGACGTAAAAAAAAATCCGACAAGACGACAAAATGATAGGCAAGATGCAAACAGAAAAGACCGAGAAAAAAAATAGTTGCGAATCTCAAAATTAAATAAGAAAAGAACGTAAGCATTAATTTGATGAAGAGGATGATCGTTGCCGCAACAATTCACATTCAAAATCTGCTCACGTCAATGAAAGACCACAATGTTCGCACTGATACTTGTTGTTCTAAGAACTATTAATCAGCTGCAACCAAATTGACAATGGATAGATAATTGAATATGAACACTTTATGCAGATATCTATATCATTTTTTACTTGCAGATTTTGGAAAATTCATAATGAGGTTCAAGTATCCAAATCTCAATCTTTCATACTGTTTTTAATCATCATGGTTTAACATGACTGCATTCTTCATTAGTCTACATACCTTTAAGTGGACTCGTGTACAGACGTTTATTACGATAACATATATATATATATATATATATATATATATATATATATATATATATATATATATATAACTCTGTGTGTGTGTGTGTGTGTGTGAGTGTGTGAGTGTATTTCAATAACGGGTCATTTAGCTAAAGTTCTATAAAAACTTATTCTCACATTGATATTTTGATTATCACGCTCCATCACAACGATCAAAATATACAGATCGATCTTACAAATAGACTCTCAAAGTCTGTGAACCAATTGATTGACTGACCTGAGCTGAATGGTTTTATCATTCAGATAGCAGCTATTAGACCAAAGCATTGCACGGAGGACAAAATGAAGACAAAGTGTGATTTTAAAAAAGGGAGGTTAATTAAATGACGCTGTTTTCTGCTTAACTAGAAAAGTAGTAAAAACTGATAATTAACATGTAGTAATAAAAAAGTGTTGATTATGGTACTCAACCATGGTTGCCAACTTTGTTGATTCGTCTTTAAGATCAATTGTTGAACTTTAGGAATCCAAATCGTATTTGATGAATTGATCTTTTACTAAATGGTTGTGTTGTGCGTATTGTTGTATTAGAGTTCCCATGTCTGGATTGAATGACTGTAGAACAGTTCTTGATTATCACATTACAATATCGCCCCCATATAAGTTGGTAGATCTTTTTTAATTTGACCTCCTCCTCTGTAAATCCATTTCATAATCGACCTATTGATCTTGTTTGAATTATTTTTTTGTTTTTTTTTATTTGAACCCCTGGTATATGAGAAGAATGAATTTTTATGAAGAGAAAAGTTGACTGGGAAGAAATCTGAAGAAATGATCCAGAAAATCATGCAGTGACTTTCAATCTTCATTTGATGCCCGTGGAAATTCCATACATAAGCTTCAAGCTTTACGCCTATCTATACAAAGAACATAATTCATATGTTGAGAGTCTGATCACATAAATGCCTCCATATAGTGACGAGCTAGCTGCAGGAGAAGAAAGGTTCATAGTTATAAGCTCACTCCTGCTATTGCCAAAATTCCATACCCCCCAAAGTTCTTGGAAGTGATCAAATTGTAATGGATCCATACATCCATGACCTCTCCGTCGTGACCATGGGTCCAGTCCTCATAATATCGTTGAGAAAAAGTGATGAGATTTGGGAGAGGGGGGTCATGCATAATAAAATTCCCTACAAAGGTAAAGGTATGCACTCTTTGAGGGGTTTCTTGTTTATTGTATGTATCTGTTTTCAAGAAGCTTGACGAAAACATTTTCACTTATATGCATTATATTATCTCTTGAAGTCAGAACAGCAAAAAATGAAAAACTAAATATGAATAGAATTGTTGTTAAATGTAGGCTTATTTCTCGATATCACCAAAATTCTAGATATCTCGATTCTGGAAAGGGGTGTGACATCATGAGTTACCACCCTGGATGACAGTATACGTCTGCCTCTGCCTCCACCCATCAAATTGTTGTGGAAAATTAGAATAGCTTTATTTTCTTCCTTTTAAAAATCTTGCTGGTTTTTTTCCATCGTCTGAATGTAAATACACACACACACACGCACACACACACACACACACACACACACACACACATACACACACATGTGTTTGTGTCACGAAATTATCGTCGTGTAGCTAAAACGTGTCGATTATCACACTTTAGCATGGACGCCATCTTTGTTGATAGATTTTTCAACTTGATTCTCGAACTTTCAGAACCCATTGCACAATTTTACTTGAATCAACAATATACCTACATACATGCGACTCGCGCACATCCACGCGTATACATACACACACGCACACACACACACACGTACACACGCACGCACGCATAGGTACGTATACATTCATCTGTGTACGTATGAACGCAGCTAAGAAAATAGTTCAGGGAATGAACAGGACGCTATGAACTCAATCAATTATGACAATTTATCATGACTTCCATCTTTGTTGATCGATCTTTGGAATGAACTCCATGCATATTTGATGAAACAATCCTCTGCCAAACGGTTGTATCATTTGTATTGTTGCACAATAGAATGCATTTCTGCATCGAATAAATGAAAAATAGGTTCTAATTATCACGCTCCAATATGGCGCCCATCTTTATTGACCGATTGTTAAAATCAATTATTGAACTTGAACGCGGATCAATTACATAATGAATGGAGGGATATTGCTTGAGAAGCGTTGCTTTTCTGACCCTGGGTTCATGATAAGAATAGGCTCCTAATAGGTAGATGAACGTTTGTATATAAACCTATAACCCAATCTCATGACGTTATATCCCTTCATTTGTTATGGATGACATTTTCTTTTCAATATTTTCACATAAGCGACGTAAGATGAAAATGGAGAAATTTTCAGAGGAGAATTTGAAGAATCGAACTTTTATATAACTTTTGTGAAATGGTTTTATCACTTCATCTTTTCAACTTTAAAAATAGTAGAGGACCTCGGAACAATTCTATGAATACGTGATAGCTATAGATATTAATAAATAAAAAAAGCAGATCTAGTTAAAACACCCAATAGAAATAATCGTGAAACCAATTTCTTGTGGCAGCATGCCCAGTTGCGGTGATCAACAAATGAGTTACTCACGTCGACTTTTCGGGGTAGTGGTCATCTTTGAGTCTAAATCGGGCGAACATAAACTTAGGGATCTGTTTAACCTGAACTGACGTCGCACCCGACCAAAAATCTACTGGGTGGGGGAATTTGAAAAAAAAAAGAAGCAAAACAACTATTTTCTTCAAAACATAATAAGTGTTCATATTTTCAGCCCTCTTGCTGTATTGGTGTAGCCTGTACGCATGATACATGCATACCCAGAGAGCTCGACGGACCAACTTAAAAAGTGAGAGAAACGTTTGTAGACAGTTTTGGTGGGACTTGGCTTAACGGTTTCTAACATCATATCATCAGTCTTTTAACGTCTTTCGTTGGACATAGACCTTTCCCAGGATTTGCCACACATCTGTATCATGGGCATCGGGTAGCCAGTACTTCCTGAACTTGTCTAGCTCGTTTCTCCATCTAATATTCTGCCGGCCTCGGTTGCGCATATGATCTCGGGGGATCCATGTCGTGAGTCGTGATGTCCATCGGTTTAACATCATATACCAGGATGATATTCCAATTTACAAATTAATGACCGTACTTCATACCAGAAGTGACCAATGTTTAATTGCATTTTCATTCTGGCCTTAGGATCATTCAAGCAATTGGTTTTCAGCTGTACATCAATGTTTTGTAGAGGTCCCCTAACAAATCTAAAGATGTTTGATCAGACAAATTCACCGATCAGTTGATTGATCAGTTTCTTCCAAACCATTGAATTATGAAGATGTGATTTAGAAACTATGGATGGAATGGTCTCCGTTCTGTCTCTTCTGACAATGAAACGTCTCAAAGGACGCACAGTTGGGCGAAGCGTATGGAAATCTTTGGATGCCCAGCTGTCAGAATTCCTCTCCTGGTCATGCCGTTGTTGTCCACAGGAAGGCAGAGAAAGATGTGTTTTGCATCATTTCAGCCGTGGGAGCAGCTGGAAAGACTTTGAATTGGACGCCAAACCGTTCCAAAGGGCCTTTACTTCTTGATTTGGAAGCGGGGTCTCCTTCAACATAAGCATGAACAACAACAACCGTAGTTTGTACAGAGGTCGCCAGTTCCATTGTGCGAGCCGTTACCGACACCACCTCATTAGTATAACCCGCCCAAAATATCAGATAAAAGTTGCAAGAATTTAATATATGCGTCATTGACCCAAATTGGTTACAACATTATAATAAATTGATGATTAAATCTTGATACTAGTGAAGGTCTTTGCATCTATCTTGTTTATGTTGGTATTAATTTAAAGGAAAGAATTGTTTTGTATTAATTTTCTTACAAACGTTTTTATTAATAAATAATCGATGAATAACGTAAATTCCATTACAAATATGATTATCATTTTGACGTCTATTTCCACCATCTTCTGAATAGAATAAATCAATCTTTTTCTGTGTTAGATATCGAGTACTATCAATTGTTTCAGGATTATTTTTGCCATTTTAATTTTTCAAGTTGTTTTGTGAAAAAAGCAGCCAATTTCGCGCAAAGATACTTATTAAGAGGATTACATGATTGAATTAGGAAGTATCCATAGAACGCATACTTCTATCAACACCAATGTCGGGGGAATCATCCAAAATTTGAACACTTCTTTCATAACCAATTGTCCAACGTGCCACTGAATATCTACTGAGAACTTTCGGAGATATCGTTTCAACAACCATGAATTTTCGAGGATTTATATAGTTTATGCATACAACTACAGTGTAGGGAAGATAATTGAGCTTGGATCAGCTTTAACATTTATTCAGTTCTCCTGTAGTCTATTTTTCAGCATTCCACAAAATGACATTCGAATTAATTGAGAACATTTGGAGATAT
>OY735219.1:19884519-19937019 GCA_963457665.1 Thysanoteuthis rhombus | reverse complement strand
ATGCTCTGAAATGCTATCTTCGAATATAAAGATTGATAGTAAGCTTTTTTTTTTTAATTACGAAACGAGTGGTTATCTTTAGCCATTGAACGCTGTGACATTTAGAAAAACGAAGAAGATTCTGTTCGTTCTAAAGATTTTTTTCCAAATCGAAAACATTTCAACGAGTTTATTTTTTCATCATTGACTTAATGAACAACGATTCGTTGTCAACTTTGTTTCCTTTAACAATAAAAACTCCCGGGAACAACGTACCAGTATCGGTATTTTCTTTTCCTTTTTTCAAAGCATTCTTGAAAAATATTTTTCGTCGACCCCTCTCGTTGTCCGAACGAAAGACTGATGGTAATGAGATTTTTCGAAAAGAATTGCGACTCTGCCTGACTTTCATAATGGATATTTTTTGCCCGTTGAAAACATGTTTTTAATTGGCTTATACGATCACATATTTACTTGGCTTTGTGCTTAGTAGAAATAAAACTTATCATTCAGAGGTTGAATTTTTAGAAATATCCCACTCATTGGAAGGTTTGGGGCTACACAATCCCGTTATCTTATTTTCTACCATTAGAACTTCTATCGTAAGTAGCTGAAATTAGGGAATACAAGAAAAAAAAACCCACAGCTATGGATAGAAACATTCGTAAAGGTAATGAACTAATAACTTATAGACTGATACAATTAAGCGTAATTTTGATCGCAAATTCCCGCTGAACAATAGTCTTTTCCTACTATAAGCCCGTCCTTATGTGTCAGCAAAACTCAGCAACATATACCCATGGAATTTCAAAAGTATCAATTTAGCCACTGGGTTTGTTTCAGTAAGTTGGTTTCCGAAAATTCCTAAACTTTTCAGGTTTTTTGTGTGCAGTTCGATGTACAATATAAATATTATGAACAGATAACCAAAAGCAATTTGACGATCGAGTTAAAGCTCTGTTAATATCACCAACAAAGAAATGCTACCGATTTGATTAACGCTAACTGAATGGGCTTGGAAGAGAGAGAAACGTTTTTTTAATGAGAATAACAGAAAGCAATAAAACATACAAAGATTCTTCCAGTTATACATTTGGAAGAAATTTAATATGTTTTGTGGGATGTAATCAATATATCAAAATTTTTATATATATATATATATATATTTATATATATATATATATATATATATATATATATATATATACATTTATATATATATATATATGTATATATATATATATGTATATCTATCTATCTATCTATCTATCTATCTATCTATCTATCTATCTATATATATATATATATATATATATATATATATATATATATATATATATATATATATATCATATTGTGTCATTCTTTAGAATGCATAACATGCAATCAATCTGTCCCGTTCCATAAAAGAATAAATTTATTCAAATCAGAAAAAATAGCATTTTTCCTATCTTTTGTTAGCAGTGACTACATTTTTAAAAACTAACAATTCATTGCTTTTCTTGGTTATAGACCAACAGATATAATTGCCTAATTAGTGCAATCGTTTATTGGTTCAATTAGGCGAGACAAAAATCGGCGAGAGAAAGAAACGACAAAATAAAACAATGAAAAGACATAATTATATTTTCTCCATTTTTATTATCAATCCAAGTGTAGATATGTTAAATCTTTTCCACACAGCATATTTGTATAATGAACTGTATTCTTAGGCGTAACAATAATTGCTGATGAAAAATATTCCAAACACTGTTTGAAACAATGAACTCTTCAACTTAACCATTTCAGTAGTTTCTTTCCTGAAAAATCATCTCTTAGAAATCTAGATACATCGGTGAAATTTTTCGACTACTTATCGATATTGAGTTCTCACACCAGAGTTGACTGGGGGCTTCCTCTAGAAATTAACTTTTCTCAGTATTGTAGCCAAGTGGTTCCCAACCACTGGGCTGTGCGCCAATACCTTGCTGCAAAGCATGTGATAAAGAGACGATTGTACCCATTACGTTCCAAAATTTTCAAGTTCTCTGTTAATGTTTTGAGATAATACGCCATCTCCTAATTTAACTACACGTTCTGCTCTAGCAATGGTTTTCACTAACATATTTTACCCAACGAAAACTAGTACCTCTCTGGATAGGATTATCTACTTGAATCTCAAAGTTCAAGACAGATGCTTACCATTCCCTTGAACAGATTCTGGTCCATGCATATACCATTCGTCTAAATGGTCAATGTGCTTGCACAGTTCCCAGTTGATTGCTCTTCATACATAATCATGCTCGCTCTTGTATTTCTCTTGAGTTAGTTTGCTGCAGTTGCAACGTGGTTGAATGTCTCATCTTTATCCACGCATAGTGTGCATTTGTATATAGCGGCAATGACTGTTACTCACTGACTATCTGTTGACAAATCGACATAACGAACGCCTCACGCCATCTCCATGGAGCTTTACCTTCTATTCTTTCTGTGAATCTGATGTCGCTTGATGGAAATTCTATTATTACGTCATCAGAACATGGAATTCTATTTTTTTTACGTCAGAAGACAAGCATAGGTCCATATCCTCGATGAATTTTCATTTTACTATTGTATTAGCGTGAATGAAGGTCCTTTCAGACGGAAGGGATTTCAAAGGTAGGGGCTTTGAAAAGAATAGTTCCTAGAGAGAGAGAGAGAGAGAGAGAGAGAGAGAGAGAGAGAGAGAGAGAGAGAGAGGGTTCGAAAAGGCGCTAAAGATCGAAGTAGCGCATTCATGGTCTGACTTTTTTCATTCACTGAACCAGCTTTTGATTTGTACCTTGTCATTTTTCCAATGAAATATTTCATTTCAATGTGCTTATTATGGGATTGGAGGTTCTGCTTCCTCCCTTCAAGTCCAATAATTTACATAGCTCTCAGGCAAGGTCATAACATTTATAAATCTTTTTGCTCTCCTTTCGTTTCATTTTTGACTTTTGTGTCAGCTTTATCGATAATTTGGGAAATTTACTTTTCTTTCTTCACAACCAATAAATACAGGGAACTACTAGTATTGGTTAAGCAATCAGTTTAAAAACCAGAGTCCAAAAATTCTGATTATTCTTCTCAAGTTTACTATATTAGTCATGTTCCATATTTTCTCCAGTAATCAAACAAGGAGAAGATATCGATTTGTGATGACTAATTCTGTTCTGTTATTTTACATAGGGTAATCTATTCGAAGTTCTAAATCCGAGAGAATGTTTTTTTTTTATTCTCTCAATAAAGTTCTGCATTTTGTCTCTTTCATTCAGTTAATTCTAATGCACTTATTCTAGGATAAGAAGTTTTGTTCTCCTCTTTAAGTACTATAATTTACTTTGCTCTTAGGCAAGGTCCTAGTATTTATCTATTTATTTCTTCTTCAATTTCACTGTTGTTTGTTGGGGCATCATCATCCACAATTTAGATAATTTTCTTTTCTTTCTGTGCAACAATTAAGTGAGTGGGTAGGGGGTGCTTTGAGCAAGAATTTGGAGATCAGTTTGAAGTCCCAAAGTAGTCTGCTTTTTCGATTGGCACAGAGCATTTCTGCTTTCTGATTACCGGTATTATGACAACTATTCTCAGTGCTCAAATCTTATATTCTTCTTTCGATACATACAACGCTCTCTACACTCTATCAACAATCTATCGTAAGTTTTACAATATTCTTATTTGTTTTTACGAACGATGCAATACATCCGAAAGTTCTCAGTGAATTTTTAATTCGATTTCGTATAGGGGTGTGTTATGGGATGAGGAAGATGTCGTACATTTTGGGGAAGATCTATGAAATCTATTTCTGATAGATAAGTATTTAAAATTCTGCTCATACATTTGTGTATCCGCTCATGCTTGTTCACACGATACATCCTAATGTTCTCAATGAATACTGATAAAAACATTACAAATTGAAGTGATCGATGCCTGTGCCTTGCAACTGCGGCATCGAAAATCTTTCGTCAAACGTAATTGATAATGATTATAAAAAAAGCCTTTCATTAATTTTATTTCAACGTATTCTCCTTAAAGGTACTGCCTGGAACGACCGTCCCCGGCACCTGACCAAAGTTTCCGCCTACGGATACCTAATTATACTTTCTTGCCGTTTTTCTGTTCTTGAGGGCCGAGTTCAGTCGTTTTTGGGGCACACCTACATTCATTTTCTCTTACTTTCTCGTGGCTTTTGTTCTACAAATCCAATCTCAGAGCATCTGCTCTACTCCTCTCTTTCAACGTAAACGTTTTATTTAGAAACTTTTGACCAAAGTGTGATGGGAGAAGTGTGACAGACAGAAATATGACAGACAGAAGTGTGTGGTCAAATTGCTTTCTATGATATAGCTTTATGCATATAAGTGTATTTTCGATAAAAACGAGCGGGGGAATTGCCTATTGAATATGCTAAGAGATTAAAGATAATTCCTGCTTTAAAGTGTCAAGACATTTTCCCAATAGGCACACTCTGCTGAGACAACGTCTTACATACAAACCTACCACTTACCGAATGAACTACTAGGCATAGATAGATATGCATACATTTCTAGATTGGCGAACTGAAGAAACTAATAAAGTCCACTGCATTTATCAAATTTCAAGTTTATTGATGAAGCGATCGATACTTATTGTGTAGCAATGCGATGTTAAAAATGTTCTTTCAAACAGAATTTTTCTTATTCATATAAAATCGAGTTTTGTTTAATTTATATCAACGCATCGTCTGTCATGTAAAACGATTGTATTGCTTTCAAGTCCTGTAAGGGCTACTCTGGTGAACAACAATCGGATCTACCTAGCTTTTCAACGAGAGCATATAACGGAACAAGATCTGTTATTAGAGGGTAACCGCATACAAAAAGTTTAAAAATATTGCACCGGTCCGAGTATTTATTGTCACCATGGCTTCAGGACAAGCCCAACCCCCCTTTCAGTGCAATGGGAGAGGTGCTGCCCCCAAAGGTTTCTGATCCCTTGAGATTCGTGTACCGGGATAACCAGTTATCGGTTGCCTCAACTCATTTGTCAAAACTATTTTCTTTGTGATCTATTTCTCAGTGGAGAGGGGATGGAACTTAATGTGCTTCAGTTTTCAAGTTGGTGTGGCTGGACATGTATATATGTATCACGCGTACAGGCCGTAGCAATAGAACTAAAAAGTTGAAATTTAAACATTCCTTCCTTATTATGTTGATGAAAATCGTCTTTACCCCCCCCCCCATAGTTTCGTGTGGTTTATTTTGGGGGCTGGGCAGAGGCTCAATTTGCAATGTAAACTTATTGCAAATGGACCATTTTGTATTCATACTTGTTTTTTTTTTCGAAAATTTTGACTTTCTTTAGCAATCACTGCCCAACAAAATTTGAGACGAATGACTTTTTTATAATCAGTCACCTCGAAACGGCATACCACAAAATTACGTTGGTCAAGTGAAAGTTTTTATTGAATGGCTGATCAAACCCGTTGATTTTGTAAATAATGTTAATAATAGAAGATTTTGGTCACTGAGACGAATGCATTCATTTTGAAATGATTCGTTTCTTTGTCAAACTTACGAAACATTGTTCATCCGTATAAATACGTTAATGATATTGTTCAGTAAGGTTAGAATTATACTCAACTGAACATTCTTTTCCCTTAACAAGTCTGAAAGGGGATGAATCAATTTGTTTTTTATCCAAGCTGATGGTTTACAATTGATTCCATATTCCTAAAGAGAATAGAAGACAAGAGATTCCGATCTCTGCTTCAAAGTGCCATGATATTTTTCCAATAAGTACAATCTGCTGAGACATAGACTTACTTATGAACCTACCACTTACCCAATGAACTACTTATTAGCATAGATAGATATGCATTTCTTGATATGTCAACTGAAGAAACTAATAAAGTCTACTGCATTTATCAAATTTCAAGTTGAAATAATTCAGAGACACCAGGTGTGCAATAGAATTAGACGTTAGACATGGTGTGCAAGCAAGTGCTTTGGTGTTAATAAGCAGATAGGCAACCGGGACTTGGATCTTTCTCTATCTATCTATCTATCTATCTATCTATCTATCTATCTATCTATCTATCCCTGTCTGTATCTATCTATCTATCTATCTATCTATCTATCTATCTATCTATCTATCTATCCCAGTCTGTCTCTATCTGTCTATCTATCTATCTATCTATCTATCTATCTATCTATCTATCTAAAGAATGAACCAGTTTCGTGATATATATCTCAATATCTATCAATCTATTTTTCTCTCTGTCTACTGCTCTCTCTCTCTCTCTCTCTCTCTCTCTCTGCTTAAAACTGTGTTAGCCTGTTCCTCAACTATTCATATATATGAACTAGCACAGTACCTCGATACTTCGATTAAGGATCAGCGTAGTATCTGTGCACCTACTAAAAAGTGTTTAAAACAAAAATATACATATATGCATCAGTTCAAATAGCGTTCAACATATGCATATTCTTACCTTTACTTCCATGCAGTAATAGATTCACGCACAGGCGCACACCTGCCAACATACATACATACACACGCACGCACGCACGCGCACACATATATATAATTATGTCAATCAAACCTGTGAAACTTAACAGGTGTGACTATTTTCCTTTGCACAATCAATACAAAACTACATTATCTCTGGAACTGACACGTTTGTATATTTGTCAAGAATTATGACAGTCAATTTTTCGTATATATTACGGTGGACGAGTACGAATATGAGTTACCGATTTAATATATTCGTAGGCATTCTCTACATTCATAATGGGCATGCATGTCTACGTAGACATGTATGCGTCATACTATGTATAACATATACGCACTCGCCTTCACAGTCAATAATTGAACAACTATAGCGTAAAAATTTGAAGTCACGTAAAGAAGAAGTTCCATTGAAGGATAAATATGATCAGAATAAGTTCTATTGATGACATCACTGGCGTTTCCAAGTAAAAAAACATCTAAAATAAGATAAAAAAAAAACAAAAAAAAAACGAACATTCAGATTCTCTAGAATTTGGATTATCAACAAATCCGTCAACTCAAATACCCCAAAATGTCAAAAAGGTCTTAAAAAGCTAAAGGGGTCTAGTGGAGTACTGGTGCCAATTTCAAAGTCTGTAAGCATAACTCTCCCCTCTCTCTCTCTCTCTCTCTCTCTCTCTCTATATATATATATATATATATATATATATATATATATAATTTGACAGATTTTTTGGGAAAAAGCGTATCAATCAAAGTATAGTAGAAAACAAAGCAAGAACGAGGATACTTTTTTCGAATAGCATGCGGAAATGACTCCCTCACATCGAATTTTTATACAATGCGTAGATTATTCTTTTAAAGGGACGCTAGGTTATAATAATTATGGGACATTCATAAGCTTGAACATAAAATCTTTTGCCAAGGCTCTAACTTTCGTCGAGCGCTGATGAAACATGTGAAAAAATGTGCATTTGTATTTTGATTCATCCAACAGTACTAGGATGAAAAAACAATTTTGACGACCATATAATGCACACTTGGGAATTTTGTACTAAATTTGACGCTTTGTTCATTGGAAACGAAATTGTGTTTGAACTAAGAAGACCTCAAATTAAATAAAGGATTATCATTCTTACACCGTGTGGCCTTTCATATCGTCACCTTTTTCAATTGCTATATATATATGTATATATATATATATATATATATATATATATATATATATATATATATATATATATATATATATTATGAGATAAATAGGACTTGGAAAGCTCAATTTCTTGGCAGATTGGTGCAACACAATCTTCCAACTTATTTAAATGAATATCTAGGAACCAAACTTGGTGAATAACTACTCTTAATGAAAAATGAAAAGTACCCCTCCAAATAATGCTGATAAGTACTTGATATTTGATGAACAATATAAATTGTTAAATTTGTTTTTTATTTCGTAGTTTTAATTCACATCATCATCTGAAAATGATTGATGCTGGAGAACACTAACCTGGCTTAATATGGTACCAGGTCAAATGGCATTCTTTGTGCAGTACAAAGATATGCTTTACTGCTCGCATGACCGTATAGAAAAGAGAACATACGCGTTTGACGTGCGTCGGCAAAAGACCAGTTGACTCTATTTATTTCTTTTCTATTACTGTTCATGAAGGTACTCGACTCTTCCCTGGAGGAGGCCAGTAATTATGAACAATTGTCAATTGGAACACAAAAAATAATTTATGAATAAGTGCTTGATCAAATGAAACCACAGTCCCTGTAACTTAGGGAATATGTCATACTTTACGTCAATGTATCGACATTAAAAGAAGTACTTTTTGACATATCTTGAAAAAACTTTTTACAGATAAATGATTGATCGCGGTAAGATTGTAACTTATTTCCTTACTCTAGAAAGAAAGTGTGTAGACATCATTCTCTAAAGAGTATTTCCTTCATAATTAACTTTTTTGTTAACTTTCAATGCAATCCCATTTAGGAAAATTCCAAAATCATCATCGAACTTTATCCCTCGGACACAGAGGCGGGCTTTTGATTGGCATCATCCTCTCCTTCCCAAAAGTATAACTAATGGAAAATCTACAAAAAAAAAAAAAAAAAATCCAGAATCTTTCCGAAAATTGAATCAACTCGCCCAGTCTTCCACGAAGTTTCACTGAAATTCATTGAGTATTTTCGGAGATATTGTGTGGACAAACATATTTTTTATCAGCTAGAATGATTGCCAACAAACTATATGGAATATTATTAGGCAGTCAACTTGGTGTCAACAGGGATGGGTTGTCCCAAGCTTTGTCAACATGTGAATTATTTAGAGAAAACAAAATATGAAGGAGATGGAAAAATCTGTTCAAAAGCTCCTGATGATTGCCAGAAGAGACATTCATCTGGGAAGGGCCACTGATCAACCAGCGGAAATAAAAATCAAAACGGGGGTGCTTCCATATTATTTACACTATACTCTTCAATGCGCGCATAACTATTACGCTGTGATCCTAGCTTGGAGGCTGGAAAACAACAATTCGATCTTGGCCAGTGCGCTTAATGCTAGTTGATGCAATAATGTCGATGTTTCATTGCAGATCTTCATGCAACGATAGAGAGGCAGGAAAACATGTAGAAAAAGGATCAAGAATTAGTCTGATTAGTTCATTGCGTAATGACAAAATTCCACCGGGTATATGTAGAGAATACGACAGACGTTAGAGAGTTGACCGGCCGAAATTCAAGTGATCGAAACAATAGAGATGAAGATACTGAATCAATTGTTCCACATATAAAACCAATGTTCCTCAATATATATACATATATATACATATATTCTAGAAAATGCAGGAGAGGTCTATCACTATGGACTAGCGCAACTATTCAGATAATGGTTACAAGGAAAGACAGTTGCTTGAAATTTCAGTTTGCAATTATCAACCATGATTCCACGATCTAACATTCGTCAACTATTCTCGAGAATACTTATGAATGGATCAACTAACATTTCAGGCAAAAAACAACCGGGCAATCAGGTAGGTATTAGAAGTGATTATTCGACAATAGACAACCTGCACACATTAAACTAGCTCATCGCAAAGAAACCAGAACACACAAACAAAGGATATTTTTTTGGTTTATATTCTGATCCTTGATGGAAGGCCGGGATCCACAATCTGATCCTAGGCAGAGCACGCATTCACTCTGATCCTTGGTAGGAATGCCGATCTACACAAAAATAATCCTTAATAATCCAATGTTAGTGAATGGAATAATGCAAATACTTCAGAAAATATCTTTAGACAACAAGAATCATAGATTTTTCCCGTTTTCTCCTGCGATCGATTTATCGATTTATTGGTGATTCCGGTGAAACCTCCGAGGTTTTCCGGATTCAGTGTGGATCAGTGGCTCACATGGATGGTTTCAAACATAGATTGAACGCTATTGATTTACATTCAGGGCTGATTAGAAACTAATAGTTGAATAATTTCAGGTCAGTGGCTGAAAAATCTATATTACGTACAAAGCGATTTTGATTTGTTCTCTGTTTGTTACTTGACCCGTAACATCAGACTCATCTACCTAGAAGAGACAATTTTGCTGATGAAGATATCAGTTATTTATCAATTGAAAGATTGAACTCCTTCACTAGAAAAAGTTCAGTCACTTCGTGCGTGTGTTTATGACTATTCGGGTGAGAGGGGGGCTATATCGTGTCTTTTTTTAATTCGACGTTTCGTTAGTTCACTACTAACTTCTTCAGAAAAAGTGATGAAAATACAAAAAGATGTCAGTTTTATAGAGATTATATCTAGTTTTTATAGAAATGAATCATAATTAATGTACACACACACATGCACACACGCGCGCGCACACACACACACACACGTATATATATATATATATATATATATATATATGTAGTTTCTCTTCTTCATTCATTCGGCACTCAATTTTAAAGCCACAAAATCTCACATAAATCTAACATCAATCTATACCCCGACCTCCATAAAACTTAACATTATAACCTAACATCCCTTTAAGAGAATACTATACATATTGTAAGGAAACCCGATTGGAGTCATTTTTCCACGTGTTATTCGGGACAGTATCGACAACCTTGTTGTTTCTTTTTATTACTGCGTTCTGGTCGATGCATTTTCCGACTTCCCTAAGTGTAGAATTCAACCGTTAAGTTTTTTCTCTCTCCAAGAAAGGATTCTATATCTAAATGTCAAATAACCCAGCCCGCAGAGTTCATTGATGATAAAGAAAAATCCGACTACGTGTATTGAGGTCATCAACACATGAGAATATATACGAACTTGGGCTGTGTTAAGAAGAAAAAGTTGAGAACAAAATCTGAATAAATTGCAGAATTAAGACACTGTTCGTCTCAAGATTTCGGAGAGCACCACCCTGATGAATAGTGATGACAAGAATAACCATTTGAACAGCCGTGTGAAATGGGGAAATATATTGTTTTACTACAATATTCATTTTTGCCAATGTTTCATCTTTCTTCCTCAAATACAGCATACTTCGTATTCCAACCATGAGTGAATGCACAGAAGCATACACTGGTAATTGGTGGACTAAACATCAATTGATCTCTCTCTCTCTCTCTGTATATGTATCTATTATCTATCTTAAACTCTTCATATATACCAATCTATCAATTGCAGTCTGTCCATGTCAATCTGTCGGTCCATTACAACACTTATTGAGCGCTGTGTTGTTTGGTCAATGCAAGTGTTCTTTCTTGAGGTTAGGAGACACCGAACAGAATCTGGCATGTAGGCCATAAAAGTCTTGCTCAAGGGCCAGTCGAAGCACAGCTGGTCAAAATCGATTGAACTGCTTCTATGCTAATTGAAAAGCACGTGCAAAATTTCCCAGCGCTTTTTGCAAAAAATTCAATACATAGTTGAAAGCCGGTTTTCCGCTGGAAATTTTACAGAATCTGAACATATATATATATATATATATATATATATATATATATATATAATTGTGTCATCAATAGAGAGCTGTTTCGATGTATTACATCTCTTCAGTGTGGCTATAGACTTTATCCCATCCAGTACCGCGAGGCAGAATTGAAACCTTCACATCGGATCCAAAGGCCGATATCCTACCTCTGGACTTCGGAACTGGGTGGTCAGTAAGGCTGAATTTAAGCGATATATCCATTTATGCAGAAACTCCTCATCCACCAGAGTGCTCTATTCCTATGGAAGAGCAATGGGTGCTACCCAAAAGTCTGTGTAGTTGGAGGCTCAATCAAAGGAGAAAGCAATGCTCTTTAATTCCTGTTGGACTGATTTCAGTAACTTGATGGATAAACACACCAACCTGTTAAAATCAAATGAACTTTCGCTTTGTAAAATGAATTCATGATTACTCAGCATGGCTTAGTCTGGCACGAGCTCCTTCCTCTCCCCCTCTCACTCCTTCTCTCACTCTCTCTCACTCAATATATATATATATATACATATATATATATATATATATATATATATATATATATATATATATATATATAAATATATATATCGAGCCTATAAATATTTTAGGTATACTCTTGCACCATATGTTGGGATTTGCGATGTGTGGATTTGTATATTAGATTTGTGCACTGACGCGCATCTGTTCGAGTATAGGTATAGATATATACAAAGCTTGTTTGATCTGGAAAGAATAAAATCAAGAAATATATTAGACACAAACATCGTGTTGTGTTAATCTTACAACTGAATAGTGTCTGCGTCCATCGAAAATGAGCATTCAAATAACTTTTCTCAATGTACGAACACTGATCACTGGAGCCGATGGGGAATACGCAAGTGTCAGCACACCGGTCACACGGCCATAATCATAAAAGATGACAGGCATTGCACGTAGTGGTCGATACTTGGGGACTATATATCAGTCATTTGAAGTCAATTGCTGGACGAAAGCCTCTCCCATCTCTTTCCATGACGTGTGTGATCTCTGCCATATCTTATTGGCAAACATTTTTTTAATCTCGTGTGCCGTGTTTTTTCCCACTGCGTTTACTGTTGCACGGGCACCAATTGGTTAGACTTTTGCTCCATCTGTGGTCCCCCCATCTTGCTATATCCAATTTCGTTGCTTGACTTCTTGTACGAAATTCTTCACTCTGATCTTTTCGTGAGTCATTTTATATCGCTATGATCTATCCCCCCAAAAGTTGTCTTTCTATTGCCCACAGTTCCAAGTTTGGTTTCGAGTGGATTTATGCGCGCATAGGCGTTATACCCGTTCGTCGTAGCTTGTATTACGCATCAGTTGTATACTTTAGGCATACCGATTAGTTAAAAAGGGTATATATATATATATATACACACACACACACGTACTGTTATATGCACGTACATTCGTGTATACTTAACATAACACAGCCATATGCCAAAATGTTAACAAGCGCGTGTGTCTATTCACAGACACAGATACAGGCACACACACACACTAACACACACACACACACACATATATACATATATATATATATATATATATATATATATATATATATATATATATATATGCTTCAGCCCTGCTGAGACCATGCCTGACCCCAGGGTCATCATCTGATTATGAATTTGTTGGCAGACACAGCTGTTGTATTTGGCAACAGCATATGTATGACATTATTTGCATATATATATTTGTTCGGACGATTGTGCTTACATATCTATCTATCTATCTATCTATCTATCTATCTGTCTATCTATCTATCTATCTATTCCATTCTGTGCCTCTCTTGCTCTCTCTCTCTCAAATATATATCCCTTCACACTTACTCAAAGCCACATATGCCCTTAGGTTCAAAAACATATTGGAGCATATACAATCCATCTTGCATGCATATTTGTGTTTGGGTAAGAATGTGATTGTGATTATTCCGTCATAACAACACATTTCAAATGTTAAAATTTGTCTGTATGCCCTTAAGAAACCGAGACACACACAAACACATATCAACGTGGATATACACAGACACTGAAGCGTGTGCACGCACATATGGTCATAAAAGTTGTCTCTAAGCTCAGCTCCGTTCGGCTCAAAGCCAAAGCCAGTGAAATAAATGACAGTAGGATTCTATTGCAACAACCTTTCTAATGGGTTGGGCCTGTGTTCCAGTCTTGAGATCGATATACAAAATCTTGGCTTTTAGCCTAGCTTGAACTCAGACCATTTGCTCCAGTGACGAATGCATAACTCCCCAAGCCGACCAAGATTTGGTTATAGATGCATGAAAGCATATTTCATATCTACTTTTCATTGGCACAATTCAAGAGCTTGATTATCGATTTGTTTGGGTTAAGTTGTCTGAAGTACAAACATGTCTCTGTTTTTGTATGTATACAGGTAAGACAATCTGAATATATAGCTGTAGGTACCTTTGTGTGTGTATGCCTTGATTTCCTCATATGCAGAAATCCAGATGTCCGTTTTTATCAATAGATATACATGTCTACGAGAGATTCCTGATTACAGATCAGTTTGTGTTGTTTGAAGTGAAGATCAAATATGAGCACAGCTGCAGGTCCTGAAAGTCTTGACTCACAAACCTGCTCGAGCAAAGCACTATTAAAAGTTTTTAAAAATCCATCAAGATGAAGAAATCTTATGACTAAGAATATACCCGAATCCCAAGTAATCATAGATAAACCTTTAAAAAAAAAAAGTACGTGATTTATTTCTCATCTTATATCAGTAAGATGTCTACTGTCTTATTCTTTATGATTTTTTTAAATCTATTGGTTTTGTGGTTAATTCCTACGATTATTTTTATTTCCTCTTTCGAAAGTCTATTCTGGTGCTGAAAAGCTCCGATTCAAATGTGAAAATCCCGGATCACGAATCACCTTCTCGTTTTTGATGTCTGCAATTGGTTTCCCTTTTCATGCACCCATTCAAAAAAATTCTATTTTCCATTGGCACTCCCATTCGATAAAAAAAACAAACAAACAAAAAAAAAAAACTTTTACAATTTAGACCTTCTTTCTCTAGCTCAAAATCCTGGGTCTGGGCCGTAACTGTTCCTGGGTAGGTATATATAAGTTTTTATTTATGTACATGCATCAGCTGAGAGATACATGTTAACAGAAGGAATTTGATCACAATACAATTCATCTTACATGAATTACGAATTAAACATTATTATCAATATTGATAATTAACTACCCAATTCCAAAACATTTCAAATATCACTAATAACAATTTTAAAAAAATACAAAAGTTTTTTTTTTTCATAAGATGATCCATAATTTACTGAAAGCTTGTTTTTTTACGAACAAAAACTCACCAAATAAAGTACTAATAAAGTTTGCCCTGTCTCAGTTGCGAAATACAGCAAAAGCTTAAATAGTACGGTTTTGTTCAGTGTGGTTTTTGAAATAGTATGGTACATGGTATTGCTATACAAAGAAATGAAACTAAATTTGAGTTGAAACAAAAAACACATTAAATTAGAATAAGAACTTGAACAGTAAAGTTTTGAACAGTACGCACAATTTTGGAGGGAATTAAGCGCTCTAATCATGGTACACCTATATGTTCCATTGTTAACTCATTTCTATAAGAAATGACGGATTGAACTTGCTTTAGTAAGGCTGCACTTGAAAATTCCCAAAATTGGAATCTAAAAAATATACTTAATCATTCGCCTGAAGTGGTCCAGACAAAAACATAAACGTGTTAGTGTAGCGAATCCCCATTCTATTATATATATATATATATATATATATATATAATATACATACCATCAGTAATTGTTATAAATCAGGAGAAGCCTTCTTACTCGCTCATTTTTGATTTTCATCACATTTTTACTTGAAAAAAAAAATGTACGTGCTTTTCGGTGTCAATAACAACCTGTAAATTAACAGATTGAAATAATATTCTTTATTGGAAAAACATTTGCAAAAGCACTGCAATATCACTCAAATTACTCACGTGTACACTCACTGGGCCCCTCGGCTTAAGCCTACTCAGCGTAATTACTACTCTGCCAGTGATCGTAAGTTAACGTCTGTAAAAGTCTTGGAAATATTAAGCAAATCTTCCAGACTTCGGATCGATTCTTTTTGGTACAGATATTAAAGCTGTGATCCCATAGCGGAAAAATACGCGCAACATCACCTGAGGATGGGCAGAAATAGATAAACGGTGAGATTTCGGTAAAGATTAATCTTCCAAATTGTTTTTTTTTTCTAGAGATCAGACTATCAGGAACTATTTCAAAGATTGGGTTATAAGAAACTTTTATCAAAAAATTCATAGTTGAATATATTCCAGTGACTTTAACACGTTCAATTTACAAATATATGGTCCGAGTTCAGTAAAAAAAAAAAATCTCTGCAAAGGTAGAACGCTGACTTACAAGTGGGCTTATATGGAACCCCCTACAGACGACTGTATAAATTCTTAGCGGAAGGAATCCAAACGAAGAAGGAGGAGAAAAAAAGATTAAAAAATAGAAGAAGAAGAAGACTGTGATGATGATGATGAGGAGAGGAAGGGGGTGATGAGGAAAACAAAGTTTGAAACCACTTACCTTTTTGTTGAGAATATGGAATAAGCCGGCTTATCAAGTACTGGTCATTGGAATGGTCAGTGCATAAATGACCAAAGTTTTTGTTGTGGTGACTAAACCACAACTTCCGTAATAGTCCTTACAGATTTGTTTATTTTCATCTGGTCGCATGGGGCGAAGAATGATAATGATAATAATAATAATGATAATGATAAAAGAACGGAATAAAACGTGAAGAAATCAGGGTAAAAATTTCATCCGCAGAGGGGGGCGGCCGTAGTAACGAGTAACGCTCTCAACTGTCGTCGTCACGATGTGAGACAATGTCGTTCAATGGTAAATGCCTGTTGTGTGTTACCTTTCCATGTGTATGTGCGTGTGCGTGCGCAAGCGCGCGTGCGGGCGTGCCTTATGTGTCTGTGTGTTTGGGCAGGTGCACGCGTGTGCACTTTCGAAAAGAACGGGAAAGGGGATGTATGTGCGTGTGTGTGTATGTGTGTGTGTGTTTTGTGTGTGTGTGTGTGTGTGTTCGTGTGAGAGAGAGAGAGAGAGAGAGAGAGAGAGAGAGGGATAGGTAGAGAGAGAGAAAAGGGGGATATTCGTGAGCTAAAGAGACAGGAGCATCAAAATGGGAAAAGGGAGAAAGTGTTGAGGACGGATAGGGAGAGAGACGGAGAGAGTGAGACTCGCTCACGGAGATACAGAGAGAGAGAGAGAGAGAGAGAGAGAGAGAGAGAGAGAGAGAGAGAGAGAGAGAGAGAGAGAGAGCCGGGAAACCGAAAATCGGTTAAAGTAAATAAAAGATAAGATGGAAAAAAAGGTAGTGGAGGCGTTTCAGCTTTGCAGGTAAATAGATACGCAGGTATATGAAAAAAAAAAAGATACAAAAAATTAGAATATATATATATCCATGTATATGTACGAACAAAATGTGTTCATTAATAAACGGATCATTACACAGAGTTCTTCGATAAATGTCGTATAGATCGATCGCTTGATAGAAAAATTGATAACTTTTGTCGGAGAGAAATATTTTCTCTTCAGTTCTGATTGGTTGATGAAAGTGTTCCTTCAACTTGTAAACTGGACAAATATCTTCTTTTTTTTTTTTAATCGTTAATTATAACAAAGATGTGATATCTTGGTGAGTCAGTTTACCGGTAAATCCTGATAGGTAGATTGATAGATATGTGTAGGGATAGCGTCATCGTTTCCGTGTATTCGTGACTGTTTACTCGCATGTCTCAGTATGTGTGTATGTGTGTGTGTGTGTTTGTGTGTATTAGTATTTGCATCTACAAATGAGACGAGAGCTGCTAGCTTTTATGTAGCCCGGATTGGCTGGCCGCCGCCGTTGTCGACAACAATAACGATCAGGGAAAAAAAAATCTCACCAGTTGGAGAGAGATAGTCACAGTCCGTCTGGCTGATCAACTAGCCTACAAACTTAATGAGGATAGGAAGAGCTTAGCATGGAACTTAAAAGGGGTTGTACATACGATACAGGGGGAAGAAATCATCCCCACATCCGAACAAGAGCAACTACAACGAGCGGATTTACAGTCGCGGATAACTTTTAATGCTGGAAAGAAAGCGCGCTTTCGTATCTATGGAGTTAGTAAAAAGGGTTGCGAGCGCGCTGTCGTCAGAAAAAAGCGGCGGTTTTTCTGGTTATTTTTTTTTTCGCGTGCGTGTGTGTGTGTGCGTGTGTTTTTTTTTCTACTTCGACCCTTTTCCAAAGAGATCCTCTTATCTAACCATAGAGCTGTGGTGACTTAATGAAGTAGGAACGTTTAGAAAGGATAAGCGAAGATTTAGTAGCGGCGTTTTGTCATCGACGTCGAAGACGCACAATGTTTCCGATTACTTTTGTGTTTCTGTCTTTGACTCGCTTCGGTCTCGTTCATTTTTCCTCGTTTCTTTCTTCTTCTTCTCCATCATATTTGTATCCTTCTTTGTCTTCTTCTTCGCTTCTTTTTCTTTTTTTTTCTTTCCATCTCATTCCCCTCTCCATATTCTTTTTCTTCTTTTTAATTTTTCACTTCTTTTTTCTCATACTTCCTTTTCTTTCCAGTCTCCTTCCCCTCTGTTTTTGTTCTTCTTTCGTTTTTCTTCTTCTTTATTTTCTTTTTGCCCTTTTTTTTTCCTTTTTAAATAAAACTTTAACCACTTTTCTCTTTTTTTCTTCTACTCGTTCTTCTCTTTGCCTTATTTGTACTTCTGAGTTTTTTTCTACTTCTCATTTATTTCTTTACTCGATTTTTTTCCCAACATCCTTCCCTCTTTTTCTTGTTCTTCTTCATTATACCCCGCCCCACCCACCTCCAAATCCGAATTCCTTCCTCCAACTCCCACCTAATTATTTTTGGCCATCTTGTAGTTTGGCGTCCCAAATCATCACGGTCGGTAAACAGACACTCACTCAGTCACGGTCAGTTACAACAAAATACATATTTAGCAGATATCAAAATTAATAACCTCCCTCCCAAAACAACAAGCAAACTTCCCTGTATTATTTCTTTCGACAGTATTTTTAATGCTATTCGTATTTTCGTTTACACGATTTCCAAAGAAAACATACCAGCTTCCAAAACTAAAACAACAAACAGGTCATGGTAATCGTCGCACAACCAACGTCTTTTGGCAGCATTCCATGTTGAGATCAATTACGAAATTAGTAAAAGGGGTGATCAATGAATAATTTACTTCTGTCGCCATTTGTTCGGGCCATGATCACTAAACCAGTCCAAATTTTCAAGAAATGAGCGTGAATGTTTTCCGGACACAAACTAAAGTACCGATTTAGCATAAACTTATATTGCAAATTGAACCTCCATACAACACTTAATTAGGGAGGATTTAAGAAGATTTATAAAAAGCTTTTTTTTTAATACGTATAATGAGTATATGTTTTTAATTCCAGCATGTCAGTTTCGTTAGCGCGGCCTGTACGCGTATCACATTGCCTGTCAGTCAGCCAGACCAAGTTAAAAGCTGAAGAAACCCATTTCGACAGTTATGGTTGACAGTTTCTGATAATAAGACCCCTATAATAAATACACCGACAGCTATCATAGCTGTTGGGGTGTTTACCCTATCTTCTATCAGATACTTCGCACCTGGTTATTATTATAGATTTTTTTTGTAGCAACTGACCGACGAGTACCCTCAAGGAGTTAGTAAACACATGGGACTATTTGGGATGGAAAACCTTCTTTTTTTCTTTTTTCCTCCTCCTTCACTTCCTCCTCCTCTTCCTCCTCCTCTTCTTCTTCTTCTTCTTCTTCTTCTTCTTCTTCTTCTTCTTCTTCTTCTTCTTCTTCTTCTTCTGTGTCGTTCTTTTAAAATGCTCCTCTCCTTCTGATTATCTCCTTCTTTCCATTGTCTTCTTCATCATCATCATCCTCGTCACCTTCATTTTCTTGTTGCAGTACATGTTCTTCTTTTTCTTCCGTATCATTTTTTAAATCCTTCTTCTTCTTCTTCTTCTTCTTCTTCTTCTTCTTCTTCTTCTTCTTCTTCTTCTTCTTCTTCTTCTTTCTTCTTCTTCTTCTTCTTCTTCTTCTTCTTCTTCTTCTTCTTCTTCTTCTTCTTCTTCTTCTTCTTCTTCTTCTTCTTCTTCTTCTTCTTCTTCTTCTTCTTCTTCTTCTTCTTCTTCTTCTTCTTCTTCTTCTTCTTCTTCTTCTTCTTCTTCTTCTTCTTCTTCTTCTTCTTCTTCTTCTTCTTCTTCTTCTTCTTCTTCTTCTTCTTCTTCTTCTTCTTCTTCTTCTTCTTCTTCTTCTTCTTCTTCTTCTTCTTCTTCTTCTTCTTCTTCTTCTTCTTCTTCTTCTTCTTCTTCTTCTTCTTCTTCTTCTTCTTCTTCTTCTTCTTCTTCTTCTTCTTCTTCTTCTTCTTCTTCTTCTTCTTCTTCTTCTTCTTCTTCTTCTTCTTCTTCTTCTTCTTCTTCTTCTTCTTCTTCTTCTTCTTCTTCTTCTTCTTCTTCTTCTTCTTCTTCTTCTTTACATTTGTTCCATACGTACACCCCTTTAATTTCTTGGTCTTCCCCGTCTCTCCTAGAATCTCAAACTTTTCGTTTCAGTTGCATCCCCACCCCTACATCCTTTCCCACTTTTCTGGCTTTTCGAGGGGAATTTCTCCTTCATTCTTTCTCCTTCACCCCTCACTAACAATGATCGTTGCTCTTTTCGCCTCACCTCTTTCTACCCACCGCACTAATTGACCTTTTTATTACCTTTGGAAAAGTTCTTCTCATCCTGACATCGCATTTCTTCTCTCTTTTAATATCTTCTCTCTCCTATAATTATTTTTTGGCTTTTCTTTAAGGAACGAGAGAGGAAACATGAACATACCCCTTAGAGTGCTTGTGAGAACATCTTCTTTGAGTTTTGTCAAATGAACTTTGTCTCTCCTTAAAGAAGTTAAAAGTGGATAATATTTAATTGTAAACAACCGTAATTTAAGGAAAGTTCATTCAGGAAACTATGGAAAAAAATTATGAAATTATTTATCCCATAATTAGGTTTAGAGAAAATTTGATTCACAAATATGATTTTTGAATGCTTTATTCATATTTTATTAAGTCGAAGATATGGTTCTCTTATATGATTAACTACGTTTGGATTATCATCGAATTCGGTAGTCGTCTTTGCAGTCAGGCATCTCCTTGAACCTGGACTTTTGCTGGTTCAATATGATTCGATATCCTGTGTCATGCTCTCCAACCGGTAGATTAAACAGAATCAACGAATAATGAACGGTTTCTTGTTGGAAGTCTGATGCTTTGAGGACACTACATCTAACATCGAATCTCCATGAAATCCTCAGAAGAAGAGATCAAATGATGAATCGCTCAAGGTTGGCAAGCTTTCAGTAGAGCACGTTAAATATTTAAAACCAAGGAAATTCCATTAGTTATGAAAAGACAACCAATGCATCCTCCCAATAGTTACATATACAGTTAAAACACGAACCTAACCATAAGATTCCCCCTAAAACCAAGAACCATGCAACAACACAACAGAGTGTTTCAGTGGATAAATAGAGATATCACTGAGAAAACTCAAATAGCAATGGGCTGATCGTTTAGGGAGAATATCAGATAACCAATGGACATCACAACCCATGGAGTGGACCCCCAGATATCATATGCAAAACTGTGACCGGCGAAAAAAAGATAGCATTGCAGACCAGACAAGTCCAAAAAGCCCATGTCTGTCGAATCTTGGTCGTGTTGGTGGTGGTGGTGGTGGTGGGGTCTATGTTTAACGACGGACAAGCAATCGGGTTTTGTGGGCTTCCTGGCATGATTTTCTAGAAAAAAGGTACCTCAATGGCATCATCATGCCGAAATCCAGCAGTATTTCTGGAATACGAGTTTCAATTTATTATAACTAATAAGGAATGCAGCGTATTCACCCAAGAGGTGTCTACCAGTAAGCGCCGAAGATCAAGCGACAGCAAGTTTCCATAAGTCTCAAACACCCTCCTCAAACAAACCACACCAGTGTAGTTACTTGACTGAGTACTCAGACATCTATTCCTCATTACGTCTAGAAAAAAAACGAAAAAAAAAAAAACAGGTGGAGAAAATTGTTCTAAATAGGTCGTTCATAAAGGGTTCAATTTGCAATGTAGGCTTATGCTGAGTGAAACGCTTAGTGAGTTACTCATTCATTGATTTCTCCTCCTCCCGATGTTTTAATTGATCACCCCCGGCACGGCATGCAACCAAACGACATTGGTCGCATGACTGTTTCTATTGAGTGACTTACTCATTGTTTTCTCGCCGGGATTATCAATCAAATTTCACTACGGATCAAGTGACTGCAGGTCTCCTCAATACCTTATCTGGTTTTAGTAGCACTGCTGTTT
Organism: Thysanoteuthis rhombus; assembly: GCA_963457665.1. Lineage (NCBI taxonomy): Eukaryota > Metazoa > Mollusca > Cephalopoda > Oegopsida > Thysanoteuthidae > Thysanoteuthis > Thysanoteuthis major. The sequence goes on along the minus strand of OY735219.1, from coordinate 19,915,103 downwards.
AGATGGTTCCAATCCTTTCCTCGATTTCCAATTCTCCTGAACACTTCGCAGCGCCTCTTCTTCCTCTTGAGTTTCTGTTAAGTTGGTTTTCACTGGACATCAACTGACAGCAAATATCCTCAAAATTCCAGGACACTTCTCTGTATTCAAGCTGATTTTAGCAGTGCTGTTGCCTGGTTTGTTTCCCTTGTATCCCGAATTTCCAGTTCCCCCAATCATTTTGCTATGCTTTCCCGTACTGTTCAAAGGACTCTACGCACAACAGACACTACTGTCACCTTCACGATTAATACTCTCTAATTTTTCTGGTAAGGTCAAGAAACTTATCTTTCGTCTTTTTTCGAGCTCCACTCTGTGGTCTATTCGAACAACGGAGTCCACCCTCTAACGCATTCATTCTTTCTTGTTCAGAAGAACTAAATCTGGTCTTCTGACTTGAACTTTGTGATCTGTTTGAATTTCAAAGTTCAAGAATGTTTTGTTGCCTTGGGCAGATTCTGGTCTTTATGGCCAAAACGCAGATCCTTGCATAGTTTACAGTAGATTGCCCCCCCCCCAGCATGTTTGGGCTCGTCCCCCACCCCTGGGATAATTTGCTTCATTCACTCACACTTGATAATCGTTTACTGAACTTCAGTTTGCAGTCGAGTACTGACCTTGATCTCCCAACATACCAACAAGAAAAATCCTCGCCAAAATGAGAGGCGTAAAAAATATTTTGAACTTGCATTTCTTCACAGTGATTTTAACTCTCTACAAACTGATTGCAAATAGGCTTTCTTGTTGACTGAGCTAATTTAGATAGTAACAGAGATATATCATACAGGTACGGGGTTATTCTATTCTAGAAAAAATACGCTTGTACAAAACAATGTTTTTAATTTATCAATTATCATGTGTATCCAGTAAAAAGGTTGCAGTTGTCATCTTCAGTCGCCGTTGAAGCTTGAGTAAGGTTTGAACCTCCCGCAACTTTTCTTGTACTATAATCTATTCTGCGCAATCCAATTCATTTGCAGGTGTGACTGTGTCAGTGTATTTGATATCAAGGGTTAGTGATCACTTCCCTCTTGTCCAGTTTGGTTTTGCAAATTCGGAGGAGGTTCCTTTATTTACTTTTCGGACAGGGACTACTGGAACGTTTTACTCCTATTGTAAAAGTTATTTTTGTATTTTCACACTCACACATACATCCAGGTACAACATACATACGCAGTTACACACACATGCATTTATTTATAAACATTTCAGGTAATTTCAGTCAATTATTTACCAATATCTGTTAATGTAATTCATTTTATTTCTCCTGTGTCTTTTCAAAATCTTTTACTCAGAATTAGATATTATGGTACTACGTGTGAATTTTTCTTGTTGGTATCCTCAGTTGCTTACTATGCAATCGTTTCGCAGCTTCAAAAACAAAACAGTTATATCAACATGGCTCCCCGGCAGTGTTAATCAAACATCACTCCCTCTTCAGCAGTAATTTCAATATATAGCTTATAACATACTGCGTACAGTCATTTATTATTGGGTATTATCATAATGTATTCATATGGATGCTATTCTATACTATGCATAATTTAATCTAATCATTTTTTTTAAAACTGAGGGCTTACTTACTTGGGTTATCTATAAAGGTATTTGACGATGAGAGATCAATGAATATATCAACAGACGAGAATCGCTATTTGTGTCACTTCTATTGAGTGTTCATCCATGTGAATGTTAATTCGTTGCGTCAGTTTTAATCTTGGGCTGCATGCCAACCAACTTATGGTATTTTCAAGAATACTAGTCCGAAAGAAAAAAAATTTCCAAGTTGATTTTCTATCAACATACTCAACTGAAGAATACATATGCAGATTTGGATAACTACAGTCAAATTTTGATAAGATTCATGTGTTGCAATTGTTTCCTTTGATTTAATTTTTCGCAAGATTTGTTTCCGTCTCTAATCAATAACACTTTCTTTCTCTCCGGAAATATGTCTATTTTAAGAATGTTTCATCAAGCCTTCGGTAGTAGCGTTGTATTTACATTGTGACTATAACGCTAAACTGGACCGTTACTTTGCGTATATCCTACGGAGGTACACCCGAAAAGTATCAAGTTCCTCGGGTAACTTTTTTAATAAAGTAAAAGAAAAAAAAATATCGAACAATCTGTCGTTTTGTGGACGCAAATATTTTAAGCCCTGTCGAAATTTACTACAGGTGCACAAAAGAGCCAAAACTATTCTGTTAAACTGGGTGATATTTAAAGAAATAACAATGTAATTTATGTATCAACTTCTGTTTTTATTCCACTAATTTAAAAAAAAAAAGTCGCTAAAGAGTTGAGCTCCGTTTTTCGACATCTAATGAGTTTAAGATTTACAATCATTATCTCTACACGTTGTCATTTGTACGATCTCAGTAAAGTCACTTTAATTTTGCCCTTCGGACGTCAACTTCAGTAATGATAAATCTACTTGCCTTCACAATACAAAGGATCACCAAACATTGAGTTGAAAAAGACATTTTTTGTAAATTTCATTTTATCAGAATCTTAAATCTCATTTTCCGCTCTCGAACATTCCAATAACGGTCACGCAAAAAGTTCTATGAACTATTTTTGAAGGTTGCAAATCAGGCCTGCGCAGGTCAGCCCTGGAATATGCTCAAACGTAACTGAGAGAGTGCTACACCCATGCCAAGATTCGATCGTATAACCTGCCAGAGAGTAGACCCAATATATTCGTCCCAACCTCGCTCACCTTGCTGTGTTGGGAAGTTCCCTGCTAATAGATATGTATGTATTGCTTGGGCCATTGATAAATAACGGTTTTATTTTCAAATCCCCAAAACTGTTCCATGGTAAATAACTGATGATTCCCTAAATTATTTTTTGACCTATAACGCAGTATGATCTGTGTAAAACATATTAACCCTCCGAACACTTTTCGTTAACAGCCATGAAACTTTTGTAAGGAACAGTAGATAACTAACTTACATGACACACATTGTTAAAGAAAACAAAATACGTAAACGTAGTTATAGAATTTCTTCGGTAAAATATTTCTTTCTAGACTATACACACTCAAAGACACACACAAATTTTTTAGCTTAGGGTCAGATTTGGGCACAATCTAAATTTGAGTTAAGGGCCCCCTAGTCAGATGGTGGTGGAGGGGGTCAATAACAAATGTGAAGGGAGCAGAAGAGGCATTGGGTCCTATTCTCTGCCGTCGTCTTCACATGTCTGTCATTGAATATAGACTTTCCCCAAGGTTAGCCAAACCTCTCTACCATAGTCGTCGCAGAGCTGATCCTACCTGAATTTGTCTAGTTTGAGATAGCATCTTATATTTTGTCGGCCACGGTTTCGTATGTGATCGCTACTGATCTATATATTGTGAGTCATGATGTCCATCGGTTGTCTGACATGTTTGCAACATGACTGGCCCATTGCCATCTGAGTTTTCTATTCTTACTCCGGATCTTTCTCTTACATACTGTGCTGTCTTGTGATCTCTCCATGTCGGGTTGAGCATGATTCTCTCGTGTAAATTAACATGGAAATACCAGGTATCTCTCCATCATTCATCTTTCACTATTGTGTCTGTGTGTTCGGGCCACTTATCGGCACTCAATCTTCACCATTGTGTCCGTGTGCTAGCTGCACTTATCGACACTAAGTCATCACTTTTGTATCTGTGTGTTCGTAACGCGTTCAATTCATTAAGGAAAAAAAAAACGGAAAATTAACTCCAACATTTTTTTTCGACTAGGTACTAGATTTTAACAAGACAGGTGTCGCTTTGAGCTTTGAGAATCCATCACCGCTTTGCTGATTTTTTTCTTTCCTCCAACTAATATTTGACATCATTAAGGACATGAATTTCATAGAGTAATGATATAAATAAATGCTTTTTCATTTTTTTTTTTTTGCATTCGATGAATGGGATCTTGACGAGGTAGTTTTCCTCCCCCGCGGCCGATTCAGCTTTTGTCATTTCAGCTATGTGAAGAGTAGCAGGAGTCAATTAAAAGTACAGATAAAATATTGTGTAGGTCTTGGTAAACTTATGGAATCTCGTGTACTTTTAGAAAGAATGCCCTCCTCGATTCCGTATTACAATGGATACATTAGCTCTAGAATACATATCATACTTATAAATACATAGATAATTCACTCATCTTTGCCAGCTACTATATTAGTCCCCTCTCTCTGTCTCATTATATATATATATATATATATATATATATATATATATATATATATATATATATATATATATATATATATACATATATATATATATATATATATATATATATATATATAGAGAGAGAGAGAGAGAGAGAGAGAGAGAGAGAGAGAAAGATAAATAGATTGATAAATCTAAAGCACACCCACATCAAGATGTGCAAATCAACTTGAACGCAACGGAAGAATCGATCGCAGTCATCACAGATTCACATCCGCACGCATGAACATTTCCAGTGACATTGATTTGGAGGGGAACTCAAATGGTGATGGACCAGCCATGTCACAAGAATGTTAGACCACCGCTTGACATCATGACTCATGACGTGGATCTTCAGAGACCATATGCAGAAATGTCGACGGCAAAATATGAGATGGCATGACGAGCTAAAAAGTTGAGAAAGTATTGGCTCTGCGACGCACATGATAGGGAGACTTGGCGAATTTCGGATAAGGTCTATGTCCAATGACGGACGCTTGAAGATTGCAGCTATTGATAATGATGATAGATATTTAAAAAGCCAAGGCTAGACCGACTCACGGCCGCAATCAGACACCCTGTGAGGATAAAATCCACAACATTTACAAAACGTATGAAAGACTAACTAGTTTATAATAACTCTGTGGTTGGTACTACGTTGTTATTTAGTAAACTCAGATTCGTCTGGCACAGGGCCATAATCTTAGAGCAAATTATAAGGATTGAACTCGCTACGATTTCGAATGACGTGTGTGTCTATCTAAATTCCTATCTACATGAGTCCGAGAGATTACCCGATTAAAGGCTATCACACAATATGCAACCAAAATGGAGATTGGCAGGACACATAGTGAGAAAAGGGGCAACTGATGAAGAAAAATACTGATTGGTACCAATGGGACAGTATATGCAGCAGGAAATGACCAGACTCAAGATGAAGTGATGGGACAGAAGAACTTGACGGTAATGCAGACTTTAGCTCAATCCAGCTTGTCATGGAAGAGTTTGTAAAAGCCTTTGACTTTTTATAACAGCTGAATATATATATATATATATATATATATATATATATATATATATATATATATATATATAAAATCATCCTATTTGTGCCGTGTAAGTGATTTGTCAAAAATCGAATCATCCAGATCTCTTAGTCCTTCAACAGGCTCTCTGTGACAAATGGCTTTCCCCAAAGCTAAAATCACCGTTGACAAAGAGATTTGAGATGGTGGATGAGATTTTGAAGAGGGCATCGAGTCAACAAATAGCCATCTTGAAAATGAAAAAACAACAAAAAAATTTGCCGACTGTTTTCAAAAGCGGATAGCATAGGTTTTCTTAATATTAAAAGTGACTGGATACTTTTCGGACTGATTTCATATACATACCAGAGTCATCAGTCGTCAGTGTTCAAAAAGAGATACAAGTTAAGATTTTTGAGCAGGCCTGCTCCCCTTATGAAACCCCTCCTGTTTATTCATTGTAGCCTAATCTTAGGCTCTACTTTAAACAGAAACATCACAGTCAATAACTGAACAACCGTACCGTTGAAATTTGAAGTCAGGTGAAAAAAAAAATCGATCGAAGAATGAGTATTATCAGGATGAATTATATATATGGCATCACGGGCGTTTTTCCATGGAAAATATCTAAAATGGAGTGAGAAATAGCTTGATGCTGGAGTATCTTGATGTTATTTATAAGCCCCCCCCAAGCAATTTTCCTTTTGAAAAAAGTGTCAGTGGGATATTGATAAAACACCGTGGCCAGAAGTAGTGGAATACACCCACAAACACATAAAAAAACATGGCCTTGGGTGATTCAACGCATACTACCATCTACCGGAGTTATTTATCCCTCTCTCTTTCTATTTATCTATCTTTGTCGTCTGTAGTTTATTCTGAATCAAATCACTTGACTAACACATGTCAACACTTTGCAGTGGGTCTCTTCATAATTTGAATTTCCCTATGCGAATGTTTATAAAGACACATGAGTTTCATTACCAAGATCCTGGCAAGAAATCCCGACTGATCTGATGCGATTAAACAAATGACCATCAAGTGTAAGAAAAAAAAAAAAGTAAATGAGGGCCTTCGAGGTAAGCGCTCTTATCCTCGATATATGCAAACACACGCGCACGAATTGTAAATATTTGAGTGAAAGAAAATGATGCTTTCAACGATGAACAGATATCTAAACGTTTCTCTAATAAACATCCAATCATTTAAGACCTCATCCCAACCAAAGAAAAGACGAAAACGGCACATAGAAGACCCAAAGATAATTGGAAGGTTACAGTTTGAATCAAAACGGTTGATAAGAGAATTTTTAAATATATATATATATATATATATATATATATATATATATATATATATATATATATATATATATATATATATATATATATATAAACATTGAATAAAATTACATGAAATATATTAACAGATATTGGGAAAAAATTGATTGAAAAGTCTGGAAAAAATTGTTTATATATGTTCAGTATTTAACGCTGTGAAGCCTCCTAGACTATATATATATATATATATATATATATATATATATATATATATATATATATATATATATATATATATGCATGTGCGTGTGTTTGTGTATGCGCGCGCGCGCGTGTGTGTGTGTGTGTGTGTTTGTGTATGCGTGTATGTGTGTATAGGAAGTTTCCACATCCTTGAGACTGAAAACTAAACAAATAAGAGGAATTGAATTAAAAGTTCGACAAAATTTGCCTGTATTCTTTGACAGAATATACTTAAGCTAGAAATTTATATATATATATATATATATATATATATATATATATATATATATATACGTATGTGTGTGCATGTTGGAAGTTTAACAGTTGTGAGGCGAAGTGAAATTTAAGAGATAAACAGGTGTTTATCATCAGGTGGGCATGTTCTGATGCATAAATGCCAGACACCACTGCTCTATTCTATAGAGAGTCCCACGGTCACACAAACATTCCTGAGAACTGACAATCTTCATTCTGACCACTTCTTCCCCTAACCCCTCATATTTCAGATCAATATGCTTCTCACTGACACGGATAAAACCACCTCCTCTTCCCACTCCAACTATAAAAACAACAACACAGAAACTTTTTCATATCATTCCTCAAATTGCACACATGGAACTTATCTCCAGTTTCCTCTGTTATGACCTGAAGACTAAGTCTTTTCAGTGCGTCTCTACTTATACCACATGCTTTCCAGCCAATTGATATACGTTTTTTTTTTCAATCTGTGGTTTTTTTTAGCGTATTGTCTGATCAACGTAAACTTAGTCTTCCACTCCTACGGCATCTTCTTCTATTCTAACGGTCATTTGTATACAGAAAGCATGGGTTAGAAGTAACCCCTTATTAGAAATCATACGCACCCTTTGTGAATACAGCAAATCCCTATTTAATCATTTTAATCAAAATCTAATAGGGAGTTTCTCCTCATCCAACCTCTACTCAGAATCTAGTTCAGGGCCTGCCGTAGACTGATGGATACCAGGCTTACTTTGAAAACTAGTTGAGTCGAATCGTAACTTCTGAACTTGCTTGGTGTTTCTTACCGATGCCAATAGTTGGGGTTGAAACACAAGTAAAAGTCGATATTATGGATGCTGATTTTGATGGAAGGCAGATATTTTATATTCTCTTTGTGGATTGGTAAAAAGTATTCTGTCTTATTTATCATTGTACCTATCACTCTGCCCGTCTCTCTCTCTTTATTGCACACGAAACAAAGGCTCATTGAGGACAGGAATAATGTTGCTGGATTTATGATTCAGTAACTCAAACTACCGCTTGAGGCCTCGAAAAATTTAAAAGGCGAATATGCTTTCAAGTTTTGTGAGACCTTCTAATGTCATTTTATTTCAACAAGGGGCTAAAAAATTTTTTTTATAGCTCAGGGCCACAAGCAATTCTAAATCCAGCAATGTTTCGCCATCAAATCCAAAACTGTTGCTAGAATCTTTTTTTCCCTTCCAACAGAGTCTCGCTTGTTCTCGTATGGCAGTCACGTGCTGGAAAACTGGACAGCAACGCGAATATAATTTTCTTCTTTTTTTTTTTTTTCATCAATTCTTTAAATTTCAAGTGTCAGGCTTAAAATACAGGAATAGAAAAATACGTTTTAAAATAGCAGAACCATAAAATACAAGAAGATGAACAAAAGAAAAAAAAAAAAGAAGAAAAGATGTGCACACCAGGCATATCTCGCCAGATCATTCTGTCAACATGTATAAATCTATTTAAAAAAAAAAAAAATTATGCTTGGAGTGAAAGTTGAGATGGACGAGTATTGAGAGGAGGGGGGGCTTAGTGCTACATTTTAGATGTTACCAAGAAATATGGTCATATTTCGAACGCACGCACGCACACACACATGCAAACACTCACGAGACAAAAAAAAAACAAACAAAAAAACACAGAGACACAAATTCCCTTGCAAAACGAATTACTGAAACTAAGAAATCAATATATAAACAAATCACACGTTTTAGAAATTTTTATCAGGGCATGCAGCTGATTATTCTGGGGAACACAGATGAGTATTCACATAAAAATCACGCAAATATGTTGGCATTGAAATCCCGACGAACAAATAAATACAGAGAAAAATAGCAAATGCAATCATGGTCGCAAAGATACTAATCAGAAAGCACACACAAAAAAATAATCACCAATATTCAACAGATGAAAATACACACGATACTTTATTCGCAGGAAATTTTGGCGCACACGAACCGTATTTACCAGAATACACACGCACACACACACACACACACACACACACACACACACACACACATGCGCGCAAAAGAAAGAGCATATTAGAAACAAAAATTATCAGCTCAGGTTTCGTCGGTTTTTTAATTGATTCTGGCTGACTGGTTGGATATGTATGTATGAATCATGCGTACAGGTAGCACCTATGGAGCTGGACGGCTGAAAATTTAAACATTCATTCTTTATTATGATTTGTTATTTGGAAATCCCCTCCCAATTTTTTTTTTGGGGGGGGGGTACAATTTCGAATTTAAATTCATGCTAGATTGGGTCTCTCTGTTTGTGTCCGGCAGCATTTACTCTTGTTTTTTTTCTTTAAATTTGGACTCTTCTGTGATCCAATAGTAGGCTGAAGAAGTAACTTATTCATTGATCACCCCCTTCCCAATTTTCTATTTGATCACCCCAGACATGGGTTGTTATCGAAAGAAATTGGCCTCATGACAGTTTCTATTGAAGACCTTTATTTATAATGAATCGTCTCTCTCTCTCTGTGGAGCACTAGTTAGTAAATTACTCTCGCAGGCTATTACTGCTGTATTGAGTTGGATCTTTACTGGCTGTCCTTGTGCCATACAAGGCAAGGCTTCGTAAATATCCATATATTCATCGACATAGACACACAAACAAAAGTGGGCCCACGTACACGCACACATCGGAAAGCGGAAGGGTAGAGAAAACATTGACGATTTGTTTGTTTATTTAGTCGAATTTGTTCTGCACGTGGAGAGGCTTTCAAGATAGACACACCCTGAGACACGAATTGAAAGCTAAATATTTGTTGTTAAGAACAGACATGGGGCGTTGATCTTTTTCTGAGATTATATTTATTAGAAACCGTCGATCGAAACAGTCAACACAGGTTGATGTCAGTTTTTAAGTTGGTACGGCTGGCTATGTATGTATGTATGTATGTATGTATGTATGACGCATACAGGGCACCCAATGTAGCCGGAGAGCTGGAAATGAACATTTGCTCCCAATTATGTTTACAGAAAAGATTCTTTTAGAAAGAAAAAAAAATCCTTCCTAAGTTGTTTTTTGGGGAGGGGGTAAAATTGCATTGTAAGTTTGTGGTAAATTGGTTCCAAGTTTGTCCCAGCCTGTTTTTATTTTTTTGAGAATTCAGACTTTTTAGTGATCACAGCCCAACAAAAGTGTTTGATTGATCGCTTCTTTTTTGTTGCCAAACGCAGTTGGTCACGTGATCGCATTTTTTTATTTCGGAAGAAGATCTCGAAGTGTTCTAAGGGAGCCTTTTGTATTTCAGGCGGGACAGAAGTATCTGGGAGAAGTCAATAGAAAAGTTGACATTCGAAACATAACTTCACTCAAAAAAAATTTGCGAAAGACTCACCGGTAGATGATTATTCTTCAAGTCAAATTAATGCTAGGGCTAATTCTAGTGTTACTATAATAAGAGAAACAATAAGTTATCTCTTTGTATGTTCAGGAAAAAAAGCTCACATGGGATTTGAATGTGAAAAGTGATTTTTTTTCATTTTTAGCGGATGTAAGGTATGTTTAAGAAATTTTTTATTTTTCAATCTTTCTATCCCTGGGAGAGTTATCATTTCCAAGATGGCGCACCAGATGGCCACAAAATCATTAAAATACTCATTACCCGTTTATCATTAATCCCCTGGCAAGTTTTTCTTCCAATGGCCATTTTCAGCATCAATAGTGTTTAATAACAAGTCAAATATTTACCACAATGGTGCAACTCGGGAGGTATAACTTTCAAAATGGCGTCCAAGCTGGCTGTTAAAATAGCCGTCTGCATTTATGAAAGAGCAAACGCCCGGGAAGCAGTTCCCTCACTATAAAAAGCAATGATTCCGGCTCCACAGCCTCTTCCATTCTTTTTCTGGCACTTGCCTCGCTTGGCCGACACATTTGTATTTCCGAGCGGTTGGCGAACCAGTTGATACGGGAAGGCTCTATGGATATATCATGGCGACTTCTGGCTCGCCAATTCTATCTTACTCACATAAACAATGCTAAAAACGTAAGGACCCTCACATACGAACATTTTTTCACAAAATAAGTATCTTTTTTGTTTGAACGAATATATTTTCTTGGACATACGGGTTCAAATTGCCAGTTGGTATCAAAATATATGACTATCTCCTTTCTTCATCAGTAGAGGCCTATTCAAACCAAATTTTATATTATGCCAAGTATTTATATCTTCATATATTCATAGTTGATAGTTTAGGACATTGTTATGCTAGAGAAAAATCAACTTAAAAATATAAATGGAAGAGTGGTTTTACCCCTGTCAACATAGTTAGGGAGATATATGTATTTGGACGCGTCTGTCTCTCTGTCCATCTCTCCGTCTGTTTGTCCGTCCACTTGATATGTCCGAAAGAACGAAATAGATATCGATGAAATTTCGTAGAAGTCTGGCCTATTGGGTAGGGGAGAGGTGGTTGAACTTTGGGGTGGATCCAGATATATATTTTTTTTTATTTAGATATATTATTTCTTTCTTTTCATCATACATCGATGTAAATACTCATGCTTGTCCACGCAGTATCTCTGGTTACCTATATTCTTGTGGTAAGGTGCATATAATAGAAAATGAAAGAAATGATTTAATTTTTAGACGGATCCATACTCAATTACCTATCTTGAGTTGTAGTTATATACCCATGCCAGATAATAACGTTTAACTTTCTTTACTTATTTCTTTCAAAGGTTCTTGATGGATTTCAATTACATTTTGAAATGGGGTAGACAATTGGCTACAGAAGGGCGGATTGATGTTTTAGGGCGGATCCATGCACAATTATTCCCCTTAAAAACGATCTTGGCAGAGGTATGCATTCTCTGAGTGCTTTCTAAGAATTACTCTTGGTATCCCTGATAGGAGAAGACACCCTCAACATGAAATGTTCTCGACTTTAATCCTTCTGACTGCCAAGCAACACGACATAAGTTAATGTTGAGGTGGAGGCATCATGTTCCAAATAATCTCAAAATCGTTATTCCTCGACCAACAATCCGAAATATCATCAAATGAAATGTCTGATACGGATACAAATATGCATGAACTTGTTTGACAAGCTCTTCCACAAAGATTCTTCAACTCTTAAATCAAGGGGAAAATTTGTTTCCAGCCTCATTTTGTACGTACGTATTTATGTGTCATTTATCAGAGCAATCGATGCATGAATGTTTATTTATTGTAGAATCTAATTTCGCAATGAGTGAAGGGACAAAAAAACAGAGAGAGAGAGAGAGAGAGAGAGGGAAAGAAAGACAGGGAGAGAGAGAAAGTAAATTTTGTTCAGGGACCTCTAACCTGTCTTTTTCCCACATGAGATCACAGATAGTTTCAATTATAAATCAACATTTTTCGTGTTCAGTAATTTTCACAGAGAAATCCTATCCATTTCGCTGTCTCATCAAATTTCCTTGTACAGCCCCAACCCCTTTTCTATATATTTTGATAAGATATAAATTGCGCTTTTTTTTCTTCATCAAAACAAACAAACAAACAGGTTAATTTTGCACGAGTGTGTATGTGTGTGAGTGTTTGGACTTGTAGGTGAGTATGTGCACGTCAAAGAAAATTGATGTAAATTAAAATGGTGTGTATGAGCTTCTTTTTGGTGCTGTACGTGTGTTCGTGAGTGTGTGACTGAGGATGTGAGTGAGTCCGTGGAAGTGAACGTATATGAGTGTGTGTACCAAATGAATTTGTGTGAGTGAAAGTGTATGCATAAGTGTGCACGACAGTGAATGTGTGTGCGTGCTATCAAACACATGAAACTGCCACAAATCACACAAATAATATTTTCTGATTTGATGAGACTCTTCTTTTTTCCATTGCTGATCAATTCCTTCGCTGTGAAATATTGATAATCGAAAGGATTAAGGCGTCTTCCATGGAGGAAAGAACCTCCTAAGGTGAGTGATATGAATTGGCCACTTGATCAAGGCTACATTCATTTTTTTTTAATTCCAGAAACTTAATTAAACAATTGAGGACGATTGGATTGGTTGAGATCATTGGACATTTTCCGGCAAAACGCCTTTATTGGGTCCTTAGTAGTTTTCGATCTTGAGGGTCCCCACCACCACTTGGGGTTCTCATCCCTCTTGGAACTCTGTGGTGACCAAAGGGACCCAAGCGACCGCTTAGTCCGCTTATACCTCGCGCCAGCTTTGTCGTCTGGATAAAAAACAACTAAACATATTATATACACTATCCATCTTCGATTGTTCAAATAAAATCTGTCCTGAAAAAAATGCACACTGTTCTGTCGGTTACGTACTTCAAATAGGGACTTGGGCATTTTATTATCTCGTTGTATAGGTTGCCTTTTCAAGAATCGAATTTTTTCTTTCTAATACATTAATCAATTCAGACTGTATGAAATTGACATAACTGATGAACTCAAAGCAGCCTTATGTTTGAGAGTCGAGTTTTCCGGTAAATATTGAACCAGACGTGTATTTACAGCTTAGTTTTGAGGTAGACTTATACGCGGGCTGAAACGGTATATAAAGACTTCTAAGCAGTTTTAAAGCGATCAGGGAGAGAATAACTTGATTATTGGGATCACACCTGGGATAAAAAATAGATATCACACACACATGCACATACCTTCATTTATAAATATACTATACCACTATGTATGCTATTAGTGATTAATTTCTGCATTAATCAAATAATTTATTATCAGAAACCAATAAAAAAAATCCTGCATGTAAGATCCTAAGTTGAAATTTACGTCAAACCATCTTGGAGCAAGAATAATAAGCAACACAGTCCGTGTTTAAAGTTGCTAAGCTTTCCTGACTCTCTCTCTCTCTCTCTCTCTCTCTCTCTCTCTCTCTCTCTCTATATATATATATATATATATATATATATATATATATAAATATATATATATCCTAAGGAAAGAGATAAGGGGTTATTTATTCCTGTTGTTCAACGTCTTCTTTGTAGAAAACTTGATTAAGACAGTTGAATGATTGTCCAGCTCATTTCCTATTCTATTTTTAGACTGACTTCTCAGGATCGTCTCCAGAGGAAAATATTCGTGACTCGCCTCCCTGAAAGCCTAATTCAATCCTGTGTCAATTTCGTAGGTCTCATCCATAAAAATTGCATAAATCACATTGGCTGAACTGGTCATGTGACCAACACGCATCTCATTCTCAAGGAGAAAAAACATTCGTCAGGTCACTGATTGTTTTCCTAGCTTCCATCCTTGGTTAGGGTTCGAGAAGTCTTTAAAACAACCCCTCTCCCTACCATCAACTATGCTTTATCGCTCTATTGTTCAATTCTACTTGACTTTACTTCATCTACAAAAAAAGTCGGCATCCATGCTTATAAACGCATGAACAACCTGACAACTAACTCGATCCTGATAAGCTTATCACTATCACTACTGATTACCCAAACTACTCAGAAGGCCTGACATACACCAATAAGCCAACAGAATACGATATTTGGAAAAAAAAAACAATCACAAATACATACTTTTTTAACAGCCCCTAAGAAACTCCATCCATCCCACACCAATGAATGAAAAATTATAATTGTATCAAAAGAAAAGCAAATAGAAATAAAAATGTATTCAAAAAATGTAAGAATAAAACAGTCAAACTAACTGCTTCTACGATAATGTAAGAACTTTCAATCATTAATAAGATCCCATTAATCCTAAAGAGAAGGGTGTATAACCAATGCATCCTCCCAATTGTCACTTATGGAGATCAAACATGGAACTTAACCAAGAGACAGACCCGTAAATTGAGAACCATGCAACGTGCACATGAAAGTATAATGCTGGGCCTCACATGGAGAGACCAAAAGACAGCACAGTACATCCGAGAAAAGACAAGAGTTAGGGACATCATAGAATCCATTAAAAATCTCAAATAGCGGTGGGCTGGCCATGTTGCAAGAATGGCAGACAATCGATGGACATCGCGACTCACAACATGGATCCCCCGAGACCACATGCGCAACCGAGACCGGCAAAATGTTAGATGGAGAGACGAGCTAGACAAGTTCAGGAAGTACTGGCTCCGTGATGCCCATGATAGGGAAGTGCGGCAAATCCTGGGGAAGGTCTATGTCCAAGGACGGACGTTAAAAGACTGATGATGATTATGATGATGATGATGATGATGATGATGATAAAACTATTCACTATATTATCTAGACGGTTAAAGCCATGATACCTGATCTCCACTACTTCTTACTTTTAGTCCCCTAATCTTTTACACATTTCTCTTCCCACATGATTGTTCCCATGGCGATCAGTTTCTTTGAGAAGTGACCTCTGGTGACCCATTACTCATACAAGCTAGTGACTACTTCTCAAGACAGACATCACCATCAATTTACTTCGCTGACCCACAGCAGCAGACAAGACTTGAAATGTCCAATTTTACGGATTTTACATAACCATATACCGCTACTGAAGATGTAAGACCTTTCTGGTGAAGTTGTCAGACCTGTCCGCTGGAGATGAAGCTTTTTGGCATAGAAAAATATTCGGAATAACTTTATGTAAATAAAAAACTCTATATATAAAACAACGCCAGCTCTGTCTGAACTTTTTACTGTAATATATATGCCCCTGCTCAACTCATAACACAGGTGTTCTCTTTCAGTTTCAGTCGGTCCTTACGGTGAATCGTGTGAGCTAATATGACTGAGATACTCGCTTTTTGCTTCTCCGACGCCTGTGGTTACCGTTCGAGTTTAATTAAAATACAAGGTATTGAATCTTGCTTGAGAAGACAAATCAGCTCCAACCTTTGTAGGTTGGCACAGCTCACTCGTCGTACATCCATATCCTTGTAAAATATTCATATTTATGCACCTATGAAGTATCTATCCAACTTAATATATATCAGTCTGCCCCGATCAATCAATCTATCTATCAAAACTAGTGCGTGGATTTATCATGCGAGCACTAGGAAGTTTTCTTCCACCTGATGATCACTTCTTGTTATGTTTTTGCATCAGTCTACCTCCAGGTGTTTCTCATCTAAAGAAAAAAGTTTTTTTTCCTCTTAGAGTTAGCGTCTGTTTTGCCAGTAAAAATAATAGAAAAATTCAGATATAAAAATATACCTCTCTCGGTCCAGTGACATTTTACTCAATTATCACTGCCTTTTTGATCTCTTCGCTTCTGCCTCTTCTTTTTCTCTTTTTCTTCCTTCTTTTGCTTTCTTGACATACGGATAAGAATGAATAATCAGACACACACACATACACACACACGTATATATATATATATATAGAGAGAGAGAGAGAGAGAGAGATGAACCGGCTAAGATAGATACGAATATGATCATAGCCTATCTATCTCAGATGTGCTTCTATGTATGCATGAGCGTATCTGTGTGTGCACGTGTGTATTCATGTGTGCGTGTGAGCGACCAAAACATGTCTTCCGGGAACATCCAGGTAATCGATATCAATTTCAGGATCACAAGATGTTGGAGCTGCCTTCAATGTATGACATGATCCCATTTTCCTACTTCTAAGGGCAGGTCTTGGTGCAATCCACGACTTTGGCATGTAGGGTCGAGAGTTGAAAAGCAACAAGCCAGTTGAAGGGAAATGTTTTCTATAAGGAATTTAGTCTCTCAGGAAATTCAATTGCATCCTCTAGGATTACATTTTCTGAATCGATATGCAATTATTTAGGCAGTCTATATTACTTTTCTATACGAAAATTTTCAAATACAAACATTTGTATTCTATTCCCAAATGATGAAGATACATCGTTGAACTTCCACAATTTCTTTGAGTTACAGATCATCTAAAGTGTGGTCCACGGACCACGAGTCGACTGCAAATCACATATAAGAGGTTAGCAAAAGTTGAATCATTTTGAAATGTACTTTCTTAAAGGTTGGATCTGATTATTCTCAACATAATCATTCAATCAGTATGAAAACTCTTGCTCTAAGGATCTGCACAAAATTTTGACGACGGTAATTGATACGCAGGGAGAAAGGTTTGACAATCTCTTTGAGAAAAAAAAGAACTTCTGATTATTTGTATGATTTATTTGAAGTAAAATATTCCATCAGATCTTTTTTTTTTTACTGTCCAAGAGTAGAATTGCTAAAAACACAAAATTCATTCAAATTTCAGGACAAAACAAATATGATATATTTCGGTACGTCAATACGCTCTCAGCCTAAAATTGAAAATGCGTAAAATTTTTACATCAGATATCAAATTTCCAATGAAGTTTCCTTCCTAATCAGAACACTTGTTTCAGAAGGGGAAATTACTGAAATAGATCCAACATTATCCAGTGAATATATATATATATATATATATATATATGTGTGTGTATGTGTTTGTGTGTATGTGTGCATATGTGTGTGTGTGTGTGTGTGTGTTTAAACACGGATATACACACAAATATATACAGAGATATGATTGTCATGACGTAGATATGAACTATATGCAGCAGTGGTGCACATGCACACGCACACACACTCGCGCACACACGCAAACACACACATACATATATATATATATAATTGTCTTGTCGTAGACCAAAGTTATTTGTGGCAGTATTGAAAGGTGGTCATGAATGTTGCACTGTTCGGAAATGTCCTATCAATATTGTCATTTGCGTAATTTCATTCAGTTGTCAAGAATACTTAGTTGTGCTGTTCAATCATTTTTCACTCGCAGTTTCCCTTGTTACCTTTCTATTGGGAAACATCAGCTGAAACTGTCACTAAAATTGTCAATATGGGTTTCATCAGTGTTTGTATTGGTCTGGCTGGTTGGCTGTCTCTCTCTCTCCTTCTCTCTCTCTCTATATATATATACATATATATATATATATATATATATATATATATATATATATATATATATATATATATATATGCATGTGTCACGCACATATTTAAACATTGAATCGGTATTATGTGTACAAAAATGTTTTTTGTCGTTCAAAATCCCTAGATACTTCTTGCAGTTTGAAATATAACTTTATGCTAATTTGATACTCCAGTTTCAGGTCTGATTGTTTCTTGAAAAAAATACGTTTTTAGTGAACACTTCTTTTAATTGATCACTCCTAACACAAAATCCGGCCCAAAGACAGTTTACGTGACAGTTTCTATTAAGCGACCAACTGAAGATGTATTTATATTAATCTCATTTGTATAATTCATCAAAAGTCCGTTTGTCCTTTAGTCAAGTTGGAGATAATTCTATAATTCATAACTTGAAAATCTAGTGAAAAGAAGTGTTTGTGTTCCAAATTATCAAACAAAAAAAAAATCCAACCTAAGTGGATTTTCCTTGCTTCTTATTTATGTTTTACATTTATTGTTGAATACAAGGGATATATACATATATATATATATATATATATATATATATATATATATATATATTGTGTAGATACAAGGTAATACGACAAAATGGTTGTAGTGATTTGACAATGTGGAAGAGAAACATTTGAAAACAAGAGTGTAACATCTGAATAGAATATTTTAATGAAGATAGGCTTGATGCATTCCGAAAGCGCTTACCGGTGAAGAATACTGTTGTAGAAAAAGAGTACCGAACAATACTCGTCTTAGTTGTCTTGGGGAAAGAAAGGGGAGATCGCACCAAGAGTTTGTAAGAAGAAGTCAGCCCTTGGACTGATTTTTTTCTTCGTTTTTGCTATAAGAATAACACGCTTGTCCTAGAATCTTTCACTTCCACATTGTCAAAGTTTGTGTGTGTGTGTGTGTGTGTGTGTGCTTGCATCCTTTTATCTACCATGATAGAATCGATAGTTTCCATCATGATCTATCTATCTATCTATCTATCTATCTGTTACCTGTTCGGAGGCTGAAATAGTTGTGCGTTTCTCTGTAATCGCTACACAGTCTAGGAATTCGAATATTGATTTTCAACGAGAACGAAACACCTCATTTCGGAGACTGGTGCATCAAAATCAATATATTTGCATACAAGTAAAAGTCTCTCTCTCTCTTTTCTTCTCTCTCTTTCTCTCTCTCTCTCTCTCTCTCTCTCTCTCTCTATATATATATATATATATATATATTACCAAACAGGGTTATGGTGGTACAGCTGACAAACTCCATAATAAAGAATAGAATAACAGTACAAATACAACTAAATTATATACACCAAAAACCTAATATTAAATAATGAAAAAGTTATAAGACAAACCGTTTAATTAACATTGATCAGATTGAAAGTGACTGGCATGACAGATGGTTGTAGATACTTTGGGACTATATATAAGAATTGACTAAATAATATATATATATATATATATATATATATATATATATATATATATATATATATATATATATCCATCCATTTGTCTAGGTCAGATATCTTTAGTTCCTGATGGCGCCATCATTCTCAAAAAAAAAAAAACAAACCCAGAACAATATGAATGATGGAGCAATTGCATCCCCTACAATATAAATCAATAGGCCACACCGATGTTTGTCGAAATGACAGGCAACGTTTGTCTCGAAAATAGAATCAAGTTCCGACACACAGGTCAGAAAATCTACCGAATGATCGAACGATGCATTTATTGAGTCTTTCACGATTTCCTTTATCGCATGTACATTCGAATAAATGATAAATATTTGATGCGTCAGTCTCCCAATCTTGACTCGAGTCTATTATGAGTATCTGTTGTCAGTAAACTTTTATTGTTTACGGACGACGGCACACATGTCTGGATTCAATGAAAATAAATATTGTCCAAATGTTCTTGATCCAACACTTTCAATCATACTCCTAGCCATTGACAAGACCTGGAAAGAAACTGTTTTGGATTACTTTTAAACTTGATTATATATATATATATATATGTGTGTGTGTGTGTGTGTGTATCCTAGTCTGGGTTGAGCAATCTTCAAGTGAGGTAACTCGTTCATTGTAAGTTTATGCAATGCTCTTCCAACATGGAATGGAGCATTCTGGTGGATGAGGAATATATACGATAAAATAGATATATTGCTTAAATTCAACCTCACTGGCCGTCCAGTTTTGTGGAGTAGAGGGAGGATACCAGCGTCCAGGTCCAAAGCTAAGGTTTTGATCCGGCCTTGTGGTACTGGATGGGATAATGGATAGTCTATAGGCACACTGAAGTGTTGTAATACAAAGAAACTGCTGTCTGATATATATATATATATATATATATATATATATATATATATATATATATATATATATCAACGTAAATTTCTTGATTTTTTTATTCGCTGTCTGTATCATATATATGTACGTAAATATATATATATATATATATATATATATGTATATCAGTGGTTTCGAAATATATATATATATATTTTTTTCTTGTTAATATCTTTGCAAAGTGTAATACCATTTTTGCATATTAATAATTATTCTCATTTATTGTTACTATCCCTTGTTCTTGCATTGAGTTGAAGACTGCTGTGTTTTCTTTCAAATCATAGGCATTTTCATTGTCTAAGTAAGGAGAATAGAAAAGCCCTGCCCTTATAAACTTTTAACGACTATATATATATATATATATATATATATATATATATATATATATATATATGGAACAAACATCAAAGCACACATAAGTTGATTTCTATGGGGTCTGAATTTGCGCACACACTCTGTCTGCAAATATTTTTTTTGTAGTTCTTTTCACCTAGGTTTTTCCCGAAAACCATTTGAATTTGGTAAATAGAATCTGATTGTAAGAATATTTTTAGTCAACATCATCCAGGATGTCTTTTTATCACTGACTTGATCTTCTCACATCTATGGGGTGAGTGGCAATGTTCTTTGAAACATTCTTGGTGAGTCAGGGTGTTTCAATAGGCGAGTGGTTATAGCCCCAGAAGAAAAAAAATTGGCAGACCAAGTTAAAACCTTTCTTTCCGTTCCAATTGTATATTATTTCGAACTATATGACCTTTGAACCTCATGGGAATTTGTCAGTTTTGATGAGATACTTTTTCAGAGGATTCTCTGTTCAGTTCACAATGTAAATCGTAATACTGCTAAACGGGGCCATTCAGGCGTATTCAGAATCAGCACCTCACAATTTACCTATAGCACACATTTAAGGTTGAATTTTATAAAAAAAACTAAGAAGTCGATCTCCATGGGGTTTGCATTCGCACTTTCAGAAAAAAATCAGTCAAGCATAATAGTTTTTTTTTCTTCTGAGATTTCATCAAAAATTCCCGGAGTTAGATGCTTGAAATCAACCCATATGGATATTTTGAATCAGCGTCATTTTCCATTCTTCATTCTAACGTTCTCCCATATTTTTCTAAAAGAGCATTTCGTATTGTGATTCATCGTTTTGAAGTCATGGTGGTTTAATAACCGATTGGTTAATTCAACGGAAAACAAGCATATCAGCAGTTCACGTTGCATCTACCATACACATATTAAGGTTGACTTTAACAAAAACAAATTCGGCCTTTTTCATGGTGTGCTCAGTCAGTCTCTCTCTCTCTCTCTCTCTCTCTCTCTCTCTCTCTCTCTCTCTCTCTCTCTCTCTCTCTCTCAGAAAACAAGCAAGTAGTCACATGTATTTAAAAAAGGGACAGGGGATTTTTTTCGTGAAATCTCTATTGAATATCATTTGCTCCCCAGTACTGTCATGTTTGGAGATTCTTTCTCCGGGCAACACCGGGTATATCAGCTAGTTGATTCTCTTCTGTATTCCCCAGTTTGGGATGTTGCAAAAATGAAAGAATCAAGTATGAGACAAGAATTTCACTTTAACATAATTTTTTTTTCGCCAACAAGTCTTCACTTCTCAGTCCCGCAAGTATTACTTATACTTTTAAAGTGTTTCTGGAGCCTACAGACGCTTTGTAAAATTGGACACATCATCATCATCATCATCATCATCATCATCATCATCATCATCATCATCACGGAGCCAATACTTTCTGAACTTGTCTTATTTGTCTATACATCCTGTATTCTGCAGGCCTAGGCTGTGCATGTGATATCACAGGATCCGTGTTGTAAGTGGTGATGTCCATCGGTTGTCTGCTATTCTTGAAACATGATCTCCCCATTTCCATCTGAGTTTTATAGTAGATTCCAGGATGTCCCAGATTCCTTCTATTTCACTGATTCTCTCATGCACGCGTTGCATGCTTCTCAGTTTGTAGGTCAATCTTTTGGTTACGTTTCATGTTTCAGCTCTGTTGGTGACTCTCAGGAGGACGTATTTGTTGTATGTTCTTCTTTAAGGATTAATGGGATCTACTTGTTTTTGACGGTTGAGCATACTTTGCCAAAAGCTTGCTCTCCTATAGCGATTCTTAGCTTGATTTCTTCTTTCATCAAAGAATTAATAAAAACTGGTTTATCACAGGTTTCACTTTCACTGGATATATTTAATGATATTCTCATTCAATATCAAGAAACTGCTGCAGGTATCAGGTGTGAAAAGTTTGTTGTTTTGGACTTGCGTCGGGCTTAATGATAATTCTATGCCAATAGCATAATGGCAAATCACGAGGATGGATCAATAAGTCTGTACTCTGACATTGCAGAATTCTGATCCGTAAATTTCACCCTGCGATGTTCAAACTATGAGATTGGTGCTCACTACTGGATCTAGTGCATTGACAAGGGAGGAAACTATGTTGAAAATTATCTGTGATATGAAATAGATGGCCCTTTCAGACTGCTAACTTATTGGTGTACGTACATTTAAGTATAACAATCAAAGAAAAACCGGAGTGGTTACCCCCAATCCCCCAACCCTAAAAATAGTCACGTCACCCGCATCTTCTGGCAGCATGTCGTGCTGAAAATGATTGAATAGAAAATTGGGAGAAAAGAAATAAAATTACTTCTCTCACCATTTGTTGGGCTGTGATCACAAAAAACTGTGAATTAAAAAACAAAACAAAAACAAAGCGTGAATGCAGCCATACACAAAGTGATGAATGAATTTAGCATCAATTTGCATTGCAAATCGACTTCCCCTAAACCTAATTGCTAAGGGGCGTCAAAAACTATTAAAAAAATTAAAGTTTTCTTAAACATAGTCAGGAGTACCTCTAGCTCCAATTGTGCGACCGGTACGCATGATAAATACTTATATAACCATCCACACCATCTTAAAAACTGGAGAAACCTATGTTCACAGTTTTAGTCACAGTTTTACTTGATGGTTTTTAGTAAACGGAACACGCCCACCCATCGTAGATATTTGTTATCTTGTATAATTATGATAACCGATGGACATCACGACGCACAACTCGGATCCCCAGAGATCACATGCACAACCGAGGCTGGAAGAGTATTAGATGGAGAGAAGGCCAGGCAAATTCAGAAAGTACTGCCTCAGCGACACCCACGATAGAGAAGTATGGCGAATCCTGGGGACGGTCTGTGTCCAAAGGTGGACATTGAAAGATAGATGATGATGATGATGATACTTATGGTTTTCCTTTCCTTTGGCAATTTGACTATATCTCATGATTTTAACTCCCTATATCTAAACCAATTGAAATATGTTTTCTGTATCATAATCATGGCCTGTCTTTGCAAAGAAACATTCAAGAGGTTTTTTCATGGTCTCATCCCGAATCTGCGCAAATAACACCCGTTCAAAAACATCTGTTATACGAAATAAACCCAAATCTGAATGTTTTCTCGACAAATACATTTTTAATGTTTTAAAATTCAGTGTGAACAAATGCCCCACCCAATGTTCTATTCTTGATTTTTAGTGTACCTGACCCCCAGTAATCATTTTAACTCTCTTTTTATTTTTTTTTTTTTCATTTTCAATTTTTCGTATTCAAATGTTTCGAGCTTTATAGCTTATCATCAATAAGCTATTTCAATGTGTTTTTACTGGTCTCAACTCTGCGGCATAACTACCTTCCCATGAACCTTTTCTAGTGATGAGTGTCCAAAAACAAACTTGAATAGTCCCTGAGATGAGAAAAGTGGCCAACTAAGCATAAATCTACATTGTAAATTAAAACCCCCGCTAAAATATGATTTAAGGAGGTTAAAAAAAAACGCCTTTGTAGACAGCAAATGATTTCATGATTAGATTTTCAGCCCTATAACTTGACACATACAGAGACAGCGAGCATGCCAGCCAGAATCACCGAAAGCTTGAAGAAACCTACAGTTCCACTAAGCTTAGGAGGCATACAACAACTCCTTGAAAAAAAAAAAAGAAGAAAGGAACAGATAGCGAAACAACATAAAAGCAAGAATTCAAAGAATCAAAACAGCTACTCGAACCCGATTGAACGAATGTCCTGTAAAAGAACTAAATAGAAAGGCTGGAAGGGTCTGTGGGACTTTCCCTTTTTTGTATATGACCTAAGTGACCCCTTTTCTCCTCTTGTCAACAATAGATGAAAGCTGTTTTAATAGACATCGAACTAAAAAAGAAGACAAGTTCTTTCACATATCAGTAAGTGGAAAATATAGTTTGTGATCATCAGTATCTTAAATTTCATTAATTTTTGTTGCTATTTTTACTTAGACAGATTTCCTTTCAACAGTGAGTAAATAAAGTTTGATCTCAAAATGAAAAATATTTACTTACGGTAGGAAGGAAATCAGTCTGAGTGAAAGTCAATCGATGAATTGAGCTGAAGCAAAAAAAAAAAATAGCCATAAAAATTCAAAATATTAATAATGTACAATATTTCATTCTGTAAGAATAATAAACGAAAAAAAAAATTAATATTGTTAATAATATGAATGAGTAGATAACAGTTGCTTTTTATCTAGATATACTTGTCAATTGCTGTACCCGAGAAGACTTTTTCCCGACTTGTGACATGATGTGATTTCAATAGTTCATGACGTGTGAGAGCGATTGAGATTATTTGCCGGAAAGATTAAGTGACATCCATCTCGTCTGTTTTGTGGGTTTCACAAGAAATGTAACATGCTTGATTATCGATCGTAGTGGACACTGACTTGCAGACACAACGAGTACTTTGTCGTAAAGTCAAGATTATCAGTCAAACTATACATCGAAAGACTGAAGTAGATAGATCGATCGATAGATAGATCGATAAATTGATAAACAGATGGATTAACAGGTAGACTGATTGCACCAGATCACATCTCCCCCTCTCATATATATATATATATATATATATATATATATATATATATATATATGTCTGTTCATATCTATTCATCTAGGTCAGTTCATAATTACCTGTTCATATTTATCTATTTCAGTCTGATCATCTATCCATTTCAATATCTATCTATCTATCTATCTATCTATCTATCTATTTAAGTCTGTCTATGTCTATCCATCCATCTGATTTTTGATCTTATCTACGTATATATAAGTTCATTTCTATCCATCCATCTATCTATCTATCTATCTATCTATCTATCTATCTATCTATCTATCCCTGTCTGTTTGTTTCTCTTCATATCTATCTATCGATCTATCTATCTATCTATTCAGTGAGTCCATATCTATCGATCTCTTTTCCTATCTATGAATGTTCAAATCTATTCATCCATTTCTGTTCATATTAATCTATGTTGATATCAATCTATTTATCAATCTATCTCTCCTTGTTCCCATCCTTCATTTTCAGATCTGTGAAACATCAAACGTGTGCGTCTGTGTACGTGTGTAAGCGTGTGCGCGCAGGATACTGATTTCTTCCAAGAAAATCCAGGTTATCGATATCGATTTTTTTCGTTCTCAAGCAGTTTGTCAAGGCTTTTCTCTTTCCTCTTTCACTTTTTTCTTTTTATATAACAAACAGTCAGTCAAGCACTTTTTATAGCAACTTTCTGCACCAACGACTCTCAGTCAGAGCCTCCCGTTTCTCGGGAGATGCGTTCGACTCCTGTGTGCGTGTGTTTGTTCCTCAAACTACGTTCATTTGGAGATATGGCTCCTTTTCGCCCTCGTGTGTGTGTTTGCAAGTCCGTTAAAGTGTATTGATTCGACGATTCATATCGCACAATATGCGTGTGTGCGTTTGATAGATACTCGCGGGCGTGTGTGTGTCTCCTGGCTCTTCGTCTCCGTGTCTGTGTATTCGTCAAACACTTGTCTCACTCTTCGACTCAGCTTTCAACAAACCTGCATCTGCCCTTTCCATCGTGAGTAATTAGTGAGATAGCACTTAGCACAAAAACGCCATTGTTATTATATCTGCGGTTCTCTCAGTTTATGTATAATTTCTTCTTGTGGAGGGTGATGTTGTGTCGTGAATGCAATTATGGAGTTTAAACCTAGCGATATAGTAGAAGATTTTTGGTCTCTTCTTCTTATCCATGGACATTTTGGTAAACAGTTTTGTTTGGACCTTCAAAAAAAAAACAAGTCGGTCCCAATAATCCCGAAAAGAAGAGTGTACAACCAATGCATTCTCTCGATGATTACTCATGCAGCTGAAACGTGGAACCTAGCCAAGAGATAGACCCCCAAGCATAGAAGCGTGCAACGCGTATATGAAAGAATCATGCTCCACCTCACATGGAGAGATCACAATAGAACATAGTATATAAGGAAGAGAAGAGAGTCAGAGACATTATAGAATCTATGGGGAAAATATAAATCGCATTGGGCAGGCCATGTTGCAAGAATGACAAACAACAAATGACATCACGACTCACAACATAGTTCCCTAAAGATCACATGCGCAACCGAGGCCGACAGTATACAAGATGGGGAGTTGAACTGGACAAATTTAGAAAATGCTGGCGCTGCAACACCCACGATAGAGAAGTGTGGTGAATCTTGGGGAAAGTCTATGTCCAACGACGGACGGTAAATGCATGATGATGACGATGTGATTGTTTGAAACATGTAGAAAAAAAGTTCTATGGATGTACCACTATATTTTATTCAGTTGAATACAGTGCTTTCAAACTCTTGCGTCTTTAACATAATCAAGTATAGTTGTGTAGTGGTTCCCAAGGTAGTCCAAATGGGACAGTAAGATTATTTGGTAAAAATAGAAGTTATGATGGATGATTTTCATTCAAGGGTTGTGGAGAGGTGCTTCTCATCAATTGAACCACATATCGAACAACTAGAGGTAAAGCAAAATTAAAAAACAAATTAGAGAAGAGATCGTATCGATGTGTGTATTGGTAACAATAGTAAAACTGTTATTCCTTTGCGTAATTTATTCAGCTTGCCTTTTCTGAGTTAGAAATATACGGAAGTAGTTGTGCAATTACTAAGTTGAACTAATCCTTATTTTAAAGCTGTTTAATCCTTCGCCAAAAATATTTTGAATTGTTCTTTGTTGCAACTTACATGGATGGCAGGTGGGGGGAACTAGTAATCTCAGAGACAAAAGTGAGTAACGACCTTGAAAAAATTGGGAACCACTAAGCCATATATCTCTAGTTGACAGTGTGGAGGGAGGGGAAAGAATACGACTTGGTCTGATTACGAAGAATGCGTGGATTCTGCAGACTGGTGGGCCGTGACTTCAAACATTAAACTCACTAAGCTTTTCACATACTTTTATGAGCACATGTGCGTTGATTAGGTGATTCTATCGATGCAATTAGCGAGGGTGCGTTCGGTGAGTGTTTATCCTGGTTCTTCGTTTTTGTGTCCGTGTGTCCGTCAAACGCTTGTCCTACTCTGCGACTCGGCTTTTAACAAACAACAGCTTTCTTCTTCAATCGTTGAGTGATTAGCGTGATTGTGCAAGCACACTGTTGTACGCCTATTTATTTATTAATCTATTTATTCTCATTCCATTCATTTCTATCGCTACTTCTCCTCCTAGAGTTTTCGAGATAATACCGTGTATTGCACTCATATACAGTTTTGAGAAAAAAAAAATCCTTCAAAGTTTCTGAAATGGTTCCATTAGCAAATATAAGCGTTAACTCAGTGGCTGGGCTTCCACATTTTTTCAAGTCAAAAACGTTCTGTTTATACTGAGAGAAGAGAATAAGTCAATAAATAATTTAGTTACAATGAAATCCTATCCAATCCCAAACTTATGATTTATTGCCTTTCCCTTCACATTTGTCAATCTAATCTCCCCAAAATTATGATCAATATTTCCAAATTTTTTCCAATTTTTTTTCTATGTTGTGAATTTTGCCATTATTGTCACCTACTTTTCTGACCATATGTTACTGTTCCTCAGCTCATATACGCTTTTGGAACTTTTTTTTAGAATTCTCACGTATTTATCACCTTCAATGTTTAAAACATGCTAACTGGCCTGTAATGTACAAGTCACCAATCAAACAGCTCTACACCAAAAAAAAGCTATTGTAAGGGTGTGTTTGGAGGTGGGGCCAGTTCTCCCAGCCCCCAAACTGTACATTAACAACTCAGCTTGACTAAAAGAGGTTATCATTGCCTAGCTTTTTATTTCATACCTTGTCACAAAAATGTTGTCTTATGGTCGTATCCATATTTGGGTGAACGTAGATACCAAAATAAGAGGAAAAGAGAAAAAGAATAGAGAAAATATTATTCCAAACCTATTAACCTAACTGGTGTACCTCGTTCACATTTGACGTGTCCAACAGAGCCAAGAGGTGCTTATGGTCAAGGGTTCACTGAGTCTGGGTGGGCGAATTTCCACCCGTTTCTACATTTTGCAATTTACAACTTTCTGTCAAGATGTTACCCGCTTGATGAGTGAGAGACGACACGAATGATACATTCCAAATGATAGATCAAAATAACCAAAATGAACCTTTCCCAAAGCCACCCCCTCTCCTATCTCTCTCCCTCTCTAACGATCAGTCTATCATTTTATCTTCGTTCATATTCTAATAATCTCAACATCTATCTCAGTTTCTTCATATCTTTAAATCTATCTTGTTCTTAGCAACTGTTCACCAGAACTATCAACGCACCTGTCAACGTATATTT
Organism: Thysanoteuthis rhombus; assembly: GCA_963457665.1. Lineage (NCBI taxonomy): Eukaryota > Metazoa > Mollusca > Cephalopoda > Oegopsida > Thysanoteuthidae > Thysanoteuthis > Thysanoteuthis major. The sequence continues at coordinate 19,886,164 of OY735219.1, read as the reverse complement.
CTGTCAATTTTCAAGTTGGTCTGGCTGAAAAAAAAAACCCCAAAATCGAAATAGATTCTGACAGCAAGGGTTTAATTTGCAATGTGTGTTTATTCTAAATTGGTGTTTTTTTTTGTCATCCAGTAGCATTTACATTTGTTTTCCCTTTAGTTTTATCTTTTGGAAAATTCAGTCCTTTTTAGTGATTGCTCTCCCACATATTGCAATTAAAGTAAGTTGTTTGTTGATCACCATTTTTTTCCAGCTCCTTTCATTGATCATCTCCGACACGGCACGGCGTTAGACACTGGAAGGTTAATATTGAGTGACTAACCAGATCAGTCTAATCAGATCTATCTATCTATATGAGTACATATATCAGCAAGTGTGAGTGTGTGTGTGTGTGTGTGTGTGTTTGTGAGAAAAAGACGCATGTGTACATGCGTAAATACCCTAAACACACGCACATACACACGCACACACTAACACAATTATATATACGTATATGTGTGACACTAGGGGGCCAGGAGTCCCCCGTGTCCTGAAAATTACTATGGCTGTTACCAAAAATGACTATGGTTATTACTAGTAATTACTATTGTTATTACGAAAGGAGTTATCTGTGTTAAAAGGGATAATGTGTTTTTTGAGGATACTGTAGCAAGTTGAGAATAACGTGTTTCCGGGTGCGGGCATCTGCGATTTCTCAATCTAGTGTCATCTGTCAAATCCTGGTCACGGCACCAGTTGTGGGTTTTTCCTGTTGGGGGTGGTCTCACCAAACTATACTAAACCAGCCGTGGTTCTGGGTTAGTAAAAGAAGGCGACAAGACGGAATTTCGTTTATATGTTTTATATAGAATATTGATTAACAATATCTCTGGAGACGGGAAATGCCTATTCGCAGTTGAAAAGAGAGGAGGCCGATAACATCTAAGTCAAAATGACGACTGGTCTCTCATGTCACGAACGGTAGTCTACTGAAGGGTAGCAGCGGTTGACGGTTACTAAGGGCGGCGTCTAACACGAGAGAGCCGGCAACGATTCTCTTCTCCAAACCCAAATTTTACTCTGACTGCTTGTTACGAAAATTCTTCCTATTTAAGCCCTTGGTATCGACACTGTATCTCTTGCAACCGACTTCCCTTATCTCTCCCTCTCCTGCCATCTCGACCTTTCCAGAAAAACCCAAAACATTGACCCTCATTCATCTCGCGACGCAGGTCTGTTCAATATCACAAATTAGTCTCCCCCTCTCACAAGGACTCTGCAAATAACTTTTCTTTCATAAGCTTTTACTCTCTCTCTCTCTAGATCCCAAATACTGGCCCTTATTTCTGGCTTTGTTTTTGAACCCCAGGACTTGGCAGATGACACTAGATTAAAAAAGTACAGATAACTCAACTTCCCATGACATGGTCATCGAATCGGGAACAAAACCTTTTTCCAAAAGCATTTGTTTTTGCAACCCAGGACTTGACAGATGACACTAGATTGAGAAATCGCAGACGCACCCGGAAACACGTAATTCTCAACTTGCTACAGTATCCTCAAAAACACATTATCCCTTTTAACACAGATAACTCCTTTTGTAATAACAATAGTAATTACTAGTAATAACCATAGTAAATTTTGGTAACAGCAATAGTAATTTTCAGGACACGGG
>OY735219.1:19797019-19882019 GCA_963457665.1 Thysanoteuthis rhombus | reverse complement strand
ATCTTCCTTACAGATAGACACAGATTGACAGAGGAAAATAGTCTTTGATTCATCAATACTGCTGTGAGATATGTATTTAATTATCGACCAATTTGGTGAGTGAGAGATTTGTATTCCATTTCGGCGCGTTTAGCTACGGGTTTCGTATTTGTCTATGTATTTATCTAGGTCTAATCGTCTCTCTCTATCTGTTTATATATCAAAATCTGATCGTTTCTACCAATTTATCCATCTTTCAATGTCCAATCGTTTTATCTCTATCCGTCAGAGTCTAATTGTAGCCATCTATCTATCTATCCATCTATCTATCTATCTATCTATCTAGATCTAATCGTTCCTATCTATCTGCCAAAGTCTAATCGTATCTCTCTTTCTATAACAGTCTAATCGTATCCATCTATCTACATATTCACGTATTACTTACATATTAAAAGATAGTTGATCCGAGATAATCTACTTTCAGTTCAATCTGAGCCACTAAATGTCAAAGGGGAAGGAACGAAGGCTAGTTGTATAGTCCAAAGTTGAACAGATATGACTTTTGAAAGACAATACGTCAATCAATAAAAATAAGCTAAATGATTTTTTGTCTCAAATTCAGGTGTGAGACAGGAAAAAGCATAAACATGGCATTTGTTTTCCTGGAGAAATTATGCGAACTTCTTATATATTGTCATAATATTCTTATACGTGGTTTTATAATATTATATCTCGTGCGTTTCATTTGAAATCAAATATCAGCAAGTCGTCTGAAGTTCTTTGAGATCCTTATATATTCATCTATAATCTCAATTCACTGATATTAAGTTAACTGTTTATATTTTTTCTGTGACAGTTATTGTGAGCATTTGGTTCGTACCCCACAATATATTAGGGGTCAATTTGGAATTTATGTGTGGACAGCAAAGTTCATTCCTTGAGTTATGTTATGGTTTAACTGATTAAATTGACGATAATATAAATAACTATTTTCACTATTGATTCAGCTGTAACTAATTTGTAACTCATTAACTTCGCTAGGTATAAAAACGACGAAGTAATTGAGTCGTTACTAAATTTCACCCAATACAAATTACACAATTTTCTTCAAGGTACTCTAAATTTAATACATCAGTATTTCTCTCACACATGATTGGCTACTTATTATGCTTGATTTTTTTTTCTTTTGAGGATTTCCCGGAGACTCATTGTCTTAGATAGATGTTAGTGTCTACTTCATCCAGTCCCGAGTTTTTGAATGTAGATAACCTGAAATGACATGTGAACATCTTGCCGACAAAATATAAGATTGTTTGTCGAACTAAACAAATCCCCAAAGTATTGGCCCTTGGTATAGGGGTTGGGCAAATCTTGAGGAAGGTCTATGTCCAATGGCAGACACTAAAAGTCTGCAGCTGGAGAGTCGTGAGGAAGGTCTATGTCCAATCGTAGACACTAAAAGGCTCCTTCTGCGGGAAAATCTTTAGGAACGTCTAATGGTAGGACTTTAATGTCATTTGAAGGATGATGATGATGATGATGATATAATAATGATGATGGATTTGGTAAGTGTGATGAGTTCATTTTATGGAAAGAGGGACATCAAATTGTCGAGATGGGGTACGGTACAAAAAATGTTAAGGTACATTGGCCTCTGGTCTGTGGGGAAGCGGCAGCCACAACCCGAAAGATTTATTTCGTAAACAAACGTAAATCATTTCTAGTAAAGTAAATTAAATAAAAACCGAGAAGAGAGTCAGACGAGAAAAGGAAGTCAAAGTCACCAGGATTTCCTGTCTTCTTCAATCTTGATTCATAAACATCAGAGAAGAACTTTGCTTAGAAATAAACATTAACTGGCGTTGCTGTACTTACGCACTATGATTCATCCACACACACATACATACACGTAATTTATATATATATATATATATATATATATATATATATATATATGTATGTATATATATATATATATATATATATATATACACCTATATATATATATACATATATATATATATTGACACAGACGCACCCATACAACAAACACACACACACACACACAGAGACATATATATATATATATATATATATGAATACATAAAAAAGTTCAAATATTTTACTAGATGAGTCCAATAATTATAAGAGATAAGAAATAAGGAAAAGCCTCTCTGCTTAGAGATTAATCTATATCTGATAATTTGGATATTTAGTGAAGATGTTTTGTCTTCAAGGTTGTATTTCTCACAGTGTTTTCTGTGCTTGGTAGCATAGCAGTTATCAGTACGGCAACCAAGAGTTCGGATTTCGGTTGAGATTGCTTACAAAGTTCTGTTCTCGCGAGAGTCTTTTTCTGTAACACTTTATATGGTCACTCACCTCGGGAATGGTATGACTCCTCCGCATCCTTGCGCTCTTTCTAGTTGCTGGATCTATCGAAGAAGGTGTGTCGTCACTGGCATTTGACATACCACAATGATATAGAAGAGGGGGATGGCTTAACACTTAGGCAAACAACTCTCACCTGTGTAAAGAGGTGAATCATGATCGTGAGAATGATTAACTGATGATGGTGATGATGACCATCCTCTTGACTTCTGTACATTGAGCAAAGACCTTCCTAAAGATTTGTTGGACCTCTACATCAATGTGGTGCTAATATTTTCTGAATCGACACGTCATCTTATTTTTTTGCCGGACAAAATTTCACGTAAGAGGGATCTGCATCGTGAGTCATGATATCCAGAAATCCCCTTGGAAGGACCACGGGTATCATAGTCATAGGGATGTGGGAAAAATAAATACAGTTGGTTGGAAAATACAGCAGCTGAAACATTGTGATAAATAAAAGAAAGACACAGGTTCAGAATAAAAAAAAGCTTCTGATCTCTTAGTTCCAGTTTCCCTATCTTTTCCATACAGAGCTGAAACATGGCACCCTAAACAAAACATTGACCCACAATATGACAAAAATGCAACGTTCAGAAAAAATAAACATGCTCAAGATCACACGGGGAAGTCATAAAACGGCCAAATATATTAGAAACTTAATAGGGGTCAGGGATTGGAATCATTAAAAAACTCAAATGGCAATGGGCTGGTTACGTTGCAAAAATGTTTCACATACCACAGGACATCACAACTCACTATATGGATCCTGAAAAAATCACACTCGAAACTATGATCGGCAAAAAATATATATGATGTAGCGAACTAAACATGATCGGGAAGTATTAACTCCACAACGTCCATGATAGAAAGCTTTGGTGAACCAGGGACGTTAAAAGGCTGATGTTGCTGCATCTTGAAGATTTCGAGTGAAAATATCATCATGATCTTGATCATTATCAAAATTTCTCTCTTTCTCTCTCTCTCACGTCCTGATCTTTCTCCTCTCTCTCTCTCTCTCTCTCTCTCTCTCACACCTGCATGTAAGAAACGGGAAAAACAAGTAAACAATAAACAGATAAAATTCAATCCCCGTATATTATGGTCATAAATTGTGACAGTTTAAAGTGTTACACTCATTTATTATCTAAATAAAGTAAGCCTGGAAAAATGCCAGGAAAATGATTATGAATTTTCCACCGACATATTGGATGAAGAATACAAGATTGGAATATTTATGACGGGTTGGAAAGTTTATTTAACATTTTTCGCCTATTCGGCTGGAGACCATTATTTCTAATTGGCCAAAATATGTTAAATTGATTTTCTAAATTATCATAAATAATCTAATCTTGTCGGATTTTGTTATCCAAATGATGCTCTTTCTCTGTAGCCCCCCATCTCTCTCTCTCTCTCTCTCTCTCTGTCTCTGTCTCTCTCTAAATACATATATATATATATATATATATATATATGTTTGTGTTGTGGATGTGGAATATCCGACACACACACATACACACACACACACATATATATATATATATATATATATATATATATATATATATATATATATATATATATGCATACACACATTCTACATATATAATACGTGATTGAAGCATTAAGGTATACAATGTTGGATGATTAACTTCAAGGCTTGTGGAAAAATTGTCAAATTCTTTGGTTGGATATGCTGATAAAGACCTGACACAACAAATTCAATATTCCCATGGGTGAAGTGTTCAAAAAGTTTTTTGATATATATATATATATATATATATATATATATATATATATATATATATATATATATATATATATAAAATACTAAACTGAACAACCCTCACCACACAGAACACTAATACACACAACTCCTACCATTAATATCCTCACACCCACATCTTAGAAACATTCAATAATGGAAGCTTCAAAGTCACCTAGACCCATAGGAAAAACTTCACCTTAGCCTGTTATAACCCTTGTTCAACTCATAGCCGAAACATTTTCAGTAACTTTTAAGGTTGATACCTATGTAGCTCCATAACCCCACCACCCCTCCTACACTACCCCAAACATACCAGAAAATCCACCTCTACAACACTACCCCCTACCTTGACACACTCTGCCCTCCCCAAGGCAAACTGCTGCCGCTTTACCAAAATCCCAATACCTGCTGGTCATTCTTACATTCAGCAGGAGGCATCTAGTAGCCCTGACAACAAAACTTACCCACAATGCATAGTCCCTGGCAGTGGACTCTGGTTCCACATGGTACATTTTAATCCACACTCACACAACATTCACCACTGATGATGGGAGAAATCCCGAAACATGTATGGACTATAGACATATAAGGATTAATAAACCTTACCACCAAAAACTTCACTCCCGAGTCTGTCTCACTCTCTAAAGTACACATTATATATATATATATATATATATTCAGTTGTCTTCCAGTATTTTTGAGGAAGCCAGAAGGCCAGACATATTAAATAAATATGTGTATATCTTTAACATAAATAGAAAGAAAAAGAAAGAAATATGTGGTTGCTACAGGAATCAACCTGCTACCAATGTAGTAGCCTCTCCAACGTTGCAATACTTTTACCATTGATCTAAACAGATGCTATTAGTGCAAAGGCTGAAATATATGTTTTCCCCTCCGAACTCCCATCTTGTTGATTATACAGTGTTTAGGATGGATAATACATAAATTGTGTAATGACAGGGGATCATTTCAGATAAGTTTTTAAATAATATAACCAAGTTTATGATCATTCTATCGGATCATACACATCCATGTCTCTCTTTTTTTATCTCTCTCTCTTTTATATATATATATATATATATATATATATATATATATATATATATATATATACACACACATTCTCTCATGCAAGCACGAACGTGTAAAAAACATATATGCGGGTCTGTAAATATATATATATATATATATATATATATATATATATATATATATATATATATATATATATACATATATATATGTATATATATATATATATATATATATGTATATATATGTATATATATATATACATATGCTGGATTTATATATATTTATCAGTATATAAACACACATATGTTTGCGTTTGTATGCTGTTAAGCGTGTTTATATGTGCGTACACGTCAACTCTAGCACATCTAGCACATGTTGCTCAATAAAGTTGTTTATATAAAGATTGTTTCTGTATACTCGTTTATACTTTGAAGGTTGTGTCTGGGTGCTTCATGATGTCCATTTGTTTTGGATTAATAATTTCCAGCTGTTTTCCCTTCGTTTCATATATATATATATAGACAGGTTCAGGAAGTACTGGCTCCGTGACGCCCATGATAGAGAAGTGTGGCAAATCCTGGGGAAGGTCTATGTCCAACGACGGACGCTAAAAGACTGATGATGATGATGATGATGATGTACGAATTCAGGTGAGAAATCTTGCCTTCCACGAATAGGAAACGAATTCTATAAATAACTGTTCCCAGCATATCCTTTGTCCGTTCTAAATGATTTCAAATATTTTATTCTTGTACTTCCCAATAATATTCTCCTGATTGTTGCCATTTTTCCAATTTTATCAGCTTCCCTCATCAGTGGAGAATTATCTCATGCCAGCGCACTGCCAGACACTAGGAAAGACAGACAGACAGACAGGCAAACATCATCAACCTTCCTCTTTTATGTTGACTTATATCATGACAGCTCAGTGCAAACAATGCAAGAAGAAAAAAAAAATAGACGATTAAACAAAGACAAAAGAATTCCCGTCAGGAATTCATGAGAAAGTCAGCCGTCTTGCATTCGCTTCGTCAAACCATAACACGATTTGCAACTAATTTTGCACGTAACTTCAAAATATAATACGTTAAGAAATAAACGAATGCAAGTTTATTCATGGGGATCAATAAAAATTAAACGGTTCCTGAATTTCTTGCAGTCATTCATTTTTCTTTTATTTTGGCATTATTTAAATTATGTTCTATGGGTTTTGAACTGATTTGGAAAATACTGAATGTCGGTGTCATTGTGACAACAGATCAATATATATAAATTTTTCTCATACTTTCGCGTGTCTTTGTGCTGTTTTTTTTGTGTATTCTTTTTATCCAGTTGTCAGCACAGAATAATGAAAATTTGATCCTCTTTTAGTTTTAGTATATTGATGGTAATAGCGGCACCAAGAGAAGCAATAGATTATTAGTTTATTTTTAAATTCAAATTGACTACTTCCTTTGATTTTTCTGACATATTTTTCTTTCACGATTCAACATTGTTCTTAGATACAGGAAACACTAGAATCAACAATATGTGTTTCTGCTATAATCATATCATCTATTTGCATATTTACACTAGAATTCTCTAGTGAGTTTGGCTGTGATGTATGTCATGTAATGACAGCAACTTTCCTCTAATATGCAGCACTTACTTCAGAGCATATACAGACCAACACACTAAATATCAAATAAGGGTCAACATTAGAGGGTGAAGCGCTTGAAAGATCAGCACATATGTAGTTTACTGATGATTTATTCAGTATTACTAGCGTACAGTTAAAAAAAACCCATAGAAGGCTAGGAAGTACCGAGACTTAAAAGTTGCAATATACGAACTTAAAATGATTATTGAACTTTCCCAATATTGACTAGGGCAATGTTTTCATAATATGACTAAAAAAAATTGCTGATCGTCCTCAACTTGAAATCAATTGGTGTCCTCTGAATTTCGAGTTTTTGTACGTAGTATGTTTCGGTTTTTTAGCGGTTATTGAGCTGGTTGAGCGGGAGCATCATCATAATAATCCCCATTCCAACATTAACAAGCGCGTGCAAACACATAAACACACTCACACACGCACACACACAAACCTACGGAGATGAAAGAGAAGCAAACATATCAAGATTGATAAATGTTCTGCTCCTTTGGCCATGTATTGTGACAGGATCAAGTCCTATAAGCTTTTAATCACAACAAACTTGAAAACAAAATCATAAATTTTCCACCCACATAAGCAGTGAAAAATTTATAGGTACTATATATATATATAACTAAAATATTATCAGAGGAACGAACTCCACTTATAAAGTTCATTAATACACATACATATTGATTTATATATATATATATATATATATATATATATATATATATATATAGTCGTTAATAAACATATATATATTGATATATATATATATATATATATATGTATATATATACATATATATATATATATATATATATATGTATATATATAAATAAATGGATATGTAAATATTCGCGTACGTATGCTTATATTCAAATACATATTTACATATGTATATGTATTCATGTATATATACAAATATATATATTCAGGTTCATGTATATACTCATATATAATTTCATATATCTTTATTTACATATGCATATTTACATATTCATATATATATTCGCATATGTAAATATTCATATGTACATATATATTATATAGTCATATCTATGTATATGCATATATATTAGCATATATATATATATATATAAATTTATATATATATATATATATATATATATATGATAACAAACTTAGATATGTCAAAATGTTCGAACCTAATGTTACCAATGCCTAAATGAGAATTTTGTATCCTCACTTTTGCCAATACAACAAAACAAAAGCCAAAAAACACGATTATTTATCAGGAAAACTGAAACGGCGTCGAAATTCCAGTATGATTCAATATCTCTATCAACAAACATAACTCCTGAACCCATTTATAGAAATACTAAAAAACCTTACCACAGATATTTTATTTGCACAGCCACTTTGGAGAACAACCCAATCATAATAATTATCTTAGACATGCAGAAACTCATTGGAACTAGAATATTCAAATTAATAACTGAAGTCATATAAAAAGAAATTATAACATTGGGGAATGGATCTAAATAAGAATAAAATACTTTCAGAGATTGAAAACATATAAATAAAATGAACGAGGGATCTTACCACCTAAAAATAGACACACCAACCGAAAATCAGAATGAGCCAATTCATTCGTCTGAAGAAGCCTAAACAGGACAGACACATGAATGTATTTTATGTAGTGATATATATATATATTATCATTATCATTATTATCCAATGAAATTCGATTAAATATAGTTAAAAACTTGCAGTCAATATCTATTTCAAATGGCCTCAATGTATAAACACACACAATATTCAAATATGTACCTATAAATTTACGATATGTACATATAATAATCATTAAAATTGTTTATTCTTACTCCCCCCCTCTCTCTCTCTCTCTCTCTCTCTCTATATATATATATATATATATATATATACATATATATATATATATATATATATATATATATGTTCTAATAATGGAAGCCAGTTTAAGGAATTAGATATGCTCAAACTGATATTATTTATGGTAGTGAGCAAACCAGTGGTGATGATCAAAAAGCTGTCGAAAGAAGTTATATGTACGCAGAAATACGTAAATAGCCATAGTTCTGAGACTAACAGAACACTCAACCAAATCTGGTTGCGATCAATGATAAGGAAAAATGTGTTGTGGGTGTTTTTTCGACTTCCATCTACCGTCCCTCTGGTTGAATCGGTTAGCACCAATCTAGGGTACATAGATGCTCCCATATAAATGGGTTTTGTTTCAAATCGCACCCTTGGTTCATTTCTTGATTTTCCAATCTTTGCCGTTGCTTCGATCACAGTCGTAAATGATTCGGTTTGAGCAAATTTAGTTCCTTAAATCGTCTTTCCTCATTCACATTGTCGGATACTAAAATTCATTACTTTCATACCTATCTATCTATCTATCTATCTATCTGTCTATCTATCTATCTGTCTGTCTATCTATCTATCTATCTGTCTATCTCTCCCCCTTCTCTCTTTCTCGCTCTCTCACTCTCTCCCCCCCCCTCTCTCTCTCTCTCTCTCTCTATATATATATATATATATATATATATATATATATATATATACTGATTTGTGAAAACTTCCCTATGATTTTGATATATTTTGTATCTGTATTGATCTTTGTATATATGCATAGTGAGTACACGCACATACATGTTTTATACACGCACATATATACGGATATACATACAGATAGATATAGATATATATACATAGCTAGGAGGAGAAGTATTTAGATACGTATAAAGTATTGATTTGATATGCATCTGATGATTATATCTACTTTAAAATTATACAGCTGATATATTTCAATATAAATTCAACTTATATTAAACGAAAATACACATCCGTATTCCCAAACACGCCAAACATGAAATACTAAACAAAATTAACGTTGGGAACAAATATACCAGCAGATATCTGTCAGTTATTATGCCAATTCATGATTGTTTGTGTATCCTTGATAGTACTTTTGAAGTTGTCTATGAGTACCTTTCGACGTTTATCGATTCTTGACTAACTATTTCCAGCTGCTTATCCACTTTTAAAAAATATATGCACGCATTTAGAGAACAAAAACAACGATCGCCTTACATGAATAAGAAACGAATCCCACAAGTGAAAGATTTTTTTTAGCTTCCTTCTATTTCGCATAATCTTGAATCTTTTGTTTTTCAACTAGTAATATTTGTTTGATTGTTGCAATCTTCCCGCCTTTATCAGCTTTCGTCATCTGTTTAAATTTATCAGTGCCAAACTTGCTAGAAAGACTGACGGACAAACATGCATTCGTTTAATCATATATATATATATATATATATATATATATATATATATATATATATATATATATATATATATGTATTAGCTCCCCCTCATCTGTGTAGACTTATCTCACGACAGCATGAGTGCCAGACACGCAGGAACGACATAAAACAGACGATTCAGCAGAGATAAAACGATTTCCCACCATGAATTCATGAAGAGCCCGCCATCTTGCATTTGGTTCATTTTACGATAACATGATTACCACAGTTCTTTGGAAAAAATAACTCAAAAAGCTCTAAATACACTCCGTTCATAAATAAACAAATCGAATCTTGTTTATGAAGCAAAAAAATAGTAAGAAAAATTTTTATAATTCTCCAATCGTTTTGGTCATTCATTTTTCTATTTTCACTTTTTTTTCCAGTACCATTAATGTTTTTGCTCTTCGAGCTTTCAATTGATTCGGAAAATTCTAGATGTCAGTCAGAGATGTAGTTGTCATGACAACGGTTCTATTTCTACCATTGTTATAATATTGTGGTCTTCTTGTGTATGTATGTGCATACGTATGTATGTGCACGCGTGTGCTCGTTATGTAGTATTTCCGGAAAGATTTCAACTTGTCAGTACAAGAATAATATGAGTCCTTTCCTGTTTTTGCGTTGATTTATATACTCATAATGCCAGCCGCAATAAGAACAAGTTGATAATTGTTTTGTAAACCAGAAACGATATATTTAAAAATTTTTGCAATGTATTATTGAAGATTGAAGTGACTGGTTGAATGCTGGAAAATTAAGATTAGAATATCATACTTTGTTTCCACCGTGATCGCAAGATAAACCAAATGACAAACTCTGAGTGTTATTTAAGTTACAATATCATTGTTCCATGTATTTAAACGTTGCTGGAGCTGAAGTGACGGAAATTTTCCGCAGATATCCCGCACCTTCCTCAGCATCCTTTGCAGGCCGCAATGCTGGTGTGGTCCGTACGATCTCAATCGTTCCTCAAATCTCTATAAAAAGCTGTCAAACAAAATGGTCATCAAAACTGTCAACAGAGATTTCTTAAGCATATAAGTTGGTCTGTCTAGTTGGCTTTCTATGTACGTATTCATTTATCGTGCGTACAAAAGGAGCTATAAGGCTGAAAATCAAGACATTTACTCCTTATTATGTTTAGAAAAAAATGTTTCACTTGTTTTCTGAAAGTCATAACCCTAAATATGTTTTTAATGAAGTGGTTTAATTTTCATTTTGAATCCATGGAAAAATGGCCCTTTCGTCTGTATTCGGCAACTTTCGCAATTTTTTGGTGATCACTGCCCAACAAAATGCGAGAGAAAAATCATATTACTTGATCATTCATTCTTTAAATTCTTTAATTGATCATCCCAACATGGTATTTGCCGAAATACGTTGATCATGTGACGGTTTCCACTGAATGACTGAGCAGACCTGTTATATCTCTTAGATTGGCATATTTACACCGGAAGTCCGATTGTTATGGGTAGAGATTGCGTAAAAGAAACTCGTGTTAAATAACAAGTGAGTTCACTAGATGAACAGCACACTCATATATAACTCTGCTGTAACTTCACTTACACAACATGAACATTTTTAAGTCCATTTGGAAAAGGAATAATCGAGCAGGAAAAAAAAAGCTGATTCACTTTCTCTTACTAACCTACGTTAAGTAACCGATTTTACCTTGGCTTATCATTATCAGATGAGGAGGCAGGAGCACTTAAAAACCTAAATCGATCTAATTACTCCATCTTGGTAACTAATGACCAATATGAAGTACAATGAAGTACATAAACCTGTTTAGAGGGAGAATATGAAACTAAAACCACAACAAGGTTGGACAGATGATTTTGTATTTGCAACGCTTTCTGCATCTGAATTGCGTCGAGAGAGAAGAGCGAGAAAATGGGTTCTGGTTGGTTTCCTTTACTATGGATGGACGCTTTTGCAATAACGCTCAGCTTGACCAACCAATTATCTTATGATCAATCACGGGATCGATTTCAGTTGAAGTGTGTTGCAACAAAAGTTTCCAATCGATTAACAACATTATTCCTGATCCTGGATCAAAAAGATCAAAGAGAGCTCATGTATTTTGTAAGTACGTGTCTGCATGACTACGAGATTTGAGCAATATGCCAAATTGATTCCCTCCAAGAGGGAACCACTGCAGGATGAAACTTTGGAGTAATTCAACAATTTTAATTTTCAAGTTTCTCTGTACAATTGAACCTCATTGTAATATCTATGTTGTTACTACAACATTTCGACCAATCAATTCTCCATTCATTTCCTAGTGTATAATCAATGGAGGAAAATAAAGATCTCTTCTGCAGAAAACAAGACGGTAATAGATCATGGTCGTAGAGGTACCAGTCGGATTGTTTTGTTCCAAGAACACAAGGCAAACAGACAATACCATTTACGCCCCACAACCATTTAATTCGATTGCAGCTATATCATGGAATCTATTAGAATACACAAATGGAAATGAGTTGATCATAACATCATGACTGACAATGTGGATCCATAGAGAAATCGGGTCTTGGAAAAGATAAGATGACGTGATGGATCCTGGGGAAGGTCAATGTCCAACGACAAAAAATAAAAAGCTACCACTGCTGCTGCTGATGATGATGATGGATGTCCGAATTCATAATCTATTTGTAGCAACGTGGAAAGTTCCATGGATAATTTAAGGGTCTGTTTGTTGATTAGACAACAATATTTCCTTTTGCCCGATGAATGATGAAAGTGGAATTCTTGTAAAGTGTAAACCTATATTTTCATTGACGTTATGTTTGAACCAAAGATAATTCTACGGTGTCTGCTACACCACGCTTCCTTGTCGATCAATATTTTCATTAAATGAGTGACAAGTCATCCATCAGGGAATATCAAAGTCAAGACCAACCATTCAACCAATAGTAGCGTTATCATTTCTTCGCTTCAAACGATTTGTCTCTTCATTCTCCACTTCAACCGTACATTCTGATTCTATCTATTCTTTTTGAATTTGGTCAATTTGATTTTATTAGACACCGACAACCAAAACTGTCACAAAAACTATCTGCTTTTTTTTCCTTTTTTAAATACATCTGTCTTGCTGGCTATCTTTTTTATAACTTATGCTGATTGGTCGTAACTGTGGATCTAGAGGGTTGAAAATCGAAAACAAATTTGAGTTATTTTATGTCTTTCTGTCATATCATGTCTTCAAATCGCCATTTTTGATTTTTTTGAAAGTTTGTCCGAAAAGAGGATTTTAGAGGAGAGTTCAATTCACCATATACATTCATGCTAAATTGGTCACTAAATTTGTGTCTGGCAGTTTTCATGCTTGTGTTGTGGGATCGAATTTTTTAGTGATCGTGAAAGGATAGAAAAATAATTTATTCATTGATCACTTTTCTAAATCTTATTAGTCGATCACCTTTAACACAACGTGTTGTCGAAAGACGCTGATCACGTGATAGTTTCTATCGATGGAGGGTGATAAGGGGACTCTGTCGACTGGGCATTCCAGTATCTCAACCCTCTCCACCCCTAAGAGTTCAATTTGTAGTAATTCCAATGTCTACCAGAACAGAAGCAGGTCTTCTATGACTGTGCATGAACATTCAAAGAGTTTTTTGGACGATTGAACTTCTAGTTGTTTGTGTTACTAACGTTCATTCTGAAGTCTTTTTCAAATCTTTTATCCTAAAGTAATGGCAATAAACACAAACACAAACAATAAGAAGAGGGTTCAGTAGCCAGAAAAAAACAACTCTTCAATGACCCTTCTAAAAACTATAAACATTACTGACGAATAGACAGAAAACGAATTTAACAGCAATTCATGAATTATTCTAAGGATGATGCGAATAAATATCGATGTACGTGTGGAATAGCTGAAGCCACATTGGATTGAACTCTGCACTTATCTGACTTGAACGCTCGATCAAAGTGTTAATGATGGTTGTCTCTTTGCTTTCCCTCTGTTTCCAACATCGCACTGTCTATAACGACCCAGGTGTATGTCAGACAAGGGCTGAATTCAACGAGACGTGGTATCCATTACTCAACGGGGACAAGGTATGGAAATCCAGGAGGAACAAGGAAAGAAAAAAGAAATAAACATCACCATAATCTACAATCATTGCGTTGCTATCACTGGAATCGCTGAAATATTCTATTTACTTTCGGATAGTACACCTCAAGAAAGTCATAAAATGGAACTATCGTGTTAATAAGAACGAGCTGAAACGCCCGGAAAAAAATCTCTTGGAAAGAAGTAAATACGCGTATAAGATTAACATTTCGCTCTCGGTACTTGGAATCACCATCGATCTTCCTTTGTACACAGAATCACCAGGGGCCACTATAGGAATAGAGTCTAAGAAATTTCAGGTTCTCAAGATATTTATTGACCCTGGATTTGAAAGGATAAACATTATTTCCAGCAGGAAAGCACTTTCGGAGAAGTCTGTTGCACAGTAAAAAGATTGGTTCGGGTTAAGAAGTTGTTCGAGTGGAATCGCAAAGGGTACGTTGAATGGAACGGCAGGCGGCTCTCTTACCTGTTGAACCAAACTGACAAGTCGTACATGTGTACAAAAATTTATGTTACATTATTCAAGGGCTCATTCCACTCTGATGAATAAATAAATTCATTTTCAAAATCAAAATTCCCCTGCCATAATTTGATACCACGACCAAACGATAAGTGGACGACACTCTTACCAACTGGGACAAAATGAAAAATCTTTGATATCTTAAAAGATATATGCTAGAAATGCACAATAGCTTTTTCCTTCTCATAAATAAATAATTCCATATTAAAAGAATATATCTAAAAAAAATATTACATATATATATATATATATATAATGCATAAATTGCAATACTCATTTTCAGTCGGAAGAGAAATTTGAGTTGAGCAGTCAGGCTTGCTCATACTCAAAATTATAACCCAATGTTTTCCATTCTATTTCTATTCATTGGAGCGAATATCTTGAAGCACATTGGAAATGAATTCTGAGACGTGAACTGGGCGAGAAGTCGGAAACAATCTTCGGAATCGTTCAAATCAAAACGAGGATTCATTTAACCGTTGCTTCCAGCCTACAAATGGACAAAGGAAATTCGATTTTCTTTCGAAAAACAGGTCGTTTAGATTCAAGTAGATGTCACGGCTCGATGGACACAATTTTTATCGTTGTTGTATTTTTCAATAAAAGTCAGTCGTAAACGAGAATTACTCACTGCACAAAGTGTTTTTGTAATACCACATTTTCGTGGATTTGCATTTTTTGTAGGTTTTTCATACACACACACAAACACACACATATATATCTATATTTAGACACAAGAAAACAATATTAAATATGCAACACATAAGTGTATATGTATCAATGTAATGCATCGAGTAGATCTTTGTTCAAAGAAAAAGGTCCCCTATACCATCAGAAGAGCGGGTTATGAAATGAATAAAATATATCAAAATAGTTCATTACTGATTGTACGTTCTGTTTCCCAAGAAAAAAAGATTTTCAAATGAAAATTTTTCATTCAATTTTTATATACATACATATATGCGTGCACATCTCTATACACATATATATTATGATCATCATCTTTAATGATCTATCATCCATCGTTGGGCAAAAACCTTCCCCTGGATTTACCGCAGTTCTATATAGAGAGCATCGAGGAGCCTGTACTGAATTTGTCTAGTTCGTCTCCCCATCTTTTATTCTTTCGGCTACGATTACGCATGTGATCTCTGGGAATCCATGTGGTTTGTCGTGATGTCCATTGGTTGTCTGCAATTCTTGCAACATGTCCAGCCCATTGCCATTTAGGTTCTCTAGTAGATTTTATGATATCTCAGACCCCTGTTTTCTCCTACATATTATGCTGTTTTCTGATCTTTCATGTGAGGTTAGAAATGATTCCCTCTTGTGCACGTTGCATGCTTCTCAGTTTGCAGGTCTGTCTCTTGGTTAGGTTCCATGTTTCAGCTCCAGAAGTGACTATCGGGAAAATGCATAACTATCACAGTGTATAAAGAAGAAAACAGGATTCCAAAACATCATAGAAACTATTTAAAAACTTAAATGGCAATGGGCAAGTGTGTTGCAAGAATGAAAGATAACCGATGGACATCACGACTCACAACATGGATCCCCAGAGATCACATGCAAAACTATGGCTGACAGACCACAAGAAGGAGAGATGAACTAGACAAATTCAGGAAATACTGGCTACGCGACCCCCATGATAGAGAATTGTGGCAAATCCTTAGGAAGGTCTATGTCCAACGACAAGCATTAAAAGACTGATGATGATGATGTGAAGACCGACTTTCTTGCTTTTTCCGTTTAAATCATCTTGCGTTGGTTGGAGGTTGTGTAAGTTCTCTGCAAAAAGAGCTATGTCCACTGAGAATCTGAGGTTGTACAGGTACTAACCATCTATTTTGATTCTTCTATTCTCCCAGGGTAGGTTTCAGGATAACATCTCAAGGCAGGCTGTGAAATGTTTGGATGAGCGGGTTTGAACACACACACGCACATATATATGTATTTATAGATATATATTTACAAACACACATATATATACACAAAGACACGCATAGGTACATATACACATATTTTTACATATATAAGTATATAAGTATATATATATATATATATATATATATATATATATATATATGTGTGTGTGTGTGTGTGTATATAAACGTATGTATATATACATACATAAGCACTTATACACACACACACATATATATATATTCAAATATATTCATACACATATACACACACATCTATCTGCATATATATAGATATACACACGTATATATATGTGCATATATATACATATATGTATATGCATATATATACACTTATCTATAGAAATATATATATATATATGTATACGTTTACATATATGAGTATACATATATATCTATATCTACACACATGTATATACGTATACAGAGACATATATGTACATACATGTATACATATATATATATATATATATATATATATATATATATATATATATAACACATGTACACACACATATATAAGAAATGGATGCATAAATAACCCGAAAGGATGATTACGAATTGTGTTATATTGCTAGAAACTTTCATCCAAATGATTTCTCTCGTCATTGGGTGGTTAATGTATCCAAGAGAACTTAAGTGGAATAGACATTAAAAAAAAAAATTGGGTCGGTGCAGGATACGAACCCGTGACCAATTGGGTAGCTGTTACTATTGAGCTAAACAGCTGCTGGTAATGCAAACGCCCAAATAACTGGTTTCACTTCAAATTTTCATCTCGTTCATCTTCGATGTATCTGTATGTTTCAATGCAATTGTTATGTATCAAGAAATGGATATATGTGATCCGACAAAATGATAATAGATTGTGTTATATTGCGGAGGAACTTTTATACGGAATGATCTCATGTCATAAGACAGTTAATGTATCATTTGGACCACACAACGTAAATAAAATAAACAATAAAGAAATAAAGATGCTACTAGAATCAAACCCCGGACCGATAGGGTGGCTGCTTCAAAGAAACGTCGTTGTTACTATTGTGCTAAAAACTGACCATTTTAGCCTCTTCTCTTACAGCTTTTCTTATATAAAATGAGCCAAAACCTGATTAGACAAGAAACAAACATCTTCCGACCCTGCTTTTGGCAGACCCTCTTAATTTCAGACTAAATTCTATTCTCAACTACACAACCGAACAACACAGAATTATCCCCATTTTTATCTCAGCCTCAAACATATAAACAGCAAAATTTTCTGCACACTGATATATATTTATATATATATATACACATACATATATATATATCCCTTCACGTCTATATTACAAGCATATATACACATATATACATACGTGTATACACATATACACACGTATTTATATACACATATATACATGCATGATAAAAAAATGATATATAATACCCACCCTCTCTTAAGTTTCTCCGCTTCACCTTCCAATGGTTACCTCCATCAACATTCTGTTGGATCACTTCACATCCACAATACACACACACACATACACACACGCACACACACACACACACACACACACACATATATATATATATATATATATATATATGAGCCATACGGAATGAGACGTACTCAGGAGTAAAAGTATCTGGGGACTTTGTTTATTGATTGATCAATGAAAAAATCAATCGATTATTATGCTATACTTGTTTCGGAAGGGGTTCCCATCTGAAGTAGTATGTGTGTACCTTTAGTGGTTAAAAGTTCCTGTAGAAATAAATTTAGCATCGGATGTTTTGCTCTTGATACAAAAATGGAAATCAAGGAAGAGGATTCCTCTTTGGTCATGATTAGTGGGTCATATACACGCATATATATATATATATATATATATATATATATATATATATATATATATATATATATATATATATATATATATTTCATTCAACGTGTAATAACTGGTAATGTAAAATGAGAATTTGAATATAATACAACGCAATTTTTAATCACACACGTATATGTATATACACACGGATTTGTTAACAGGAATTCAAATTTATGATCTGATAACCCAGAGGGTTTAAAAAACACATAAAGTTTTGCCATCTTCATCCAATAATCTATTTATCTCGACCATAAATTTTGTAGTTAGCTATGGTATGTGAAAACGGGGGAGAAATTGCCATTTTCTTTTCACCATGTTCATTATATTTCAGTTTTAATTTACGGCCAACCAAGTCAATGAGTAAATGGAATGACGCGCTCACCGTTGCTTTTAATGGGAGAAAGAGAATTGGTAATGTTAAGTAGTTAGTCTTTGATAAACTGATCCCCAACTTTGGATTCGTGAATGTGATATCAATTTTGAAAGATTAATATCAAGTTTTATATTGCATTGAAGCTACGAACTGATTTCATATTTGAAAAAGACATACCGGAACGCAGAACAGATCAATGAATGCGATCGAATCTATCCGCCCCGATATACATGTGACTTAGATGATGATGATGATGATGATGATGATGATGATCTGATAACCCAGAGGGTTATCATTATCATCATTATCATCATCAGCCATTATAAATCCACTGTGTAACAAAGGCCTTCCCCATCTCTTTCCATGATCGCATTCATTGTATACTTTATGTTCTAGGCATACTGGCAAAGTGTGCTTCAATATATTCATTAGTACGAGATAATTTCCAGCCAGTCGTTATGTACCACTCTCACAAACTATCTCTGACTTTATCAACCGCCACAGGTAAATGTTGTCGTTAAAGTCTTCCATAATGTCGCCCTCTACTACTTTGATCGTTTTGATATGATGAGATTTTGTGAGTTAATAAAAACGATCACGATTATATCGATGAGAGACTGGATTATTTAAGCAAAACTAATCAACAAAAAAAAAACATTTCACTCGACAAGATTTGACTCAAAGGGGGTCAGACAAATAGTTTGCGAACGAGAACAGAAAACAAATATCACCTCTCATCAAAATTAACATTATCAACCTACTCCAAAACGTGTAGAACATAGATTAAACAGCTGATAGTGTTGTGGTTACCACAATGTTTCAATATTTTAGTGATTAACAAAATAAAGATGGTAGATATCACTTTTGAGGTACTGATAATATTTTTATTGTTATGGCTGAAGCCTCATGTGATTGTAGCGACGTTGGAAATAAATTAACAGTCAGAATGTTTGCTGAAGTTTATGTTTCTTGGGGTAAAGAATTATAGGTTTTATAAATATTTAATGGTTACTCTTTCCATGTAAGATGATATCTTTACGACGTGGGAGACATGAGAGATGATACGTCGGTTATTTGCATCTGAATTTGAATTTGCAGAGGGGAAGTTTGCTATCACACTGACATTCCGAGATAGAAATACACACTCACACACCTACACAACTGCTTATATCCATTTATGTTGCACTCCGACGAAAACGAACTTATGCATCTGAGATAATCGGTCTGCCTTGCTGTGCATATCGATAACGATGCTCTCTGATATCTGAGTTCGTAGCAAATGAAGAGGCAGGTTTTGAAATACTGAATATCTTGGCTAGCGTTTCAACTCTTTTGAATTTTGATCGATCGAGATTTTATGGAAATTTGACAGACACACACACGTGCATATATTCAGGAACGTGGCTTGGTAAAAAATTGTCAAGGATTACATAATCAAACAACACCTATCTCATATTCAGTGACATTATGTAATCGAATGACAATACCTGTCTCTAATCATGTGACCTAGTAAGTACACATTGCGAATCCCATGACAAATGTATTGATGCGGACTTACTCATTGAACGCATATATGAAACAAGTAAGCATTTGCAGCATCTTTCATACAAAGGGGCACATCCACATGGCACAAGTTTTTCCCTGCTTTTCGATCACCCTGAATCGTAGATATATTTGTTGGAGTGCTACAACTACTTCGTTGCCGATAGTCAGAGGATCAAAAAAAAAAAAAAGAAAAAAAAAAGAGAGCTTATTCCTTATTCAACAAGGAATATTAAAAAGAAGGAAACCTTGTCATTCGTTCGACTTATCTTTCTCTTTCTTTCGGTTCTATGTCTGAATTGAGAGAGGGTTTTCGAATCGCATTGTATCTTTTACTCATAACTGCAAGACGACATATCCGTGGTATTTGTAGACAACCTGCATACACATCCTCTTCTATCACTCTCTGTCTATCAGTCTCTATCTCCCCACCTCTCTCTCTCTCTCTCTCTCTCTATATATATATATATATATATATATATATATGTATATATATATGCTGGCTGAGGTATTTTGATGCCTCCCACTACCCTTAATGATCGATTTCGTGCAAAGATAAACGTTTGACTCCTGAATTTCAAGGTAGGTAGGTGGACAGGCCATCTACGTTTGTAAGATCGGTGAAAGATAATCTTCTCCGATCCCCCATGTGGTTTTAGGCCACGCTAAGTAAATCGATAAAAATGAGCGAAATTGATATGCATTAATAATCGATCCTGTCTTTGCCACCCTCTTCATCATTGAACACCCCTTCCCATCTTTTATCCCCCCCAACCGTAGTACCCAGCGGGTGTCCTATCCTGCAGATCTTATGCTTATGAAGCAGATTGCAGGCGACATAACAGATCTGATGATGACACGAATTCGTTTCGTCTAATTTTAGACGATAAATACACTTTGAAAGAAATTACAACATCATGTTTCTACATCCAAAGCAGAAAAGTTCGGATGTGTTCGGTTGTATTCCAAGACTTTCATCGATTTATGCAAGGTTTTTCAAGTAGAAAGAAATCATAGTATTTTTCCATGGGTGCTGGCACCGGTTGCAAAGCTGTCAGAAGAACAGAAAATGGAATTGGCCAGCAGAGTTCAAACTACCGCTGACGCAATCTGCTTTCACTTTGCATCAATGAAATTGGGGAAGGCATGAACTTATCTTTTCTCCTCTTATCTATGAATAAAATAGCAAGACTAAGAAAGTCCCATCCTTCGTCTTGTTGCTCGAAAGGAGGAAAACGGATTCAGATTTGGGGAATATGTTCCAGACAAAAATTAGTAACGGAGTTCTGATGAGTCTTCGATGGGCCTATCAAGCTAGAAATGGATTAGAGCACAACGATCATGTGATTTAATCCTGAGACACTGCCAATAGTACAAGTGAATGCCTAATGGTTACTGTTACTTTCAATGGATAGAAAATACGTTATCAGATGATTATCAGTCAAAACTCGCTTACTATCACATCTTAGATAGTTGAGTATTTTCAACGGGTACATTTCTTTTAGTACGCTCGGATACAATGATTCCCGGTTCGAGCAAAATGTGTGGGAAACTCTTCATTAGTATAGATTTCTCAGTGTGCTCAGAAGCTTATTGACATCCTTCTTAGCTGTGTGATTAGGGTGAAAATAACCCTTTCAGTGGTCATGAAAACTTGTCTGAAAAAAGTCCTGGTTTCAATCAGACTTAAATATTTGCAAGGATTACTAAACTGGGTCTTCTTCACCAACTGTTCTCACTTCAATATGATATGAGAAACAGTTGCTTCTTTTTTTCCACATTTCCCTTTATTTCGTGTAGAAACAGAATAGTCTTAGTAAATATCTATTCTCGCATATCATTGTTTGTGATTTAGTTTTCTGCCCAAAACTGTTGAATCCAAAGCTCAGCTGTTCTGCGTTCGTCACTCTGTTTTCTTTATGTTTCTTTGCAGCCAATAAAATCAAGTTTGAATCATTGGTTGACGAGCCTTGATAAGAACCGTGGGATATTCCTTCAAATTTTGCCACGTCTTTAACAATCAGGCGCTGATTAGCTCAACTAGTTTTGACTTTTGGAGACAATTGCTTGTCCGTTCTTATGGCAACTTTCTCTGAATTTCTACCTTTTTATAAGTGACTGAACTGCTTAAAATACGTAGTCCCTTCCAAAGTATTTCTATCAAAGGCCATATTTTTCTAACGTTTTTCAAGTTTGAAACAAAAATTTTATCAAGTCTAAGTATAAGGTTGCCAGGTTGCAGAAAAACGTACCAAAATCCATGAATCATGATTCTATGAATCCATTTTTGCAATTCCATGACAAAATATAGTTTTTAGGTGGTAGTTTTTTTTCTATTTCTATATTTTTTGGGTTTTGTGGTAGTCCACTGCTTATTTCATTTTTTGTTTATTCAGTGGGGATGTTGTGCTTGTTGTTGGTTAGAAATTATAAAATAGGAGTCTATGATGAGGGCATTTTCAACCTACTAGTAAAAACCAAGATAGGGAAAATATTCCTACAACTAATAGGAAAACTATCAAATCGAATATTGAATATCAAGCTGGAATATCAACCTAAGAGAAGCCCCAAGAAGTGAAATGTTGTATAGGAATATTGAAAACAACCTTTAAATTGGGATAAGTCAACCATAAGTTGTCCTTTACAAACTACAAATACTAAAACAATACGTCACTATCAAGACATAAACGGAGCCCCACAGATGGCAACCTCACACCCACAGTAAAAAGGAAAATTCAAAAACTAATGCATGCATGCCAGGACATCGGAACCCCATGTTACCGATGCCTAAATGGAAAATTTAAGAAAAAAAGACACCTTTACCAAAAAAAACAAAGAAAACAAAACAACAACAACAAAAAAAGAATTATAGAATAGAAAAAATGAAATAGCTATAAAAAATCAGCCCCGCTTAAATTTTTTATTGAAAAATATAATTTAACGCCGCACATACAGGTATGAAAAATCAACCAAAATAATTATCTTATTTTCCTGGTATTATTATCGCCATTATCATTATTATCATTATTGTCATTATTATCTCCATCATCATCATCATCATCACTATCATTATTATCATTATCATCATCATTACTCTTATTATTATTATTATAATTATTATTAGGAATCTCACACCAGTTGCCTGGTGGTAACCGCTGGAGTTTGAGTGACAGCAAGTCTCCTCAAGTCTCCAGCCCTCCTCTCCTCGTACTCATAGATCGCAGTAATTTTGCGATTTACAGTTTCACACCGGTTGCCCAGTGGTTATCGCTGAAGGCTGAGTGACAATAAGTCTCCTCAGGTCTTCAGCTAACGTCTCCTCTCTCTTTCGCATATCATGACAGAGCTACGATTCGTTGCAGTCCTTATATCTCTAGCACCTTCCTCAGTATCCGTCCAGTGCCCAGCAGTGCTGTGGTCTGTACGGTCTCTATCCTCCCCCTAATCCCGATCTCCTCCAGTCTCTCCCTCAGCGTTTTGGGGACAGTTCCTAATGCTCCCACTATGACCGGTACTACCCTGGTTTTCATGTTCCACATTTTCTTTAACTCCCTTGCTAGGTCCTGGTATTTTTCCCTTTTCTCACCCTCCTTCTTTTTTACTCTATGGTCTGCAGGTACAGCAACGTCTACTATTTGGCAGGCCCTCCTTTTTTTGTCTACTATTACTAAGTCCGGCCTTCTTGCCTGGATGAGGTGGTCAGTTTGGATGTCGAAGTCCCACAGTAGTTTGTGGTTGTCATTCTCCAAAACTGCCTCTGGCTTGTGCTGATACCACTTTTCCCCATGGTTGAATCCCATTTGTTTACTTAGTTCCCAGTGTATCATCGTTGCTACTCTATCGTGTCTATGCTTATACTCCTTCTGGGCGAGTTGGCTACATTCACTAGTTATGTGGTTTACTGTCTCATCTCTTTCACCGCACATGCGGCATTTGCTGTTTGTCTGTGTTCTATCGATTTTTGCTTTTATGTAGTTTGTCCTTATGCTTTTGTTTTGGGCTGCCATGATGAGCGATTCTGTTTCTCTCTTAAGGTTTCCCTTTCGTAACCACGTCCATGATTTCTCGTCTGCTATATCATTTATCTGTCTTTTAAACTCGCCGTACAATTTTTTCCCTTCCCACTTTTCTTTTCTAGTTTGCTGTACTGTTCCATTGTTTTCTACTTTATTGTTTGTCGCACTATCCCTCGCGCTCTTTATGATTTCTTCATTATTTGTTTGCACATATCTATCTAGGACTACCTTAGCTCTCTGGACACAATCTTCTATGCTGATGAGCCCCCTACCACCTTCTTTTCTCTTAACGTATAGCCTATCTGTATCATCCCTAGGATGTAATGCTTTATGCATCGTCATAAGTTTCCTTGTTCGCCTATCCATTGATTGGAGCTCTTCCTTTGTCCATCCTAGGAATGGTCCTGTATACCTAACTACTGACACAGCCCAGGTGTTCATTCCTTTTATTAGATTTCTGCTATTTAATTTGGTTTCTAATATTTTCCTTATCCTTCTGAGGTATTCTCTCTTAATTTTCTCCTTCATCTCTTCCCGTTTTATCGTGTCACATTCAAGGACACCTAGGTACTTGTATCGGTCTTGTGCAGTTAATGCCCTAATCTTGCTGTTGTCCGGAAGTTCAATTCCCTCAGTCATTGAAAGCCTTCCTTTATGCATCACCATGATTGCGCATTTTTCTATCCCAAACTCCATTCCTATGTCCTCACTATATTCCCTTACTTCGTTGAACAGAGTCTCAAGCTCTCCCCTGTTTTTTGCAAACAATTTAATATCGTCCATGTACATTAAGTGGTTGACCTTTCCTTTTGTTTTAGAGAAGTGGTATCCTTTGCTGTTTCTCAGGATTCTGTTAAGCGGTATCATTGTTAGAACAAATAATAGTGGGGACAACGAGTCTCCTTGGAAGATTCCCCTTTTTATCCCTACCTCGGCTAGTTTGTCCCCTGCGGCTGTCAAATCTACTTTCCAGTCTTTCATTGAATTACCAATAAATTTAACCACCGGTTCGCTAATTTTGAACATTCTAAGGCATTCGAGTATCCAGCTATGTGGAATCATATCGTATGCCTTTTTGTAATCTATCCATCCCATTGCGATATTCTTTCTCCTTTTCCTTACTTCTTTTAAGATCATCTGGTCTATGTAGAGTAAATCGTTTGCCCCTTTGGTTCCTATCCTACACCCTTTCTGTTCTTCTGGTAGTAGCCCCCTTCTATCCATTGACATGTATATTCTCTCTGCTATTTGCCCGGTCAGGATTTTCCACATAAGTGGTAGGCAAGTGATTGGTCTATAGTTGCTTGCTATGTTCCCCTTCCCCAGGTCTTTTTGGATGAGGGTGGTTCTGCCTTTAGTCATCCATTCTGGTGCTTTGCCTTCATTTAGACAATTTTGGAGTAGGTGGGTGAGTCTGCCGTGTAACGTGGTGAACTTTTTGAACCAATACCCATGGATCCCGTCGGGACCCGGTGCTTTCCAGTTGGCTACTTTCCTAAGAGTATGTTTCAATGTGGTTTCATTCAGTACTATTGGTTCTCCCTTGTCTATATTTTCTAGTTCTTTTCTCATGTTTCCTAACCATTGCGGTGTTACATTGTGTCTTTTTGGGTGCCCCCATATGCTATTCCAATAGTTCTTGGCCTCTGTGGCATCTGGTTTTATGTCCTGCCTTCTTTCCCCATTTAAATCTTGGTAAAACTTTTTCTCATTGTTTTGGAATGTGCGGTTTTGTGTGTATTGGGCCGATCTTAGTCTGTATCTTTTTAGTCTTGCCTCTTTAGCTAGTCTTTTCTGGTGTAACTCTTCAACTACAGTTGCGATGCCTTTTTGCGCTACCTTATATTTGTTATAAAGTCTTACTCGTGGTCTGTCTGTGTGTGGTGTATTTCTAAGCAGTACTTCGTCTCTCTGTAGTTGGGAGATCTGCCTTTGTAACCTTCTCTCCCAGTTGGGTTTCCCTTCCCTATTAGTACCCAGGTTCCTATCTTGTGTTGTGAAGCTTTGTGCTACCATTTTCGCCTCTGCATAAATTAGGTTGTTGAGTTCTAGGAGGGTGTCTGTTTCTATGTGCTGTAAGAGGCAGTTGACCTGTTCGGTCACTTCTCCGACTTTCTTTCTATCTTTGTCTCTTAGGGAGGGGAGTGTTGTTTTCTCTCCTCGCATGATCTCTTTCAAAGCTTGTATTTTGCTTTTCTCTTCTTCCGTTGGTGCCTCGGCATCACCCTCTGGTGCGTAGCTTACTGTGGGGGTCTCATGGGGGATTATTCTAGTTTTGTTATTGGTACTAGTTGTGCTGGGGGGGGCATTTTTCAGATGTGTCACCTGAATCTCTCTCTACATTAATGCGAAAATCTAGTAGTTCAGTCTCAGACAACCATTTCTTCTTTTGAATTTGCTTTACTTGGTCAGCAAGGCGTTGGTTCGATACTTCCACAGCAGATTTTTCCCTCCATATTTGGAGCATACGCTCCCTATAAGATCGCACTGAAGGCTTGCTTTTATAGTAACAGTACATAACTAGTCTATTCTCTTCCCTTGTCCATCTCTTTCTCTTGTTCTTTATAGCAGTCGCCCCATGAGGACTGCGCTTCCCCTGGATATCGCTAGTGGTATACGAGTTTGGGCCAACAGTAGCTGTGTGACGACTGTGTCCCTCCTGAAGGCCATTAAGGGTACACGAGCCGAGATTTTGGCCAGCAGTCACAGGATGACGACCGGGTCCCTCCTGGTGGCTAACAAGGGAACACCTGCCGGTTACGACACACAGGTCTTGGATCTGTGCCCCGTTTTTTGCGGTAAAATGGTTTGGTTGTACTGTCATGATTGGGGTTTTTGGTTCTTTGGAGGTAGTACCAGACCTTGGTGGGTTGGTTAAGACCGATGTGAGTCGGAAATAGCCCAAGAGCCCCACCGGCCCTTTTGGTTCTTTTAAGGTAGTGCCATACCTTGGTGGGTTCATTGAGACCTATGTGCACAGTGGTAATCAAAGAGCCCCACCAGCTCCTACCACCCAGGGTATGGCCTCACAAGGGCAAGCCATTCAGGCTTGCAGAGATATCTATCTAGTGATATGACATTTGCCTGATTGTTGAACTAAAGAAATAACACTAAGCCTTTTTCTTGGGGAGGGGGGGTTGCATACATAAAAGATCATATGTCTCCCTTAAATGTCATAAGTCTTGACTTAGTATAAGTTTCGATATTCGTTGTTTTTTTTCTTCTTCTTCTTCCAATGCCCGCTGGGTAGATAGATGGCCAAGCGACCACCGCCAATTTATACTATACTAATCTCGGGGGCGGGGGGGGGGAGGAGGTTGCAAGTGGAAAAGTTCATTCACACACACACACATATATATGTATACTCGCCCCTCGCTTTTCTATACTTCTATGGGACAACTCCTTTTGAAATATAAATTATAAATATAATAATTTTAAATTTAATTTTAATTCCACTTACCCACGTGCAGGTCTAAGAAAAAACAACTTTTTTCGACTTGGCAGTGGTCTTCTCATTGCAAGAGAAAATTCCTCAGACTCACAAAAAAAACCATCTCAGAGGTACAAAGATACCATCAAAATATCAAGAATAATCAACCAAAGTAGAATATCATTAGAATGTTCGAAGATAATCAGAGTTCATCTCAAAGCCAACCGTTAAGTATCATTAGAATCTAAAGATATTATCATTATTATAATATCCCCAGCCATTTTAAGAAACACCTAATCACCTTTTCTTAATTATCCGTAATAAATAGAAGCAAACAAACCAAGAATATAAAAATGATTACTAGATGAAAATTAAGGTCATGTAAAATTGATTCGTAGCACTGCAGGCGAAGAAAAATAGAAAAAGAATACTTTCTAAGAGGAAACATATCACAAAGAGCTGATGGACTGACAACACACTCATTAGGAAAGTGCCTGTAAAATCCAAAGCTATTTATATCAGCCACATATGAGTCCATTCCCACGATGGGAAGTTATACAACCAGTGATCAGCCACAAAACAAGGAAACCAAAAGAAAAAAAGAAAAAGAAAAATAGAACAAAAGGAGGGTTCTCCATCCCCTAAAATATCCCCCATAACGTCCGAAATGGGAAATTAAAATAAATCGAATCATTTGTCTTAAGTAGCCTAAACAGTGCAGAAACATGAATGTGTTTGTGTAGCAAATCTTTTATTTTATCATATATATATGTATCTGTATGCTAAAAGATGAAGCTTTGTGGACTTGGGGTCCTATCTATTATCAGGAAATGTAGAAGTGTAATCCCCGTGCACCTACTGTCCATATTTCATTCTTTATGAAAGGAAATGAAAGAAATCGATTTCGGGGAAAACACCAGATGTTCCTCGATGAGGACATTCTCCACATTCACTTCGTCACCTACTGAGAGATTGGAAATGGCAGGGAACTATTTATTTATTCATCAATCAATTACAAAATATACAATCTAGGATTATTCTCTATGTACAGGGTGTTTTTAAAAACATCCAACCCTCTTTTTAATATCTTGTTTTCAAACTATTTTGTAGCTCTAAAAAAAAAAATTTCGAAGACACGCGTTGTGAAAAGAAAATCACATGCAGGTCAGGTTGGTCACTCACTGAAAACCATCTTACGGATTTTGGCCGCATGCTTTGCTTGGATGATCTATCAAGGGATTGGAAATTTATTATTGGAGAGGCATATATATCTGACTGTGTTCGTTTTTCTGTCTTCCTGGAGGAGGAAAAAGAAAATTCCAACCGATGAAGAGAGAAACTGAGAGAGAGAGAGAGAGAGAGAGAGAGAGAGAGAGAGAGAGAGAGAGAGAGAGAGAGAGAGAGAGGTGAGAAATAAAGAAGAGAGAGAAAAGGAGAGAGGAGAGAAAAAAAGGTGATGAAAAAAAATAAAAAAGAAGAGGGAGACGCATAGAGAGGCTGACAAGTTAAAAGGTATGAAAACGAGTTTTAAAGATAATTCATAGAAAAAAAAAGGACTGTGTGTTTGAAAGGAAGGGAATTTATGGCCGGACAAAGAGAAAAAAGAGGATAGAATAAAAGGAAGAGAGGAAGAAAAAAAGAAAGGAAGACGCAAAAGCAGTGGACGACAACCTAATAGAAAGAGAAAAATAATAGAAAGACTGTATCTGAGAAGCGGAGGGGATAAGGGAAGAAAGAAAAATAAGTGAGAGATAAAAGAAAACGAAAAAGAGTTGCATCCCTTTATTTTTTCTGTACTGTTGGGGGAGACTTGGAGTCTGGAGGATATATATATATATATATATATATATATATATATATATATATATATATATGTGTGTGTGTGTGTGTGTGTGTGTGTGTGTGTAGAGATGTATATATTGATAGAGAGGGAGGGGAAGGGAAAGAGAAGAACGAAGAAGCTATAGAATAAACAATGGCATACACGTGATTCTTTTTAAGGATGCAGTAACCGTGAGGTGCATTTTGGAAAAGATGTTATTATTTATCCTGTCTGGTTTCATGGCGCCGCTCTTTGTCAATTTAGTTTACGGGATCGCACCTGCGCTTGCGTATTTTTATCATACAGAGACCCCCCCATATATATATATATATATATATATATATATATATATACATATATATATAGAGCTATACATATATATATATACATATATATATATCATCAGCAGCAGCAGCAGAAGTGACCGTTGTGTGTTCCTTGCTGAAATAAAATAAAAAAAATTCCATGACGACCGTGATTGTACTGATCTTTACCATGTCTTACCGGCTATTTTTATATCTCATCTCTTATGTCTTGTGTTTCCCCACCGCTTTTTCTACTCGACTGGTACCGATTTATTAACTCCCCCCCCCATATGCGTGTATATGTGTATGTTTGTTAGTAGTCATGGATATATATACATATATATATATATATATATATATATATATATATATATATATATATATATATATATATATATATATATATATTTATATATACATTTATGTTTCCCACACTTATAAATATACACAATATAAGAATATAAAAACTGATAAATATACACATATATTTAATAATGATTGAACAATTGTGTCATCCACAGACAGCTGTCTCGTTGTATTACAACTTTCAAGTGTGGTTACAAACTATCCTATATCCCATCAAGTACCACGAGGTAAAATCGAAACCTTCGCTGGCATTTTACCCCTGCCCTACGGTCAGGAGTATTGGATTTAAGCGATATATTTACTTGCACACAATTCCCCATCCACCAGAGTGCTCCATTCCAGAGTTGGAAGAGCATCACTATATTGGATGAGTTGTCCAACTTAAAGAATACACACACACACACACACACACACACAGACATATAGGTATATATATATATATATATATATATATATATAAAAGTGAGGGAGAAAGAGAGAGAGATTACAGGAGAATGTGTGTGTGTGAGTGAAAAATGCACGCACTTGCACAAGAGATGCACACTAGCGCAAATATCTATTGGAAGTGGGGGCGTAGAAAAATATCAAAGGAGAAAAATTCCAAGTGAAATGAATAATCTCAACTTACAGAACTCTTAGAAAATGTAAGTTTCACTTTTGCGTTTATCAGAGGATTCTGATGTCGTCGTGGTCGTGGCCGTCGTACGCCTTTTACTTTTCAGGGCAATATCTCTTCTAAACTTCCGGATACTTGTATAATAAGTCTATTGAATTTCATATCTTCTAAAACTTGCCAACTTTCTTCGAATCCCTTGTTCATCATCTGCCGTCACTGAGACGCTCACTAATACTTTGCAGAAACTGCTGCCTTCCAGTTTTGAGATTAATTTCGCACAGGTTTACGGATGGGCACACGTATAACCAAAGAATTACATATACACATACACCGGGTATCACAAAAAAGGTATACACGGTGTATTAATGGTTTATTATTTGGAATAACTACTGAAACTAACTATGAGCATACGTCATGTATTTATTCACTTGTCCTCTCTAACGCCAAGAGGCGTAGCTGATCTATAATATCATTAAGAAGGTAGACTCATGATTATGTTATGAGAATAGTGATTCACACTGTGACGTAAGACTGTACTCATCATCAAAGTATTACTCTTTTGGCTTCACACTTATTCTCAGTTTTCAAAAGAGCCTGAGAAGAGCTTTTTCGAGACTGTTATCTGCTGCCTCTTCACGTTCTTCTTAATCTCATCCACGATCTGAATTTGAACGCAACAGTGATACAGAACACAAACCTGTACAATAGCATATCACTGCTGACTGAGTTATCTGGGGGCAATTTTTCTGTACACAAAGGGACAGTAAAGGCCGACTCTAATTGGTAGCCAAGTTGCATGAAGCTTGCGCAATAGGTTTTTGAGATATTCAAAATGGCTGGATACTTCCCCAAGCAGGTCTCAGAGGATTTCAGACAGATATATTCCTTGTTAAATTTTTTCCTTCATTATAGAAATAGCGTTTTATTAGCTTTCATGTTATCACCATTTTTGTTGATGAATAATTCAGTATCCTGAAACAGACATTAGCAGAATCTGCCAGAAACTTCTATGGTGTAATATTTGATCTATGGGATTAACTGATATGTGAAAGTAAATTGCATTGACAAGGGAGGAAATTATGTTGAATAGTTCATCATTGTCTTATTAAATAGATACTTTTATTCATTATTGGGCTACGCATATATTGATGTCCGTATATATATATATATATATATATATATATATATATATATATATATATAGTTCCTTAACTGCATCACCCTCCATTTACAATGTTCCGACCATACCCACACAATCTAAGACCATATCACTTTCCTCCTACTCTGACACCTTTTGTCTTCTCCAAGACCCATTGCTGCTGTCAACCATAGACTTCAACACTGGCCGGACTTTCTCTCACTCAACAGAATGCCCCCAACAGCCGGGTTACCATTTTTTGCTCACAAACCAAAGCTCCTGATGGTGGACTCTGGTTCCACGTCAAACCTATAACCTCTAAAAGCACACACACACACACATGTGCACACACACAACCACACACATGTGGACACACACACACACACACACACACACACACACATACAGAGCACACACTACTGAAGATGGGAATACCCCCCGAAATATGTCTGGATCATCAATAAAAACATTCACGGATAAATCAATCTAACTTCAAAACACTTCACTCCCGAGTCTGTCTCACTCTCTGCAGTTCATATCATATCATATATATATATATATATATATATATATGATAAAAACGATTCTAATGTTTGATGCTGTAAAACTTCCTCGACTACAAATATATATATATATATATATATATATATATGATTATAAGTTGTATTATCATATTAAAACTCTTTCCTGATATGACTTCCCATTATCATACGGTGAATATATCATTCGGCCTAGACAATGTGAATAGAATAAATAATTAAAAAAAAAATGGACGCTGCAGGAATATACCATGCAACCTGTAGGGTAGACGTTCCAACGCAGGGTTGCTCTGACTAAACAGCCTCCAGTAAAGCAGGGGCCCAAATAACTATTTCGGATTCCCATTTCTACTTATTCATGGTATATATTTTCTCTCTTTGTTCTTTTCAACGTAATAATTATGTGATTAAAAAAATTGTTATTATTGCTCTTGCTACAATGCATGTTCAATATTTGTATGAATCACTGTAGCCCCACAAATGGTCTGACGGACCAGCCAAGTGACCTACAGATTCTTCCCTCTTTTATCGTCTCTGTCAGTGTCTCTGATTGTTTCTGGTCACATTTTTGTGGTTACAACTTAAAACATCGCATACTTACACCATTACGCACCACCTGAAAACGTTTTCTTGCATCAAAAGTTATTTAACGGGTCTCTATGGACATTTTGAATCAACATTAGTCGAACTTTGTGCAGTAATTTTCTAAATAACTCTGGGTGAGAGATTTTTTAAGATAATATTAAATAAAAGATGATTTTCTTTTATAACTTTATATATTTTTAGAACGTTAAAACTGTACACACGCAGGCTACGGAGATTTATAGCCATATATTTTTGTAAACTTGCTATGATTCGCTATGTACTGTTTCTTCTGTATTTCTATGTTTTT
Organism: Thysanoteuthis rhombus; assembly: GCA_963457665.1. Classification (NCBI taxonomy): domain Eukaryota; kingdom Metazoa; phylum Mollusca; class Cephalopoda; order Oegopsida; family Thysanoteuthidae; genus Thysanoteuthis; species Thysanoteuthis major. The sequence continues at coordinate 19,848,442 of OY735219.1, read as the reverse complement.
ATATACGAGTACTTATGCTTATTGATTCTTTCTTCCTATCTTCCTTTCTTTCGTTCTTTCTAAAAATTCCTTTTTTTAAATTTTCTTTATCAAACCCCCTTCTCTCTTTTTCGTTTTCGGTTTTAATTAAACTTACCCTCTTCCATTCTTTCATAGTACAAATCCCACTTAATTTATCCTAAAATTTACTTCTTTGTTTCTTCAAAATTCTTCCTTTATCTTTTTCCTTCTTTCTTTCCACAAATTCCTGTCATTCTGTTTGGAACTGTCTCCTTCTTTTTACAAAATCCCTTTGCCTCATCTCTCTCCCCCTTTCCCTACAAAATATTTTTTTCCTACTTTCTTCTATAACACACGCCCCTTCCTTTCTTTTCAACAAATTTCTTCGTTTCTTTAACTTTCTTACTTCATTTTTACAAAATTCATCCTTTCTTCTTTTCTTTCTCTCTTTCCACAAACCTCTTTCTTTCTACCTGAAACTTTCAGTCCTTCTTTTTCAAAACCCCCTATCCTTTTTTTTTACTCCTTTTTCCTACAATTTTTTCTTTTTTCTCCCTTCCCTTACAATTATTTTTTCTTCCCTTTCAATAAACATATCTTTCCTCCTTGCTCATTTTTATCTTCCTTAAACCTTCTCACTTCCTCTTTTTAAGCAAAAGAATAGCGTTAATCCATTACTAAACTTTGACTTGTTTTAAAAAAGAAGATATACACGAAACAATTTATATTCTATTTTGTTTAAGTTTCTGAATAAACATATATTGAGAACCACGATTCCTAGAAAACACAAATAAGATTTTAGCGGACTCTTGTCGTTAGTGTCAGAAACAGAAGCTGAAGAAAATAACAAAATTGAAGATTCTAATCGGTATATCAAATAGAAGGAAATAATGATAAAGTGACTTTATATAAACATACGAGGGGAAATATCTACTTATGCCGCTGTATCCGTTCAAGGACTTTTTAGTCTGTATGATAGAAAACATTGGAATTGACGTAAATGCCGGAGGGTGTTGATAACTTAGAAATGTAAGTGTTTTATAAAAACATTTAAGATTAAAAAAAAAAAAAGCGTTTCATATCATTTTTATCTTGAAAACTTCTCATTTGATTCTACTTAAAACATCGCAAAGTGATTCAAATTCAATTTTTTCCACCCCCATAAATGTTGAAACTGACTGATTTAATGTGTCGACGTAAAACTTGAGTTTGTTTATAATTAACGCATTTTCCTGTGTATGATACGCAATTGCATATAAACACAACCTCAGATTAGGCTTCAATTTTTATTTTGAAATGCATTATCTTGTGTATAAAATTATGTGTAGAAATATGATTAAGAATTTTTTTCCCATGGAATTTTAGCGAAAGATTTTTGGAGGAAATGCAGATTATACAAGGTGAAATTCGGTACAAACTGAATCAGACTCAGACTAACTAACTCCCTTGTCACGTGATACAAGTGGCAATGATTGCGTCTCCATTTATCGAATTATACCCGGTCATTATTTTGTAACAATTGTGGAATTTCACGGGACTAGGGTGCTATTATGACGTCCAAGATGGACTACCTTAAATAGCTAAAGGACCCTAACTGACCCGATATTCAGCCATAGCTGGGTGAGGTATTCATACCTTCCCCCAAATCAGCCGAATGAAATGAAATACTGTCCTATTCGAAGATTGTACCAAGTTCATCGATTCCGTTTCTGTGTGCTGCTTACCGTCAGACCACACACACCAACTAAGCACATCTTGCTTCCTTCTATAGTCAGCAATACATTTCTGGAAGGAAGTAGCGACTTCATGACAATATGTCTCCAGATAAACTCCTACATCGTCATGGAAAAAGCGAAAATAATGCGAAGAATTGGCGCTGATAACATCAATATCAATGTCAAAATTCCGTCTCAGAGCATTTCAGAACAAATTTATTCTTTATTCGGAACTAACACTGACCAACAACACAGTTTACCATGGAAAGACAACTAAAAAAAGGCATTTTGATAACATGTAGATCAATGGTATCGCCTGATGTGAGAATGTCAGACGGTATGCGAGGCCAAAGGATACATCAGATGAAACACAGTGACAGAAATAACATGGCTGAAATACTCATTCCGATAACTCGTAAACCAACATCCTCAAAGGGGATGCAACTAGTATCCTCGTAGTGAACTGGGTAAATCTCTTTCCCCCTTCTCTCTGTCAGTTTGTCAGTCCATTTGTTCGTCTCTCTCTCTCTCTCTCTCTCTCTCTATATATATATATATATATATATATATATATATATATATATACACACACACACACACACATATATATATATATATATATATATATATATATACACACACACATATATAAGGTATTGAAAAGACAACGAGGAAAGTAAAAATCTGCTGTTGAAAATGAAACAATTTATTACATTAAAATGTTTCGTCGTGTAACAGACTACATCAGAATGCAAGATAAATACAAGTTATGGGAATTCTTGTAAGATGATTCAAACTATTAAGATGTTATCAATTTGGAAAGGTAATTAATCTAAATTATAAAAGATACCTTCATGAATGTATATCCAAAGACTGATCACACACACACACACACATACACACTCACATACACACACACATATATATGTGTGTGTATATATATATATATATTGAATTCATAAATTTTTTCAGTGGCGATGGTATACCTTTGTTTCACTATATTCAGCTCATCAGATATGAATATAGGCCGTACAGTTGTTTGTATAATTATTCTACAATGCACACAAGGTAAATAATTACAACTCACTCAAACTGTCACGATTCAAATCATAGTGGAAATTATCTTTTTATACACGACTGTAAGGGCAAGTTACATTATTCATCTGATGAGCTGAGTATGACGAAACAAAAGTATACCATTCTCAAAGATAAATGTATCGGTTAAATCGATGTATTGTCCGTACTCTAAGTATTGAGAGCCGTCGGAATAAAGATTTCTCGGATTATTATATACACGTTATGATATATATTACAGGGAGGGGTGGTTGGCTTTTTTTGTCCAACAATGTTTTGGAAGACTTCATGTCACAATCATTCTGATCCGATTTTTTGATTTAAAAAAAAAGTCCATCCTTTATAGAATTATTTGGATGATAAAAGTTGGATTTTATTCCTTAGTTGTAGATTTACCCCATCAGAGGCCGACTCCATTCCATTTATTTCCCTATCTTTAGGATTTATATAATAATTATTTGCAATCTGTATTAAAGAAACCACTTGGTAATTGAATTTTAATATACCTAAAGTTATCTCTTTGAGGAATCCGGTCACCATAATAAATACTGGATAATCACAGTGGAAAAAATCAGACATAATTGAATTCGTATAAAATAATGTTTCAACGAAAATAATGAATTCGAGTCTATAGATTCAAACAATAGTTAGGCAATATCTAATCAGCTGTATTGTTAATTTTCAAGTTTTAAATGTCAGTGTCTATTGTTAGGGACTGAGAACAAAAAAAATTACATTGATCATTTAAAGTAATATCAAAACTTAGCATGACTTACTATCAGACTTCGAGATCAAAAGAGGATTGAACTCTCAAACAACAGCAAACAAAATTAACCTCCAGATCATTGTTTGTGATGATCAAATAAAAAATTTGAAAACGTTTCGGGCAATGATCAACTGGAAAAAAATTGAATTATGAAGAAAAAACTAAGGGATTAATATAGATTAAACTCACAATACAAATTAACCCAAACCTTTTGGAAATTTATCTAAGGATAGAATTTTCAAAGCAAACGTTTTTTCTAGACATAAAAAGTAAATGTTGGAAGCAGACATGACACAAGGAATTGACCATGAAGAGCAGCTCCAGCACCATGACCTGTATACGTAAATCATAGTCAGAACATTCAAAAACAGAAGAAACCTATAATGACTATACTTGTGGCAGTTTTGGTCGACAATTTCTCATAAGTATTTGCCGCTTCTATTCCTTAGTAATTGATTTAACCAGGGAAAAGAACCAGAAAAAATATATATATATAAAGAAAGCTTTGAAATTCGTTTCAAAAACCTACAAGAAAATCGATAATTTTCTCTCTGTATTCAATTTAAAAAAAAGAAAGAAAGGAGACCAAGTATTTTAGATTAACTTACTTGCATCTTTATCCTAATCCAAATCGACGTGTCCTTTCAGCGAGACTCTTTTGAAGCGAGCAGTTCTTTTTTTATTTGACTATTCGATACTTATTTTCCCGACTGCATGTAAATTAATTTATCTGATTATTTCACATGGCTACCAAGTAGCTTGATTACCTCTTAGCTCTAGGGACGATCTCGATCAGCAGTTTTATACGTCTCAAAGAGTACACGACACCGGAAAGATTTTATCTATCTATTTGAAAAAAAAAAGTGTTTAGTGTTTTAAAACTTGATTCTAACGGGTCGGGTTAGTCATTCGATGAAAACTGTCACGAGACCAACGCCTTTTGGCAACATACTGTGTTCGGAGTAACCAATCAAAATATTGGAGAAGGATGTGATTAATCGATATTACCGCTTTCTCCCGCTTTTTTGGGCGGTGATGAATAAAATTCCAAAATTCCAATTTCCAAAAAGATCAAGTATGATCACTGCAAAACAAAAATTCAAGAATTCAATTTATCTTCAACGTACATTGAAAATTGAATGCCTCAAAACCTTTTGAAAAAGGGAATTTTGAAAAAAAATAACCATCTTATCGATTTGATAAGGAGTAAATGTTTAGATTTCCAGTCCTCTAACTCTATTGGTACAATTTGATAGCTGCAACTCGTTACGAGTATAGTGACTCCTAAGAGAGTACACAGCCATGTATCATTCATGGGGTACATGGGCCTTGAGGAAGGAACCAGATCCACTATCTGGTGCTAGCTGGGTCAACTGTTTTTTTGACGACGAATATAGGCTAAGATGGCCTCAGAACAATGTTTTGGCTACGTACGGCACCTGGTATTCCCAGACAGCCATCCATAATGACCGGACCAAACATTGCTCAACTTGCAAGATCTGGTGCATTTAATGCTATTTAGCCTGTACGCACGATACATGCATACATAGCCAGCCAGACCAACTTGAAAACTGAAAAACCTATGAGTACAATTTTAGTCGACGATTTTCAGTAACAAATCTCTCATTAATGGAAAATCTCCAGAATAGCTGTGTGAACTACATATTAGAAAAGTAAGAGAGAGTTAAACATTTCAGACGGAGAACTGGAAAAAAAAAACACTAAGAATATATCTCCTGTTCGAAAACGTCAACTTAATCTGTCAGCAAACCTGTCAATGTAAGTTTCTTCAGTGTTTAAATTGGTCACTTAGTCCAGCATCATTCACGTTTATTTTTCGATGATTCGGATTTTTTTTTCTTAGTGAACACTGCATAAAAAAATTGGGTGAATTAAGTTATCTAGTTATTGATTCATTTTTCAATGAATCACCGGAACATGGATTGCTACTCAAAGACATTATTCGTGTGTCAATCACTATTGATGAACAAACCAAACCTCTCAATCTATAGGTAAATGCAGAGAAATAATCATTGCTCCCCGGCAGACGATTGAACTACAGACCTGTTCCCGGACTCCCAAAATGGAGATAATGGTACGCTTAGCTTGATCATCAGGCATTTGGGTGGTGAGAGATACAGGATGCTGGACTGTACAGAGAGAGAGAGAGAGAGAGAGAGAGAGAGAGAGAGGGGGTGAAGGTTGCATTGTCTCTGGAAAGGCTCGCTGCAGAATATGCACTAAATGCTATTTTTCAAATTATTAGAAACTGGGGAATTGAGGAGTCAGTAAGTCGTATTGATTAATCCTAAACAATATTTTAATGAAAAAGTGTCAAATAATCCCCTGTCAGAGAAGAGATAAATAAAGAGATAAAGTATATTAGTTTTTCTAAGTGTGCTGCAAATATGATTTAATCCAAGCCAAGTGCAAGTCGTGACTCTAGGCTTCGTAGGGCAACCACGTCACTCAAAGCAGAAGCTATCTATCCATCTGTTCATCTATCTATCTCTCTCTCTCCTTATATATATATATATATATATGTGTGTGTGTGTGTGTGTGTGTGTGTGTGTGTGTATGTGTGTGTATGCGTGTGTGCACATGTGTGAATATGTGTTAAGAAATAGACATATTTGGTCCGACGGAATGGATTATAAATTTAGCTGAACCGTTGCCGGTATGGCAAAGGTCCAAATAACCGCTTTTACACCAAAGTCTAATCCTCTGTTCAAATACTTTGATCGTTTATTCTATCTATGCTGTCATCGGTGAAGGATAAATTAACCATGTTACAACCAGAGTACTTGAACAAACACAAATTCTGTTTTTATTCCCAGACATTGCCATCGTGGATTTTGAGCAGGGCAGAATCAAAATTGACTTACTAGTTTGTCAACTCTCCCATGTAGGAAGAGATGAAGGGATGGTCATGGAATTATGAGTTGAACAGAGCCGATCCTTTGGTTCTTAGTACCCCGGGGAAGTTTGCTTCAAAGCTCACTGAAGTGTAATACTCATTATATATATATATATATATATATATATATGTATTGTGTCATCCACAGACAGCTCTTCAGTGTGGCTATAGACTTTCCATCATCCCATCCAGTACCACAAGGTAGGAGAGAAACTTTCACTTCTGACGGGGGCTAATACCCTACATCCGGACTACGGAACTGGACAGTCAGTAAGGCTGAATTTAAGCGATACATCTATTTACACAGTCATTCCTCATCCACCAGAGTGCCCTATTCATATATATATATATGTATATATATACATATATATATATATATATACATAACTCTCTGTTTCTGTCACTGTCTCTGTCTGTCTGTCCGTCCGTCAGTTTGTCTCTCTCTGTATGTATTTGTATATAATCATATATATATATGATACATATATATATGTGTATATACCTCGAGGCATATTTCTTTCTCTCTCTCTGAATATTTATCCATCTACCAATCCATCTATCAATCTATCTATCTATCTATCTATCTATACATCTATATATGTATATAGACAAATATATATTCATATGTATACATAAATATATATATATAATCATACATATATATATATACATATATATACGTGTGTATACATTCAATATATATATAATCAAGTATATATATATATATATATATATATATATATATATATATATGCAATGCTCTTCCATAGGAATAGAGCATTCTGGTGGAAGAGGAGTTTCTGCGTTAATGAATATATCGCTCAAATTCAGCCTTACTGAACACCCAGTGCCGTAGTCCAGAGGTAGGATATCGGCCTCCGGGTCTGATGTGAGGATTTCAATTCTGCCTGGATGGGATAAAGTCTATAGCCACACTGAAGAGATGTAATACATCGAAACAGCTGTCTGTGGATGACACAATAATATATATATATTTCCCCGTCTCTCTCTCTCTCTATAATATATATATATATATATATATATATATATATATATATATATATATATATATACGAATAAAAAGTTTATCAGGATAGTTAGATAAAAGGAGAAAGTCACGACACAGCATAAAATTTCCAGGTTATCATTCGAATTTCTTTCTTTCCACCTTTCCCCATTCATGAATAAAAGTATTTCCGTATTAGATATATTTAAATCTACAATAATTGGAGTATGAGTTGCAGGAATGAATTTGCTTAACTTAAAAATCTACTCATAGCATCACTTGCAGATGTATACATGTTATTTACTTCAGATTTATGATTCATTTAACCTTTCTATGTATGTATAACTGTTAAGTTCCAGGTGCATGTCATAAACAGACTCAGATGTGTAAAGTTTGTGTATTTCAATTTCTGTTTATAAGGGGTCCACTGCACCTGAAATGCCCAGGGCCCCCCGAGGTCTGAAAGAAGCGCTGCCAACTAATGACAAAATGTGATTATATGACTTGGAGAGATTCTTAACATTTTTAAACTTTCTACGTTTGGATGAAATACAGAAACTTTTAATGCTTGGTTGGAATACAGATAAATGCAAGAAAGTTGTTGAACTGGTGATATTTAATTTGGTACTGACTGCTTCTTGGTCACTTGCATTAATCCTAACACTTCTGATATATTCCAAGCGACGCCAGCCTCCAGAAAAGTGATGTTTTTGCTAAAGGCGTCTGAATAGGTGACTGACGTTTAAAACCATTATTTAAATTTATTTTGGACTGGACACGTTTGCCAATGGCAAGGCTTCCGTTGAGACAGGTCGAGTGTTGAGCAATGTTAGAATTCCTAATTCCGTCTTTGCCGGGGGTTGGTGATAGTCGGCAGAAGGAGATCACTTTGACGGAAGAAGAACGTAAGAGCGAGGTGCTACATACTTGGAAGTATTTAAAGAAGAACTCACCGTTGGAGAAGATATATAAGCCAAAAGTGGTTGATATATGAAAATAAAATCCTCAATTTCGGTATCATCGGAATATTAAGTGTTGTCATAACAGAGTTACTTTTAAAACGTTTGGATTGTAAACGAAGTCTATAAATGAAAAGAAACCGGAAAGTATAGGCCAAGACTACTTTTTATTATCCTTGTGTACTACACCATATATATGTCTGGTTGGTCATTCAATGAAACAAACGTCTTTGAGCTGCATTCAATGTTGGGATGATCAATAAAAAAAAGGAGGTTATCGATTGATGACAAATCTCCATGAAATCTTCAAGAGAAGAAAAAATCACCCTTGGATGACAAGCCTTCGGCAGAGCGAGCTAAACCTTCAAGAACAATATGATCCCACCAGTCCTAAAAAAAAGGGTATACAATTAATGTATCTTCCCGATAGTCACATACGGAGCTGGAACATGGAACTCAACCAAGTGAATGACCTGCAAACTGAGGAGCATGCATCCAAGACATCTCAGAATCCATTAGAAAACTCAAATGGCAATGGGCTTGTTATGTTGCAAGAATTGCAGACAACTGATGGACATCACGACTCACAATATGAATCCCCACAGAGTACATGCTAAACTGAGGCCGGCAAAATACAAGATGGAGAGACAAACTCAACAAATTCAGAATGTCTTGGCTCCGCGATGTCTATGATAGACAAGTTTAGAGAATCCTTTGGAGGTTTATGTCAAATGACAGACCTTAAAAGACTGATGATGATGATCAGTATAAAAATCCAAACTCCCAAAATACAAACCTGAATGCTGCCCGACACAAACTAAGTGACCATTCTAGCATGAATTTACGATGTGCGTTGGACCCTCAATTAAAAACCTTTAGGTAGGGAAAATGATTTAAAAAAAAAAACTAAAGAGAAATAAATCTCCAAATTTCCAGCATGGCCACTGGGCAGCCTGTCAGACCAACTTAAAAACTGAAGAAACCCATGTAGACAATTTTGGTTGACTGGTTCAAATTATTCTAACCATGTACAATTTACGTGGAAGTATGTAATCAATTGTTTGTTTAACGTATCAGTGAATTCTTAGAAAATAAGCATTGGCAAACGTTATGGTAAAAGTAGAAGAATTTCTTCTTAGATTTGTATATTACTTCAGAAAGAATTATTTCAAGAGATTATTGATTTGACTTTAAAAATATACTGTAATCTCCATGCGCTGTTGCGACAAATAATCTCTGGCAATAATCTCACAGATGTATAAAAAGAAAGGTCCCATCTGATAGTGCTGTTAGAACGAGCGTCGTTACAGCGTGAATTCACAGTATTTACGGATAGAATAAGGCAAGGAAATGATGGTAGATAGGTACGTTCAACTATTTATGTATAAAACGAAGGCAATGAAGGAAGCTAACTTAGATCATTGTCAAAGTTGGAGTTGATTCCGTTTTTCTCCTTAAGCAAAACGAAAACGATATTCATCATTTCCATTAGAACACATTCTCCACTTTTTGTCGACCATGTCGCGGTAGACCGAACTTATAAATGAAATAGACATTACCCTTCTATAATTTGGAATCATGACCTATTGAGTTGCTAGGCGGCTCTTTTGCCAACCGTTACAAACAGAGTATAACTATATACCTACGAATTTATCTATTGAGTATAGAATATGAAGGCACCAGTAATCATCTTCAGTTAGACCAGGAGTAGGAGTGGAGCTGATTGCTGCAGCAGAGTCTTGTTACATCATATTTACAGATATACTCATAAATTACGATCTTAAACAATATTGATTTAGTAATTTTTTTCATCTTAATTTTAGTTGCTTTCTATGGCAATAACTCTCACTGTCAACCAACGAACAATTATTAACGGATGGGGAATTAACGATAGGCCCAGAGGGAGACTAGTATTAGCATTTCTCCCTTTTTTAACCTTGGGATGCCTGTCTATGTACACCAGCTGCACTACCTTTTGGCAGAGGATCGTTCGCTCTCTGTTTTTCTTGAATCGCCCGGCGTCATGTTTTATATTATTGTTTTTCACATATAGTGGTAGTTGTAACAGCAGTCGCATGATTATCTTTAAATTTTTTCAATCACACGAAACATTGTTAACCATTTTTAATTCTTGACTGGTTTGCCATATTTTAAGCTCTTCGTTTTTTCATGAAAACTGAAGGATTCCCTCGAAAACATATCTTAGCCCATTGGGATTATTTGTTCGTTTTGTTTTTTATTCTTTTTTTTACAATGGCCTTCCTGCTCTTTTTACGTTCCAGGCCTTTTCATACATTTGTTGTATTTAAAATGTCAAGCCTTGATCTAAGGAAGCGTGCAAATCTTTTTCTCATACATGTCACGTCCAGTTCCTATTTTTGTGAGTTCTAGAAATTGTCTTTTGATAGCAGAAACGAAAAGAGTCTGTGAATATTATTCTAACATAATATCTTAAAATATTTTTTAAATTACTTGGCTAACAATATCTGTGTTGATTTCTGAGATGGGGAATTATTATTATCATACATCATTTTTGGACTCCAATTTGTTGGTCGTTTGTACATTCACATCATTTCGGTCGATGATCTCTTCAACTTTCCCCAGATGGCTGTCGTATTTGGTCTCTGTAAATATACTCATACTTCCCTCTCTCCAGTCAGTGCTCAACCTTGGCAAGAAACGAGATCATTTATACGGAGATAAGAGCAACCAAAACGTTGTGAATATGAAAACAACCAAGAAGAGTATAACGGTTTGAATAAATCAATGTATTCTGACTTTGTTTTTTTTTAATGACTAGTCGGATAGTGTGATGACCAGAACGTCTATCCTAAGTGCAGAGGGTCCCGAGCTTGATTCCTTGTATAAACAAATAGCACGTAAAACTATCAAATAGAAAAAAAAATTCTGTGTACTCTGTAATTTCGATGCACTGTAAGCCATGTAATTCGGGAGAAAATATTCCTTCGATGAACTGCCAAGGGGGAGGGTCATACAAAATTGTGAGAATAAAGTCGTGGTCTCGACCAACTTGAAACATGCTAGAATCACTTAGCTGGCACATGTGAAAATAACCAGGATTTAGTTACTGGCTGTTCATACTCCACTGGGAATTGTTTCCTAAAAGAAGGGTGCATGTTTATGATGGATAAATGATCAAAGTTCTTGAAGGCTTAATAACTATATTTTTTTTTTCCTTATATGAGTCAAGTATCTTCATCAAAGCCTTATCTAATTCATGCAAGCAAAACATTTACATATTTTTCTGCTATTTTCATTTCGATGCAAGTCATGGTATCGTCGACTGGAAATAAAATTGAAGAACAACATTTTGGATTCTATCATTCTTTTTTTCTTTCTCGAAAGAAACACTCAGTTGCATTGATGATTAGAAATCACCCAGCGAGAACATACTACTACTAATGAATTCATCATTAAATACTAAATAGTTCATGTATAGCTACGATGCAGGGGAAATTAAGAATATTCCTGGATTTGTCCCTCAAATTAATGAATTCTCCCGTAACATCTTGCCCGTCCTTCCACAAAATGTCATCGGAATTCATTATAGGACTTTTTGAGATGTTTTGTGAACAAACATAGGCAAATTCATGAATGTATCGAAATACGATCTCTCAACCGGAAAAACGACCTTTTTCTTAACCCCTACCTAACCTTTTCAGAAGATTCATCGAGAACTGTCGGTGATACCGTATGCACATAAATTTATAGTAACTGTAAACATTCCTGGATCAGTTTCTAAATTCAACTGATTCTTCATTAGCCGCTGGCTAACTTTTCCGCAAAATGTCATCGAAATTCATAGAAAACGTTTGGAGATATTGTGTGGTAAGAGAGTCAAAAGACATGAATGGACAATTGTACCTTTTCTATCTCCGTTGACAGAAGTAAAGAACCTGAGATATCACGCGGTAGGCGAAACACCTTGGGCTTAGAGGGTCGTGAGTTCACTTCTCACCTGGAACTTATTTTTTTATTCCAATCCTCCATTATTTCCTCAGTACAGGAATTTGTTCTGATAAAAAGCAATAATTAAGATAGTGTTAAATGATTTACAGTACTTCATCTAATCAAATAAATAATATTAAAAAATGGATTAGCGAGATATAAAAGTTAAGGTTTCGGCTTGAGCAAAAGATAAGAGAGGAAATGTGTTGCAGTGGGTGGTCTGGTTATAAATATCCAAAAGTTGAAAAATCTTGGGAGGTTAGAACTTGCCCGTTGAGTGGATTGCTGTGTTTATAGTGTTAGGAACCGTCAACAAAAACTGTCAACGTGGTTTTCTCCAGATTTTAAGACGTTTTGTTTGCTTGTCTCTGTGTGCATGCATCTTGCTCGCAGGCTTTACTAACAGAGGGCTGTAATGTTAAACATTTACACCTCATGTCTGGAAATTTTCGGCGGGGGCTGCCTTGAATATTCATCCCCCAATCTTTTTTTTTGTTATTGTTGAGGCTTAAAATGTAAGTTTATGCAAAATTGGTCCCTTAGTTTGTGTACGACCACGTTCACGATCACACCCAAGAAAAAACTAATTTATTCAGTAATTGGTACTTTTTCCAATTTTAATTGATCACCTCTAACAGCAGAGGCTGTCAAAATACGTTGGTCCTGCGAGGGTTTCTATTGAATTTTTAACCAAACCTGTTTATAGTTTCATCTTTGCTTTTCATGACTTGAGTTTAAGGTATTCAGCCCGGGATGATGATTTGAATAGGAAATATAGTGCATATCAGTTATTACGGATAAACTTTTTGATCCATGCTCAAGACATTTTTGCAGAGAAATAAGCTACATTTTGTTCTGTTTGGTTGATTTCTGACTTCAAGTAATTGTGCAAACAGTGTACTGAAAGCAAGGTTCCTCCAGTCAGGTTTCCAATCACAGAAGAGTCAACGTCTGTCGTTTCCACTATTGGGCCGGTGCTACACATTCTATTTGAACATATCAACTCAGTTCACTGGAAAAATCCCAAAGGAACTAACATCAATATTACATTATTGCTAAAACTGGCATAAGAACATTTCTAAAAGGCAACGTTTGGAAAAAACTGGAGCAGTCTGCAACGAATGACATGTAAAATAATCTTCCATACTGCGTACGGAATTATGGCTCCGAGATATTTTGGTTTTCTACTCTTTGGTAGTGCTAATTTAGATATTTCATATCCATATCTGGATAATTTAGATATTTCAATTACTCATCTAGATAATTCTGAAGAGCAAAAGTCAAAAGAAGTGATTCTTTGAATCTATGAGAAAAGATGTATAATTTTTAATCTATTTATTTATCTTTATTCTATATTTGATTTCCGAAGAAGAACTGATCAAAAATATTTCAAACTCAACAGTGCATAGCTTCGTGTGGAGACTGATTCATCCGGCGAATAAAAACTTCGTGCAATGGGTAGTTGTTTAATGATTGCAATGCATGAGCACATCTATTTCTTCAATTGCACTCAGATTAAGTGAAAAGATAAGTAACGAGGAAAAATTTTGAAATTAATAAAGCAAATGAATACAGAAGACTTTTTGCGCATGGTTTTATTTTTACAATGATCAGAGCATCAAGTGATATTTTGATGTTCTCCTTATCCTCCACATCGTATGCAAAGAATGGATACATATTTTACGAGCCCTCATCATAGGAACGTCTGTTTTCCCTTGAGTGAGAATTGTACTTACGAATGAAAATGAAAAGTGTTCTGAAGCCTTTCGGGGGAAGGGAGAGAGAGAGAGAGAGAGAGAGAGAGAGAGAGAGAGAGAGAAAGAGAGAGAGAGATGAACACGCGCTGTGCGAGATAGAAACGGATGAATTGGCAGGAATTGAGGTAGCTATGTACTGACCCCTCTCTCTCTGTCTCGTTCTATATGTATACATATATTCAATATCAATAGCTCTCTCTCTCTCCTCAGCTATCCGTCCACTCAGTATGCTTAAAACTCACAACCCCTTTCTATATAATATAACGTCTCAATGTTCAATATCTATCCATCTATCTATCTATCTATCTCCAGCTGTTGGCGATCAAACAATACCTGATCCTGAACACCACGATGGGATTATTGTAAGCGAAAATCGATAATCCATCTTACACGTAAGTAAACGAATTAATCGGGTGGACACACTCCAAATACCCGTTCGTGAAGATCTCCCTGTCTCCTTCCTAACACCTTCGCCATTGCACATGGTGTTCCATCAAGTCAGCGACAATAAAAAGAGACAAATTGAAACCGAGAAAACTTCTTAATTCTGTTAATGTTGACTGATTCTCTCCTGATAAGAGACCGTGGCATTTGTGATGGCATGGATTAGTAGACCAAGGAGGTTTTGGGGTGAATTTAAGTTAGTTGGCTATTCAAATCAGAAGGTGTTGGAATGTTACAGCTTATTTAGTTGAACAGATATTGAATTTTCCAGCCATTCTGAATACCTCGAGAACCGGTTGCGCAGCTTTGATATAATGTGGCAATCGATCAGAGAGTACCTTTATACGTATGCACAAAGGTATACTTTAATCGTGGGTCAACTCAAATGATGCTATTGAATAAGCTTATGTATTGTGTAAATGGCGCTTTTGCAACGACTGAGCAAGTAATTCTGAAAATTTCATGCAGGGTCTATTAGCAAACCATTGCATCATTAACAACTGTCTGCCAACCTGCAGTATAGATTAGCTCTCGGCGTTTTTTTTTTGTTTTTTCCCAAAGCAATTTCCCACCGTGGCTAAGATTAAAGAGAACGCAACGAGGTAGCTCACATCAATCTTGCGAGAGAACTTTATAGACTGTTTTAGAAAAAGGATAGGATTTTTGAAGAGGACCAAGTCATTATTATCCAAGTTTTTTTTATATCAGAAGGCAGGACACTTTTTGGATAGACGTCACAGAACATCACTTGTTATGAATGTGTATTCCAGCTTTGCATTTCATAGAACATACCACGATCTGATCGGTGTCTCAATCCCAATAAATACTGATGCATTTCAACAAAACAATTACTGGTAAAACTATTAAGTGTTACTCAACTCCTTCACGTATGGTATCATTGCTATGAGACAACAACAGCCATTCCATTGCTTCTTGCTATTCGCCATACAATTCAATATTCCATTGAATATGCAATGCCCTGATCTATAAAAGACAATGATTAATTGCCTATGACAACAGTGTTGTTGAGGAATATCTATTTAGTCACGTCTGTCTTCCTGTCCGCCTTTCCGTTTGTCTTTCCGTCAGTCGTTTTATATTTCCGTCTGTCCACAAGAACTTGGAAAGTGGTAAAATCCATGGATCCTTGCAGAATTATCTCCAATCCGTCGTAGCTATATATCAATACCACATAATATCGCTGAAAATGCACATCTGTCCGCATATCTCCAAGGGTTCTCAATGAATTTCCAGGAAATTTTGAGGGAGGATGAAAAACAAAACAGGCGATTGAATTTCAGAGGGACTCATGCACAATCTCCCCCCCCCCGATTATAGTTTTGGCAGAGGTGGCAAGCCTCTGGCAGAGCTAGCTCAACCTTCAAAAATAATAAGATCCCAGGGTTAGGGTGAATCCTTAAGAGAAGGGTTTATAACCAATGCATCCTCCCAATAGTCACTTATGGAGCTGAAACATGGAATTTAACCAAGAGACAGACCCGTCAGCTGAGAACCATGCAACGTGCACATGAAAGAATAATGCTGGGCCTCACATGGAGAGACCACAAAACAGCACAGTACATCCGGAAAAAGACAAGAGTTAGAGACATCATAGAATCCATAAAAATCTTAAATGGCGGTGGGCTGGCCATGTTGCAGGAATGGCAGACGATCGATGGACATCACGACTCACAACGTGGATTCCCCGAGACCACATGTGCAACCAAGGCCGGCAGAATATTAGATGGAGAGACGAGCTGGACAAGTTCAGGAAGTACTGGCTCCGTGATGCCCATGATAGAGAAGTGTGGCAAATCCTGGGGAAGGTCTATGTCCAACGACGGACGCTAAAAGACTGATGATGATGATATGCTCTTTACCTTGTGATTTTTGGAATTCTCCAGACCAAATGGATAATGGCCTTGTGGATATATGCCTGGGTTAAATGATGCTGTTTACTTTGTGTTCATGAGTTAAATTCCTGGTTAAGGTTATGGAGTCCACAACTCTGGATCAGCGGAAATAGTAGACTCTGCATCAAAAGTACGGATAATATATGTGTGCTCAAATGAGAAACATTTACTCAGCGTAGTCCTGTACAATATTGATTGGTGATGGTCGAGGAAATGAGTTCATTCTTACATTTTGTCTACGTATTCAGTTTGAATTCAAGTTATTTCCATATATAGCAAAGAGGAAATAACTCGAATCAAGCTAATTAAAACGACCAAATTAAATCAAAGCAAAATGAATGTGACTCTACACACATAATGAGACTAAAACATAACGAGTGATCTTTAAATAGAGATTTCACCTGAAAATTGTAGGATCGTGAAACGGGTCAGTCGTAAGTATCTATCAGAACAAAGATCATAATAGCTCATTTTCAAATAAATATGGTGCACATTTTCTCTAAAAACTATTCTCTACCAATATACACACACACACACATATATATATATATATATATATATATATATATATATATATATATATATGTGTGTGTGTGTCATCCGGAGAAATCTGTTTTTATACATATTTCCCAAAATAAGTTAATGAAATTTCCTTCAGTGATTCAATGTTTTACCTGTACTTTAATATTTTGGTAGAGTGTGTAAGTTTGCTCTTTTTGGGATCATCAGTTGTTTGCCATTGTTCCGAAGATTGATAAAGAAAACCGTTATATTGACATTGCCCCAAGCAGTGTGAAACAAACCCCTTTCGTTACATGTATATATAGAGAGAGGTAGAGAGAGAGCGAGTGAGAGAGTGAGAGAGAGAGAGAGAGAGTGTGTGTGTGTATGTGTGTATGTGTGTGAGAGAGAGAGAATGAATATAACGATTTCATTTCATACACATTCTGTTGAAAAACATCAATATTCCATTTCCAACATAATGTCCTTCATTCACAATACATTTGACTCAAACTTTCTCCACTAATAACATCGATGGAATATACAATTAAAATCTGGATAATATGGATGTCCAATCATTGACTTGTTTATCCATGCTCATATATATATTCATATATATATATATGTCAGGTCTTCTCCAGCTGCTCTTACTGTCGCATGCCAGCCGATCGGCAAACTTTTTGCTCAATTCGGTGTCAATTTTTTCTTATTGCATTCAGGTTACAGATAATAATCAGTAGTTATGTGACCCATCACGATGTTCATCGACCATTTTTGTTCATCTATAGAAATCTGCAAGGGATGGCCACCAATTTATTCTTCTTCCATATATCTGGCTGCCAATTTTTGTAAATATTATTTGCATCAATATGTGCATAAGATGGGAGATTATTTATTTTGACCAATTGAGTTTTACTTGCAAGAAACAAAAGTTTTCTTTGATCTGCTCATCAGAGCGTTTTCAAATGATAAATCAAAAGCGTCCAAAAGGAGACGATTTATACTTCAGCTTCCCTGCTATTTATTAGTAGCTTCAGGGGTGTGGTTTCGTGCCTTTTCAAGGGCATCGATGCAGAGTGAACGTAAACGTCAATTTCGTTTTCCATGCTGTTAAGCGTTACTCCATCTTGCATCACAATAATTTTTTTTTTACCACACGGCAGGGACCGGAGGGAATGATCTGCTTTGATCTGATCATCAGAGTGGTTCAACGATGAATCAAAGGGTGAAGCCGGCAACAATTTATACTTGATCATTCTGCATCAAATCAATGGTTCAGTTTTCCCCCGAGAACAGAACACTGTTTTTCGAATGGGGTAGTGTTTAGGAGGTGGGGACACATTATTGAGAATCGATGCTGAATCTATCATGCGTTCATGGAGATCGCTGCCATTTATACCGACATTTTAACAATGATGTAGGCACTAGAATGCATATGCAGACACGACTCAAGAGCAGAGAGGCAGACAAGAACACGCATGAAGGCTCACTTGAAACAAAGAGACACACATGTACACATCGAGATACACTCAGATAGAGACAAATACGCACATGCAGGACTTGACAGACTATTTCCTGTACTGATTTACTAATACTGAACTCTGTTGGGAAATCAGTGAATGTTATATCCATGTTAAGTGCATGCACTATCATAATCACCTTTTTAAAGTCCATTATTCGACATAGTCCTTCCCAAAGGCCTGCAAGTTTTTTTCATGTTTCACTTTTGAGTATCACGGCTCGAAAGCATTCTGAACCCGTCCAGATAATCATCCCGTTTTTACTCTTCGCTGGCTACATTTTTGCTCATGATCGCGATAGATCCACGTTGTGTGTGGGGAGGTCTAGTGGTTGTCAGTATACAATGTCCATTGCCATTTAGGTATATTGATGGCTTTTAAGTTGTCTATGGTACTTCCTTCTCCCCCAATATTTTGCATTGCTCTGCATTTTCCCCATGGTTTATTTCTTTCCAGTGAGCGTTAAATTGTTCTTAGTTTGAGAAGCAATTTCTTGGTTAAATTCTATATTTGAGTTAGTTGCTTCCAGAAAAATCTGATAGATTTTTATAAAAATTCCTTGATATACATTTTTGTTCGTTGAGTGATGGAGTGTTGAAGTTCTGCAAAACACACGCACTTACACATGTGTGTATGTGTGTGTATGTGTGTGTGTGTGCACCTTCGTGCGTGTTTGTGTTATCGAGCATACTGCTTGAAATATCTTTCTTGAAAGTTTAAAAAAAATGAAAAAGATGTAAAGAATCGACGTAAATATATATTGCCACCCATCAATGAGTAAACCCACAATCGTTTTTTTCATATAAAGGACGTGATTTCCTTCCAAAGCAAAAATTGCGGGATCGTATTATTTTTTTCGGTAGATCATTACTCAATCAAGACAGGTGTTATCATGTATCATTTATGACCGAATTCTTCTGGAATGAAACTCTATTGGCAAAAATATTTTTCATTTTTGGATGACAACATATACATATTATTGATGATATATTCATATTTTTTCCTTAACTGTATTATTTGAACAAATCAGAGAAGCAACACACACACAGACACAGACACACACACACACACACACACACACACACTCGCATTGACGCTAGCTAATGAGTTCGATCATCACTTATATCATTGTAGGCTTTAAGCAGACTGAGCCGAGCATACTAGATATTCAAATTGGCAGTTCAGCTATGGAACTATTCATAACTGCATGAGGGAAGGTACTACCTAAAACATTTACCTGGATGGAATGGGTATCATTTTGTATCTACAGACATAAAATGACACAAGAATGTTTGCTTCAAGGTGAATGCCTTGGCAAGATGTCCTGAGATACTTTGATACCCAAAAGTCAGTTTTGTTGATGTGGTATATAAAGCAAAGACAAAAACGTCTGGCATCATCTTAGCCGCAGGAGGTGACGAAAGGGTGCTGGAAGGGTGCCATATTGTAGTTTTTAATCGCTTTAAGGTGGCCCCAATCCCTTGTTTGGCATTTGAGTGGTCCTTCCAGTCTGGTTGCCCTACAAAGACAAGAGCTTACAATCTGTGCCCATATCCTGAAGAGAAGAGATGGAATTCTCAAAGGAAAAAGTGCAAAGTCAACGTAAACTGCCCAGACCAGATTTTGAACTCTGGTCGCTGATTCCATTGTCGGGACTGTTACGTGTAATACCTTATAATATTTATCTAGCTAGCCAACAACAATATGCTAGTGTTAAAACCACCAAAATGCATAAACGACAGAAATTAATCCACGTTTCCTAGCAACATATCTACGCCATGAAAACATGCTGAAATGAGACTTTGTGCTTAGAGAAGAATTGTTTTACCGTTTATTTTGGATGATTCGTTGATTAGCATAGGCATTTATAAGCTTCCATGGCAACCTATTCTATTATGTTTTAAATCAGTAACAGTCTCTTTCCTTTCTAGATAAAATACTTTTTGGATTCGTAGGTTAAGAACTATTGTAATCGAAGTATATATATATATATATATATATATATATATATATTAATGTCATCCGCAGACAGCTTTTTCGTTGTATTACAACTCTTCAGTGCGGCTATAGACTATCCATTATCCCATCCAGTACCACAAGGCAGGATCGAAACCTTTGCTCCTGACCCAGAGGCAGGCATTTTTCTCTTCCCCACGGAGCTGGACAGTCAGTAAAGCTGATTTTAAGCGATATATTTACTCCCACATAAATTTCCCATCCACCAGAATTGGAAAAGCATTGCATGAGCTTATAATGAACGAGTTACCTCACATAAAGAGTGGTCAACCCTGGATAAGGGAGCATTGATATATATAAATATATATATATATATATATATATATATATATTAATAATAAATATATATGTGTATATCGTATCGTTCCAACCATGTATATGATAATGATTTATTTGATAATTTTAAAAAACGAATTGATAGAGGCAAGATGGTATTCGACAAGTTAAAATTAATTTCAAGTTTAGTAGAAAGAAATTGTTGGATTATTTCGTTGAATATATTGGTATAAAATCAAATCAGAGAAAATTTTTTCTCCAAGTAGTAATCTTAAAGATGATATAATAATTCGGTTTGCATGTGGTCTGAGATTGAGACGACCCAGTGGATTCAATATTCAATGGGTGAAAACTCTTTAGAATGAGATTGACAACAATCCATTATCGTTAGATACATTTGGGGGTAACGTACGTGAGAAATCCGGTTCGAAAGCAGTTGAATGATATGTTGTATGAAATAACATTCATATACAATAAATTATGATGATATTGTGTATAAAATAACAAAACACATTATGTCATAATCAATATTTTAAAACCATTGCTGATGGGGATATGCCATGGTCAACACTGCTGGTGTGCCACGTTGATATAAATATGCTGTTTTTAAATGGTCGTAACAGTTACATGGTAAACAACTGATTTACACATTGTAACATAATATCTAAGTACGTGTAAAAGAAAACTATATAGATTATATTGACTAATATTGGGAAATGAGTGACTGAAATGACAGAAACGTTAAAAATATGTTTGAATGTGTCCAGTGTCTAGATTTGTGACGCTTACTAGGTTATTTGTGTGTGCATGCATTTGTCTATATGTGTGTGTGTGTGTGTGCATGTGTGTGTGTATGCGTGTGTGTGTTTCTTTCTATTGTGTTAAGTCTATTTCGTCAGTAATTGCCTTCAAGATCAGGTTTTACTGTGTTATCAATTACGTCTTTGTCATGAACATACAATACCATGTCTCTACATGCATGTATGTATCTCAGTCCTCCACCATTTATCAATCAATTTCAGTCAGTCAACATTTTCTTTTCAATCTACTTGTTTCAGTATTTCATCATCAATCTATTTCAGTTTTTCATCTATCTTTTCGAATCATCAATTTCTTTATATCAACATCTATCTATATATCTATCTATTTACATATCTATCCATCTGTCTCAATCTTTCACTATCTATCTATCTATCTATCTATCTATCTATCCACCTATCTATCTATCTATCTATCTATATATCAATCTATCTATATATCCATCTATCTATCTATCTATCTATCTATCTATCTATCTATCTATCTATCTATCTATCTATCTATATATCCATCTATCTATCTATCTCAGTCTGTCGAGATTATTTCCTTATATTCATTTATCTATCTGTCTACCTATCTCGGGTCTTTTACCATCTATCAATCTATGTAATTTTTCAACACTTTTTTTCTATCTTTATCAGTCAATTAACATCTAACTCAGTCTTTCACCATATATCTATCTATTTCAGTTTGTTAACATCTTTTAATCCTACATATCTATTTCAGTCTATCAACAACTATCTATCTATCTATCCCCAATGCTGTCAACCATTTGGCCACCTGCCCCTCAGTCGTGTCGATCAAATTGACTGATAACTGAGCAGTTTGACTGTAACATCTTGTTTCACGTAGGACAATATATAACGTTTCTCTAGCTAATGGAAAATACCTGACTCAGATATACATTGTCGGTAATGGAGAGTGTTTCTTTTTTTATTCTAGAAGTTGAATCAATATTGAAAATCATATATTCATTGTATAAAAGTCTAGAGTTAAGATTTTCGAGTTCGTTCAGCGTGAGTAATTATTTTTTTTCAAAGACTGATACTACTTTCTTTAAAGACTAAAAATGCAGATATACATGGATAAAAAAATATCAATATTCGGTGACATAAAAGGCTACTTAATGCTAGATTATACATACCTGTTGGATGAAGAACAAATGTGATTCAACATATCTACATGATGAAATAATAAAGCCTTTTAAAGCAAGAAAGAATAGAGTAAACACATCGAGAAACTTCAAAACTGATTGAAAAAGAATTAAAATCTCTGGATATAGAGAGGAGATAAAATCCACAACGACTAATCGAAAGAGAGCATCGTCATTTTATAATTTCATATCACAAAGACGCTGACGTTGTTGTGAGCAAATTTTTTCTCCACAGAATTTCATCTACGGGCTCGACATTCTGTGTTTTTTCTTGGTTGCATTTTAACTTGTATGAATTTAATATTGAGGATGTTTAAATAGAACTTTGTTCAATGATGTCTCTGCATTATCACTGGAAACTGCGCAATCTTCATCATTCAACTCTTTATGGAAATGTATAAAATCTCACTTATTCACTATGGAGCGAAGCAGAAAGTTATACATTAGTTAAATGCAACACCTACACTTTGTCGTCACGAATATGCAAAAACATGATGTCTTTTGTCAACATCTACCTATCCATCCATTTTCGTATCTATATATATCTCCGTGTTTTAGACGGTTTCTATCGGTTTATCTATCTGTACCTATGTCTCAGATGTTCCAAGTGATTGATTCCTTCTCTGCGGCCCTCTCTCTATCAATAATATTACTTTTTCTTCTTGATCTTTTTTTCTTTCTCTCCACACACAAAGACACACAAAGACACACACACACACACACACATATATATATATATATATATATATATGAGTGTGTGTGTGTGCTTCCGTATAATTCTCCATCTACCAGAGTGCTCCATGCCATAAG
This sequence comes from Thysanoteuthis rhombus, assembly GCA_963457665.1. Taxonomy (NCBI): domain Eukaryota; kingdom Metazoa; phylum Mollusca; class Cephalopoda; order Oegopsida; family Thysanoteuthidae; genus Thysanoteuthis; species Thysanoteuthis major. The sequence continues at coordinate 19,824,827 of OY735219.1, read as the reverse complement.
CATATATAGATAGAGAGAGAGAGAGAGAGAGGGAGAGACAGAGAGAGAGAGAGAGAGAGAGAGAGAGAGTGTGTTTGTGTGTGTGTGTGTGTGTGTGTGTGTGAGAGAGAGAGAGAGAGAGAGAGAGAGAGAAGGGGCCTTTAATGATTAAAAAAATCTGAAAAATTGCAAAAAAAAATTTTTTAGCATCCTTATACGGTTTTGAAATTGACAGAGTTTGGACAAAAGATAAATATATATGGGGCAAATATAAATTTCAAGTAACTATTCAAACAAGTATGAATATAGGAAAGTTAATCGCAAAAATCAGAAATGATAAAAGAATGAAATATAAGATTTATTCCTTGAATATCAATATTTGGTCATGTTTATACGAGGACACAAAGTTCATGACATAAATTTTATTCATCATCCAAGTCAAAAGACCAAATTGGCAACTGTAGAAATCTGATATCTTTCTACTTGTTCCATTGTTTCCTTAATTAGATGGTTAGAATTCAATAGTTGAAAATTTTGGTGAATTCAAGGCCTTGGTAGACAATTGCTGGAGATCATCTATGATATGTAGAACTAGTCAACTTCCCTTAAATCAACTGATGCACACAGGACCCAATCTAAGAGAGATGGATCTTATCATCACCCTTTCCTTACCTAAATTTAATATCTTGTTCCTGAAATGCTGTATAGAGTCATTTTCCATGGCTAACCATATTTCGACTAAATGATTGTGGTTCTTTTTTATCATTAGATCACATCAGAGTATTCAAAAAAGTGAAACATGTTCAGGTTTCAGCTGTTGAGTCTCTCTTGGTTTTCAAGAGTAATAGCCTCCATAGTTGGACACTCATCCGATAGTATTTTGCACTCTATCTTCCCTGTAACTTCTAGATCTTTATGATATTTCTGTGTGTTCTCCTGGCCTTCATTGTATTGACATATATTATATTGTCGATGAGTAAGTTGAAATAATTCACTGATATAGCATCAGCTAACTTTTCTCACTTCTCGACGAATTCATTATCAGCAAATTATACCACCCTACCAAACATTACACTGTTGATGTAAAAATAATCTTCCCTCGCTCAAATTCGTCGGAGAGAGACGAATGTAGTTTGTGATATGAATTTCTTTTTTTAATATTTCATATTTCTTAGATTGAAATGTTTCTAGCGTATAAATTTGAAAACCCATTTAACTAATTCCATTAATCATCACACCCTTTGTCTTCCTTTCTGTCTTTTTTATTGCAAAATGTACAAATTGAGCTCGAAATGATAACTTTAATGTTTTATTTAACTCAAATTTTCATAAGTAATTATGATATATTAAAGTGTGAAAAGCACTAATATTTCGTGAACATTATGCTTTTATCACCCATAAAGCCAGCATTGTTAATTTTATCAACTTGCCAAACTGTAAGTTTTCTTGATAACCGTTCTAGCCCTAAGCCCTGGTAGAAGACGATGGTTGAACACAAGGCTTCAAACTTCAGTCCTTGCAACTGTAATCCCAGCAACCTCATCCCAGTAATAACTCTGGACTTGTCAGGAAATTTCTTCGCGTGGGCTCATAATGTATGCTTGTGAAAAGCTACTAGAGGCAAGTTTGCCAAACAACTTTCGAAAGACGGAGTCAACAAACCAGCATGGGAAACTTGAACAGCGGGGGGATCAGAACAAGGAGGAAGTAAAGGACCACAAGTGATGCAAGGATAGCCAGATTGGCATAATTCCAGCAGAAGGGAATTGCCTAAAACCAAGTCCGACCCTGAAGACTCTGAGCCCTTTCAGCTCGAAAGGGAGCAAGACGATGTGATACCAGATCACTAAAACCCTTCACAGGCTGCCTCGAGATGATCTTCCAAAATCTATCTCGGGATGATAAAGGAATCAGAATAGACAGCAAATACACAAGCAACCTCAGATTTCTAAAACCATTGTCCTTTTGAGAAAAAAAATTCCCCACGGTCTCAAAGTAATGGTTGACAGACTGGACAAAGAGAACAAGGAAGTTAGTTCTCTCATGAAGAACAGTAAAACAAATGTTATATACAACAAAAATGTTGAGGACAAAGCCTCAAAAATCCAATTCGAAACACTGTTCTTGAAGAAAGAGTCCACTATATCTACATAGGACAACAAATCTCTACGAAACCCTCGAAAGAAGAGATCAAACAAATATTAATTCTGCAATGGCAAGCTCTCAGTAGAGTAAAACTAAGCTTAAAATACCAAGAAAATCCCATGAGTTTTCATAGAAAAGGGTCTACAACAAACGCATGCTCTGGATAGTCACCCATACAGCTGAAACATGGAACTCAACCAAAAGATTGGTCCTCGAACTGAGAACCACGCAATGTGCACATGAGAGACTCTTGCTCATCTTGCATGGAAAGGTCACAAAACAGAACAATATTTTAGCAAAAAAACAGGAGCCCAAGACATCATAGAATCCATTAGAAAAAATCAAATGGCAATGGGTTGGTTATACTGCAAGAATTTTAGACAATCGCTGGATTTCATGATCCACAACGTGGGTCCCCAAAGATCACATGTGAAACTGTGCCCGGCAAAATTTAAGATAGCGTGACGGATTAGCCAAGTATTGTCCCAGCAGCAACCATGATAGAAAAGTCTGGCGAATCATAAGAAACGTCCGTATCCAACGACAGACGCTGATGATGACTCTGCATGGGATTTACAGGAATAAACAACATACACAATTCTAATTTTGATATCTAAGTTTCATCGTCACGTGCCTGGTGTTTTTTCTCTAGTTCTGAGAATAAAACTTCGAAATTATTTAGCAATTATGAAATGCTTGGCTACTTATCTCCCTTATTGATTGGTTCAACATGTCGATTTCTACATTGTACTCTCTCTTAATAATCCTTACCGTATCTGCTTTGTGTGAATTCTTGAATGTAACATCTGTATCTAAACTGTGCACAGCTGTTTCAGCTAAAAGAATTCAGAGCTGTTGACATGTCACTGAGCTTTCCTTTCAGTCATTTTTTTTTCGTTTTGATTTGAAATATCTGAATTTTTCTGATGATTCTATCCTGAGAGAAAAAAAGAAGCGTATCTAATTAGAATCCATCAAACAAAACTGTAACCGTATTTTTCTTTCAGTTTTCAAGTTGGTCGGGCTGGCTGTGTATGGGTGAATGTGCGTAAGTTTCATGTGTCCAGGTAGTACCAAAGCAGTTAAAAAGCAAATGTTTAGAATCTCACGGTTTAGATATTTACTTTTCATTTTGTGTGGAATTTTTTTTCCCGTTTTTTGAAAGTTACCACCTGAACATGTTTTTGAATATGGAAATCAATTAACAATGTATGTTTATGCTGAATTGGTTCCCTAGTTTGTGTCAGTTATCATTCACACTCGATTTGAGAATATCACACTCTTTTGTGATCAGTCTCCAACAGAAGGCGACGAAAAACTCTAAAACGGCACACTATAAAAGCTAATGATTGCATAATGGTTTCTATTGAGTGAGTGAGCAGTCGTGTTTCTTCATTTATCGATATTCACTGATCATAACGTAGTATGGCAGAAAGCTAGTTGGGGTGGATATAAGGGTATAAAGACAGTTTCTCAGGTTACAAGAGCGTACTTGTCTACCTCTTACCTAGGTTCAAAAATCGACCCCCACAATCTTTGGTAAATGCTTACCTACCCCAGCCTATGCTGAGGAGACAGGCTGTAGGCATAAAACACACATACACATACGCACACAAACACACCTACACACGCACACACACGCACTCAAACACACACGTATGTATATATAACACACTGCAAACACCATATTGTGCTTCGTGTAAAATCAAAGGTTGAATTTCATCAGATGCTCGGAGGAGCCGATGCATTTGACCAGGCTCCCCAGTGGCAAAAAGGATATGATTTCGAATCTCACCTCGGAACTTTGTCTATATTTCCGATCTGCACTGCTAACTCACTGCTGTCCGTCGACGACCAGAGTAAAGTCGTAATTCATAAACCAATGAAAATGAGGGAAATATCATCGCCATCATCATCATTATGGGTTTCATATCCACTCCTGGACAATGGCTTTACCGAACTCGTCCCATAATGAGTGTTAGGTCAAGATGATTCAGGAAGTGTTTGCTAGTTAAGACAACTCGTTGCCACAATTCTTAGTTTGTTGTTTCGAGTAAGCAGTTCTTTTCTAGACTGGTCTAGAGAACTAGTATCTATTCTGATGGCATTGTCACTAAAACCTGAATGGAAGGGAACTGGTATTCAGTTACATTGAAGTGGGGTAACTTAAGGAAATCATGATGCTGGAGGAGTAAAAAATACCAGGGTCCGCTTTAAACTTGAATCACTTTTTTTTTAATCCATTGACCAGCCATTCTCAAACTTTTATTGAAATTCATCCAGAACGTTTATAAAATATCTGATGGCTAATCAGGCATAGCGACCTGAGGGAATACATGTATCTCTCCCATCTTTATTCCTGGCAGAGGTAATTACGTTTTACAGATAAGGCATTGGAATGATTAATTTTAATTGATATTTTCAGTAAAATTGAATATTAAACAAGAGATGCTTTGACGTGGTCCTATCGATCTAATTGTACTAAAGCTTTATCAATATCAATGCTCAGGCGAAAAATAGTTCGAAAAATGCTTTTAATGAAATGTCAGATCGATTGGACAACAATATATAAGATAACAGCTGAAGTGTTTTTCACTCAATGCGCTTAACATATGTGCAATGTCAACCGCAATCAAGGACAAGGGACAATATAGTTCATCACGAAAACATTTGGCTACTAATGATGGTTCATTTTATGTAATATGGGTTATTGCCTTTTCAGCATAAAAGCAAATATCTGAAGTAGGGTTTTTTTTTTGCCAAATCCAGATCTCAATGGACTGTTTTATTTTTGGTGATAAATGTTTGATTCAACAGTCACAGAAATATTAAGTGGATTTATGAATCAGTTCTCATAAGTTTAAATATGTGTCTCCAACAGTCAATGTTCAGAACCAAATAAAACGGAGAGTTTTGACCATAGATCCAATGACAAACAATGCCACATCAAGTTCCCAATCGTTGTTAGAGAGTCTTCAGAAAGATTAACCCCCTCAAGCCAAAATAACAAAGACTTTCAGAAGAGCAAGGATCATCAAAAGATATTTAGTTAATACACAAATAACTTGTTCACCTTCAACATAAAAGCAATAAATCTCTACTAAAAAGTAATAAATCGAAATAAGAACTCTAAAACAAAGACATATTAGCCTACTACTAGAAAGACAGCAATTTATTTGGGAAGCATAGAATTCTAGTGTCTGTGAACGAATGAATTCTTTCGAGGCATTTCGAGCTATTGCCTGGTTGTTTGAGACCCTACCTTGCAGGCAGTTGTTGAAATGCTTGATCAGAAAAATGTCTGGTGAATAAACTTGATGAAATAGTTTGTAGCCAAGGTCGTTCAATTCATGCAAAATCATTCAGAGCTTTGAATAGTCAACATTTAGTTACCTTGCAACTTCTCTAGTTTATGCAAGCCCCCTATAATAATTGCCCTCAATTGGATGTCGTCAATTTTCGAGCCTCTTTTATCTGTATCAACATTTCTGAAACCAATATCGAGTTGTACGTTCTTTGACAGTTCATGGCTAAATACTTAGTTGATATTATGAGAGTTTCCACTCTTTAGAGTCCTTTTTGGAATCCATTCAACACGATTGCTTGAATTCTCTTTTTTCCATCTTTGAGTTAACTACCATAAACAAACCAAAATAAATGTTGAATAGAAAACGTTCAGCTTAAATACATAGACTGAAATTCACGTTTTAAAATGGTATAATCCATGAGCACAGTTGAAGTATAGTTTATCCCTAAGATACGGGTCCATTATTTTGCACCGATTTGATAGCATGTATACAGCATTACATGAGCTTCAAAGCTCATTGAATAAAATAAAAATATCTTCCATATACCAATTGAATATATATAAATCTCCAAGAAAGAAAAAAGAACCCTTTAGTTTTTTTAAATTTCATTGATGTTTACCGTTTGAACACCTTTTGTTGATGATTTTTAGAACCAAAATCCAACTATAAAATTTCAATCACTTTTTTGATGTGCCCAAGCATCTCTATAAGCCATTTTTCGAAAACTGAATCCTGCATAAACTAACATCAACAATATTTCAGGCAACTTCAAGATTCCAATCGAAACTTTTCTTTTGTCAGGATAGAGGTACCTACCGCTGTTATATAAGGAACTTCCCATTAAGACAATTCTGTAAAAACGGGTTAAATGTTATTCCGAAGGTTCAATATCTTACAGAAACATTACATAGATGGAAAGGTCTCTGTCAAGCTATAAACATTGTTTCATGGTCACTAAAAGATCATGCAATCTAAAATTTTCATGATTGGATATTACGCACTTTACTTGTCTTGGAAAACTTGTCGATTATTGTCTACCATTATTTGGTCTAAATGGGAGCAGTACTTACTGAAATCACCCCTCAGTCTCCAGAAAGAGAGCATAATAGAGGACTCCGTTTCTATCTAAACATATATGTACATCATCAATGGAGCCCTTCCTCTTATATGGCAGGTGTTTGGTCACTTTGCTTGCATCTCAATTCCTCATACTTTTTCTCGACAGTGTCTGTTTGTATATGCACTTGTAAATCTCCTTTCCGTGTTTATCCATTTCCACAAATTCCCTTCAAGTATGTATTTGCATGTTTTCAAAACTTCTACGTACTGAATGTATTTGCCTGCAAATGTCACAAGGATATATTTTTCTCCACTGTAGGTTCGCTTACGTCTTGTTTATTACAAAAGCTTAGAGATGCTATACCACAAATGTCACAAGAATAAGACTTTTCTCCAGTTTGAGTTTGCTTGTGAGTTTTCAAAGGACAAATGTTTAAACACACATAACGCAAATGTCACAAGATAAAGGTTTTTTCCTCTTGTGTGTGTTTGCATATCTGTTTTCAAACTTTCACAAATATCATATGAATATAGTTCCTCAGTCGTGTTGGTTCGTATTTGCACATGTTAATTTCCTATCTGTGAATATCAATTTCAATAAACTTCACCAGAGTATGGTCCTTTGGCAGTATGTCTTTGCATATGCACGTGAAAATTTCCTTTCTTTGGATATCCATTGCCACACATTTTACAAGAGTAAAGTGTCTCTCCAAGACAAGTTTGCTCATGTAATTTTAAAGTTATAATCACTGAACATAAATATCCACAAGCCTTACAAATACGTGTTTTCGCATGTGTGAATTTCATTTTGATGAAAAATGCATATCGACAAATTTCACGAGAGTATGGTTTCTCAGCACTGTATTTCTGCAGGTACACTTTTAGATGTGATTACTGTTGAATTGAATGCCCACAAATTTTACAAGAATGTGTTTCCTCTTAGTTTGCATTTCCATTCTGTTTCTGGTGTTCCGAAACGTATCTTCACGTCAAATGCAAAAAAAAAAAAAAATATAGTCCTGACCAATCTTCCACCGAATGTTTTATATATTAAAGCTACACAAGAATTCAAAAATATTTTTGTCCTCCGTTCACACATCAGCAATCTTTTATATTTAAATATTCTTCTGTCATTTGTTGGAAATCTGAAAGAATAGGATTTTTTGCTCGGTTTGTCGGCAAGAAATGGTTTAATTAAAAATTAAAGGGAATGTCAATCAAAATAGTTTCTTAGTTGCATGTTACTTGAAATGTGTTCAGCTTTAATATTGATCTCCATTGACCACTGGTATTTTTTCATGTGATGTTTACTTCATCAGTTTGAATGAATTCATTTTTTCTCCTTCCAACAAGACAATCTGCAAAACAGATAAATGAACCATCACTGGGAGAAATCCTGCTTTAACTTTGCTTGAAAAAAAAATTGACACTCGAAAAAGAATTAGAAAAATACATCGATAGCAATTACAGCAACAACAACATTTTAAAAATGTGTCTTCCATCGAGAACCACAATTGTCAAGTCCTAACTCAAGTTCTAACTGGACGAAAAAATTCGAAAAACCAAGTAATCATTGCAGTAAAAAATGGAACATCGGTCAAAGAAGAGTTAAAAGAAAGAAGTTTCAAAGTTTCAAACTTACTGATTTCATTTGATAATGAAAATTTCGATATGAGAAAGTTTTTTCCGTTTCAAAATTTGTCAGAAAAATAAAAACAGTGCCATCCAATTTTCCTGAAGATGTAGAATGTTCCTCCAGCTATCAACAATTAAGTATTACAGCATTTTGTTTTATTTTGTTGGAAAAGTATCTACATGGAATAAATGATTTCTAGTCCTAAGGTTCACTATTACCTAATGGAGTTATTATTTTAAAACCAGGTTGTGTATAACAATGAGCTATTTAGTTAATTGTTGTAAGCTGCTATTTCTCCAGTTTTGACGTTATTCATCATGAAGCAGCAGAGACCAGGTATTCATATTATGATATGAGGTACAGTCAGCACTAATGGATGATATAGCCGCAGCTTCTTTTTGTCAGCTAATGATTCTCTTGGTGTGTTGCAAATATCTCCCCTGGGTGATTATCCTAAAGGGTATGGATCATTCAAAATAATTTCAATAGTTATCCTAACGAGTTATATATTCTATACGTACGTTTTATATTTTTTCACGGAAACAAAAAATAAAAAAATCAAAACAAGAAAAACTCTAGCTGATGTACCATAGTTGTCGGCGCATGTCAAACGTACTTACGAGAAATACAGGGAGCGTGTCTCCGAAAATTGTGTCAACTATACATTGCTGTTTTCAGTGGCTTTTACACATTTAACAAATAAATCCCTGGATATTTTAAAGATGTTTTACTTAAAGAAAAAACAGAACAAGAAAAAAAAAAACAAAATAAAAATACAGGCTCAGGAATCGCTCTAACAGGGAGTCATATTTTGGGAATTGAAAAAAAAAATTGGTATTTTTTTTTAACAATATCCTTTTCAATTGTATCCAATCATTTATTTGATCTGGAAAACATTTAACTCAATATTTGAAAAGAAGAAAAAGATTTTCAATCATTTTTATCGATTACTCTCCTCAGTTCCAGCAATTCCTTAGTCTTAAAAAAGGTGAACGTAATTATTTCTTTCCGTAATATTATATTTAGAGTTATCAGTTAGATGTGTAAAAATCAATGAAAATATCAATTTATATAAAAAAAAGAAGAAATCATCAAATTAACGAAAAGTGGGGAAAGAATCAAATGAAGAAAATTCATCTCCGATATCAGGAAAAACGAAATATTTTCTTGAATTTTTAAAATTTCATTACAATCGGATTATATGCTAATTTTCTGCAAGATTTTCAATCCTGTCAGATGTCGATTATCCAGTGAAAATTGCGTTCATAATGTTTATATCTAAAATAATATCTTTATTCGTATAAGAGATTTTCTTCTTTTAATAGAATTTTTTTAAAAAAATTTGAATAAACAAATTAGACAATCTCACTATCAGATAGTGTCATTAGTATTTGGCTATTTTTGAATGGCCAAAAGCGGCAATATCTATTCAAAAATGGCTAATTAGTAGATTTAATTACCAGGTAACGAAATAACACTGGCGCACACATGTAGGTACACACACTTGCGCATGAAAGAAGCCACTAGATAAAGAATGGTGTGTATTACAATTGGAATATTTTTATGTACTGAGAAGAGAGTTGAAATAGTTCAATTTCTCAACCATGGAGAACAGGTCTGCTTTTGTTACCCGCCTCCCCCCAATTTCAGTCAGTATAAAACTCCGTAAATCATGTCTATATCTGAGCTTATTGGTGCTGTAGCAAATCGTTGTCTGAGTCGATTAAAGTTTTTTTTTTCGAGAATTCAGTTGACTTGTGTCATGATTCGAACCCCGTTCGGTGGTTTTGTCTTTATGCATTCCAACGATCAAGCTGTCTGAAATTTTTTTTTAAGCTTAATACCATTGGAATAGTTATAAGATTAAAACTTATGAAAACAAGTCAGGTTGGTCATTCAATAGAAAACTCTTCCATGACCAACGTCCTTTGGTAATTTGTTGTGTTGGGGTGAGCAATCAAAGTAGTAGGAAAAAAAGGGTGATCAGTAGATAAGTCCGATTTTTCAAAAAAACACAACAAAACAAGTGTGATAACTGCGGGACACAAACTAAAAAACCAATTTAGCATGATAGTACATCAGTAATTGACCCTCTCAAGACTTTCTAGGGAGAATATTGAAAAAACTCTATTCAGTTCAATTACAAAATTTAAAAAAGAGGAGATCAATGAAAAAAAAATTACTCCTCTTGTCTTATGTCATGTCATCGTCATCATCATCATCATCATCATCATCATCAGTCTTTTAACGTCCGTCGTTGGACATTGACCTTCCCCAGGATTTGCCACACTTCCCTATCATGGGCGTCACGGAGCCAGTACTTCCTGAACTTGTCTAGCTCGTCTCTCCATCAAACATTTTGCCGGCCTCGGTTGCGCATGTGGTCTCGGGGGATCCATGTTGTGAGTTGCGATGTCCATCGATTGTCAGCCATTTTGTTATGTGGTGATTATTAAAAAGAAGTCGGAATTTCCACCAAAACAAGCGTAAATACTGCTGGACATAAACTAAGGGACCAATTTAACATGAAATTATATTGCATATTGAACCTCTCATGAAAACACTATTTGGGATGGATTAAAAGAAAACAAACTATGAAACGTTTTCCTGAATATATAAACATATGAAATAATTTGAAAAAACAAAAAATTAAAAAAAAAACAAACTGTAATCCGTCTTCATTGGGGAAGTTTGTACTCATGATACTGATTCTGCGTTTTTTGTGTTAAACTCAGTGTGTTCATTGTTTTGTCCATCGCTGAATTAGCGTAGAAGTGCTCTAACATTCATCGATTCTTTTTACGCTTTCTGACCATATTCAACATATTTTTCTGTGTTTTGGCCATTTTTGAATTTGTTTTGGCTATTATTTTTGATTTTGCGCTTTTTGGTTGCCAAACTGGCACGAACATACCTTCTCAATTCGTAAGACTAGTGAAACCTCTGTTGACTGTTTCATTGGATGTTTTGGTGAGCTGTTTACAGGTGTATGATTATTCGTTTTCATTTTCATATATATATATATATATATATATATATATATATATATATATATACACACACATATATGCATATATATACACGTACATACATACATATATATACACACACACGCACACACACACACACAAATATGTATATATATATATATATATATGTATAGATATATATGTATATATATATATATAATATAAATATATATATATATATTTATATTTATATATACGTATATATATATATATATATATATATATATATATGCATATATCGATAAGAACTAATAAGTGGTGTGCGTAGGAAATATGACCCAGACAATAAATTGCTTTATTAAACGATAAATCTTTTGAGTGGGATCCACGGACAGCTTACAGATTGTAATCAATGTCATAAGCATTGGCGTCTGGTCTGCCACCAGTTTCCCAGGGGCGGGGGGCAAAAGTATACATTTCCCGGGAAGGTCCTGCAAAGAATATATTCAGAGAATATCTTAGCAGCAACCCCGTACCCAGCAAATAATAATCGCATCTTCATATATAGGCCCTGAGTATTGATGATGATTTCGTCCTATAAAAACAACATTGCAGTGAATACAAAAGGATATATTCAAAGATTATCGAAAAATTGAATCGATTTAAAAAAATATTTTCAAAATATACCTTTTCTTACAAGTTTTTTTTTATTTGTTGTAATCCATTGTACATTCACGATTCGTTAAGAGAATATCATTTAAGATAAGTTGCTATATGGGCACATTAAATTAAGATTTCATGAAACAATCGTACTTTTATTGACTATAAGCTTCCAATTTTCTAACACCTTCGATCCAGGTGAGAAGGCCTAAACAATGAAGAAGGCTGAAGAATGGATCAGGTGAAACATCGTGATAACAAAAATAAATAAATGAATATTTAAATAAATAAATAAAATAAATAACAAAGAATTAAATCGTCTAAAAAATCGTTGAAGGTGCCAAACATGTCATGATTCATTCAGGTATTTGCTGCTAAATTTTTTTATCGCAGACATTTGCTGAACTTGCTTGCTTAGACAAGAATTCTGTCGGCGGCAGGAAGTGTGAGAGAGTGTTTGTGAAGAGTTGATAAGATCAGGGTCATCAAAGGAAATGTCTTGTAGTGCAGTCGTGATATCGAGGAGCATGGAAATAAAAACCTAAAAAGAGAACTTGACAAAGGTGAAATGATTACATGTGAAGTACTGATTCCAAGCTTGAGGGAAGAAAGTTTGCTGCTCTCCTGCAGTCTTGAAACAATTGGAACTACCTCTAAGAGGGAGAGTGGTAAGAAAGACACTAAAAAAACCGAACATAAGAATAAGCAAATCCACCGATTTTTACCAACAATGAAATCATGATATTTAGATGCGCTAGCATCTGTAGCATCAATTGCCATCTACAGCTGACCGGAAGGAGAATAAACATTTCTAATTCAGATGTTCTTATCATCTATATTTACATGTTTTCGGTTCTGTCTCTATTTCAGAAATTATTATCTCAATGAAATACCATCTTCATTTAATCCATAATAATAAAAAAGTAGTATTTACTAATAAAGTATTTTTTTAATAAAATTAATGTTGAAATTGAAGTCGGACTTAAGGTATTAGTATTATATGTATCTATGCCTGACTTGCAGAATTGTTTCTTTTTTGAATAACTGATTCCTAAGAATTCATTTTGACGTCATAATGAAGATATTATCACATGAATTGCAACGTTATGGCATCACAATGAGAGAATTACGGCATCACGATGACGTTCCAACTCTACTCTAAAACAACTTAATTTCAAGAGTAAAAAGTTGTATGCATTGAGCACTCTATGAAATAAATCCATTACATTTCAGAAGTGGCTTTATATTATTGATATATTATTATATTATGTTATACCGCTAGACTGATTTCTACCACACAAACACACACACACACACACACACACACACGTATATATATATATATATATATATATATATATATATATATATATATATATATATATATATATATATATAATCTGAAACTACATTGACTCATTTGGCGTATTCAACAAAACCAAAAGGACCTAGTATCAAAAGCTCCAAACGGAAAAAAAGATTCAGGCAAAACAATTGACTTGAAAGTAGAATGTGTGTTCCTTCAATATGTACTTTTCCCCAGTGTTGGTCGGATGAGTCATAAATCATTAAATTACCTTGATTAAAAACAAATTAAATTGATAAATGACATTGTTTAAATTACATTTATTGTGGTTCACTCTCTTTCTGTTTGTAATAATTTTTAATTAAATGATCTTTCCTCTCTCCATGACATCGTGTCCCAGAACATTGAAATTAATTCGATTATTTATTGCTTAAAATGTTTTCATTTGTTCTTTTCTCTTTTGTCTTGTCGTCACTATATGGAACATATTTCCAACATTTTTGTTTTTTTTTCTATCGTAGAATGAATTATTTACACCAAAAGAAGAAACAAGTCTGAAACTCAGACCATAGGTGTCCCAGTTCTCTACCTTGAAATAGAAAGGAATTAAAGTCGCAACAAAATGAAGCTAGCTCCAAAGGAACAACATTAGCGGATTTCATCTGGTATACCAGCCAGTCAGTCAGTCAGTCAGTCAGTTACTGGCAACAATTGGCACATGAGATGTTCGCACGTCTAAAAGAAGAGGGAAGCAGCTTTTTGTCACTTATTCATGCTTTAAAGATAGATTTAATTCATAGATAGATAGATACATAAAAAAGATATGACAGTAGATAGATAGATTCGAACAGACCAAGATAGATACTCAGATTGATAGATAGAAACATGCATATATTCATATAATATACATACTTACGTACATACGTACACAGACAAAGATCAAAAATTGAGGGGCATCTATGAGCCTTGAACTAAGAAAATGTCGGTGAGACTAGCTTCCCTAAAATAATTCGACGGCGATGTGTCGGTCGATACTAGTGTGTGAAATTTTTGATGAGCAAGAAGTACATTTTGCACGTTACGTTTGCTTGTAGATGAGTGTTATTATGTGTATGTTTGTGTGTGTGCATGTCACTGCGTATGTCTTAATGAGTGTGTATGTGTATGTGAGGAGGTGTGTGTTGGTTGGTGAGTATAAATACTTATGGATATAAATATACGCAACATTGGTGCATATATATATATGAATTAATTTTCAGGTTTACATCCAAAATTGAAAAAAAAAATATCTAAAAACATCTAGGTCCACCAGATGTATGCAGAAATACCTCCGATAATGAATGTGATTCTGATTAGTGTAGGATTTGATGTAAATATCTTAAGGTATTGCTGAACAAATTAATGTTATCAGGTACACCCTGTGTAGAGTCCGGATACATGGAAGACTGTGGATAGTGAGGCTTCGACACAAATGATTTCGAGTACCGTTCTACTAACCATTTGAGCGACAGCTATGCCCCCTGTGCCCTCTTATACGAAACCCTGATACATAGACAATCTCGGGGTAGTGACCACTAATAAAGTCTGAATTTCAAGAAACAAGCTTGAGTTCTGTTAGGCATAAACAAAGGTACCAATTTATGATAAATAGACAATGTAGATTGAAACACCCTCTAAAAAACCTATTTAGGTAAACCAAAAAACATCTTTTGTCCCTTAGGCTAGTGTGTGGCAAAATTCCAAGTCTCTACGATAACACAAAGTGGTCTATGGCAAAGGCTGATACATAGTATCTAGTGTACATAAGAATCTCTTGAGCTCAGCGACATCATCGAAACTTGTCTCTTGGCAAGTGCTGATTAATAGATAAACAATGAAAAACTATTCATATGTAAATAAGAAATGTGTATCAGCTAACTGTACTTTATGTATGTTCATTTATCATACAGATATCATTTGACTCGAGTTGTTCAATTGACCGCTACCGACACTTATCAACTTCATTTTGACCCCAGGCATTTATTTGACCCAATGATAGTCCCATCAATCCCTATGATTATCGTCAACTTCAGCAAATCCTGCCTTAGGGAGACCTACACCAGTTTTTGGTAACATTGTTTTTGGGTAGCCATTACACTGACAAGGTTGGGGTGTTGTGGAAATGACTTTATTCAATTTAATTCAACTGATTTGTTATTTTGCTTCTGTTATTGTTATTCATTCATTATCAGTCTTTTAGCGTCCGTCGTTGGACATAGACCTTCCCCAGGATTTGCCACACTTCCCTATCATGGGCGTCACGGAGCCAGTATTTCTTGAACTTGTCTAGTTCATCTCTCCATCTAACACTTTGCCGGCCTCGGTTGCGTATGAGGTCTCGGGGGATCCATGTTGTGAGTCGCGATGTCCATCGATTGTCTGCCATTCTTGCAAAATAGCCAGCCAACCGCCATTAGAGGTTTTTAATGGATTCTATGATCTCCCTAAGTCTTGTCTTTCCTCGGATGTACTGTGCTGTCTTGTGGTCTCTCCATGTGAGGCCCAGCATTATTCTTTCATGTGCACGTTGCATGGTTCTCAATTTTCGAGTCTTTCTCTGGGTTAGGTTCCATGTTTCAGCTCCATAAGTGACTATTGGGAAGATGCATTGGTTATACACCCTTCTCTTTAAGATTAATGGGATTTTATTATATTTGAAGGTTGAGCTAGCTTTGCCAAAGGATTGCCATCCTAGTGTGATTCTTTTTTGATTTCTTCTTCTTTTGAGGGTCTCATGGAGATTCGTTGTCCTAGGTAGATGCAGTGGTCTACGTCTTCCAGTTGTGTGTCCACAATTTCGATCTTAGTGTTTTTATCCCCGATGTGGTTGTTGCACATGATCTTCGTCTTGCTGAAGTTCATGTGTAGGCTAACTTTCTTGGTCTCTTCATTTAGTTCATCTATCATTAGTTGGAGGTCGTGTAGGTTCTCTGCGAAAAGGGCTATGTCGTCTGCAAATCTAAGGTTGCTCAGATACTCGCCGTCTATCTTAATTCCTTTACTCTCCCAGTCTAGCCTTCTGAAGATCATCTCGAGGCAGGCTGTGAAGAGTTTAAGTGAGCTGGTATCACCTTGTCTTACTCCTTTCTGGAGCTGAAAGTGGTCAGAGTCTTTATGTAGCCTGATAAAGGAGCTGCCGTGATTGTATATATGTTTCAACACTTCAACACTTCGCTGACTGATGGCCTCCATGACCTTAGGGATTTCTACAGATTGGAACGCCTTTTTGAAGTCGATAAATGTTACGGCGAGTGGTAGTTTATACTTAGCGGCTTTTTCTTTCTGCTGATTTATCGAGTGCAGGTGGTCCATGGTCGAGTAGCTTCTTCTAAAGCCAGCCTGTTCACGTGGCTGGTTTTCATCGAGTGTTTTTGTGATTCGGTTGGTGATGATCTTTGTGAAAAGTTTTTATACACAGTTGAGTCGGCTTATAGGCCTATAGTTGTTGAGGTCTTTCGGGTTTCCTTTTTTTATATAAAAGCATTATGATTGCAGTGTTCCAATCGTCTGGGACTTTACTGTGTTTTAGACACAAGTTGAAGAGGACGGCCAGTTTCCTAGTGATAATTTTACCCGCTTTTCGGAGTAGGTCGATGGTGATGTTGTCTGGTCCAGGGTCAGTTCCTTTCTTCGTTTGTTTAATGGCTTCCTTCACCTCCCATGGGGTTACTTTTAGCATTCATCATTTAATCCAAAATATTACCATTAAATGCTTTCGTAAATATTCCGACGGAAAATCATTTGAGTCAATCAGATCAGTTATAACACAATCGAAAAATCAATCTGATGAAGGTAGTAGGTTTAGAATTTACGAAATTGAATTATTTTAAAGACAAGAATGTCAGTCTCATGAAACTATATACTCACGGTGCAAAAAGCCTCGGAGCTGGAACGACCAGCGCTGGAACAGCCGGCGCTGGAACGGTTGATAAAGCATCGTCGATGTAACGTCCCTAATTTGTATCAATGAAAAGACAAGATGAGTTATGTGCCCTTTTGTAACTAATTTTTCTTTGTCCACATTTCAAATATGAGTTCATCAGAGAAAAAAAGACATTTGTAAAAGAGGAGAGGATGGAGAAAACGGTCATAACGTTCTCTGTTTGGGATTTTCTATATGAATGTAAAAGACCTATAATATACTGAACTTCTGGTTCTGTTTATCAGTTTATGCCAAAACGCTGTAGTGTAGCCAGAGGTTAAATTAAAGCACGCTTAAAATGCTAAAATAATGGAACAACCATACGTCAAAAGTTGAAATCATGGGAAAATAATCAACCAAACAATAAATTTGGTCGGAATAAATCCTCTTACAATATCATTTTAAAACTACGTATCCCATTTTCATTTCTTTGTTAGTTGTATCCATAAAACGTTAGTTGGGAAAATGAACGTAACTCTTGTCTGAGCCATCATGACATCACAGGCTTTGGTGAAGTCATTGTCATTGTTGTGACCAAAGGAAATGACGTCAAATTTTTCCTAACGGAAATTCAATGTTTACGAAAGAGACCAAGAAATCACAAACGTGTGTTGATACAACATGACGTCATAGTGTAACTCTTTATTTTCTCCTCTCTCTTTTAATTATGCCTTAAATCTCAAAATCTTAAATCCCAATGTCTGACAAATCCACGATGAAAATGTCAACTCCAGAAGTAATAAGTATCGAGAAACATCTGGATTCTGGATAATCTTGATGTCATTAATAAACCCGTCAAAGTAAAGCCACAAGAGGACTGAAAAACCTTCTGCCTTTACCTCAACCCCGAAAAGAACATTTTTTTGAAGGGTTCTACGGGAGCATAAACGTCAATTTCCAAGTCTGTAGACAAAACAGCATAGCCAAGAGCACTGAAACACAAAAATAAACTCATAAACACATCCATACATAAAAAACATAGAATTGTTGGTCAACGGATATAACGTAATGTAGATATATCCCTTTATCTGGTTGTGACCATTAAGCAGCCGAAATGCTAATAAGTAGCAGGAGGTTGAATAAGGTAACCCTAACACGTGCTGGTTTAAATAATGCTAGAAAGCAACTGCATAATAGTAGCGTAGGGTTGGTGTTTGACCTCCATCCTTATCAAGACTCACATAATCATTACCGATGTGTTTTTATTTATTTGTTTTCTGCCACGCATTTATTCATGAATCTCCTCCTTTCACTTGAGTTGCATCCGTCAAAACAACGTGGCCAGTTGACAAAAGTTTTAATTAATTATCTTTAAGTATCCTCAAACTTTTGAGTAGACCTGTAAAAGAGTGACGTTTTTGTGTCTCATCATTTTCTGTGAGCAGCAGTCCCTGTCGCATATACAAATCATTGCTAATTAATTCTATGATGAAAAACAAAGTACGAGCCATTTAGGCAGGAAATGCATCATTTGTGTGACCCATCGTTCTGAACATGTCCGTACACTTTTCTCTATAACCAATAAAACTTTTGTCGACACGGATACGTTCGTCAAATTTGTATTGACTGATTCGTCAAAAAATGCAAATATTAAATACTGATTATAATGACATCCCCTCCTTTATTTGCATAATCATGCATTTGCAATTGTGTAAAAAGTACGGGTTCATATATGTCAAATCAGACTGGAAGATACAATTGTGAATAATAAGCTCCCTTTGCTGTTTCCATTAAAGAACATTCCTCCTTTACGTCAAGGTTAATTATTGGTACCCCTATTTGCAAAACCTAAACTCATGATTCGCTAATCTTAGGCGCAGTCAACTAATAGGTGTGGCTCTGACACTGTTACAGAACAGTCAATCCATATCATATGAGACCCATCTTTTTATCGTATCCTCTGCCTTGAGATGATGGTCGTTGTTGAAGTAAAGTCCCCCCCCCTTCAATAACAAAAAAGTTAATCTGATCGGATTAATCTTCTGCCACTAATAATAGTAATAGTAATAGTGGTACGTACTACTAACAGCCTTATGATGCAATGATATTCTAATCACTGGGGAATTGATTGATATCTTATTCATCGAATGGAAAGACTAGCCAACCAGATACCAACCCAAATTTACAGTCGAAATCATGTTCTACCATCGTTTTTAATCATCACATTTTTTGCAGAGGCTTTGTTAAAGAGAGATTGTCCCGCTCCCCATTACATACACGTCAATTTCTCTTTTCATAAGTTCCTCTTCTCTGTCCATCTTTCTCTTCCTCTTTTCTTTCTATTTATTTCTTTTCGATCTCATCTTCTCTTTATCTTGGCGCCCAAGGGTCTACTTCGGATAGACCATAACATTGTTATCGAGGATCCAGCTAGCCGATAAACTCAGATCAACGAGTTGAATTCAATGACCTGTGCATACGAGTATTGCCAACATTTTTTTCAAAAGAGTTACGCCTGCTTGCATATTCCAACAATAATTAAAAAAAAGATGAAGACCAGAAGGGAATCAGAGTGTTGACAATGACTGGAACAGCCGTAGCACGTACATCCACCAAGAGGCATTCAACCAGCTAACAGATTGACGTTACTCCAAAGTTTCTGCAACGTTAAATAGATTTTCTGTAATGTTACAGAAATGTTATTTCGAAAACTTCCTTTAAAGTTCCCACAACATTGCAAACAATATTGCCAAAGCAGTGCGTGGTAACGTCAAATTAACATTTCTTTATAGAATAATCACAACTTCCTAGCAACGTCACCTGGTAATGTTACATTTAGTTCCTTTGTATGATACCAATAACGTCCAATGAAACGTTGCTTTGTAACGTTCCAATAAAGTTTCCATGTTACGTACCCACAACGTCCCCACAACGTTTCCTAGTAACTTTACATTAACGGTTCTTTTCATAATACACACAACATCCCCACAATGTTGCAGACAACGTTATTTTTTTTTTCTGAATTTCAGTATGATATCAGAAGGGCATGCACTATCTAAATTGCTATTTGTCAGTTGAAGAAGTATCTAAGGAAATGTTATCCCTTCTACAAATATAGGATATATATTTCCGGAGAATGCAGTTCTTAGAAATAGCCGATATTTGCCGCGAATGCAGTTCTATGAGATACCCTATATATGCCAAAAATGTGGTTTTGAATGTCATTTTTACATCTCGATTTTATGGTCGTTTCTGATGTAGTTTGATGCGCTGATTCCAATGACATCATTGGTTTTCCTATATTCAATGTATTTTTCGTGACAGCTCATATTTCCGGAAAATGCAATCCTCTGAAATAGCCGATATTTGCTGGAAATGCAGTTCTACAAAAAAAAAAAAAAATATTTTGATTTTTTTTCCAATTCCGGGGATTCTCAGTTACAACACTTTGCAACATTAACATAATGCTGCAATAAAATCTGGGATATTCAGCCAGTTTGGGTTCAAAGAAATACTCAATTGAAACGTTAGAGCAACTTACCCACAACATCACATATCCCCCGAACAATATTCAATCCGTCGGCTATGTTGCAAAAAAAAGTTCGGTGTTACTTGGATATCAATCTAATTCACGAAACGGACCTGCGTTTATAAGAATTTTTCAATTTTTAAACGTTTTAAAATTTTTTAGTTTTCGAAAGATTTTTCCAAAAGAAAATGTCATGAACATTGAAACTAAAGAAAGTATTTTTATTTTAAGATGTTTTTTAAAAGTAAAGACTGTAAATTTCTCGTGATCTTTGAGATAAGGGATCATCATCACGGATAGATCTATTCAGACTATTTTTTTATGTTCATAATATTTCGGCTTTTGTACTCTCTGGCCTCCCCAGGGTGTTTATCATATTCGGATGCGCCCTCTGAACCTCAAGTCTAACTCAACTAATTTATTCATGGGGGTATACTGTTCTCATCCGACTACAATTTTATTTCAATGTCTGTTTTTAATAACTTCCTGAAAGCCTAGAGTCATTATTTAAAAAAAGGTCATGAAACAAGAAAGTCAAATACAAGATACCCCGTAGAATAAACGGTGGGACAAGAACAGTCTACCAAGGTATATTGAAGGGGGCTCGACATGCAATTCAAGTGACATCACTGGTTACGTCAAACACATGAAGAGAGATGAGGAGTACAATGGCCGAAACGTAGCAAACATATAAACCAGCAAGATATTGAGGATAGTCCAAATAAATCTATGCATGAAAAACAGTTAACTTGGTTTGTTGAAATATTAATTGAGAACTCTCATAAATTACCTGTGAACGACATAAAAACTGTGAACATAGGTTTTTCTTCCAGTCAGTCTGGCTGGCCAGTTCGGTATATATTTTCATGTACGTATATTTGTGTCATGCATACAAATCGCTGGACGACTGGAAATTTAAACATTAACCTTTTGTTATATCTACAAAAATTACCGCCTGGAAAGACTTTCACTTGTGGGTTCCGTTTGCCATGTAAGTTTTTAGTAAATCGATCCAGCAAATTTTGTATTTTTTAAAAATCCATGTTTTAGGGAGCAATTCCAAGCAAAATACATGTAACTTATTCATTGATGAACCATTTCTCGAATTTTTAATTGATCATCTCAAACACGGCATGCTGCCAAAAAACATCGGTTGCATGCCGGTTTCTATTGTGTGACTAACCAAATCTGTTTATTTATATTCATTTCTGCAATTTGATGTTGACGACCAGAATAAGTCTTAACGTTGATAGATTTCTTTTGTTTTTTTAAAACTATTCTGTGTAGTTTAGTCAAACAATATCCTAAAATAGACGCACGATGTCTCGAGGGTTCCAGAACGAAGACAAATGGAGAGAAGAGATGGCGAAGTCATCCATGGTGCCTAAACGACCGGCTGGACTGAGAAAAAGATACGTAATAAAACACAAGAAGTATTTAAGAAAATTCAAACCGACAGTCATAGACTCTTCGAAAGGATATCTTCAACAACGACATTTACCGTTTCCGACATGTTTCAAATTTAGCAAAACTTAATTCGTGTTGTGATTTTTTTGACCAAACGTAGAAGACATTTGGATAAAAAAAAAACAACGATTGGTGGCGTCATATCTCTTTCCAAAAACGCTATCTGCTTTTTCATGGGAGTCGGGAAGAAAGAAAAGAAATGGGCTGACTGGCTGCAGAGGGGAGGGGCCAAAGGGCACGGAATGTTGAGAAGACAATCGTCTTTCACTAAGAATAAAACGAGGTCATCACGAGGATAGTGGCTACTGAATATATTGAAGGGTCGTCTTATGAACTTTGTTTGGGGAAAGGTTGTTACTTGTGCAAGACGAGACAGCAATGTAATGACGGAAATAGCCTGGATGGTAATCAAAAAAAAATTCTCTGCCATGAATAAATATGAGAGTGCATCGTTTCGGGAGAATTCAAATACAGAAACCTGCAAATAGAAAATTCTGATAATAACTACATGAATAGATTAACATACGAACACACACATACACACGCACGCACGCACACACACACACACACACACACACACACACACACATATATATATAATTCTAGCAAAGTTGATACGAAAGCATATCGGGATTCGTATGAATATCATACGTATCAGAGCATATATATATACGTATATATATAGAGAGAAAGACCATGAGAAAATATACAAGAATAATGTTTATATGCATCTATGTAGCAAGCATATCTTAGCTCAAAAGTGTTCAGTACCATCAATAGAGTAACTTTGAAAAAAGATTTTAAGTAAATCAGAATCTACAATCTTTACTGAACCATACAAATTATCTTCACTCATTATATATATATATATATATATATATATATATATATATATATATGCATTTTCCCAATGGTCATCTACGGAGTTGAGACATGGTATCTAACCAAGACACAGATCCACAAATTGAGAACCACGAAACGTGCAAATGAAAGAATTATGCTGGGCCTCACATGGAGAGACCACAAGACAGCACGGTACATCCAAGAAAAGACAAAAGTCAGGGACCTCATAGAATTCATTACAAATTTCAAATGGTAGTGGGCTGGCCATGTTGCAAGAACGGTGGACAACTAATGGACGTCATGACTCACAACATGGATCCCCTGAGATCACATGCGCATATGAGGCCGGTAGAATATTAGATGGACGGACGAGCTGGACAAGGTCAGAAAGTACTGGCTCCGCGACGCCCATGATACAGAAGTGGGGTGAATCGTAGGGAAGGTCTATGTCCAACCACGGACGTTAAAAGACTTATGATGATGATGATGATGATGATGATGATGATGATGATGATGATGATGATGATGATAATGATGATGATGATGATATATTTGCTATTAGTACCATAATATTAAATTTGATGGAAAAATTACATGAATTAGGTAATAATTGACTGAAATAACATACTGTTTGGGTATTTTTCTCTTCATATGATGTATGAATGTTTAATATACATTTATATAATTTAATAAAGCTTTTTAGAATCTCTCAGTCTGTCTCCCTCTTCTTTCTCTCTCACTCCCTCTCTCTCATTATATATATATATATATATATATATATATATATATATATATATATATATATATATATATATACACACACGGATGTCTATATATATATATATATATATATATATATATATGCACATATACATGCACTTATACTTGGGTAAGCAAGCACAGTCATATATTCATGCTGATAAGCAATATTGCATAAAGACACCACTGCTGCAAAGGATTAAAAGCCTTCCAGTAATAAAGAGTTTTATCCGTATTAACATTGGATCAACAAAGATGCAATCACATTGATAGATCATACTTTTTGCATTATTCTCTGTGGAGTGACATGTCTTGACCACTAATGCTGATCCTGCAATCTTTGTGCTAAACTAAAGACGTATCTGGTTCTGGTACCGCGAAAATCCAACTGTAAGCGCTATTCTTAGCAAATTTTGAACTTTTTTTCCAATCATTTAAAAAGTATCAAGCCATTTCAGCTATTGAAAATTGCCACCAAAAGACTGAAGTTTTTTTGGGTGGGTTTTGGCGTTTTTAATGTTCTCTCGATGTCAACTCAGTGCAAAATCTTTCTTGAGCAGGTGACACTGATGCTGTATTCCGACATAATCGTCATCAGCCGTATTGTTTAATACCCTTCAAATGAAATGCTTTCCTGATTAAGTATAAATATAGCTTCTGGCTGTTATTTTTTGAATACCTCAACTATTCAAACATTTACTGGCCAAAATCACAAAATCTCAATATTCATTATTGATTTAAAAAACAAAACAAAACAAAAAACAAAAATGATTGGTCACTCAATGCTAACTGTTACCTGACGAGTGTCTTTTGGTTATGTGTTGTGTTGAGGGTGATCGATTAAAAGAACTAGAAAGAAAAGTGATCAATAAACAAGTTTTTTTTGCATTTTGTTGGGCAGTGATCACTTAAAAAGTGATTACTGCCGGGCACTAACTAGGGGACTTATTCAGCATAAACACTGTCTTCAGACAATGTTGGTATATCCGTAATTTATACAGAAAGTGAAGTACCTGCAGTCAAAGTGTGGATAAATTTGTTTTTCTCTATTCTTTACAAAAATGATATTTATTGTAGTGAACATCTCCTTCTTCGTTCACAAAGGTTCGAATCCGATCACATGACATCTAAGGTTCCAGCAACCGATCGGATTACGTTTGGTTTTGTAAGAGTGTCCCCGTTTAAAGCTGAGAAAAATATCCATATTACTGGTGGTGATATCTCCGATAAATTGGTCACAATGCTTCATACAATTTTTTGACACGTATCATACTTTCTTTCCTGATACAATTATCGGAGATGTAAGTCTAAAGATGGTCGTTACCCGCTTTATTACCAGACTGTATTTTGGAAGACCTTTTCGTGTAACCAGAAAGTCAATGAAATGTAAAGATATGATTTTGCCCTGAGAAAAAATTGGACTTTGTCGGGCTTTTTTTCTTGAAGTTCCAAGATTCGGAATCTTTTTCCGAATATCTGCCTGATAGTACTCTACATCATTGCTTATCACACTGATATATCGAACATATATGACAAGGGTACATTATGTCATGGAGATAATCCCACACGAAAGGTTATATTCTAAAGTAGTCCGTAACTTCATTGATAGAAGGAACAAACATACACTATACTTAAATGCACTACAAAGGCTGTGATAAAGAAATGTTGATCAGTGGTAGAGTGTTTACATCCGGTTTGGTAGGTAAATGGTTCAACCCACGGCTTAGTCATACCAGGGACTTTTAAAATCATACTCAGTGCTTCTATGCTGAGCACTCAGTTGAAAGAGTAAGATTGCAGAAGCCCGAAAGGGATGTTCTCCATCAAAGCTTCCTTCCCACCAATGATGAGTGCCTCTCCGGCCTAGCAATTGCTACAAATACCTTAATTCGCTCATTAGGGTACATATTCCTATTGACTGATGAAATTATCAGTATCATTAGGTTCATACCAAAATGATTACATTTTTTTTAACGATTGACTTTAAAGCAGTATATCTCTGTTTATGATAGAAGTCATTGATCCAAATAAGAACTAGAAAAGAACTTGATTCTGGAAACATTGAGTTCTGGGGGTTTCCATCCAATGAATCCTCGCTAAATCATGAAATTTATAGAGAAAAGTGTCTTTCTTACTTCCGAGCTATAGATATAATCTGTAGATAAAGTTATGACGAATGGAACCACCATAGCATCTGAATCCATCCACTCTACACGGAACGAGACAGAAACAATTGAACAGATGATAACACGCCAGAAACAGGTGAAATTATATTCCTTTTCATTTCATTTAATATTCGAACATGGAATCAATCAAATAAACATAGGATTCGATTCAGTCCATATCTAGTGGTAAACCCGAAGTATCAGGTCGAATTTAGTAATGTTTTCAACATGAAAAACAAAAAAACAAGAAATTATTTCTTTGAGTCATTTTGAATTGAGATAGATTTTTTATGGCTTCTATGATGTCTCTAACTCTTGTCTTTTCCCGGATGTGTTGTGCTGTTTTGTGGTCTCTCCATGTGAGGCCCAGCATTATTCTTTCATGTGCACGTTGCATGGTTCTCAGCTTACGGGTCTGTTTCTTGGTTAAGTTCCATGTTTCAGCTCCATAAGTGACTATTGGGAGGATGCATTGGTTATACACCCTTCTCTTTAGGATTAATGGGATCTTATTATTTTTGAAGGTTGAGCTAGCTCTGCCAAAGGCTTGCCATCCTAGTGTGATTCTTCGCTTGATTTCTTCTTCTTTTGAGGGTCTCATGGAGATTCGTTGCCCTAGGTAGATGTAGTGGTCTACTTTCTCGAGTTCTGTGTCCTCGATTTCGATCTTAGTGTTCTTATCTCCAATGTGGTTGTTGCACATGGCCATGTTGCAAGAATGGCTGACAATCGATGGACATCACGACTCACAACATGGATTCCCCGAGACCATATGCGCAACCGAGGCCGGCAAAATATTAGATGGAGAGATGAACTAGACAGGTTCAGGAAGTACTGGCTCCGTGACGCCCATGATAGAGAAGTGTGGCAAATCCTGGGGAAGGTCTATGTCCAACGACGGACGCTAAAAGACTGATGATGATGATGATGATGATGAATTGAGATAAAAAAGTTTGGGAAAAAACAAAACAGGTTGATCATTCTATCTCAAAATACATCTCAAAAGAAGAAAAGAAGTCAAGTATTTAAGGAATAGATTTTCCTTCATCTGGACTGACTGTTCCTTTAGGGATACACAACACATATCCTTTGTTCATTCTTTGCGGAAAAGAGATTCTGTTATGTTTATGAAATATCAGGATGAACTTTTTTTCTTCTTTATTTCTTCTTGCCATTATATTGTTCCATCATCTGTAAAAAGGGGTCCCATGACACGAAGTCGGAATGTAATCTGTCTTAAAGGGAAGTGTAAACTTTTTCCTAAGGGAAACACGGAAGATAAAAAGGAATTGTGTATGAGAAAGAAATCAGATAAAACACATTAATGCTCTCCTGAATGGGTACTAATTTCACAGCTCCCGAGACATCTATTAGCAACTACACTTGAATAAACAAATTACGTCATTCTGCAGCATCTCTGGATTTATGAAAAAAAAAAAACATCCACTAGGACTGTCACTGAAACTGTCAACATAGATTTCTCCAGTTTTTAAGCTGGTCAGGCTGACTATTTGTCCTACTGGCTATATATATATATATATATATATATATATATATATATATATATATATACATATATATATATATATATATATATATATATATATATATATATATATATATATATATATATATATATATATATATATATGTCCACATTGTATGTATATGTCGCACCAATGAATCAAAATGGATAACTTGGACATTTACCTTCATTATGCTTGAGAAAAATCGCTTTCTTTTGGTTCTCATCTATACAAATTTCTTGCACGGTGTTCAATTTGCGATGCAAGTTTACGTTAAATTGGTTCATTAGCTTAAACCCGGGAGTATGTTTTCTTTTTTTTTCTTTTTTATCAAATTGGACTTGTATTCAGTGATCACTGTCCAACAAAGGATGGGAGGAGCAAATTATCCATTCTTCACCCCTTTTCCAAATTTATCATTTGATCACCCCAAACATAGCCAACTGCCAAGAGACATTGATCACGTGGTGCTTCCTAATTAGTGATTGACCACACCTGTCAAAGTTCGCTGCTCTCTATTTTACAAATATATGATTTTGTATCCTTATATATGATT
>OY735219.1:19694519-19792019 GCA_963457665.1 Thysanoteuthis rhombus | reverse complement strand
TAAATCGACATGCAAAACGTACATATATTTATTTTCTTCCCTTCTATGCACGATGTCAATAAGCTGGTTTGCTTGATCTGGTGCAAATGGGCCACGTCACAAGAGGTGTCCACTGTTCTGTCCGTTTTCGTAGTTCAGTTGGTTTCCTTCGAGAAACGGACGTGCTTTTGGAAGCCAGATGTCTGTACGAAACGTAAAGAGACCCTGGGGTACCAAGCAATAAGAATTTCCTCCTCCTCCTCGCTGATGTTGTCCAGAGAAAAGCGGAGAATGATACTTTGAAATCAGTATCGCTGTTGGAGCTTCTGGTTAAACTGTCAGTCAGATAGGGCTCCGCTCCATGGCTTGAAATCAGAGTAGTCTTTCTGCTGGAAAACCAAAGCAGCCCTGCTATTTTACCCATAGCTAGAAGGGGGAAAAGGGTGGATTCATGCCTTCCCAAAAGAGAAAGGACGGACTCATGCTTTTCCCAAAGATAATTGTCCGAAGTGAATATAAAAAACATTGACTGTCTAATTTGGCCTCCTGTGACTACCATAGAGCAATGGAGAATGATTTTGCAAAACATTGATTATGATATGTGTTTGAATTAAACTGAATGCTTCACAGTTGAAGTGTTGTGATAGATTAGAGTAATCTTGGAAAAATAAGTGCAAACTTAACTTAACTATGTATCATTGATCTGGAAAAAAGAAAACCCAGAAATACATATCCATTTCTCAAAAATACAGTGAGTGTTGTAAAAATTTGACATATAATTTTGTGAGTTAGTGAGTTCTGGACTGGTTGCTCCAGTGAATGTGTTTGTTTTTTTTGCCAAAAGTACCTCTATCCAACAAACATTCACACACACATACACATTCACTCGCTCACTGTTGCATGTCTACGAAGACATTTGCTGTACTGTACAAAGCGCCATCCAAAAGTTCAGAAACCTGAGGTGCGAAATGGCTGCCTCGAACAATGGCATGGTAGATAGAACGTAGGCTTATTTGTCTCTTGATGGAGTGGCTTCAAGAGATGTGTGAGATATCATACTAGAGCAAGAAAATCCTGGAGTAAAATGACACAGACATCAGTCTGTTCGTATCCACCGCTTTATATATGCACGTGTATATCGGGATGGAGAAACCTATATTTAACACAGGATTTTTAATGGTCGTGACTTTGTAAGTAGCACTTGTTTTTATTACCTGAGATGTTGAGTGTAGGAACTCAGCAGATGCTCACATTTGCACGCCCTTGGAGGCCTGTGCAGACATATACGAGGTGCTACACAAAAGTTCAGGAACTTGAGGTGCGAAAAAACTTCGCCAGAGAATGGAATTCTAGATAAAGAATTAATTGCTTTATTTCCAAGTAGAGAGATTTTGAGCCGGACATTTCACGTGTCTCTTGGAATAACAGGAGATCCAAAAAAAAAAAAAAAAAAAGATTCTGTCTATTATCCTATTTCTTTTTTTGGAACCATACCGTACCTAAGTTTTCGAGATTTGCACTAGTCTTCGAGGGAGGAGTTTTTGCATCTGACTCCAGCTTACAGAATACGAGATTTCACAACGACTATTTTTCCACTTGTATTTTTGGACGCTCCCAAGCAATTGTCTACGGATGCTTTCAGATTGCATGAATTGAAAATCTGTAAATATATTTCCATTTTGTTTTTTCTTACAGAAGCAAAAATTTAGCCTCATATTTCAATTCAGAAATAATCAATTTCTATTCTCTTTCGTGAAATGAGCAACAACAAAAAATAAAATCATGAATCATTTTGTCACGCAGATAAGTATCAAATGCGCTCTTGGAGAGGCAGGCAGACACAGAAGTATTTAATCGAGTCATGAAAATAAATGCAATATCAGCATTCTCATAATAAAACACTATCTATCTATCTATCTATCTATCTATCTATCTATCTATCTATCTATCTATCTATCTTTTTCTGTTTCTTTCCTTCTTTTATTCCTTCTTCCTCTGTCCCTCTCTGTTTCTCTCTCTTTATATATATATATATATATATATATATATATATATATATATATATATATATATATATATATATATATATAAGCCTATACGTTAATTTGTGTCCAAATGGAACAATCTTATCGGTTGATTTACTTTCTTATTATGACGTAACAATTGAATACTTTCATAGAAACTTTCGAGACGTTAAGTCTTATGACACATAAAAATAGCTTGATTTGAGTTCTCTGTTTATTTACTCTCCCTACACAGCAAAATACGACACAAGGTCAGGGCTTTACGTGGGGGGAAATACTAGACACTTTTCAAAAAATAGCCCCAGCCGATGCGACTTTGGTTGGTAAGCAACCGTGCAATCTAAAGCAACTGCAGTCACGAAAGTGTCAGGACGAGCGTGAACTTTACCACCCGTCCCTAAACTACCACAGAGCAATAACCCTACAAACTGATTATAACAAAAACAGTAACTGTAAACACTAGACCTGACTATGTCAGAATCTGAAGCAAAAAAAAACTTTGAATGGAGAAAAGGTAACATCCTACAAAAGATTGACACTAGTCAGAGGATTGACTTGACTGACCCTTTAAAAAACTCAAGGAATGTATACAGCTCCCCTTCTTATAATGCATAGACACCTCTACCAAGACTTATGCGAGTACGTGGCCAAATGAGAGGAATGGTTCGGTAAAGAAATAGGATTGCACAAATCTTCCAAAGGTGGAGGGTCTTGAGGATCACTATTTTGAATCCCGGTTTTTGCTTTACCCAAACACCAATTTCAGGCACCGTTGGGAGGTGTATAGCGATCTTCACTAAAAGTCAGAGTTTAGTATTTCATCAGCTCAGTTTAGTCTAGTACATGGACAACAAGTATGAAGAAGCGGTTTTGCAGGACGTTACCACTGTCATGATTTCGATTATCACTACGTGCCTCACCCTAATGACTTCGTGTCAAACCAAGCTTCGCCGAAGAAGAACCTATGAAGTCTATGCAGAAATTATCAGACCATATTGAATTTCTAAAGAACTGGTTGGACATCCTCTATATAACTAGATCACCAAACCAGATGTAATTAAGGAGAACATGATGGAGCAGAAAATAGCGTTCCTGAAAGAGGACTCTATGACTGTTTTGAAAAGTGGAATGCGCGTTTGGATTAGTGTACGAGGGGTTGAAAAGATTGATCCATGCCTTTACCGAATGCTTTCATAAGAAGTGAAACTTGACCAATACTTTTTGTGCCATTACTGTTACTTCAATCTCGCCTCCTTTACCTACCGTACCGGAAACAATGATAATGAAATGACTTTGGATTTACATGAGATCTTTTGAGTTAGAATATTGCGCTAAACTGGGATGATCATATAAGATATGTACCAATAACTATCTGTAACCGATATCTACGCAGATACATTCTCTAACACTCACTCAAAAGAGAACGTCTGATGAGACACCCGTTGGCCTATACAAAGTGCCAGTCAAAAGTTTAGGAACCAAAAGTGCAAAATGGCTCGCAGAATGGAATGTATCAGGGAATAATAGATTCATTCTTGGTGAGATTTTAAGGGATGTGTAAAATAACATGCTTAAAAAAAATATCCCGAGTATATTGTCATGGACATCATCATCATTATCCATCGTTTATCGTTCGTCATAGGACATAGAACTTCCGAGGATTTAGTAGACCCCTCTATCATGGTTGTTGCGGAGCGGATACTTTCTGATACTCTGTAGTTCGTCTCTCTATTTTGTATTCTGCCGGTTTCAGTTACGTTTGTGATCTCTGCGGATCCATGTTGTGAGTTGCGATGTTTAGTGGTTGTCTGACATTGTTGCAACATTACCAGCCCATTACCATTGGATTTTTAGAATTGATTCTATAAAGTCTCAGACTTTTGTTCTTACCATGGTATATTGTATTGTATTGTGATCTCTCAATGTGAGGTTGAGCATGATTTTTTCATGTGCACATTGCATACTTCTCATTCTCTTGCTTACGTTCCATGTTCAAGCCCTATAGGTGACTACCAGCTTTTGTTATATAGTCTTCTTTTCTGGACTAATGCTCTATTCTTGAAGACTGAACCTGCTCTGAAAAAAGGTAACCAGTGATCCTTCATTTGATTTCTTCTTTTGAGGATTTGCTGTCCTACGTAGGTGTAGCAGTGTACTTTCCCCAGTTCTTCCTTTTCAATTTTGTTAGTTATGTGTTTAACGATCTCCCCTTTACTATATATGTGCACTTATGTAAAAAGTATAAGATAGAGGAATGTACATTCAACACACTTTTTTTAACGTGGTTTTGTAATCAGAAAGCGTATTTATAACCTGAAATGATACATGAGAAATATAGCTTTGTCAAACTAATACACAGATATGTACATTCGGATGCTCACATGATGTGCTTGATGACAGTTCAGGAACTTGAGATTCCCCAATAAATGGATAATAGATTGAAAACAGGGCTATTTATTTCTTGATGAAACTGTTTTTTCAAATGTTATTTTTCGTGTTTTACGCTTCACTTAATTCTATGCAAGCAATTCTAAAATGGATATTTTCAGATTACTTGGATTGAAAATTTCTAAATACATTTTAGCGTTTTTTCTTTGCCAAAGGCAAAATTTTAGCTTCATATTTCATTCCCAAAAAACGATTTCTATTCTCTTTTGTTAAGTAAGCAACAACGGAAAAGAAAAGGGAATCCATTAATCGCTATGTCACGCCAATACATATCATACACCCACGTTAAGAGGCAAACGTTTCACTGTCTATGACGAAACTTCTGCTTTAACGCATTTTTATAATCCTTCACTCCTGATGAAACCCTACACTACACCAATCGATATTAATACCATACTAACACAGTACCAGTCAAAATTTGACAGGATAAACTGCATTTCAATCATCAGTATCGCTTTTTCGGCATTGTTAACTAACGGAAAGATTTGGTACTGGTGCTAAGTGAATATTAAGGGGAGATAACAAATAACTTTGACGAATGGTTGTTGCTGCAAAGGTATATTGAGGAAAAAGCGAATGCAAAAGCGTTGACCCTTTAAAATTGGATTTCATTAAATTTATTCATAAGGCATATATAGTATTAGGGTTTGATTGATCCGATTATTGATTGCTTCTGTATATTCTCTTTTATTCTTAATATTGTATCGTTTTTTCTGCTGTCAATCATAACTCTAACACAAAAAATTAATCTAATCACCACCCTGCCGCTCTGGGTAATGTCCTTCATAAATGAATTTAATTGCAACACTGAGGAAAGCAACTAACCCCTATCATATCTGTTTGTCACACAACTGCCACAAATCTGGGATGTTATGAAGATAAAAGGATGCGTTTTTTACCATTCGATAACAAAACACACGCACACACACACACTATCTATCTATCTATCTATCTATCTATATATATATATATATATATATATATATATATATATATATATATATATATGGATAGATAGATAGATAGATAGATAGATAGATAAGATATATAAGATTTGAATATTTGTTGTTTTTCTTTTGAAAAACCACACGTTAATCGCGGTTTCTGAAGCCCAATAACCCGGACACAACTGAATCTAGAAATAAGGTATCTTTACTAATTAAAATCATATTCTTTTGTAGTTCATTACGATTTGACAAGTTGGTAGCAAATTAAAGTTTTTTTCTTTGCTTTCACGGATGTAAAATGCATTCACTACACATTATACAGAGAAGTTAAATTTGCACCCGTAGAAACCATGATAGTACAGATATCATAAGTATCCTAGCAGGGATACTTGGCATTGCCCAGGTTAGAAATAACTTGAAACGTAACAAACTGGAAAAATCTGTTTTTTGAGATATTCTTTCTCACTCTATACGACCAATGAAAAAATAAATATTCACAGATGAAATGTAGCTGTAACGGAACACATAATGACGCTGCTTAATTTGCGCAGGCTTCTCGATATACTGCATGAGTGTTTATCCAATTAGGCCCAAGGATCAAATCTTAGAACATCCAATATAGAGCTGTCCATGGGAAAAGCATGGAGTATTCAGATAAAGGCAAGCAACTTTGAAAGATTTTCGTGTTCTTTGTTACCAACGATTCAAAAAATGGCCTCAGTTTTGAATTGATATCCAGCATCAACCCCACTCACATTATCTATTAGAATATCTGATAGAAATGAACAGAATTGCCATATAGGGGATCTCAAAATCGTGCTTCTAAATTCTTTGGTTCTAACTTTACGCCAAATATAAGTTCCATAGAAGCTTACTTGTGGCTATCAACTTGGCTAGAGTTAACCAGAAATGATCGCAGATTACCCCAAAGGAATTGTAATGTTGAAACGTGAAAGTGAATAAGAAAATTCATATAAATTGAAATCCTTTCAAATGATAAAACGGCTTTGTTATAGTTACGAGGTAGCTTTGTATCGTTACTTTTAGTGGCGATATCCTTACCAGTAAAGTTTTAAACGGTCAATTTTTCTGCTTTTATCTATTCATTAATACGCTGATTGCAGCATCTTATCCAACATTATTATATTTAGATTCAGTTTTCAAACCAGAAAATGAAACTTTATCGATATATCTTGTTTGCCGATCTTGTTAATGTTTTTTTAATTTTTTTTTCAATCCTCAGCTTGTTTTTCTTGTTTTCTTTTCCCTTTCTAATTAAAGTATTCCGATATCAACATATTATGATAAAATCCGTTGAGGAGCCCACATTGATGCTTCGAATTTTTTGCATGTTGTTGTTTACATGGTGAATCAAAGTTTGCTGATTCATTATTATTTACAAGAAATCAATGACGTCAAACAACGTCGTAAGGTCACAGCATCAATCGAGCATTGTCACGAGATCGTGTTTCCTACTTGATAATTTGATAAACCCTTTGTCTTTTATAAATAAAAAAATTTGTCTTGATCAACAAACGAATTGATTGATAATTTGGGATTCTTATTTATCATTTACGGAAACCAGATATTGAATGTTTGAAATTATTGCCTCAATGTCTCGTAAGATATAGTTTAGAGTGTGTTTTATCGATGACGTTTGAGAAGAGAGAAAACCATGGTAAGGTAAACCAACTATCAAATACAATAATTAGTTTTTATTTCTACTTATTTAATATTTCAGCCACAAATATACAAAAACTATGGACTCTGCACAGTTAAAGGATGTTTGCAAACGTTCTTTTCTTACTTCGCAGCAAATAAACAAATGCGAAACGGAGCAATCCTTGTTTGATATTCTGTCTTCACGAAATACTACTTAAACAAACTAGATTATGATATATAAATTATTATCATATTTTTCCTGATCTAGTAAAGAAAGAAATTATCAAATTATCAACAGAAACAAGATCACGATTAATATTTAGTTAATACTTACCTCCATGTATTTTACAAGGGCCAGTATCCTTTATGAGTGGACTTCACTGATAGATATCAGCATTTTCGATCAAGCTGGTTACAGCTTCCTCTAATCGTTTATGACATATCAGATTTACAAGAAAGAGCCTTGTCACGGACCATTAAGAAATAAAGAACATAATGTTTACATTTGATAGAGATCAAGGTTGTTTGTTGGCCATGTCTCTGAGATGGTACATCTTCCACGAAGAAGAACTTTAAGGCTCTTTGCCCAGTGGCAAGATGCGTTATCATCGTGAAAAATGACTCCGTTATCACCGAACCTATTTTCTATCGATGGAATATCAAAAGGGTACCATCCAGACAAAAGTTGGACAATCCTCGCCTTTTCCAATGTAAATTCATGATTCATCACGGAATATCCTTTTCATCTAATCATCCACACTCAATGATTGCTTATCTTTAGTCTATTGTAAACTTTATTTGTTCTAAGTCGGTGTCAATGCTGGTTTCTGTTCGGATTTCTCTGTAATTCTATTTCATTCTGCTGATTTCATATGATACAGTCCTGCCAATGTTATTTCCATCCATTCGTTTTCCATTTGTATTGTTGTGCACTCTTCATTTTCAAGTCATATCGCTTTGGGTCTTTTTGGGTCAACTTTTATGTTCTCTTCCGTAACCTTTCGTCCATACTTGCACCAAAGTTTTAGACGTTGCTGATTCGTTGAAGCCATGTTCCTTTTCAATTGAGCTTGTCCGAAAATAAGTCCAGCAGATCATCATTGTCTGCAAGTTATCTCTTTTAACGGTATATTGATTAGCATATCTAGATGTGTGACGGTATTTTTTCATGAATACAAATTACAAGATAATTTCATAGCCTCTCCCAGCAATGAATAGTAACAATTTTTTTTAATTTCCTAATCTGGGAGGACGTAGCAATAATTCAATAGTACAAGTTTTATCTCATGGAACAAAGATATCAATCTATCAAACAAAATTGTTTTGTGTAAAATTTGTGATTTGTTCATATGACGTGAAGTAGAAGAGTTGAACCAACTCTGTACTGATTCCATAAACTTTCCAACAGGTAAATTATTTCGGACGTATGCAAATTCGCAAGCACATTGGTACATCTAGAAGTCTATTCCCGACAAATGACTCAGAATTCCGGCGGCAAAACTAACGTCACGATAATATACGGTTTGCTGCTTTTATTTGTTCCACGATTGATTTATAAAATGTTGACCCTAACCGTAACTCC
The DNA here is from genome assembly GCA_963457665.1 of Thysanoteuthis rhombus. Classification (NCBI taxonomy): domain Eukaryota; kingdom Metazoa; phylum Mollusca; class Cephalopoda; order Oegopsida; family Thysanoteuthidae; genus Thysanoteuthis; species Thysanoteuthis major. The sequence goes on along the minus strand of OY735219.1, from coordinate 19,783,377 downwards.
TAATAAATACTAACCGTAAACGTGACCAAAAATTGTATCCTTTGTAATCATATTTAATAGAATATACAGTTTTCTGCCTCAGATTTTCTGTAATCATATTCTTTGTACTTGAATGTTGTGAGTGTATATCTAACTGCAGAAAAATACATTGTAAAATAAAGACGTACTTTAACATTGTTTAATTAACACATTGTACACAAGTTTACGCCGCTTTAAGGTATAAAACCCAATTTATATTCATAAATGAATTTTTAATTCTAGAGATTAAATACTTCAACTACATACGTATTAAAGATGTTAATAGGATGTAGTGAATGTGCATTTTTATGCAATGATATTCAACACTACATGTGGAGATTGTCTGATATATGGAGGTGGTGCTCACAGTTTTTCCATGGGATCTGAATAAGAGTTATGAACAAAGCTAGTATAAACAACTGAAAACAAAAAGGCTTCGATGGTAGATACTAACTGATGGATACAGATGGATAAGAAAGGACAAGAAGACAGGTAAATGAATTATGAGGAATAAATCACGACAATGTCTAAATAATTCATGAAATATCAATATAAAGTACTCTTGAAAATTTAAGAGATAAAGAAGAATTTTGGAAAAAAGGCTTTATACACACACACACACACACACACACACACACACACACACACACATATATATATATATATATATATATATATATATGTATATATATATTATTGTGTCATCCACAGGGAGCTGTTTCGATGTATCACATATCTTCAGTGTGGACTTTCCATTATCCCATCCAGTACTACGAGGCAGGATTGATATACACACACACACACACACACACATATATATATATATATATATATATATATATATATATAGAGAGAGAGAGAGAGACAGAGAGAGACAGAGAGAGAGAGATAATAGAATGTGGATTCACTACATAAACAAGTTGATGCTTCTGCCCTCCGTAGGCCTCATCAGGCGAATGATTGTATGTCTTTTTAGATTCTAGTTTAGGAATTGAGTGATAATCTTGTTGGTGTCACTATGAGTAGGAGGAGTTATTCATTTTGTTTTATTGCTCATAGTAGTGCGAATGTTTTTGTTGGTGGTTGTAAGTTACATGTCAGAGGGTGTGAGCTTTCTTGACCTCGATATTTGGCTTTAGGTTTATTGTCTACTTACAACCCCCAACAAAAACATTTCACACTACTGAAACTAATGAAACAAAATGAATAACTCCTCTGACTCATAGTGACACCTAAAGGACTCTCACCAAATCTCCACACTAAAGTCTAAAAACATAAACAATCATTCGCCTGATGATTCCCATAAAGACCAGAAATATGAGCTTTCTGTGGAGCAATTCCACTTCCTATTAGATATTTAAAGCTCTACTCTAAAACAACTCAACTTCCAAAGTATAAAGTTGAATTTATCGAGTTCTTCTTTAAATAAATCCATCACATATCAGATATTGCTTTATATTATGCTGTATTGCTAACCTGATCCGTACCATATGTACTATCTGTCTCTGTCTCTCTCTCTCTCTTTATATATATATATATATATATATATATATATATATATATATATATATATATATATAATAAGATGTGTATTCGCTACACAAACTAATTCATGTTTCCGCCCTCTCTGGGCCTCATCAATCTGATCTGTACCATATATATATATATATATATATATATATATATATATATATATATATATATATATATATATAGTTAAGAGCATATTTCTAATTTGCAAAAATACTAAAAAGAAAGAAATAGAAAATAGATTTTATCCATCTTAGATACTTCTGATCATCGGCGTAAAAAGGGAATATTCACCGGGATTATCATTATATATATATATATATATATATATATATATATATATATATATATATATATATATATATATATCAAAAAAAGCAAATTTGAAATCAAATTTATAATACTATTATTTTTTGCCTTTTAGTTTTGTCACAGTGGTAATTTTTGATGAAACTAAATTGAGGTGTTCGTTTTTCAAGTAAATAATGTCACGTAATATTCTCTTTGGGGGTATTTTTGAATACGAAAAAAACGCCAAAAATCTTTCATCAAAGATTACTAATCTTCAGATGTGTGTGTGTGTGTGTGTGTGGATGGGGGTGCATGCACGTGCGCGTGTCTTCTTTTCCCGAAAAAATTTCGACGTAACCCCCTTAGATTACCAAATTTTGATTGAGTAGTGGTACAGTAATCAACATGGGAATGGGAATTGGCAAAGAAGTTCACTTAGTATTAGTATTTCTACGAAAAACATGAATCCACTTCTCTCTTCCGATCTGTAGTATTGCCACGTATTCCGATACGAAACATCTCGTTGCTGGTATCTTTCAATGGCTGATACAGAAAAGAGTGGACCAGTCATCACCTTGGCAAATAACTGTCTCAAAACAACCTTGCAGTATAAAGAGTTTTATAGTATAGAACTGTTACTTTGACAAAAGAGATAGCCATTTAACTACAATTGACAAAACATTTCTGTTGTGTCTCTGAGTATGCACTTAGATGACTTGACAGCGGTCTGGCTATCATACAAAGGTGGCATTGGCAAGATATATTAGTCAGTACGCAATGTGGAGTTTAAATGTGTCCGGGCAACAATTGCCCAGAAATAATAATAATAATAATAATAATAATAATAATAATAATAATAATAATAATAATAATAATAATAATAATAATAATTGGCCCAACCCCCAGCTCGTGTACACTTATTGGCCTTCAGGAGGGACACAGTCGTTACCTAGCTACTGTTGGCCGAAACCCCAACTCATACCTCACTAATGACACCCAGAAAGGGCACAGCCACCATCGAGTGGCTGCTATGCAGAACAAGAAGGGGAAATGGTCAAGAGGGAAGATCAGGTTTGTGATGTATTGCTACTTTGAAAGTAAATCTTCGGTGTGATGTTATAGGGAATGCATGCTCAAAATAGGGAGGGAATGTGGACGTATCAAGCCAGTACCTGGCTGAGCAAGTAAAAAAACTCTGAAAAACAAATGGCTCTCCGAGACTGAACTACAAGAGATCTACAATTAAATAACGAAGGAAGAATGTGACCTACCTGAAGGAGAACCTCTCCATACAAACAACACAGTAAATGACAAGACTAAAAGAAACCCAATCAAAAACAAAATCCCTGAAAAAAGACACACATCAGAGAGAGGGACAACGACACCCCAAAGGAGGAAGAGAAAACTCAGATACTAACTTTGAAAGAAATCATGCAAGAAGAGAAAACGACACTCCAAACTCTTAGAGACAAGGACAGGAAGAAACTCAGAGAAGCCACCGAACACGTCAACTACCTCTTACTGCATATTAAAACCAACAGCATTTTGGAGCTCAACAACCTATTCTAAGCTAAAGCAAAAATAGTTACACAACATTTCACAACTCAAGAAAGAATGCCAAATTATGATACGAAGGAAAAACCCAACTACGAAGGAAAATTAGGAAGACAGATCTCACAACTCCAGACGGATGAAATATTACTGAGAAATGTACCACACACGAAGTAAGACTTCGGAACAAATATAAGATAACACAAAAAGGTATCTCTATGGCAATGGAGGATATACATTAGAGAAAACTAGCCAAGGGGGCATGGCTGAAGAGATACAGGCAAAGAACTGCCCAATACAAACAAAACTGCATATTCCAAAACAACGAGAGAAAGTTTTAGCAAGATCCGAACGGAGGAATAAGACAGAGCATAAAGTCAGACGCCACAGAGACAAAGAACTATTGAAAGAACGTATGGGGAAACATCTAAAAAGACACAAAAAAATCACAAAAATGGTTAAAGAACATGAAAAGAGGACTCAAAGACATACACAATGGAGAACAAATAGTACTGAATGAAACCTCATTGAAAGACACTCTCAGAAAGTAGCCAAATGAAGAGCACCAGGACCTGACAGGATCCAAGGATATTGATTTGAGAAATTTACCAAAACAACCCTGAAAAGATGACCAGATGATCTAAAGGAAGTAAGAAAAAGAAATAAGAACATTGCAATGAGATTGATAGGTTATAAAAAAGCGTACGGCATTATTCCACACAGCTGGATACTCGAATGACTCGGAATGTTCAAGATCAGTGAACCAATGGTAAGACTCATCGAAAACTATGAAAAACTGGAAAGTAGACTTGACAGCCACAGGAGAAAATTTAGCAGAGGTAAGTATAAAAAGGGGAATCTTTCAGGGAGACTTGCTGTCTCTTCTATTATTTATTCTAACTGTGATACCGCTCAATAGAATCCTTAAAAAACAGTGAAGGATACCATTTCTCCAAAAGAAAGTCAACCACCTAATGTAGATGGACGATATAAAATTATTTGCAAGAAACAGGCGAGAGCTCGAGACGCTGTTCCACTAAGGGAATGAATACAGTGATGACATTGAGATCGAGTTTGGAATAGAAAAATGTGCAAATATAGTAATGGTCAAAGGAAGGCTCGCAACGGCAGAAGGAATCGAAATCCCAAACAACAGGAAGATTAGAGCAATGATCACACAAAACTGATATAGGCACCTGAGAGTGCTTGAATGTGACACGATGAAACGGGAAGAAATGAAGGAGAAAATAAAGAGATAATACTTTTGGAGGATAAGGAAAATATTAGAGACCAAATTAAACAGCAGAAATCTCATGAAAGGAATGAATACTTGGGCGGTATCGGTACTAAGATACTCAGAACAATTCCTTCGATGGACAAAAGAAGAACTAAAATAAATGGACTAGCGAACAAGGAAGCTTATTACAATGTACAAGGCCTTACATCCCAGATTTGACACAAATAGACTATACGTGATGAGAAAAGAAGGAGGCAGGGGTGTCATCAGCATAGGACTGTGTCCAAAGGGCAAAAGCAGATCTAGAAAAGTATTTGCGAACTAACAGTGAAGACATCATAGACAGTGCACGAAGCAGCGCTAGAATTTGAAAACAATGGAACGGCACAGCGAATAAGGAAAGAAAAATAGGAAAAGAAAAAATCATACGGAGAATTTAAAAGACCGATACTGGATGTGGCAGATGAGAGATCATTGAAATGGCCACGAAAAAGAAACCCGAAGAGAAAAACGGAATCGCTCATCATGGCAGCTCAAGACAAATGCATCAGGAAAAACTATATCAAAACAAAAATCGACAGAACACAGCTAAACAGCAAGTGGTACCTGTGTCGTGAAAGAGATGAGACCGTAAACCACATAAATAGTGAATGTAGTCAACTTGCCCAGAAGGAGTATAAACATAGACACGATAGAGTAACAACAGTGATACACTTGGAACCGAGTAAACGAATGGGATTTAACATTACGGATAAGTGGTACCAGCACAAACCAGAGACAGCCCTGGAGAATGGAAACCATAAATCACTTCGATACTTTGACATCTAAACTGACCATCTCATCCAGGCAAGAAGACTGGACTTGGTATTCGTAGATAAAAGAAGGAAAACCTGCCAGATTATAGACGTGGCTGTGCCTGCTGACCATAGAGTAAAGAGAAAGGAGGGTGAAAAACTGGGAAATATCAAGATCTAGCAAAAGAACTGAAGGTGACGTGTAACATGAAAGTCAGTAATGATAGGCGCACTAGGAACTGTCCCAAAGACACTGAAGGTGAGATTGGGGAAGGTTGTGATAAGAGGAAGGATTAAGACTGTACAGAACACAGCACTGCTAGCAACTGCACGGATACTGAGGAAAGTGCTAGAAATATAAGGTCTACGACACTTAATGTCAGAAAGAAGAAATTGCAAGAAAAGAAGACGGTATGAACAAAGAAAGGAAAGTGTGACAGAAAAGAGAAAAAGAAAAAAAAGGAGAAATTAGAAAGATGGAAGAAAACTGGGAGGGGAAAGAATTGATGAAAGAGCAAATCAGTGATTGAGAGAACAAAAGATGGAAAGAAACAGAATGAAAGCAGGTGATTAGAAGGTAGGGGAAGAACGAAAAAGTGAAGATAGAAAGAAAAAAAACAATAGAAAGAAGTAAATAAAGGCAGGAAAAAAATTAATGGATGAAGGAAAAAAGGGAAGAACAATGATGAAAAAAATCTGAAAAAAGAAAGTAGGAATGATGGACGGACAGAAAGCATGAAAAAATGAAAAAGAAAAGAATTGAAAAATAAAGAAAAGGAAATGGAACAAAATAAAGTGACTAAAGGAAGCAGATTAAAGAGGGGGAACAAAGAAAGAGGATTTGAAAACAGAATTAAAAGAAGAGAAGAATGGACAAATTGATTTAAAAAGAAAGGATGAAAAAAAGAGAGAAAAAATATAGAATGGATGGAAATAGGAATAAAAAAAATGAATGAAAGAAAGAAAGATTGGTATAAAGAAGTGAAAGATTAAAAAATGAATAAATAGATAAATAAACTAATGGGGATAAGATAGATCGATAGAAGCAAAGAAAAAAAAATGATCCAAATAAAGAAATACAAAATAAAAGGACAATACCGGAAAGAGTTATGATGGAAAAAATGAAAAATAGATGAAGACAGATAGGAACGGACGAATGAAATATGGTAAAAAATGTAGAATGATAAAAAAAAAAAAAGAAAAAGAAAAATAGAAAACGATGAACGATAGAAAAAAAGGTTTAGACTGAAACCAAGAAAAAAATGCGATGAGACACAAAAAGCTCAGAGGACTCAAAAAAAATTGGTTCCGACAGTTTGGTATAAAAGACCATTTGGGAGAAAAGATTGAGTGTCCTTTTGAATTTTTCTGCGTTTATTTTGGAGGAAAGCCTTCAAATGTACTTAAACAACATTTGTGAGCGATGTGTCCTTTAGGTCCATCCATAATGGAAACTACTCAATCGTTGGCAAAAGAGCAAAACAATAGATTTTTTACAACAAAGACCTCGAATGTTTAAGCAGGGACGCTTTTTCTTTTTAGAAGAAAATGGCGTATTTCTTTTACAAAACAATCTTTGTTTACTTATTACCTTAGGGGAAAACGAAATCTTGCGTAAAGTGTAATTTTTTAAGCATAAGACAGTGATCGATCAACATTATATATGCTCATGAGACAATGATCCTTTTTTTCTTTGAAACTTCACTGTTGAAAAACCAAACCAAACCAACCAAGCAAAAACAAAAAAAGAATGTTGTTTGACGTTTCATAACAACGACACCACCCGTTGGTTGTTTTCCCCACAGAGCATCCTATCACCATTTTATTTTTAGGATAACAACACAAACGTACTGAGCAACCATCTTATTCTACAGACTTATCGGACCATTCAAACTTCGATGCAATGTGTGGTGTAACGGTTTACAAGTCTGCCTTACGTGCAGAAGGTCGTGTGTTCGATTCAAGTTTGAGGGAAGAACACAGGTGTTTTTTTATATGCATTTTCTTTCCCTGTGCATTCTGTAGTTAATTGAGTACACTTTGAGTTGTGTGATTGGGGTTGAAGATATGTATTAATCCTCTTACCAATGAATTCATCCTTGCTCCAGGGTGACATCACTAGTGTAAGAAACCAAAATAAAACTCCATTTATAACGCTGCCGTCACCATTGGATACGCTCTTGGTGATGGACATTGGTTTTTTATGCGTACTCTTACTGGCCTGAGATTACGCTACCCTTTGTACGACAAAGTTCCAAGTACCTTGAGTTCTTTCTTTCAATTTTAAAGTTATCTGCAATTCGTGCCATATTAGTCCTTTTGTTGGTGCGTAATTCGGGATAAAACACTACAATTTGTAACGATAAGTCTTGAACGCCCAATGCCTTGTCGACGTTTTGCCATTCTCCCTTTCGTGAACTGCTGCTAATAGGTACTCACCATAACCAAATACGAACACACCGTAAACTCTGCTGTCTCAGAAATATTCTAACTTGTTTTTTTTTCTCAAGAAATTCTTTTTATCGAAGACACTATTTCATTTTTCATGTACTTAAATGCAACAATCAACACATAGAAATGAAGTTTGAATTGGGTTCGGCTTGCTTGATCATAAACCCCTGACATTGACACGTGTACTTGTTACGATACAATAGCTACCCCGTCCTCCATCTATGTTTTTTTCCTTTTTTTCGCCCTCTGTTACCCACTTCATTTCCCCTCATTCTGTCTTTTCTTTCTAGCCTCATACCGTTGATTATAATGATTTGTCCAATCAAAGTAAAAATATATATGCATATATTTTTATACAGAGAAAGATGATTGGGATGTGTCAATGATGGTAGTTAACAATTCTTGCGACTGCGTCTGTCATTCCTGCAAACACAATCTTCACCGCCGGAAATTAAGTTTTGATTTCTTTCTCCATTTTTAAGATTTTAGTTGCAATATCTTTCTTTTTCTTCTTCTCCTTTTTCTTCTTCTTCTTCTTCTTCTTCTTCTTCTTCTCCTTTTTCTTCTTCTTCTTTTTCTTCTTCTTCTTCTTTTTCTTCTTCGAGGGAGAAAGAGAGAGAGAGAGAGGGAGAGAGAGAGAGAAAACGAGGGGAAGAGAGGGAGGGCAATTGATCATCCCAACGGAAAATCACAATCATCTTCTGATAGCTCTTCTCAACCAATTTACTCACAGCTTTGATATTTTAATGAGAAACTTTTTTCATTTGAAAGACGAAAATAATGACTGTTCCACATTGTAAATAGTAACCCTGATTTAGATGCAACAATAGAAGAAATGACCAGACATCTATTTCTTGATAATTTGATAATATAAAAAGAACTAGTCCTGGTGCGTTAATAAAGCCCCGTGGTAATTCGTGAGTTGACTAATGAAACAAATTTGACATTCCAAAGGGACCTTCGGTGAGTAAGAATATTTTTGGTGATTTTTGTAAAAAGAATTATCGCCATTTTCCATCATGGTGGATTTTTGCAGCGGTGCCTCCGTGTGGAAAAAATATTTTCTCCAGAGGTAGATAGGAATAAATGCCCCTAGATCCGTTACTGCAGTTTGTATGCACGACCCATAAATTGATAACCCAACATCAAGACCCACTTGAAAACTGGAGAAACCTATGCTGATGTTGGATATGTGGATATTGACTATTATGTTTGATGGTTTGTGAATATGTATTAATCACCTATGTGTCTAATTCACTCTAACTCGGGCATTAAGAAAGCCAGATACTAAAACAATTCATTCTGTGATTAGAAGCCCCTGATCTATCAGAGGGGGGGTGATCCAAAAATGCAGTTGTCACTGATCTGCCCAGTAAGAATGGCTGTAGGGCACGTACTCTAACGTCATTCCTGACAGGGTAAACACTTCATAGCAGCAGGTTCCTACAATGACCGTGGCATCTTTCAGCGGGCCAATGTTCCTTGTCACACTGCATAAGTTGTTGAGGTATCGTTTTGCCCTGACAACTAAACCCCTAAGATCTCAATCATATTGAAGCTTATGGGATTGGTTAAACCAACATGTTTGCTCTATAGAACTCAACCTACATAACTTGCAGCGCTCGACTAAATCATCTGCTGACAGGCAATCAGACTCGTGCCCTGTGCCAGCTCATTTTACTTTCACTCTTTCCTATTTTACTTGACGGGCTAGTTATGCTGTGCTACTTTAGCAAATATCTTTATGTTTCATCTTCCACTATTTTCGTTCCCTATCATGCTCATATCACTCGCTCTCTGCAATTCTTCGTGGTCTATATGTCGCGAAAACTTGGTCGAGAAACTGTCAAAAGAATAAAATCTTTTGGCAGAATGCCGTGTTGGGGGTGATCAATGATTAAATTACTTCTCGTCTTTTGTTGGGAGGTGATCACTAGAAAGGTCTGAATAAAAAAAAAAAACATCAAGAGGGAATACTGCCGGGCACAAACTGAGGGACGAATCTTGCATTAGCTCTCAACTTGTAATTTGAACCCCACATCAAAAATATTTTTTGTGGATCAATTTTCAAAGTACGAAAAATGCTCAAATGCGGTAAGTAGTAAAAGTTTAAATTTTCTACCCTCTAGCTCAATTGGTGCTGCCTGTACCTCCGAGATTTACGTACATAACCAGCCCACCAGCCAGTAAGCCAACCAGCCTGCCAGCCTGCCAGCCTAACTTGAAAGCTGAAACACCATTGTCCACTGTTCTGGTGACAGTTCTAGTTGATGGTTTCTAGTGAGTAATTAACTATTTTCTGTCGTTGAACATGATGACTCATATTTGTCTTCCCTCCGTCCAGGTTTTTCTCACCTGACACAAAAGCACATATGTCGGTTCCTGGTTCTGTTTTTCCTGTTCGTTTCCCAAATCTAATCATCTGTTACGGATAAGTGTTTGGCTTCGTATTCTGTCGTTACCGAAGAGTCATAAATGATTTCTCATTTTTTGACCAAATGTAATCAGAAGTTATCAGTAATCATTCCTTACAAATACTCCTCTCGAGTTATTTTCCACCTGGAATTGAATTTATTCATAGCATAAAAATGCAGTCATTGTATTTGATTATAGATATCCTTTCCCAATGTGCACGAAGCCCAATGAATATTGATTCATTTGGAAAGTAAAATCGTATTTTCAGAAAGTAGATAAAGATGGACGCAAAAGTAATCAAAGGTTCTAGAGCCATGAGGGGATGTAAGGGGGGAAGTTGCTTACCCTGTGAGAAAAAAGGACGGACATACCGGAATAATTATTTCAGGATTTGAATAAAATTCTTCCCATTTTCACGATAAAATGAAAATCTCTGAATTTTGTTTTTCCATATTTCATACGCTGAGCATTTTTTTTCAATCTTATGATTAACAAATCTGTTGTCATATTCATTTCCTCTCACGTTATGAAACAAACAAGGTATCATCTTGGTCTCTCGATCGTCAAATACAGCTGATGTAATACAACAAAATGTTTTTGCTTGATACTGATCTAAAAGTCACCTGTTCTGTTGTAAACAACTCGGTTTTGCCAAAAAATGTTGTTTTTCATTAATCCGAAAAAAAATCAATGCTAGCCAAAAATTTGGCCAATTAAAAAAAAAAAGAAAAAAAAAAGTAAATTCAATAAAAGCAAAAGTTTTATTCTCAATGATGATTTGTTCAGGAGTCTTTTTCGTTCCATTTGATCTTCATCGTCATCAGCCGTCTATCGTCCGTCGTTTGACCTGGACTTTACCCAGAATTCACCACATCTATCGATTGTTGACGTCACGTGCCAATATTCTCTGATCCTGCCCAGTTCGTCTTGCCATCTCATATTTTGCTGACCTCGATTCTGTGTGAGATCTCTGGGGATCAATATTTTGAGCAATTTTTTCTCATTCTTGCAACATGACCAGTCCATCAGTTTTACTCTTAGACTGCATACAAACCACTCTCATGATATCATCATTAAGATTGCTAATTACACAGAAATTCCTCTTCCAGTTGATTCTCCATCAACATACTCAACCGAAGAATTCGATATTTTTTCCCATGAATCTTAAAGTTGATTAATCTACATTGTACCACCCTTTTAATATATATATATATATATATATATATATATATATATATATATATATATATATATATATATATATATATATTATTGTGTCATCCACAGACAGCGGTTTTGATGTATTACATTTCTTCAGTGTGACTATTGACATTAACCCATTCAGTACTGCGAGGTAGGATTGAAACCTTCGCTTCAGATCCGGAAACCGATATCCTACCTCTGAGCCATGGAACTGGACTGTGAGGCTGAATTTAAGTGATATATTCATTTACACGTGAATCCCCCACCCATATAGCGCTCTAGTCATATAGAAGATCATTGCATAAGCTTACAATGGATGGGTTACCTAACTTAAAGAGATCTCAACCCTGAACAGAGGAGCATTAATTGTTGTGTCATCCACAGACAGCTGTTTCGATGTATTACAACTCTTCAGTGTGGCTATAGACTTTCCAGTAACCCACCCCGTACCGCGAGGCATGATTGAAACCTTTGCATCCGATCCGGAGACCGATATCATATACATATATATATATATATATATATATATATATATATATATATATATATATATATATATATATGAATGAGTGTGTGTGTGTGTGTGTGTGTGTGTGTGTGTGTGTGTGTGTGTATATTTGGAAAAATGGACATTTTGGTCCAAGAGAATCAATTATAAATTGCATGATATTTTATGACAATTAAAGAAATTTGGGCTACAGCAGGAATCGATCGTAGTCATGACTTTCCACATTCTGATAGGTGCAGTATTTGGTACATTTACTTTTTTTTTTAAATTTGTATCTGATGGAGTATCATAAATTCTTATCGTTTTATTTTCGGATCAACAATTTTACTCACGAGGATAATCGTCCAGAGCAAAAGTAACTAATGAAATTAGGATGAAAGTAAAAAGTAGTAAAAAATACTAATCTTCTTTTGTAATACTTCATCTAATGAAGATTGAAAACAAAACTGAAAAAATACATTTGATTTGATAGTTTTTCGTGTGGTTAAATCCGGATCGTTTGAACAAAAGGCTGGTTCAATGAATTTAGAAGATCCTCATTTAAAGTTTTTGCTTTTCCAGAGCTAGGCTTATAGGAAAGATCTCGATCACTCCGTTGAAAAAAAATTCAATTATGCGCCGTCACAGCAGCTAAAAACCCAAATATTCTACATTGTTTTTGTTGATTAATGAAGTGCAGTGGCCGAATGATTACCAGAATAAATATTCGATGAGCTGAGTTCATATTCCGGCTCAGACAGTTGGTGTTCACTTTGTATTAAAAACCCTTTGAAAGGCATGAATTCTCCTTCCATTATCCAGCTATGGGGTAGATATTAGGGCAACCTTCAGCCTTGGTTAATTATCAGTTTACGTAACAGGCAACTCGGGTGCCGAACCAGAAAAGACTACCCCTTCGTCCAAGCATGATGAGAGGCACGTAACGGATAGAGTAAGGAACATGTTCCTGAAACATACAGTTAATGAGTTTTTGGTGAAGCTCTGACAGGTCTAGCAAACTGGAAGAGGGTTATGATAAACTACCCCAAAATTAAAGTAGAATATGAATGGAAGAACAAAAAGAAGCTGCCATCGGCTCGACCTTCCCGAGACATCCTGAGACAGTACGAGTGGAAGAATAAAAATCATACAGCTTCTAACAATTTGGAGGTTGAACTGAAGGCTGTGATTCGGTAGACTGATAGTCTATCAGCAAGGATTCAATTTCCCTTCCACTGATGATATTAGAATCTGTGAATCAAAACTGCCACAGAAATGATCAAGATCGCTTTGTTCAGTTTTTAGGTTAGTCTGGCTGGCCGGCTGAGTATGTATCACGTGTACAGGTCACACCAATATGAGTTTCCTAAGTTGTTTAGTTGCTCTGACTGGTTGTGTGTGCATTATCACGCATATAGGCCATAACGATGAAGCTGGAAGTCTGAAATTAGAATCATATACTATTTTGTCTACAAAAAATCTATTTTTACCCCCCCCCCCACCATAGATTATCTTGCAGTGGGGGGTCAATTTGCTATGTATGTTTTTAAATTGATCCCTAGTTTGTGCCTGGCAGCGTTCAAAATTACTTTTTTTTGAGAATTAAAAGTTTTTTTCAGTGATCCCAGCCCAATAAATGGAAATAGAGGCAACTTGTTCATTGATCACCTCATTTTACATTTTTTTATTGACCACCCCCAAACACTGCATCCTACTGAGAGACATGTGTCATATGACAGTTTCTATTAAGCAACCAACCGGACTTGTCATTTAAGTTCATCTACTTTTGGGGACTATTTGAAGTACAAACAGCGCACAGTTGGCAAAATAATTGGATTTCAGAGGTAGACTAGTGCCAAAATAAAAAGGAAAAAGCAATAAAACAGAGAATTTTTTAGCCAAAGCACATTTACCGGGTTCTTCACAGGAAAGAAGTCGATGACATTTGACTGAGTTCAACTCAAGTAAGACATAATTTTTCGTCTTCTTATCGTGCAAGTCTAATGTTTGTTGTCTATAGATGAAAGGACTATAAGCAGCATGCGAGTGTAAGATCATACTTAGAAATCTATAATACGTATGCTTTCTCAGATTGAATTAATGTTATGGCTATATATATACTGGAGACCCCTTCTTGAGAAGAAAGACATAGTGACATCGTTAGAAAGAGGGTTACTCTAGGGGGAATGTGTTTTTCCGATTGAATTATTATTACGATTGATAGTAATAACTTTGCTCTAGACAATCTTGCTGGGTGTGCAATCGTCCTAGCAAAGGGACATTTTTACGAAGTGCTTATCAGATTCGGTTTATGTTACGCCCGTGTCTGTACTTCACAAGAAAGGTTCAAATGCGGATGTATAATCATAGTGAAGAAAATAAAACTTTAGAAGGTGTGCGTCCAACACGTTTATTGTTATGACTGATGTTGGTGTCTCTTTTGCAGAAAAAGGACGGATATTGAGTGCCTAGGTAGATGATCTTAGTGTTAAAAGAAACGACGCGACAAGTCTTTTCTTGAAAGTGACAAATGAATATAATTATATTCTTTTTTGATGTGTGAAACAAATCATCAGGAATGTTTTTGATCACACTTACCACACACACATACACACACACACACACACACACACACACACACATATATATATATATATATATATATACATATATATATATATATATATATATATACATATATATATATATATATATATATATATATATATATATATATATATATATATATATTTACATATATACTGACAACGAAGCTTTGAAAGGTCTTTTATTAATATGACATTTTGGTGACCTTGCTTTAAATCTCTCAATTCTTCTTAGATTTTTATCACATGAATTTCCATTATGCCAACCTTTAAAAGGTATAATGTTGTCCTCCCAGTATATGAAAGACGCATTGGAGTTATATAGACTTGAGTAAACTCTTATTGGTATACTGTTGAATTAATGAAACATGCTTTGTATACCGTACTCAAATGAATTGCTGCCCAAATAAACATTTCATAAACACGAACACACTCATGCAATTATGCATACATATATATATATATATATGTTTGTATGTATGTGTGTGTACGTGTGCATGTTTGCATGTATGCATGTATATATGTGTGTGTGAGTTTTTGCCGTTAAGGTTCACACTTCTACGTCGTTTGATATTGTATTTCGTACTAATCAAACATTGTCTTTTTATCATCTGAATAAAAAAATAAAAATATTGTCATGACTTTGTGTTAGAACTTGGAAATAGCTCAAGAAAGGCTGAGGAATCTACGGGTCAATTCATAAGATTTATACATTCGTCGGAAAGAAAATGAGTCCGATTAATCAGATTTGTGCAAGGCACTCTTCATACAGCAATATTTAGACTTTTTTAGAAATCATTGCATTAAAAATTATGGAATCTCATTTTTTTTTCATTTGATTTTCGTCTTTTACTGGAAGCCGTTTTGAGTCTCAGTTAAAATCCAAAGTTTTGGGAAGCTCTGTTCACGCACACACACACGTGCAGAATCAAACACACACACATATATACTCATATACATACATATGTCTGCATATATATCTTTTTATATGTATTCATTCACATATATATATATATATGTGTGTGTCTGTGTGTATGTGTGTGTTTGTGTGCGTGCACATTTGCATATATATGTATATACGTGTCTGTTTCTCTGTGCATATTCAAACACCTTCATATATTTCTATTAAATTCACCAGAAAAAATATTTTCAAGAAATCTGATTGCGTGCGAATCCGTTTTTTTCTTGACAGAATCTAAAGCCCTTTCAGCCAAATTATCAACGAACGTTCGATCCTGCTGCTTGCCAAACATCAAGGTCAACTCAGTATCGAAACATTTTCAACAACCAGGACCTTTTTAAAACCTGCAATAGATGACATGCAAAAAACATCTTTAGTCTGTCAGTTCATTCAAGAGTTTGATACTCATTGGTCGTGATTCTGAAAAGCACTCCAGAATCTGCACGCTTTTCAGACAACGAATCTTTAAAAGGTCTTTTATTAACATGACATTTTGGTGACCTTGCTTCAGCTCTCTCCATTTTCTCTTAGATTTTCTATCACACAGATTTCTATCATGCCAACCTTTAAAAGGTCTAGTGTTGTCCTCCCTGTATATGAAAGACGCATTAGCATATTTCGGTCGTTTTAAGAGTAAATAACAAGGTTTGTGTCTTTCTGTGAGAGTTCTTCTTCGGGTCACTAATGGTACCGTCCAGGCCTTCTTTTAGAAATGTACCAATAGAAAAAAAGCGTATATTGTTTGTTTTGAATAGCACAAAACTGACAGCTTTTCAATATTCCTGTTTCACAAATTGTATTGGAATTGAAAGGAAAAAAAAGCAAAAAAAAAAAATTGGTTCGTGTAAGTTGGGGCAACAAGATTTCCCAAAGAAGCGAAATGAATCGGTAAAGCAAACGATGAAGAGAAAAAGGCGTGTCATTCAAAGATAAAGGATTGGATCAGAATGTTAGGCAGGGCTATTTTCTGAAAGATCGTGCAACCATCGTCGTGATTCTGCATAAGCAAATGTGTGTGAAAGTCTTGTTAAAAACTTTCCACGACAACATTATCGAAGCCATTGGGGAAGGACAAAGAAAATGGGTTTTGGGGGTGATTTTCGCAGGATCCCGACGAAAAAGAAACAGAAGAAGGAGACGACAACGACGACGACGATGACGACGACGACGACGACGACTAAGAAGAAGAAGAAGAAGAAGAAGAAGAAGAAGAAGAAGGAGAAGAAGAAGAAGAAGAAGAAGAAGAAGAAGAAGAAGTAGAAGAAAAAGAAGAAAAAAAACAAAAACACCAAAAAAAAAAAAAAAGAAAAAAGAAGATAATCATGAGTCGTTGAAAAGGCCAAAAACAGGTGGAATTCTTTGTATCATTTGTGGAGGAGAAATGAAAAACTAAATAATGATAATCAATCAATAATTTATGTCATTGAAAAGAGGGATAATTGAGTAGAAAGAAGAAGAAGAGAAAAATGAACGAAAAATACCGGTGTATCTGACAAGACAAAAGAACTGTTTTTGCTGGAAAATGTGCTGGATATTATCTTTTATCTAAAGAAGGAAAAAAACAGACAAGGATTGGGAGGAATAAAAAAAAAAGTAACGGAGAAGTACAAAGGGAAGGAAAAAAACAAAAAAGAACCTGTGCCTCTACTTCTTCTAATCCAGCTTAAATGATAAATAAACAAGGTTGTAGTGGTAGGAAACTTGTAGTTATCCTTGTGGTGGCAGAAGGTGCTTGGTATAGAAAATAGTATGAAAGAAAAAATGAAAGGGGCAACAAATATTGTGGAGAAGATTTGGAAAGGGTAGAAAATGAAACTGTCTTTCTATTTCCTGAATGACGATCCAGCCTGACCGAACACCAATTATAGGTATAGATTTGAGATATTCTAAAAGTTGGCTTAACTTTTGTAATCAAACCAAAAAGTAAAAAGATATATATATATATATATATATATATATATATATATATATATATATATATATATATATATATATATATATATATATATATATTGGAGAATCAACGCTCACTGTCGAAGACCGAGTCGTTGTGGTGCCTTATGAATATATGAATTAGTGAAATATGTTTTGCTACTTTGTAGAATCAATATCCGAAATGGGGAAAAGCAAAAAAAAACTCTTTTGGTGAAATAACAACAAAGAGAGAAAGAAAGAGAGAGAGAGAGAGAGAGAGAGAGAGAGAGAGAGAGAGAGAGATAGATAGAGAGAGAGAGAGAGAGAGAGAGTGTGAAAGATGGAGAAGAAAGATAGCCAAAATCAATAAAAATCGAGATATTTTCAATTTAATCTTGAGAGACACATTTCCTCCAAAATAACGAATGTAAAAAAGAGAAAACAGAAAAAGAATGTTCTTTTTGTAATGCAAACGTAGATATTGTCAAAGTACGAACTCAGAGAAAAACAACGGTAAAATGAAATTATGGAGACGTATATATTGTGCGGGCATGTGCGTGTGTATATATGTGCGTGATCTTCTGATTGCATTTAAGCCTTTGTTTACTTCCGGTGTACCTGATATTTACCCCTTTGAATTAACCTACGTACAAACTACTCGATTTCACAAAAAAACAAAAACAAAACAAGAACAAAAAACACGTAAATACAAATTATTTGGTGCATTAAATGCATTTTCGATTCGTAATACTCCAAAGTCCATTTCATGTACGGATCCAAAGACTACCAATGAATCCACTATATTATTAATATTATTATCATCATAATTATTGTCAGTCCTTTAACATCTGTCGTTGGATAGACCTTCCCTAGGATTCACCACATTACTCTATCGTGAGTGTCATTGAGTCTGTACTTTCTGAATTTGTCAAGCTAATCATTCCATGTAATACTCTGGCGGCCTCGGTTGCGCATAAGATATCTGGAGATCTAAGTTGTGAGTTGCGATAGCCATCGGTTGTCTGCTAGTCTTGCGACATGGCCAACCAATTGCCATTTGGGTTTTTTAATGGATTCTATTATGTCCCTGACTTCTCCCGGATGTAATTTGCTGTCTTGTGGTCTCTACATGTGAGGTTGAGCATAATTCTTTCATTTGCACGTTGCATGGTTCTCAATATGCAGGTTTGTGTCTCGGTTCAGTTCAATGCTTCAGCTCCATAAGTGACAATCAGTTGTATAACCTTTTTTTTTTTATAGAATTAATGGGATCTTGTTTTTGAAGGTTGAGCTTGCTTTGCCAGAGGCATGCCATCCTAGAGTGATTCTTTGCTTAATCTCTCCTTCTTATAAGGATCTCATGGAGGTTGATACTATCACTATACCCGTAAAAATGTTGGATTTATTTATCTATGCATCTGCACTAAGGAGCTTAAAGTTATTTTATCAAGTAATTTATTTTTGATAATTCAAGTATCGGAATTCACGATTTTTTCAAATCTCAACTCAACTCAATTTGTTCCAATGTGCGATCATAAGACATAAAGTCTTGAAAATTTCTATGGCATAAAATTCATTGTCATGTCATTATAGGAAGATGGCTAAACCAATAAGATTAACGGGCAAACAAGCAGAAAATAAATTTGCATAGAAGCCTATGATATATTTAGATATATTATACTTTTCAGAATACTAATAAGGTGTAGCTTTTATTCAAGATGTTATATAAATCTGTCAATTTATATCATTTTCAGTGGTGTTTTCCGCCCAGTTTCCTCTATTCTTTGTTATTATGGTACAATATATACATCGTCCCAAGTTGGGATCATCAGTTATTTACGATATAACTGGTTCGGGGATTTTAAAAACCAAACAGATATAATAACATGACAACCCAGGAGTGTTGATCACATGCCATCCCCCTTCATGATATAGTTTTTGTCATGCATATAGTTTGTCTTTTTATATAAGGTTTTATGTGTACTGCGTATTGACATTATTTTATAATACAAAGTTCACTTACGTACGGTTACCTCAAAATGTTTGAAACGATGAGGGATCAGTAAGTATAACGACCAGCATGATTTGTTCTTTGTTTCATTTCTATTGATGTTCACCCACGTGAACATTAAATTCGCTGTGTCAGTTTCAATTTCAGAATGCATACAAACCAACCTATGATATCATTTTTAGGAATACTAATTACATAGAAAAAAAATCTTTGAGTCGATTCACTACCAACATATTCAATTGAAAAATTATATAACTTTTCTCCACTGACCTTTAAGTTCATTACACACACAAACACACACGCCATCAGAAAACACGCACACACACACACACACACACACACATATATATACATATATATATATATATATATAGTAGAATGTAGATTCGCTACACAAACTAGCTTATGTTTCTGTCATCTTTCGGCTTTACCCTAAAACAACTCATCTTGATGAGTAAAAAGTTGTATGTATCGAGCACTCTATGAAATAAATCCATTACATTTCAGAAGTGGCTTTATATTTTTGATATATTATTATATTATGCTATACTGCTAGCCTGACTTGAACCACATATACTATATATATATATATATATATATATATATATATATATATATATATAGTTGTAGCTATAAAGTCTGTTCTTTAGCAGAAAAAGAATTTCACTTTGGAGATTCCATGATATTTTAATAGAAGCGGCCCGAACACAAAACAGCATGTTTAATTTCATAATTGCATAGTTTTATGTCCCGTCAGATTTGATGGATTGGTCTATGAGAGATTAGCAAAACAATTAAAATATGGTAATATAATGAGGCTGTCATGATATGACAATATATTATAAGTCACGGACGTTCAAGAGATAAAAAGAACTCATAATTGGGATATTGATTTATTAGGAATAAAATACCCGATAAATTAGCTTGATATTCTTTTTTGCAGATCAATACATAAATAAGCCTGTTATTTTTGGACGCACACACACACACACACGCATATAAATTGTGTTTCATTATATACAAATCTATTTGGAATACTCTCCCATCATTACGTAGTTTATATGCTACTTGCCTAAGAATAAGCAAGATGAAAATTTGACGTGAAAGCAGTTATTTAGGCCATTGCATTACCGGTAAATGTTTAGTTCCATATTGAGCGCATGGCTACGTGAAAGTAGCTACCCCATCGGTGGCAGGTGTGATTCTTACTGCAGCCCAATTTTCCTCGATGGTTTATTTTATTTATGTTGTCCTTACTGGAGATCATTCCAAATAAGTTTCTTCATAATATGTAATTTTTAATTATTCGATCGGATCATATGTATCCATTTCTTCACACATGCACGCACACACACACACACACACACACACACACACACAAATACACACACACACACACACACACACACACACACACACACACATTGTTGTGTCATTCACAGATAGCTGTTTCGATGTATCTTCAGTGTGGCTATAGATTGTCCATTATCCCATCCAGTACCACGAGGCAGGATTGAAACCTTAGCTTAAGACCCGATATCCTCTGAGCTACAGAACTGGATGGTCAGTGAGGCTGAACTTAAGCCATAGATTTATTTACAGATAAATTCCCCATCCACCAATGGATGAGTTACCTCACTTGAAGAGTGCTCAACCCTGAATAGAGGAGCATTGATATATATATATATATATATATATATATATATATATTATTGTTTCATCCACTGTTTCGATGTATTACATCTCTTCAGTGTGGCTATAAACTTTCCATTATCCCATTCAGTACGGCAAGGCAGAATTGAAGCTTCAACTTCGGACCCGCAGGCCGATATCCTACCTCCAGACTACGGAACTGGACAGTCAGTAACGCCTAATTTAAGCGATAAATCTGTTTACACAGAAATCCCTCAACCACCAGAGTGCTCTATTCCTACGGAAGAGTATAGCATGACTTTACAGTGGATGAGTTACTTCATTTAAAGAAGGCTCAACCGTGAATAAAAGTGTAAATTGATACGTGCTGTAGAGACTCATCTTATCGGCAAAGGTGAGTTTTGAACTAACCAGTCCAGATGCTGAACAGGTGCAAATGATCGACCAGTTTCTATTCAACCCGTGAAGAATCTGGATTTCGATAGTTTCAGAAGGAAAGGTCAAGAGCCAGGGCAAGATATTCGACAGTTCCCCTAAAAGACACAGCTGCAACCAGTAGCTGACTCGACAGCATTTGATAAATGGCAGCTTTCAAGGAAATTCCAGGAGTGGATCTTTTTTATATTTTTATTGGTATTTACTTATAAAACTTCCCTTATCTTATGCCTGATACATCTATAATTGTAGCTCGGAGTTACAAGTATGAGAACCAGATGCACACTTCATATTTTATTTTGCAAAATCTCAAATTATTTTATGAATAAAATGATATGAAGAAACAGAAAACAATGGAGTCGACTGATTTGCATGAATTTAACTTCGAGTCTATATAATACATTTCAAGAGAAATGCATACTAAACCATTAAAAATGGTGTCTTTTTGTCATCACTGATTTTGTCAGTCGTTAGACATGCACCTTTCCCAAGATTCACAACATCTCTCCATTATGGGCATTGCAGAGCCACTACTTTTTGAACTTTCCTAATCTATTTCCCCATTCTGTATTCTGCCGGCCTCAGTGGAGCGTGTGCTTTCTGGCATTTGAGTTTTTTGATAGATTCTATAACTCCCCAGACTTTTTTTCCAGATATATTGTGCTCTTTTGTAATTTCTCAATTTGATGTTGAGCATGATTATTTCATGTGCTTTTTGGTTTGATTATCTTTTGGTATTGTTCCATGTTTCAGCTCCATAGGTGACTATTGGAAGGATGCATTGATTGATTACTCATTTTTCATCAGGACTAGTGGGATTTTCTTGATCTTGAAGGTTGAACTCGCTCTACCAAAGGCTTACCATCCTTAATTGAAGTATTTCAATGTAGTTTGACCGGGTTATATAATCTCTGTACTTGACGTGGAGATCAGGACGATCAGGTCAGTTTCCCAATCGTCAGTGAATGATAAATTGAACCGTCAAACTAAGATTTCTTATCATTATTGTATCGAGATCATTATAAGTAATATGTCAAAGATTCAGTCTGAAACAATCTTTTACTCTCATTGACTCTTCACCAGTGCTTATACCAGATTGTCGCATTTAGAAATGGCGTTTTTATATAACTAAATAAAGTATGATATTAAATATAAAACAAACTGTAAAAGTCCGACTGAAATATGACCAATTAAAAGCTATTAACTTTTCCCAGCGACATTTAAAAAAAAATTAAAATGCAATTAAACAATTGAATGATGTGAAACAAGTAAATCAATGTTGTATGTGCGAAATGCCTGCCGTAAACCGCGAGTTTCCAAAATTTTGATGTCCAGATGTAAATTTCCCCCCTGAGACTTCACTTAAAATTTTAGCTCGGCATCAATGTTTTCGATTCACAGATTAAATATTTCACAGCACAAGAGTATGAAAGTCAATATTCATTAACCTGCATAGAGTCTGGATATTCTTGTTTATTTTTTTTCAAGGTTCTAACATTTTGGGTACCGTATCTTTCTCCAACTTCTTATATCCGGGGCAGGTTTAAAAATATTGGCCATTTACTGAATGTTTGAACACAGATTTCCTATGAAATGTTGGATTTTTTCTGTTCTAGCATACACACACACGGACTCACTCTCTCTGTCACACACACATACACACATATATATACACACACACACACACACTTTACACATACACACACACACACACACACACACACATATATATATATATATATATATATATATATATGTATTTGTGTGTGTGCGTGTGTGTGTGTGTGTGTGTGTGTGACCAAAGCAACCAATTCGTATGCTATGCGTTTTTTCCCTGACAGACTTCCGGTTTCCGGCGTTAAATTTAATCCATTCATTTTTTTATCCGGTTGTCCATCCAGGTTTCTTAGTTTAAAAAAAAAAAAAAAGTTTTTGTCTGAGCCAGTGGATACAAGTATTGACGCAAAAAAAACGGGATACCCTTTCTTCATTGCAGTGAAACAAAGCAAAATAAATTATTCACCAAAAGTTTTCTTACTGAGTTCAAAATTCTTTCTTGTACGGTCACTTCCAACTAGCAACAGTTGCCAATTTACCAAACATTTGGCAACATTCTTTGGAGAAAAGACTTTTTTAAACATATGTTTGGGGGTTCTGGATATGAAATTCAGAATTGAAAATTATTGTGCCTGTGAGGATATCAGTTCCTACTCTAAGGAGAGGAGCTGATGCCACGGATATTTTGCCATCTAAATGTTATCTTTCATTAAATATTCTGTGATGTCAGTCTATTATTGTCTTGTGACAATCAGTACACAAAATTATGATCTTTCGAACTGTACATTTACATTAATTCCGAAGTACTACTAGTGCATAATAAATACATGAAAACAGATCCTGAGAATAGAAGTATTTCCTTTATAATTCGATAATATCATCATCTTTTGAATAGTATGTTCTGAAGATGATATTGATAATCAAATATTTTCAAAATGAAACATAATTATTTATTTGGCATACAGACAGTAACATACAGAAACACTCACATATATGTATATATATTATTATATGTTATTAAGAAATGGATATATAGTTTGATATAAGAAATTATAAATACATTACAATTGTTTTGAACTTTATTTGATGTGATTTCTGTTATTACATGGTGAATGTATAAATTGGAGAAGACAGTGTGGATAGAATGATTAGTTAAATGAAACAGGGTGGCTGCAGGAATTAAAATCGACCACTAGGGTAACCTCTCTAATGTTCAACTCATAAATTGGTTTTATTCATAGAAAAGTTTCAACAAAGGAGATTTAATGATTTTTTCTGTAGAGTCAAGTTTATCATCACAAATTGGCCGGTGAGTATTCGATGAAAGTACAACGTTCTTCTTCATTTCTTCTCTTCCCCTTTGTTTTATTCATTCTTTTCTTTCTCTCTTTTCATTTTCTCTTTTTTGTCATTTTGTTTTCTTTTGTTTTTGATCTTTCTTTCTTGTTCCTCTCGAGCTTTTTCTCTATGATTTTTCATTGATGATTTTAGTTTTTGCTTGCTTCTTTATTTCCACGTCTCATTCTTTTTTCATTAATTCATCCATGAATTCATTGATTACCTTTCTTCGTAAATTCCCTCTTTTTTTTCCATATTTTTCTCTATTCCTTTTCCTGTTTCCTTT
The DNA here is from genome assembly GCA_963457665.1 of Thysanoteuthis rhombus. NCBI lineage: Eukaryota > Metazoa > Mollusca > Cephalopoda > Oegopsida > Thysanoteuthidae > Thysanoteuthis > Thysanoteuthis major. The sequence continues at coordinate 19,758,639 of OY735219.1, read as the reverse complement.
TATTAACCTTTATTCCTTTTCAATCACTTCTTTGCATTTTTATTTTTCTGTTTTTTTTTCTTTTTTCTTCCATTTTTTTCATTCTTTTTTCCCCCCTCTTTATTATTCTCGGTCCTTCTTTTCTTTCTTTCTTGCTTTTTCCTTTTTGTTTATTTTTCCTTTTTCTATTTTTCTTGGTCCTTCTTTCGTTTCTGTTTCCTTTTTCTTTCTTCGGTATTCATTCAGTACTTCCCATTGTTTAATAATCCGGAAATAACTTTAAAAAATATTCCCTTCCTTATATATATATATATATGTCACAAGTAATCAGATTAACTTATCGATAATCAATTTATAGTCGAAGTCTATGATTATGGATCGCCATTTGTTGTAGAATGTCTCCGATGAGTATGAGTATCTTTGACTGTATTTATTACAATTTCAAATAAACTCATAACATGCAATAAAATAAAAATGGAAACCAAACGTTCCACTCAATGAAAAAGGTCAGACACTTTGGCAAATCATGGAAGAAGTTGGCAGACATTCCTCGATATAAGTGCATATTCCATTTGATACAGAAAAAGCTTTTAAGTATATTCATATTTACGTAAGTATAGGATTTCGATATATCTATTCGTATGTGTGACTGCATGTATGTATGCTATTTAGTCTCTTCATATCAATACATCTTTGTCAGTATCTTCACATCTTTCTATCTGTCTATCTATCTATCTGTTCGTATACGTCTATGTCAATTTGTATCCATTTCGCTTGTTCAGTAAATTGTGAACTCTATTGATGTTTCCCAAAACAAAAATTTCAAATATATATATACATATACATACATATACATATACATATATATATACATACATACATACATACATATATATATATATATATATATATATTATATATATATATATATATATATATATATATATATATATATATATTATGCAATGTTATTGAATCATAACAAAGTTAAATCTTTTTCACAATCAATAAGATTATCCAAATGTATCATTTGAATAATGTTGTTAATAGTGAAACTGGTTTACCTTGGTCATGAGTCAATTACAATTTTGTTATTGTTTGTATAATTGTTTTACATTTCTATATCGAGCACTGTATGATAAAAGAATAATAAAAAAAATATATTTTTCAGTTTATATCAATTTATCATTACATATGCACAGTACGCACACATATACACATGCATATATGTACATATATATATATATATATATATATATATATATATATATATATATATATATATGTATATGTATATATATATACATATATGTATATATATATATATACATATATCGAGAGAGAGAGAGACAGAGAGAGAGAGAGGGGAGAAATGGATAGATATATAATCATAAAAACACACGTATAAGTATACATGTATATGTTTATAATTCGATCAATACTATAAGTCTTTTAGATAATGTAATTTTGGTATAACTCCAAATCGGAAGAATCGTTTCTTTCTTTGATTTTTCTTCCATCGTTATTTTCCCCAGATTTGTCTCTTTGAATTCCAGACTTGTCTTCTCCATTTATTTCCTTTGTACAGATTGATGATAGCAAACATTGCGACTCTTTACGTTTGGCTTCTGACCAGAATTATTTCAGCAAATGCATATGATTTTTTTTCTACTTGCACCCAAGCTAAAATTCCAATTCAATTGGATTTGGTTCACGTTAATAATCATTATGAACGAATGAACACATACACACACACACACACAAACATATACACGCACGCACATACATGCACACACACACACATGTATATACATATACATACACAAACTACAAATGATGTTTTATTTATAGAAACTTTCTTGAAATGATCTCTCGTTACACAGTTAATGCATAACTCACAACTGTTTTCACACCAAATTCTCATGTTATTTAATGAATCGAGATGAACGAGATGAGAATCTGGGTTGAAAGCAGTTACATGGGACTTTATATTATCGGTGGCTGCTTAGATCGATGGTATGATCGTCATTAGTTGAACAGCTACCCTATCGGTAGAAGATAAGATTCCTGCAATAGCCAGATCTTCAATTATTTATTCTATATATGCCGTCTAGAGTGAATGATGCATTAACAGTGTAATGACAGGATATCTTTTCAAGTATGTTAAAATATGATATGACGCAATTTGTCATTTTGTCAGATCACATATATTCATTTCTTAATACTAGCACGTACACACACACCTATATATATGTATATATATATATATATATATATATATATATACATGCATACATATATATATATATATACATATATATATATACACACACATAAACATTTAAAAAATCTCATATATATATATATATATATATATATATATATATATATATATATATATATATATATGAAAATTGGTAGGTAAAATTGGTAGGTAAGTGTTAAATAGATTTAAGAAAATCGTAAAAAAATGAGAGCCAAACTTTGTAGTTAGGGTTTTTTGGCAAAATAGTTTTAAATAAGCTTTAAGTAGTTTAGTACACGTCTTTAAAAGACTGATTCGATTCTGTTTCTGGTCATCTTCTGCTACTGCCGAGTAGAGAGGGTCAACCTCAGGTCATTTGTGTACCAATCTTGATTTGGATTCAAAATTCATGACTGTTCTAAAATTTCAGTTGTTGGTGAGTTCTTTGGCAGACGGTATATGACGCTGGAACTCTCTTTAAGGAGTGAGAGAAAGGGGCTGAGGTATCAATGTGTGTGAATTCGTGTGTTCCCAGTATAGTTGAATTGTATTTTGGTATGATTACAGATTTGTGTCGTAAGTGATAATATGAGTGTATGTATGAGAGGAACAATGTATGTGTATGCGTGTGTTAATATTATGGTAGAACTGTATATGTCTGATTGTGGATTTGAGTAGCTTGTGGATATAAATGAGAACGATTTTTTTCAAATGCATCACTGCAAGGAGGATAAAAAAAAGGGGAAAGAAGGTTAAGTTTTTGAAGGGAGTCAGAGCTGAGGTTCCACCTTCTAATTGAGGGATTATAAAACTACTTTAAATTCAGTGTGGGTTATAAAGAATTGATGTAATGTGTTTCTTTTCTCCTTCTTTCTGTAACTCTTTTTGGAATTCATTTGTAGAAAAGGAAAAATAAAAATTTTGGTTTTGGTTGAGAATACTGAAACATGAGTGAACCAACTTTAAATATTCTCATCGAGGGATCTCTTAATTGTTGCCAATGCACATCGGTCCTTTTTCTGAGGTAAGACGTTTCGCCTATGCATTCCTTGTGACAAACTAGACAAATGATAGCAGAGCTTATGTTTTTAACGTCACAATAAATGTTGGATTTGCTTTTAAAGGTTGTACCACATTTTAATGTATTCTTACCTCCTTCAATTAAATGTATGCCTAAGTTGCAATTCGATATATTGCATTTAGTTAGTTTTTGTCTCTGGTTCTGTCCTTTCAGAGAGATGCAGCTTTGTGAGGCTCATTTTTTCTAAACGTTTTGAACTTTAAAAAAAAAAACACTTAGATATGAGCATCGATTGAAAACTTCAAAATTCAAAATTTTAAAAATTCTTCTAAACGTATATCAACATTATGTGCTAAATTCATTGATGCCTTTCAGTGGTTATTTGGGCTTTATCAATATCCTGATTTCTAAATAGTTATTTTCGATTGTTTTTTTTCCCTAACTTCATCAATAATTGTACTTTTTTAGTTCACCCTTTGCCATCAGAAAATGACGACAATAGTTTTGCGATTGCGTCGTATTTGTTATTTCACGCAGCATTTTCCTGATTTTTTCCGTTATTTCTTGGATATAAAGCAGATATGGAGGTAAAATTAAGTATTGGTACAATCTATCAAGTAATGCAACAAAAAGTTCTATTCCCACTAAATTAAGTCCCCTGACGTCACTGGTGACAGACGACATGTGAATATAAAGACAGTGCTTTGCTGACTTTCTAATAGAATCTATAGTTTTCTCAGCCACAAAATATGAAGGCGTTTTGGCCCTCCATACACGTTATATAATTTATACCATTGCAAGTATTTATTTCTTTTTGGAACACATGCAACATCTCTCTCTATATTTTTATGTCACATGCTCCTATATTATTACGTTTCCTCGTTCTGTTTTGCATCCAACGTATGGTACACATTACACGATGCAAGATCTTCTGCGTTACTCTATTTTTATATTGTCATACACCTTTGACTGTGCAAGGTATTAGTAAGGTAGTAGGAGGATAGCATCGGAAGTAGTAGTTTCAGATGAGTTGAGCCAAGTATCCAACACATTCCACTTCTTATGTTGCAAAACAGTGAACTTTTCAGAAGTTACAGAACGTATAGAAAGAATTTGGTAGACATTAATGTATAGAAACACAATATTCATGATGTTTTATTTTCAAATATATTTGCTTGAACATCTATGATTTGTTCTTCCCTGACTTAGAAAATACAAGATAACATTGATCAAACATTAATCAGTTAAATTTCAGAACAGAATTCAGTTATGTGTCTGGCTTCAGACTCATTGATCTACCCTTAAATGCACAGGATTCTCTATTTATTTAAAAAAGAATTACGATGAACACTTAAAAACTTGGATCCTACAAATTGACTGATGGTCCTCAAATAAGATTTAGACATGTTCAACGCTGCTCTCTAAAATCATTCACCACGCAATCGGCTGCACAAGGTCGATACCCAGGAAGTGAAAAATGAGGATAGATGACACTGCACGCATTTCAAGTTACTTCTAGCAGGAAAAAAGTTCTTGGAGTATATATATATATATATATATATATATATATATATATATATATATATATATATATATATATATTCCAACTTTATATATTTATATATTTCCGACATCCAGATAAGAGGGCACCAAGATATGTTGGCAAAATGTGAACCACATAAGTATATATATATATATATATATATATATATATATATATACGTAAATGAAAAATAAGTGGATAAATTCTGCAATAAGGATTGAATATTTTTTTTTTCAAATGTAAAAACAGGAAAGTCAAACTTTTTAGTTATGGTCCCAATGTATCATAATTTTTGATAAGCCTTAAACAGTTTTGCACATATTTTCAAATATATGATTCTGTTCTTTCAGGGTTGAGCACTCTTCAAGTGAGGTAACTCATCCACTTTAAGCTTATGCAATGATCTTCTATAGGATTTGAGCACTCTGGTGGATGAGAGATTTCTGTGTAATTTAAGTATATTGCCTGAATACAGCCTTACTGCCTGTCCAGTTCCAGAGGTAGGATATCGGCCTACGGGTGTGAAGTGAAGGTTTAAATTCTGCCTCGCGGTACTGGATGGGATAATGGAAAGTCTATAGCCACACTGAAGAGATGTAATACATCGAAACAGCTGTCCGTGGATGACACAATATATATATATATATATATATATATATATATATATATATATATATATATATATATATATATAGTGTGTGTGTGTGTGTGTCTGTATGTGTGTGGTGTATGTATTTAGTTTGCACACGTATACATAACACATTCATGCAAACCTATGTATGCATATATGCATATGTCATCTCTCTCTCTCATATTTTTTTATGAATGTGTGCATTTTACAAGAGAGTAAAGAAAACAGACTTGTAAGGTAAAATTGATAGAAAATGATTGAAACAAACGCAAAAACATTTTTGCAGCATTTTCATTGTTTTCAATGATGTTAATGAAATTGAACTTGGAGGCCACTTGAATTTTCATGCGCATGTGCGTCTCCGTTTGGGCGTTTTGCACTTGCAGACGTTTTTCTTTGGTTGGAGTTTTATTTCATGTCCACAGATGCAAATTATGACACATGGTTATCTATTTATCCATCATTCTATCTATCCATCGATCTATAATCAATCTTCCTACAAAACGTAAGTATGGTATATGGCCACAAATTGCTGAAATAGTCTACGAAATGGAAAGATGATTCTAACGAAGGTATTATTGTATTGTTCAATTATTACTGATTTTTGGTGGGAAGTATTCGAACTACTTGAGACATGTTAGCACATAGATTGAGACCTGTGTGATTTGGGTGGAAGGCATCTTAGGCCTACATCCTCAACCCAGCATTGAAAATAATGGCTAACTGATATCCCCAATTGACTTCGAATTCTGAATAGTTGCGGAGAAAGTTTTTATAATTGTAAAAAGACTTGTTGAGGTAAAAATCCCATGTAAAATTTTTTTCCAAATCGATATATATATATATATATATATATATATATATATATATATATATGTATATATATATATTGTGTTATCCACAGACAGCTGTAGAAGTTTTGTCAGTTTGAAAACAGTTTATGAATCGGAGGAGCAACTCTTTGTGTCAAATATGGAAAATATTTATCAATTGCAAAAATGTTGTAATATTTTATCATCATTCACCTGAAGAAATGCCCGAGTGGAAACATCGAATATATCAGTGGAGAGCTCCTACTCTCCTGCATAGAATCCTAAAATAATAAATGATTGATGATAATTGAAATTTGACCGGCAGCCAGTTTTGGGGCCTAGTCATCGTATCATCAAGATCATTCACCATCCTCTGCCACTGAGATTTTGCTCGCTGCTACTTCAGGCTTTTCCCCGATAATGATTTTCAACGTGGTCGAGATTAGGGAGACAACGAGGAGGCAGCTGATGGTGATCTTGAAGCAAATTTTGAAAATTGTTTTGAAATGTGTGTGGTACACTTGGACGAGTGCATAAAGTTTTGGGGGTTCTTTAAAGGGACTTATGCGCAATGGCCCTAGGTATGCTTTTTTTTCCCGTTAATATTGAATGGCTGGGCACTTTCAAGACTACAAAATCATCTGCAATATTTTCCTGATTTCTGTTGGCCTAAGAAAATAAAGTAAATTCCAAAAAGAAACCGTCTGGTTGACATTTATTGGTTGCATGCTTATTCAAAGAATGGAAATCGACAGTCGGTGATTTTTTCTCTTAACCTTTACTTCCTTCCTTTATCATTTTTTTTTTTTAGTTGGTGACAAATCTGCCAAATAAGCCCAATGCTCGACCTGACTCAGCAGACATTGTTCTGAATTCAGAATAGTTTGAGTGTACAATGCAAAACATTGGCAACATCAACTGACATGAATGTAGCAAATGAAGAAAAAATAAAGAAAGAAAACAAAAAACAAGACGAAAAAACGAATTCATCATCATCATCATCATCATCATCATCATCATCCTTTTAGCATTCGACATTGGATATAAACCATCCTCCAAATTCGCCAGATCTCTCCAGCGTGGGCATCACTGAGACAGTTCTCTCTGAACCTATCTACTTCGTCATGCCATCTTATATTTTGTCGGCCCCGGTTTCGCATGTAATCTCTGGGGATCCACATATAATTGGGCCAAATTTAGAGTTTAAAAATATCATTGTCGACGATTTTTGGAAATTCTGCTTATTGGTGAACTCTGTTGACCTTTAGCCCGAATAAATAATCATGTGACTGTTCTTTCTTCGACACGCATTCGTAAGTGTGTGTGTGTGTGTGTGTGTGTGTGTGTGTGTGTGTGTGTGTGAGAGTATGTCTATTTGTGTGCAAGTGAGCATTTATGTGTCGCTATGTATCTTTGCATGTGTGTTTGTACATCTTTGTGGGTATTTGTGAGTCAGGGTATTTTTTTTTAGAGTATGCAAAGGTGTATACCTGTGCATGTGTTTATATGTTCCCCCTCTCTATCATTAACTCTGACAATGACCAAACACGTAGTGATAAATGGCTTGAGATAGAACGCATGCAGACATTACCAATATAAATGATTTGATGTGTCATGAATTTATTTATGAGGAGGAAGATATTGATAAAGAGATCGAAAATAAGAAAAATATCTCGAACGATTGATATTTAAGGAAAACGCTAAAATATTATTTTGATCTTGATGACTTATCTTTTCCTATTTACCTTAGCGTATAAACTTGCATATATTTCCGGTATCTTTGAAAGTACCCCTCTCAACACATCCACCAAAAAAAAAAAACGTAAAGTTAGAGTTCTTTATACTTATTATTAATCAATACCCAATAAACCTACCGATCTATTCAAACAGCCTTCATAAGGAATAAAACCTGTTCGGTCAGTGGAAACATTGCTTGGAGACTGGTTCATAAACAGCAGGCGTATTTGATGTATCTTTGAAAGGCACTTATACATATATCCATAAAATAAATACGAAGTTGTATAGGTTTTTACACTTCAAAGGATATGCAGTCACCATGCATACCTATTCAAACGCACACACAGAGACTCATACATGTGCACGCACTCAAAGATTTCCGACCAATTATAGAAATGTCGCTCAGTCAATAAGAAAAAACGCCATCAGTGGTGTCCTGGTAATAGCAAAAAAGTATTAAATATTTGAATGAAATGAAATAAAATAAAAATACTTTTGCGAAAATGAAAGAAGATAAAAATGATACACTCCAGTAAGACTAGGGCAATTTACTTTCCCGTCCTTTTTTTTCTGTCTCACTTGGGCATTACTAACTGGCCATCGTTTTGTCTCCTCCCTAAATGGCAACTTTCTCACTTCATTTTTCCCCCCTACTTCCTGCGACTTTCTTTACATTCAAATATCCAATCAGTTTCAAAGAACTTCTACTCGTTTGGCTTTTAGGTTTTTTACGTTATTCCTAGACCATCATCTTTCCTCGGGGATTTGCATCGATTTCTCATGCAAGATGCTGACCTTTTTCGACATTTCGACTCGTAGAGGATCAAGTTAATCAAAAGATGGAATTCCCCGGGAGCAATGACCCAACAGGACATCTCCACCCTTCATGTACCACTGCCCTTCATGAATCCACTGATTGTCAATCAATTAAAAGTGAATTTTTTCCGTGTCGATTCCTTACCTCAACCCATATCCATCAGTGAATGTTGTCCATTATTCAACGCCGGTTAATCAGTCTGGAACGAATGATGAACATATGATTGAATGGAATTGACAAAAGTCATTCGAGTTCTGATCTATTCATTATTACGTTTCCGATTAAAGAGATATTCCTATGTAATTATGAGAGGGAGAGAGGGATAGAGAGAGAGAGAGAGAGAGAGAGAGAGAGAGAGAGATAGAGAGAGAGAGAGTGGAAGATGGATAAAATGGGGCGAAATTAAAATTACGAGTAAAACGTGAAGAAATATGAGTCCAAATGTATCACGTATCAATTACTACTACTACTACTACTACTACTACTACTACTACTACTACTACTACTACTACTACTACCAGAACTGCTACTGATAACGATGATAACAATAAGAGAAGAAGGGGAAGGGAGAGAGAAAAGTAAAGAATGAAAAAAAGAAAAAGCCGATAGAAATTAAATGAAAGGATAGGAAGGAGAAAGATAGGGCAGTGATAGAGAGGAGTAGACGAGAGGAAAATTGAAAAAGCAGAAAAAAGAAAAGAAAGTGGTATCAAAGAGTAAAGTCGATAACAATAGTTGAGAAACAAGAACAAAAAAGGAAAAGGGGAAAGAAAGAAACAGACGAAGAGAAATGCGACGGGACAACACAAAGAATATTAAAACAAAATAAACGTAATAGTTATAAAAAAAAATCTTGAAAAAAAAGAACTTGTAAGACTTTACAAAAATCTCTATTGACTGCATAGATGGATGGAACCAAGTTGTTCGAGATTAACGGATGTTACATTGGACAACGCCGTCTGGGATGAAAGACCATGTTTTTTTTCCTAAATTTTTATAATTTCATTTTTATTTTCCACATTTCATTTAAAGTTTAGAGCCAGACATGCGAGTGAAAATATTGGCTCGAATTATCCGAAAACAATACTTCAAGATTCAAGATTCAAGCAATCTATCTTCTAGGCAAAGTTGAATAGAAGACAGTTTGAAAGTGTCTACTGGGGGACAGAATTAGAAGAGGTTGCTCTGGAAATCATCTGATGCAGTCCATATATATTATATGATTAATCCCTGCCCAAGGTGTTAATGGGAGAAGTAGCTTTCTGTAGCTACTGTATGGGGGAAACGCTTGCTAAAAGAGAAGGGTTCAGCAAAGTGCTCACCCATCCTCCTCTTTTCTCCGTAAGCTATCCGGCTAGACGTTATTGTTTCAGTACAGAATCGGTAACTATCATTTTGTGCTAAGGTGTTAACAGCTGGTACCTTAGCTACAACAAGTTACACAGAAAATATCCTGCAGAGCAAACTTGTTGAACAAACATATCTTATAGATGCTCTATGGGACAGACACCATAGGAACTTTGCGGCCAGAGCAACCCAATGAAGTCTCCCTCAAGTCCTGGAATCCATTCCAGGTGTTTTTGATCAGATGGAAGAGGCTTTGAGTGCAAACAAAGAGACATTTTCAATTCATTGTCTGCATCAAAAGTCCCGACGGTTTTGAGACGGGATAAAAAAAATCTAAAATCGATAACCAATATAAACAACATTAATGTAGAAAATGACTTGGAGACATAGAAATGAGAATCGAAGAGATAGAGAGAGAGAGAGAGAGAGAGAGAGAGAGAGAGGAAAATAGCAAACCGAAAATTCTATCTACATTCATTCACTGGTTTTACTTATCTCCGTTTTATTTTAGTTCTGAATATTTTCCAAACAAAAAACAAAATAGAAACGGTATGCAACTGTTTTTAGAAATTCCAAGATAAACTATTCGATTCGTTTTTCTTTTTATCTTTAACTTCGAGAAAACATCTGCAACACCAGCGGCATTTTAAGTCTTTGTGAAATATGATTGAATCTTTTAAAAACAATTCGAGTGAATTCCTGTGAGGCACATTTTATTCAAATATTGTAGTTATTTCATGATTCTCTACCAAAAGATGGATACAGAAGCGAGTCTTTCCCACCTCAACTACAATGGAAAATCGATATAGACGTGTGGTGATGGATAATTTATCTATTCTTCATTTGATGATATGTATCCCACAAGTTGAACTGTCACTGGGTGTGTTTTACATAATATACCCCAAAAACTCAATCGAGCCCAAATCATTGGATCGTGAATAATTCCTCTTTGTAACACAATAAGTAGGCATTATCTTTTTTCATTTGACGCCTCGAGGAAGACATGAACAAATATTTACTCTACTGGGGGTTCCCTCCATATGAAGAATGTAGCTTGTGTGTGTGTGTGTGTGTGTGTGAAAGAGAGAGAGAGAGAGAGAGAGAGGTGTAGGTACTTGTTTGTGCTAAAATGTTGGCAGGGTGCGTACAAAGACATAACACTCAAGAATATAGGACATTCCTGTCACACCCAATGAAGTTGACGTTGAGTCAATTCAGTTGAATGACTTTGGAAAAGCTTTGTTTTGTGAGAGTGTAACAATGTCGATATTGCTGTCAAGAAATCGACAGAGCCGTCAAGAAATATTAATGATTGATGGATACTTTTATTCCATTTCTCTACTGATCAAATATGACAACTCCTTGTCCGTAATGTGTCACATTATCACGCTACAACAATTTAACAATTTCCCTCTACGAACTTTAAGGGTGTCTTTGATCAGAAATGCCTCTTCAGTGGAGATACTTATTGTATTTCCATACCATCCATTGTGTCTTCGGGATATTTTATTCGAGAGGCACTGATTCGTATGCTTTCAGAAAGCACCACGAAGTACTTCTATCTGTCTTTACGTCAAGTGCAATTTTCTTTGATTCTTTTTATTACAGGTTGAACAGTGTCTATTGTAAAACAGGGAAGGTAAAAACTTCCAGCAAAATATCTTACCATTGCTTTTATGAATGTGGTTGAATTTATTGAGTGAATCCTTGGAGGGTTTCATCTTCTCTGTGTGACGGATCAACCCTTTGACCTTTTGTTTCGAGTTGAATTTTCACTATTCAGCCAAATGATTGCATTGGCTTCGATTTATCACCTGTCATCTCATCGATAAAATATGTAGAAAGTGGAGTTTAAGGTCTTAGCAATTATATATGGCGTGTTTTGAAGTGTTTCAAAAACAAGTTTTCTCGATCAATTGATAAAAATCGCTATGCCACCGATGGATTGTAGATGCATACTGTATTGGGGGTGATCATTCGAAAAATTTGGAAAGGGGTGATCAAGGAATTAGTTACTTCTACTGCCTTTTTTTGGGTAGTGATCTCTACGATCTGCGTGGATTTCAGAAAGAAAAAACAAGCAAGAAATCAATTAAGGATGGACCCACATTGTAAATTGAACCCTATCACAGAAAGGTTTTTGGAAAAGGTGTTGAAAAAGAGAGAAAACATCTTTATCAGATAAAATAAGGAATAACTTTTTAAATTTGTGACCCTCTAGCTCCATTGGTGCGACTTATGTATATGTCAATACATAGCCAGCCAGCATCTCAACCAGCCAGATAGACTAATATGAAATATCAACGTTGACTGTTTTGGTACAGTTTTAATTGACGGATGCTTCTACTGGAATAGACATTGGATGAATTTGAAATTCGAGAAATGAAACAATACTGTCCAGGTCATGGCGTCATCGATATCTGCTTCGAAATTGAGAAATGTTCTAGAAATTTTTAGACACCACCTTTCAATCAATACATAGCTATGATTGATATGGTTGAAAATTGTTGCCAAATAGGAGGAATTACCGTAAGTTCCATTAAAAATGTGGCCAGGTTGATATTTCTTGGGGGCTAATTACTTGTTAGAGCTCGAAGTATAAAGCAAACTCCTTATGAATCAGAACTATCATTCGGCAGGGTTCCTGGTAAAACTGAATCGTGAGAAAAAAGATGTTGTTTTTATTTAATTACACAAACTTATAGCCCCATTTGATTTCCCATAAGTATGCATTGAATATCATAATTCCATGATATATGTAAGGTATTTCCTTTTTGATGTTCATGGCCTTGAAATCTAATTTTTTAGTGCATCATAGTGCAACAAAATGAGTACGTTCATTGTTTTGTTTCTGCACGAGAGAAACTGAGTAGCTGTAAAGGTGTAGATTTCGTATATATCAGAGTATTATATCATATATAATCGTAACAGCTCTCTTATATGTCTACATAAATACTCCTGCTCGGTAAAAGGGTCGAACAAGGTGATACTGGCTCAATCAATTACAGATTGCTTCAGGATGATCTTCCGACAATATTATTCATTTCACTGAGAACTTTCATGACCCCCAAATAATGCTAGACGAACTGACTGAAGAAAGAGAGTAAGTTGGTCTTCAGTTGAATACTATTAAAACAAATTTCATGTATAACGAAAGTGTTGAAGAAAAACGCACAGTGATCAAAATCTGAGAGCGTAAAACTTGAGTAAGTTGACTACTATATCAACCGAGGACTGCAAATCTTCATGGAATCCTCAAAAGAAGAAATCGAGTGAAGAATCAATGTAGGGATGGCAAGCTTTTGGTAGAGTAAGCTCAATCATCAAGAACAGAGTAATCCTATTAGTCTTAAAAAGAAGGGTGTACAACCAATGCTTCTTCCTGATAGTAATCTATGGAGCTGAAACATGCAACTTAATCCAGAGACTGATTCTCGTGCAAATGAGACAATCGTGCTCGACATCACACGGGAAGATCCCAAGACAGCCCGATAGAATAGGAATCTGAGAATCCAATAGAAGACTCAAATGACAATGAGCTTTTTATCTTGCAAGGAACTGTAACCGGCAAAATGTAAGATGATGAGACGACGAACTATACGAATTCAGAAAGTTTAGGCTCCGCAGCAGCCATGATGGAGAAGTCTAGGGAATTTTTTTTGTAGGGGGCTGTGTTCAACAATGGCAACTGGAAGGCTGTTGTTGCTGCTGCAGGAAAAAAAACTGTGCAATGGACAGAGGTGAATCGAAAGCAATACGCAACATATTGCAAGACGCAAGTGGATATTGTGGCAATGAATGGGTTGAAGGCGATATTCCGGTTTGATAACAACTTCATTCTTCTTTCTTTTATCCTCTTTGTTGAGTGAATTCATTTGATCGATTCTTCAAAAAAAAAAACGCTCTTGGCAGACGGACATCCCATTTTTTTCCATTTCAATCAATTTACTTGTCTAAATTAAACCTAACACAATTATTGAAAGCCATATCCGATGTTCATTAGAGGAGTCATGTGATCTGAAAAATGAGATGTGATTAGAAATGTGTCAAAGGTGAGACAGCAACCCACCAAAAAATATTTTTGATACAATGAATAGTTAATATTTTTCCTTCCATTCATTTTTCTTTCATCCGTCTGATCTGATTTCATTATATCCCCCGAGATCTAATTTCTGAAGTGGTTGACAAAATACTATAATGTTCAAAGCTTTATCTTCTATTTGACAATGATCCACAAAAATAAAATGCAATACACACACACACATATATATATATATATATATATATATATATATATATATATATATATATATATATATATATATACATATATATGAGTGTGTGTGTGTGTGTGTGTGTGTGTGTGTCCGTGTATTGGAAATGAGGCAAGCTCAGGAGTAAAAGTAAATGGAGACCTTATTTGTTACTTGATCAACTCATAGATTAATTAGTTCACACGTTATACATGTTTAGGGAGGGATTCGCCTCTTTAGTACATTTGTGTTCCTTCCATCGGTTAAAAAGTTTCCGAAGAAAACAAATTTAGAATCAGATATTTTGTTTCGGAATCAAAAATGAAAATCAACGAAGAAGATTCCTTTTGGGTCATCATGGTGGGTCTATACTGCATTCTGTCTGTGGATAAATCTGTGATGGTATGGTTAAATATCAGTCATTGATACTGGGGAACTTGATTGTAGCTTAATGTTAGACTATTAGGGGACTTGATAACTTGGGGATGAGGTTATCTAAAGTGTTTTTAGTCCAGTTAATTGGGCAAGGGAGCCTTTGTTATGAATGATCGCATAGGAAACTTTGTTCTGTATCTTGAAAGTTCATTGTCATTGTTCCGAAAAGTCTGATGTCTTTCAGTTGTACAAATGATATATCAAACATAGGTTTTATATAGAGAGGTCTGTCAGACCGTGTGATGTTCCAAATGTTGGAATTAAATGAAGGGGGGTCTGTTATGGATGCAGGGTTATAGTGGGGAACGAGAATAGATGGATAATATGGGGTGTTATTTGGGCTTCGACAGAATTAAAATCTAAAGACTAGTGAGGTGATTAGTATTGAGTGATTATGAGTGAAAGGATCAAGGTGTTAGAGATCTGTGTTTTGGGGTTGTTAAGTTTGGTGTTTTGTCTTTTAGAGGAGAGAGTTTCAGGTTCGTCAATCCATAGGATTTCATTTCGTTCTAGAATTTTTGTCGTATCTAGAGGGGTATTTTTCTATTCTTTGAATGATTTTGGATTTCATATCTGTGCTGAAATTGTGACCGGGGATGTGGAAGTGTAGTTTTACTGGGAGTACGTTTGGATGATTGGGGTATCCAGTTTTGTGATTATAGTTAGTAAGTCCAACGTTGAATAGCCACTTGAACACACCTATGTATTCGAATAAGCATCTACTACATTCTAGGAGGCACATAACATTTTTGTTTCTACAGTTAGAATTATGATATTTTCAGAAAGACTTGTTAGTGGTACAGCTATACATAAAGATAGATATATTGCATTTTATTTATACTCTTTCTTCCCTTTCTCTCTCTCTCTCTCTCTCTCTCTCTCTCTCTCTCTATATATATATATATATATATATATATGCGTGTGTATGTGTGTGCGTGTGTATAGTTGAGTGTTCGATATCAGGAATAGATTATATTTTGATGATGGTCTTACGATCGAACCGTTGTCAAACTTAGTCACACTGAAGCACTGATCTGTCTGTGTATATCTATACCTATGCTTGTTAGTCTGTCTGTTTCGCATCCCCTCTCTATGTCCTGTTTTCCCCATATATATATATATATATATATATATATATATATATATATATATATATATATAATGTGTACTTTAGAGAGTGAGACAGACTCGAGAGTGAAGTTTTTGGTGGTAAGGTTTATTAATCCTTATATGTCAATAGTCCATACATGTTTCGGGATTCTTTCCATCATCAGTGGTGTGTGCTGTGTGAGTGTGTATTAAAATGTACCATGAAGAACCATATATCAGTTCAAAATCCTGTCTTGCCTGCTCACAGTCTATACATGCTCGAATCGTTTCCTTCTTATGTTATTAAGATAATGATATATGACCCAACATAATAATTATTAATTGCAGTATATTATATATTTTAGTTTGAAACAATAGCCTGTTATAATATGCAAATGTACCAGTTGGCGTAGACAGGGTAAGAAAGTTATTCGTTCCTATGCATTACCTTTTTGTCCAGCAAATACAAAATACGCTCTCACTATATATCATAATCCATCGTTTTGGGAATGATAGATGGGAATCTAGAAATTTAAAGATTTTTATGTATAATTGATTACAATCAAAACAGGCGAGAAATTCAAGAGAAACTTTCATAGTGTGATTGGTGGAAAAATACAAGGAAGGGTGATCAATGAATTAGTTACTTCCGTCAACTTTTTGGAGTAGTGATTACTAAAAAAGTTTTATTCTCCAAAGAACAAATGTGAATGCTGTTGGACATAATCTAAGAGATTGATCTAGCCTACATTTCATAATGAATTCCTCTATAAACTCTTCTCAGGCAAAAGACAGACGTAAACGTTTAGATTATCAACCGTCATGTTCCATACATACATATATTCAAAGCCAGCTAGACTGACAGACGGGCAGACATACCGACAATGATTTTGATTCTGCTAACAGTTTCCAATAATTTTTTTAGATTCATTTATGTTAACATAGTTTATACTTCCATTACCTTTTTCAGTGTTCATCAACTCAGTAGTAGACAGGACCCCAGAGAATCGGAAATGTTACTCTATGATCGAACAATGCTACTTACTGCCTGCCAATCAAATACTGAGAGCATGTTTTCTCTTGGGACTTTTTTTCCCCATCTTATAACAAGCAGAAGCTCAATAATAACCACTACAGATAACAAGAAAATCACAGATGTGATTGGGTAGGGAGAGCGATCCTCCGGGAATTATTCAAACTAGCATGGCTCAGCTGTAGAAATAATTGATTTTTTTCCACAAACCAGAGCCCCTACGGTAAACTGAAAATAATCACTATCAACCAAGAACGAAAGTGTCAGGTCACTTTACATAAAAGCATAACTCTGCAAAGAAAGGCATAAATGCAATTGTTTTTCCAGTGGAGAAAGTCTTTCAATCATATAAATAGCGAAATCTAAGACGAAAAAATAGCAACACAACTGAATATGAAACAAACCAGAACCAAAAACAAAACATAGGTAATTTTTCAGGAACAGTGATCCAGTGAGAATTGTGCAAGCGACCAATGCTTCAAACAAACTGTCTCAGAGACTAAAGATAGCAAAATTCACTGGGATTTCAACATTCACACAAATCAGATATCAGAAGACAAGAGGTCAGACGATAACTTAATAAACAGAGAAATAAGATAACAAAAGAGTAGATGATAATATTTACTGAAGCTTCAGTGTGGATTCACTGTTGATGGCGCAGGAAATGTAGATGGCATGTTTGACATCAAAAATAAAAGAGTCCCAACTGATAATCTTATCCAAGTAAGGCAATCAGATCAGGGGAAAATATTTTTTTTCGGCTCGTAAAGATAGTTGTTCTCGTCAACCTCAAGGAAAAAGTATCACAGCCTTGCTCAATAGCAAAAAAATTGATCAGCCCGAGGACTACATTCATGCCCACAATAATTGGTGCCGATTCAGGAAAATGCAAATGCCTAAATAATATAGGCTTGTATGCAAACAAAGCTGAATTTGGCCAAAGGAATAAAGAATAAACTATCATTAGACTGTGATCCCTATCAACCGTCTCCTACGAAGAAAGGAATTTGGATCTTATTGTCCTGAACCAAGAAAATCTGGTTGAAGGAGCTGTATCCATGGACCACAAGGAGAAAAAAACTAGGAATACTGAGTAAGAATATATATATATATATATATATATATATATATATATATATATATATATATATATATATATATATATATATATATTAGGGGATCACAAGATAGGAAGATAATTTTTGCAAGCTATGCTGGCGAAGGAACGATCTTTTGTAGTAAGTAGTTTTCAAAGACAAATTTATATTCTGATTTTTTCAAATTTTTTACAATTGACTTCATACTTTTGGATTTAACTTATTTCTTCGAAGAAAGCACGATTGGATTAAGCTATGTCGAGACAGACCTGTCCAATAAATTATTTTTTCAATTTTTTCTCTATCTCAGACCACTCCCACTGATCCAACAATATCCCGCTTTCCTTCTTTTCACAACTTTCATTTCCTGTCCATCTCTAACGATTTGCTAACGTTTTGATAGGCTCAGCTCAAACAATTCCCACTTTTCTCTGTCTCCAATCAACACGCCATCGTCTTGTATTCCAAGCCCACCCAATAAACGGACGCTCTTAACTTTAGCTCTACCGTAATTATCAAAGGAGAGGAGACAGATTCATACCTTCCGAATGGAATGAGTGAACACACATCCGACTGGAATTGGGAACCTGTCAATGAGAAGGACAATTCTGATTCTAAACCAGGACAGAGGACCTCCTTTGAAGCAGTTACCCAATTTGATGTCCTTCCGGCCACTCGTTCAACAAAGCTGATGCTGAACATACCACTCATCCAGCGAGGTTGATGAGTGGATTCTAGCTACAGGGCATCACACCAGGAGGACATTTTATTGCCTCTCAGGTCGGAAGTGACTCTCCAAAATCCTCCAGGCGGGGCTTTGATGTGAAGAGCTTAATCAATTCCTAATTTAAGAAATTTTGATTTCCTTTCCTCCCTGAAAAAAAAAAGTATTTTTTCTACACCAAATCGTCGAAAAATCAACCGAAAACTTTCCACTTTTGCTAACCTTTCTTTGTTTGTTGCGCATTTCAGTTTTCCCAGATTCAATCCTAGAAATATTACATTTCTTTGATATTTGACCCGACCAATAAAAAGCTAATCTAAAAATTATAAGACATTTTTCTTCCTCTTTCGCCCCCCTCCACGCTTGATATATTCTTCCAATCTTGATCCAAAATTATTTCTGCTTATTTTTATAAGTTAGAGTTATAAACAATTTTTTACTCGGATTTGATTTCCTTTAAGCGTTCGAATTTCCAGCTCCTCGGATCTTTCTTTTTCTTATTTCACCAATTTGTTTTTTCGTTCATCTAATTGGACAATCATTCCACTTGGAACCCCCCCCCCAAAAAAAAACAAACAAAAAGAACACAATATATCTCACACTTCTAATCGATGAAATAGCTTCTCAGTGGCAAAGATAGCCGCATTTCTGAATGGAAGCAAATGGACACAGTTTGAGCCCACATAATTGCCACGAATTCTAATATCGATTTTTGAGCCAGACTCTTCTCGACAAGGAAGTTTAGCTTAGTACTGTCAAATTCCAGTCTGAATCTTGCATTGGCTTTGTTTCTCTATTGTATCAAGAACAAGACCAGAAAGAACAATCCCCACCAAATTTAAAGAAGTTAAAATTAAAGGATGCCTAACTGTGATATGAAATCGCACCCAAGTAGTGAATGAATTGAGCTAAATTGACAAGTCGTCCATATCTACTAGAATTTTTGCTTCAAAGATTATTTTTCATTCTAATACATACAATTATGTTATCAACATTTTCCCTACAGTCATTTGGAATCACGACCAGGCTGTCTTACAAATCTACAGCAGTTTATCCCTCATTGCATTTCATGCTAATTAATAAATGCATTTTACTAACCATCTATACATCTATCTATCTATCTATCTATCTATCTATCTATCTATCGATCTATCTATCTATCTATCTATACACAAACACACACACACACACACACACACACACATATATATATATATATATAGTTGTTAAATATCATATATCGTGGACATGGAGAGAATTCATGATGGAAGAAAATACTAGTAGAAAAAAATATTGAGAGATACTGCGTTCCAGTGCTACACAACCACTATATTCTTACTGACACATAGGATTTATTTGGGAATCTGTTTATTCAATTATTTCTTCGCTGCTCTTTCTGCAATACATATTAAGAGAAGAATAAAATGTATATTTTGCAGATAAAAATATCCCCAACAGGGTATTTGAATAAATAGACTCTCCCACTTGAACGAATTCAGTCACTTTGTGAAAAAAAAACCCCTAATTTTTTCAGACTATTACCACCTTAAAAGTAGTGAACCATTGAGACTGGAAAGTAACGAGAATGCAGAAAGTCTCTTGAACCGTATGGAGAGTGGGGGAGATATTTTTACCAAAAACATTACGGCGTAGGATCCAGTAGCGTAGCTAATGGGGGCAAGTGTAGTGACAGCTCTCCCATGGGCACATTTTCAAAAGTGGCGCTTTTCCAAGACTTAAAGAAATCCCTATTTCACATGTATGATAGATATATCTTTTTTTCATCCCGTCACGCAGCCTCGGGATTACTCAAAAGTAGGGTCATATTCAGTGATTAGATCATATTTTGCATCAAAATATTTGATCATTGACCGACTTTTGAAATTAGGACCCAAAATAACTGGCTCAGGGTCTCATATATTTAAGAAACATGACCCCTAAATGAACCTAACTACCATTTATCATTATCATCAGCCTTTAACGCTAGACACAAACCCTCCTGAGGATTCGTCACACCCTTCTATCTTGGGAATTGCGAGGCCAATATTTCATAAACCTGATTACTTTGTTTCACCGTCTCATATTCAGTCATTTTAGCATTTTATCTCTGGGGATCCATAATGTGAGTCGTGATGTCCATCAGCTGTCTACTATTCTTGCAACATGACCAGCCCATTGCCATTTGAGATTCCTAATGGTTTTGATGATGTCTTGGGCCCCTGTTTTTCCTCAAATATATTGTTTTGTCTTGTAGTCTCTCCATGTGATGTTTAGCATGATCTTTTCGTGTGCACTTTGTATAGTTTTCAGTTTGCAGATCAAGTTCTCGGTTGGTTTCCATGTTCAACTCCATAGGAGACTATCAGGAGGATGCACTGGTTATATACTTTTCGTTTTTGAACTAATGGGATTTTTTTGTTCTTGAAAGTTGGGCTTGCTCTACTGAAGGCTTGCCACCCTAGAAAGATTCTTTGTTTGATTTCTTCTTCTTCTGAGGATGTCATGGAGAATCGTTGTCTTTGATAAGTTTAGTAGTTTTCGATTTTGATCGCTATGCGTTTATTTTCGACATATTTGGTGTGCATGATCTTTGTTTTGCTTGAACCAATTCCTAAGACAGACATTACAGTCACGAATCGTGTTTCCTGACTCACAACTACAGGGTGAACTTCAAATGGAATAACTCATTTTACTGATTGTGTTATACCTTCCTGTTGGAGATGAAGTTTTTTTTGCATTGAAACAGGTTAGGAATAATGTAAAAGACCAGCTCTATATAAACAACACAATTAGACTCTGTCTTAACTTCTCACCGTACGAATCAAATTTTATCAAGCACAACGGATAGTTTTCGTCAATTTCACTTCTTTTCATTAGTTTTCCTGTTTTGCATATTCAATTCTGCTGTGCGTATGTATGTATGTATGTATGTATGTATGTATGTATGTATGTATTCTACTATTCATTCTACTATATATATACATATATAAATATACATATTATCGTTATTGTGTCATCCACGGATACCTGTTTCGTTGTATTACACCTCTTCAGTGTGGCTATAGACTATCCATTATCCAATCCAGTACCACGAAGCAGGATTGAAACCTCCACTTCAGACCCGGGGGCTGGTATCCTACTTCTGCACCAGGAAATGGACAGTCAATAAGGTTCAATATAAGCAATACATTTATTTTTGCATATATTACCCACCTACCAGTGCTCTATTTTTATGGAAGAGCATTGCGTAAGCTTACAATGAACGAGTTACGTCATCCTGGTTTGTAATTTATAACCACTAGCAAACACCATCCTAATTAAATAAAAAGAAATCTACCAAGCAATAGCCGAGTACTTATCTAAAACAAATAAAACAAAAGAAAGACCCAACCAGCTAGAATAGAAACCCCAACACCAGGTCCGAAACTAGAATATGAAATAGATCGAATCATTCGCCTGAAGATGCTTCAACAGGGTAAGAACATGAACGTGTTTTCGTAGCGTATCCCCATTCGCACACACACTCCCACACACATATATATAAAACGTTGATTATATACATATGTATACAATGCATATGAATATATATATAGTATGAATGTATATATATGAGTATATATATATATATATATATATATATATATATATATATGTGTGTGTGTGTGTGTGTGTGTGTGTATAAAACATGAGTGATGATTTTATCATCATTTTCTCATGTAATAACTGCTCGACACAGGTGTTCAGCATTATTTCTTAATTAAATATCCATTCAATCTATTCTATCTATCTATTCAATACACACACACACACACACACACACACACACACACACATATATATATATATATATATATATATATATATATATATATATATATATATATATATATACTTTCTTCTTAAAAAGATGATCCCATAAATTTAAAGACGTTCGTAAAATTTGCCTCTCCTTGATTCCATCAAGTATATGTTGTGTGCGTGTGTTCGTCATTGCCGAGCAGGGATGGCCAGTAAGGTATCCGAGAATCTCAGCTTTCGTGTCTGTGTGTTTGTCGTCATAGTCTGTGCGAACCGGAAAAGACTCTTGTCGACGCACCCACATTATTTATTCATAAAAACCCAAAACCTGTAAATGTCCATTGATATTTTATAATAATATTAGTGACAAAACTGATTCATCAATGTCTGCTTAATTCTTTTTTCTTTTTTTTTCTGTCTATTTATCGATCTATATATATATAACATTTCTGTCGTTTTTCATTATTTGTTTTCGTTATACAGTTTTTGAATACTTTGTCTGTTATTCAAGACTCTTTTTTTTTTCATCTGGTCGGATTATTTTTTCCCCCTTTTTTTACTCCCTCTCTTCCTCCATCTCTCCGCTCATTGTTAACTTTTAAAGATTGACTCAAGTTGGTAATAAATTTCAGACCTATACGAATGAGATAAACGTGAATTACTCAAGCTGTCAAAGCAGCCAACGCCCAAAACCCATCACCGGTCAATCCGTCCTTCCTTCAATTTCTTTTTTTTTTTTCATCCGTTCCTTTTTCCTTCTTCCTTTCATCCCTACCCCTGTCCCTCTCTCACTTAAAGGCACTTATGCTGAAAGTGCATCACTTAATGCTGAAGAAAATATGGTAAAAACATTCCATGTTGAATAATAAAGTGTGGATTTTTATAATTCGTAAATGGACCCCTTTCGTACTTTCATGCCAAATATCCAGTATTCACGAGCGATGATAAATAGAATGTCTGGTTCATTGCCTTCTCTTCTCCTGGCAATCGATCGCTTTTTTTAAACACCGATCAGAAAGTAATATTCTATGGGGATTATATATATATATATATATATATATATATATATATATATATATATATATATATATATATATACATATATATATATGTGTGTGTGTGTGTGTGTGTGTGTGTGTGTGTTTGTGGTTTTATGTATTTAGCATCCTCAGTAAGTTTGTAACTGAAGTTAAAAGTATCGTTCGTTCTCTTCTTATCTATCAATACATCTCTCTATCTATCAATACATGTATCAATCTATCAATACATGTATCTATTTATACATCAATTTATTTCAAAAGTTAATATTTTGTTTGTGAACCTCCATGAGCATCAGTGCAAGTTTTCCAAACACATCAACTGGCATAATACCTTTGGAAATTATGGGATTATGGTGCTTAGGATAAGAATGTCGATTTCCAGTTATTTTGCCTTTTTGCTTTCAGTGTAGTTAGTGTGCGCTCATTGAAAAATGTCACACACACACACAAACACACACACGTACAAACACACACACAAACACATACACATACACACACGCATACCTAATGTTTCAGCTAAGTTGCAAATTAAAAAAATCGTTTTTCCTTAGAAATCGAAATAATTCAGGAATAGAAATATACACATACACACACAAACATAGACACAGACACACACATATAAGATCATTAACGAAAAATCAGGGCGTGAGTATTTGCAAGTAAGTAGGTACAAGTGTATATCCATATGTATTAGTTTGTGTGAATTTATATATACATATAAATTCTCACATACTAATACACATACACAACAGACAATACACCGATATACATGGATCCACACACACACACACACACACACACATATATATATATATATATATATATATATATATATATATATATATATATATATATACGCAGGTGTTACAGTAAGAATAGGTGGAGAAAAGTCAAGGCTTGACACAGAGTTTGCAGGTTAAAGGTCAGATAGCAATCCTACGTTTTTAACCTTTCATTACGGAATCTCGTTGAGAAGCCATTTCTGCAATTTCAAAGGAAATAAGAAAATGCTGATGAACGATTAAGAAGTTATAGAGACATCAACATCAGGTATATGCAAAAGAACCAGAAAGAAGTGAAAAAAGAAAAGTAACTATAAAAGCGGACTGAGGGGATTCGGCTGCAGTCGAGAACGGGCTGTGCGCAGAAAAGCGTTTGTATTCGAGCATGTGATGCGATGTGATGCCATCCGTGCGTTGAGAATTTAGCGAATCGATTCTAGGAAAGTGAGACAGGGGGGAGGATACTGACACGAAAACAAACATATCCTCTCTTGTTTTATCCCTCTGGAACTGTAATGTTTTCGATGCAATGTTTATATTTCTGTTTGTTGGCCAATATGAAGAAGTTTTGAAGAAAATAGAGTGTATTTATTCAACATCAACACATGTCTGGCCGATTTGCAGAATGCGACCTGCCTGCAAATGAAACACCAACAGCGTATGTCATCGTATATTAGATTTTGTATTAGTTTTTTGGACAATTTAATGAAGTATTGAGTGGGGAAATCACTCTCCTTCTTCCTCTCTCTCTCCCTCTTTCTTCCCGTGCCTCCATCACTTTTCAGTCAATCTCATTGTGATGTTCCGCTAATTATGAGTCGTTCTTTTGCATTGAAATGAAAACTTCCATATTTTTTTTATCAGCATAGTGCCATGAAAACAAATCATAAATGCAAATTCTTCAATGTTCAACTGATGTCCAATCATTAAACAGATCTCTGGGAGAAGATTCTCAATTTTCATTCATAGAAATCAAATAATTTCTCTTTCTCTCTCTCTGTATACTTATATATATATATATATATATATATATATATATATATATATATATATATATATATATATATATATATATATATCTGCGTGTGTGTCTTTCTATGTGTGTGGCCCTCATATATATATATGTGTGTGTATGTGTATGAGTGAGTTTTGTATTCCAATACGTCGACATGAAAAGGTTTTATTGAAATTTCCATAAAGCATATATATATGATTAAAAATGTTTATTTGATCGATGAACATGACAATTGGAAGGAGAAGAAAAAAACTCAGGAGCTGAGTGTTACATCTCGAATCTTTTTATTATTTCATTGGCATATTTCAACGCATTTCGACAGGTAGCAGATATCTTCTTCAGTTGAAAATGTTCTCAGCGGTTTGCAGAAAAGATAACGTTGTGAACATATTAGATGCAGAATAGAGAATAGTGATATTTCTGTGTTCATTGTCTTTTTGTTGGAGTTTGAGGGGAGGTGTTTGCATGTAGATGAGAGTAACATTTGGTTTGAAATAAAATAGGTCCGTTAGTGGCAGGGGCCGAGGGGTGTTTGTTTCCTGTTTTCCGTGGTTTCTGACGTTTCGCTTGACTCGAATAAGAAAGACTGTGGAGGTTAAAATGGAAAGCATATCTTGGGTCACTTCATCTCCATTATACAAACGTATATATGATCATGAATTGTGTTATATAAAATTGTAACTCTTTTTGAAATCTTCTGTTGTCGTACAATTCGGACTAAACAACGTAAATGATATAAGCAATTTGCGAAAATGAGGCTGCTACAGGAATCAAAACTGAGGCCGATGTGGTAACCACTCCAACGTAACGATGCTCTAAAAGTTAAGCGATGAAGTTGCCGATATTGCAAAGGCCCAAATAACTGATTTGATTACAAATTTTTATTTTGTTTATTCACGGTCTATGTCTGTTCTATTCGTTTCTCTCAAGTGGGCGTTTATATCATCGAGAAATGGATATTTGATTCGAAAGATTTGATCATATGTTGCGTTATATTACATTAAAACTTGATCCAAAATGACACCCCGTTATTACATGATGAATGTATCATTAATAATAATAATAATAATAATAATAATAATAATAATGATAATAATGATGATAAAAAAAAACAACAACTGAAATTTGAGGAATGTAATGGTATTTTTATGTGTCGTGGGTCATTTAGTTTGGGTGAGAGGGGAGATGTTTGTATCCGTGCAAGCCATGTTTGGTTTGTGATGAGGAGGCTCAGTGAGAGGAGGGCTAAGACGTGCCAATCTGTGTCCGTGAGTATCACGCATTTCAGAGATAAAAGGAACAGTCAGTAAAAGTTATTTATAACAACACGGAAATTTTGAAAGGCCATGTAAGCAATTCTTTTTAAGTCCGTTCTGTTGTTGGAAGAAACTCAATCTAGAATCATATTATCCTCAGATAATGGGATACTAACACTAGCATACCATTATGTCACTGTTATCTTGCGGGAGTGAAAAGTGAATTTTAAAGAATTCGAAATATAAATATCTTTTTTAAAGGAAGCCCATGAGTATCCTAACGCAAAATACATCCACTGGCAATCAATCGAATCTTTATAATGAGTTTAGGCATGGAAATTGTAATTAATGTCTGTTGCCTTTCCAACGGTATACTTGAAGCTTTATGATTCTGTAGATGTTTGAAAGGCAAACTCATGATATTGTTGACTGAAATTCTTGTAATTTGACACGGTAGTAGCAGTTGTAGTGGTAGTATCAGCAGCAGTGAATATAGACACGTACACTTATAAAGAACAGCATTGTCTTCATCCGTTGGCTGACGTCCTCCCTCTATTTCTGCTCGCTGTCACGCACAGAAATTATATTAAAAATTGGTTTCCCATTATTTTTTAATCGAATGTGTTTCATCCAAACTAGAATTATTCGGTAGGAACACAATCGAATTAGTGAAAATATCCCTCTATATATTTCATTTGGAATCTTTGCTTTGGGCTTTTTGCGATAAGATCAGAGCAGGTGAGAATCTCACTGTTGGGCCATTTTCTCCAAATCTTCTTAGAGGTTGAGGTTGTATCGTCCTTCTTTTCCCCTTCCCCGTATGACTAGGCCCCCTGGGCATTTCCTATTCATTCCCTAATCCATCAACCACCGTTGTTTCGGATTGTGCCGTTTTGTGCACAAGAAGGATAAATAAACAAATAAAACCGCCAACTCTCCACCAGGAACAGAAATGAACAGCTCGTATACAAGTAGCCTATGATCAAGGGGAAAAAAGCATGATGCCATTCCGATCGACATCCATTTTTAATAGATAGATGGAACCTCTTTATGGACGTCAGGTCAGGATTGAATTGACGAAACTGTGTTTATGCATTTAACATTTGTGTTCATGAAGATTGGAGGTCAGTTCGGAAAACATCAAGTCATTTATTATTTACGACCCCAAACCACCAGAAAGTGCACTCTTGTTTCCTCCAAAGTACAACAACCTTCGGGACAGCACTAACGGTCCTAAAGCAAAGACAGGCCTAATAAGAACTTTGATCACACCGAGATACCTTGGTGATATTATGTATAGCCGAAAACCTCTGCCAACGATGTGAAGACTGGGAAAGTGTTCAATCATTGTGGTCATGCGACGGTTGAACAGTTTACAAGCTCACTCAGAGGTTTCTTATTGCCAGTTGTGTAATCCAGTGGGAGAATGTACGTTCAAGCATGTACAGTAAGGTCCCTTCTGATTAGGTTGAAGTAGCTCAAAGGCTATCCGACCAGTTCTCAGCATATTCAAAATGGCTGGATGCTTTCCAGACAGTAGTGGTATATCTTAAAATTAAATTCTGTCTTACTGATCGGCAGATTTCTGCGTGGAGCAGGGGAAAAATGCTAGCCTCTGGGTCTGAAGCGAGGGTTCAATCCTACATCGCAGTACTGGATTGGATCCTGGATAGTCTATTGCAATACAGTTATACAAATAAAAACAACTCTCTATTGATGACTCAATTATCAATTAATATACATACATATATTTGGAATAATGATAAGAAGGTGTGGTTATCACAAAACACCCGATTATAAAAGTACTCGATATTTATGATGAAATTAAGCTAATATAGTAAATACTAAGTGATTCCACACAACAAATTTGTTTCCCGCGTCTCTGCAATTTTCAAAGGAAATCTTTTGAAAAAAATGCATCCATTTATTGTAAACAAAAGGAAACACGATTTAGTAGCAACATGCAGTCGGATTAGATTTCATTTTATTAAGCTACGTAAATATCAACAAATCAAGCTGGATCAAAAGATTAGAAAAACACTGCATGTTGAGTCTTAAATTACATAACTCATATGGACTTAATTTCCCATATATTTATGCATATCTAATATCAAAGAAATGGCCTTCGATATCAACAGGATGCGATGTCACAGTATCTTTAGATAAAATATCGACAATTGCAACGTAAATATTTTCAAATCCTGGATGCAGAACGTAATACAAAGTTTTTCTTAAACTCAAACCCTGAACGCCAGTAAAAATTATTGAGTATTATATATATATACATATATATATATATAAATATATATATATATATATATATATATATATATACATATATATATATATATATATACATATATATATATATATATATATATATATATATATATATATATATATATATATATATATAGATAGATAGATAGATAGATAGATAGATATATAGAGAGAGAGATAAGAAAGGTAAAGAAATGTCTGTGTCAGTCACTACCAGACGATAAAATTCTTAACGGTTAATAACAAGCAGTTTATTCATTTTAAATCCACTTTTTTTTTATAAAAACGCTGAGATAAATAACATTAATGTTACCTGGTGTTATCAGTAGTGTGTTACACACAATATATATATATATATATATATATATATATATATATATATATATATATATATATATATATCTTGAATTTATTGTGGATGCTTAAGATATAGTTGGATCACCTCTCATAAGGAGGGCTCGCTTTCCGTCCTTGAAAAGGTACCATCAAATCTTAGCTCATACTGGAGCTTAAAGAGCCACCCGTGTTGTCGGTCTGATACATCTGACTAGCGTTATTATAACATCTTGATTGTAGAAAGACGAAACAAGTAATTTGTAAAAGCGAAGAATTTTCCTACCATAATTCATTAGTTTCCTTTTGGAATCGAGCGAGAAATAAAGGTCAAAAGAAATATACAATAACCAACGTCGGGTTTTCAAATGTTAACCTTTGGACATTTCTATTTATTTCGCTCAGTTGGCCCCTAACTAAGCTGGAACAATAACCAATGTCCCTGTAAGTAATCCATCCTTGATTTGTGTGATCATCTGATCTCAAATGCAGAATGACGAACCAAAATAAAATTCTTGATATCAATAAAAGTCTTCAAAGAAAATGATTTAGTGTATTTGTACGAGGCATTTTTGTCGAGTATGATTATTTGATCGTGATTGTAGACTGACAAAATGAAGTAAAATCGCCGAATATCAATAAAACCGATGAATATTCAAGGGTAATTCATTAGTTTCATTAGAATGGGGTTAGGGATAAGGGTTGGATGAAATTGAATTCCAGTTTTCATAGGTTGACACTTGGACGCGTAAATAATCTGGTCTCGAAACGTGTGTTTATTTGATCTCAAAGAGAGAAAAACAAAACGACATAAAAATCTTGATATCAGTGAAAGTCATGAATCTTTAATGATATTTCATCAGTATCATTCGTGTGAATAAAGGCCAAACGAATCAGATGAAACTAAAGTCCAGCAATCAAACGTTAACTCCTTGTTATTGTTGCTTGTCCTGAACAGTTTCCCGGATCTTCCGATCTATTCATTTGTAGAATATTTTGTATTGATTTTCGTCAGTGTCCGTGGTATAATTTTCTCGTCTTTCTTGATGTAGAATTGCCACTCAAGTATGAACACGTCCAAAGTATAAAAACCTTTTACCGATTAAATTGAAAAAAACTTAACAAATTACAAAATAAGGCAAATAATTTTTGAAAAAATAAGGCAAGTAAATAAAAACATGACAAACGAATTGAAAAATGCAGCAAGCAAATTTTAAAAAGATACGACAATGAAGAAAGTCCATAATGAAAGTGATACTTGTTGAAAGAATATTGGATTTTGACGGACAAGAATTTTGTTAATACTGAAACGTTCTTCGTATTTTAAAGGCTTCACTGCAAACAAAGTGTTCCAGTTTTCTGATTATGTACAGATCTGAATTTTTTAAAGTAAAAAATGAAGGTAATTCTCTACGTTCCCCGGTAAAAGGATACTAGATTCAGGACAAAATGATCTCTGAATTGTTTTTTTTCTTAGACGATTGTAATGAATTGTTCTCTTTTCGTTTTTTTTTTAAAGATATTGCTTCAAGGAAAGGGTTTCAATGATCGAACAGATCTTTGAATGATAAAGAAAATATCGTAAAATACCTGTACATAATGATTTGATTTCGTCTAGCGTTCATTTTACTGAAAGTGAATTCGAAGAATTATTGTGAGAAACGTTGCATTCTTAGTTGACCAAAGGCGGAAGTCTTTCCTGGTTGATTCATCTTCCAATCGATGTAGGTCTTATCAAGGAGGATCTGCACTGGTTGCTTTGTCTAATAGACAAAATCCACCAAGTTCCATTGATAGCACTAAAAGACCTCATGGGGGAAATTTTCGGTCTTGATGCTGACATTGTTTTTCGTCCAGAATCCCTGATCTTTTTGTCAAGGAATAAACGAATTTATGCTACAGCGAAAACCTGGCATCGATAACCATCATGATTATGTTCTAAACAAGTAAATTTACTGATATTACATTTTAACTAAAAATGCAATCTCACTTTCTTAACAATATTAGTCAGGTTTTACTACGTTGTGTAATAGGAGAGCGTTCCAGTGAAACCTCCAATAAAGTCTTGAAGCAGAGGATCAATTACCATTAGTTTGTATCGAATTTTTTTGAGCATTCCCAGCCCCTATGAATGGAAATAATGGTAGCTTATACAGGGTCTTTAGAGATTGAGATTGCAGGAAGTACAGGAGACTGGGGAAAATTAGAGAGAGAGAGAGAGAGAGAGAGAGAGAGAGAGAGAGAGAGAGAGAGAGAGAGAGAGAGAGAGAGATGGAAATTTCTGCGAGTGTACAAAAACCTCAAAAACCTTTTTTCAGCACTTTTGTTCGTTTTTAGTTTCAGATCTACACATATCAGGGCCAACGACATACACTGTTGACATGAATTGTGGTATGCATTCCTGTCATCGAATTCAGATCAGGTTCCGTTCTATTCTGGAACTTTTTAGCCCTGCAATCTATCGATTACGTTTATAGTAAAACCTCTAAAACAAGAGAGAGAGAGAGAGAGAGAGAGAGAGAGAGAGAGAGAGAGAGAGAGAGGGGGAGATGGAGATGTGATGCCCCCATAACAATGCCAGCAACAAAACAAATTCTTAACATTCTTTTTATTTATGTTGAAACGAGGAAGCCGCATAGAGCAAATTTTCATGATCAAGCGGGATCTGCCTATATTGAGAGTTATATGAACAATCTTGATGGAGGTAGATTATGTACATTAGAGGTATTGCATAATAGGTTTGCTTATTTGTAGGTAAACTTATTCCAACGATTGTCATTGACGCAGTGTCTGGAGGAGAATCCAAAAGAGCAGAGACAAATATGATATAACTCGTTCCCCCAGAATCCTGATTGGTACGTACTATGTATATGACCATGGAGTTCTAAGAATGAACTCTGTATACGGCAATGCTTTTCGAACAGGGGTTCATTTGGTGGAGCAGTGTCTGTAGGGCAGGGATTTTGGACACGGGAGGGATTTCAGAGAAATTTTGGTCACAGCAAGAGTGTATAAAGGAAGCTTGGTAGTGAAAAAACACAATTTGAAGATTAAAAAGGGACAGGATGCGAAATAACCTAAAATCACAAGTGGAAAAATTGAAGTCAGCTGGATTCACAAGGAAAGGATTTGAAGAAACCGACGATCAAAAGCGGAGAAATTGAAGGAACCAGAGATCACAAAGGTAGGAATTTAAAAAAACTTACCCTCGCTACGGAGGGAATTGAACCAATTTCAGATCACAACGAAAACGAAGACGAATAATATCATAACGGATGGAATCTGATACCAAACCCTGAGGACCATTGATTTAGAATAAAGTTCTCTGTTATCCTACAAATATACCCTCAATCCATTTTTCGAAGTCTTTAGTCAATAAGAACGCAAAAGAAAATAAATTTGTCGAAGAACCAATCGTTTTGCTAAAATAACTGCATAAAGAATCTTAACCTACTGATCTCAATTAATTACAGCTTTGGAAACTGATTAACACCAAAATTACAAACAAATTTTTTCAGAAAATGAATGATGTTCGTGTTTACAATTTAATGATTTTTGCCGAATTTAATTTATTTTCAGAGTGAAATAAAAGTTGTTTTCATGGAATTAGTTTGACTCTATTCACCAAAGCAGGCGACACTTAATGATTTTTCAAAAGTATTTGCTTCCTCTAATTCCTCGTACAGTGCTACTTCAAGCATGTTTCTTTGTTTTTGATTCAATATTCGTCCGACTAATTGTACGTTCAAATTAACACTCTTTTATTGAATGATGAGAATAATTTTCTCCACAGGAAACCCGGAGTCATTTTTTCTGTTTGGTTGAAAACATTAGATTAGCAAGTTAGTTCACCGTTGATAAAGAGATGGTAAAATAGACGAAGTAGATAAAAAAACTCTTTTTTATTCGGTGACGTCTATTCGTCTTGAATTCTTATAAGAATGAAAAGTGTCGAAATGTTAGTTGAAAATGGTGAAAGTAAGAAAGAAATTCAGAGAGGGGACGGGAGAAAGGAGGGAGAAAGAGGGAATGAGAGAATGAGACTAAGAAATGTACCTACGATAAAAAATAAGGAATGAAAATCCAAAATGAAAACGAGAGATGGAAAAATAATCAATACCAAACAGAACAAACAAAAAAAAAAAAGAAAAAAAAAAGAACAACACTTAAATTGAGGAAGAATGAATGAAAAAATGAAAGAAAGTTGGATTACACATTTTGGCTTCCATAACTTCCCGTCTGTCTTTCCAATCATTAGATTTTTTTCCCTTTCAATTCAATTAATTACTTGTTTCGTTCCAATCAAATATCAGAAATTATCTGGCTATTGGCCAGCAACAAAGATTATATCATTTTTATTGAGGTCCAAAAAGTTGTTCTCGGGAAGGAGGGCAAAGAAATGGCTGTGTCAGTCATGACCAGACAATGAACTTCTTAACGGTTAATAACAAGCAGTTTATTCATTTTAAATCCATTTCTTTTATAAAAACGCTGAGATAAATAACATTAATGTTACCTGGTGTTATCAATAGTGTGTTACACTATATATATATATATATATATATATATATATATATATATATATATATATATATATATAAAAAGCAGTTTGGACAGTTTGTGTCCGGGAGAATGTGATAATCGTTGATACTTTTCTTTAGGAACTATATATTGTTTAACACTGGTATTCATCATCAACAGCCTATTAGCGTCTGTTGTTGAACATACACCTGAGATCGGCCAGACCTCTCTGTCGTGGGTGACACAGAGCCAGTACTTTCTGAACTTATTTAGTTTGTCACAGAATCTTATATTTTTTCAATCACAGTTTCGTGTATGATTTCTGGGATCGATGCCATAAGTCGTGATGTCCAGCAGCTGTTTGAAATTCTCGCAACAAGACCATCCCACAGCTATTTGAGTTTTTGTAGGCTCTCTTTTCTTTCCTGTAATGTACAGTGCTGTCTTGTGACAGATGTAGTGGTCTACCTTCTCGAGTCCTTGTTGTTGTCTTCAACATATCCGTTGTACTCGACATTTGTTCTACTAAAGTTCATGTGGAGCCTTACTTTTCTGATTTTTTTGTTCAGTCCGTACAGCATCATCATCAAGTCATGACGATTCTCAGCAAAATGGATGATATCGTTCACAAACGTTCAGAAAGATCATCTCGAGGCCGGCTGTGAAGAGTTTTGGCGCGCTGGGTTCTCCTTGTCTTACCCTTCTATCGAGCTGGAAGGGGTCCGAGTTTGATGAGGGGATTTATGGGTCGGTAGATATGTTGCAATTCTCAGACAGATACTTGTTGAACGATAGAATCAATGAACTTGAGGATCCCACTGAGGGCTCTCTTGAAGGCTACAAATGTTGTAGTAACTGGCATTTCATATTCTGCTGACTTCTTTTTTAGTTGATTTAGGTCATCATTAGTTTGGTAGCCTCTTAGGTTTGCTCACGTGGTTGGTTTTTATCGAGCATTTTGGTGATACGGTTAGTGACCACTTTGATGGAAAGTATGAAGACGCATATGAGTTGGCTTATAGGCCTGCAGTTGTTGAAATCTCTTGGGTCATATATATATATATATATATATATATATATATATATATATATATATATATATATATATGTGTGTGTGTTTATATATATATATATATATATATATATGTGAGTTTTATATATATATATATATATATATATATATATATATATATATATATATATATGTGAGACATTATCATTGCGGTGTTTCAATCTTCTGGGACTTCACTTTGTTTCGGACATAATTTCAATAGGGTGGTTAGATTCCTGGTAATTACTTTAACAGCTTCTTTGAGTAGGCTAATGGTGATCTGATATGGTCAAGGGACTTTTCCTTTTTTTTTAATGGTTTGCCACACTTCCCACGGAATAAGTTTCTGGTAATCTACGGATTTGTTGCTCCTGATTCGTATATTGGTTTCGTTTTTCTGCGTTATTTCTTTGTAGTGATATATTTGTTTTTAGAATTCATGAACAAGCTCGCAAGGGCATTGGCACGGTCCCTGTCTGTTTTAAAGTTTCCATTATCTCCACGCACATTGGCTATTTGTGTTTCCTATATTAATAGTTTTGTTAAAAAATTTGAAGCCCCATAACCTTTTCGATAATCGCTTCAATGTACATCTCTTCATTTTGTGGTCACTTCCAAACAGTAATAAATAAAATTGTTGACCACGTAAATGATTGAAAAAAAAAAACAAAACAAAAAAAAAAGCAAAGAAAACCCCAGGCTTCATTGATCGTTTGATTTGCTCTTAGTTAACACTAGCACCTGACAAAATATAATATCTGATAAAGTCTTCCTAAAAACTAACCTGACAAAAACTTCTACTGATAAACATACACTGTTGGCAAAAACGGAACATATACCACACACACACACACACAAATATATATACACACAAACACACTCATCCCAACACTCTGATATATATATATATATATATATATATATATATATATATATATATATATATATATATATATATATATAGAGAGAGAGAGAGAGAGAGAGAGAGAGAGTAAGTTGGGGATTCACAACCTACTATTTATTTCCAGGTCTACTCTAAAACAACTCAACTCAATGAGTAAAATGTTGCATGTACCGAGCACTCTATGAAATAAATCGAATACATTTCAGAAGTGACCTTTATAATATTGATATGTTATTATACTGCTAGCCTGATTTGTACCACGTATACTGTGTGTATGTATATATGTTTGTTTATATATATATATATATATATATATATATATATATATATATATATATATATATATATATATATATATATATATATCAATTGGGCTTCGGATTGCAGTCGTAAATTCCAGAAAAAATCATATCTTTATTTAATACCCAGACTTCCTCTATATTTTAATCCTATCGTTAACTTTTTTTCCATATAATATTTGCAATGTGACAACAATTTAATAGAAATCGTCTCCCGTTTATTTTGCACATATCAAATCCCCAAGACAAGTATTCGAATTGTACGTAATAGATTGAAGATTCTAGACGAGTTTGCGGCAAAGAAAATAGTATAAACCACTCCGAACTTCCTCATGTGTCAGGGAATTTGGAATGGATCCATCTATGTCCCCTTGTCTGATCTGTACTCTTCTTTACTACCCCTAGGTTGGATAGTAAGACAGAGAAGTTGCTTCAAAGAGGGGCATAAACGACCCATAAGTAGACAAGAAGAGAGCCATGAATTTGGAGATCAATCGAAAAGACATCAAGCATGACGGAAAAAGAACCCTGCCTTGACCCTTCATTAAAATAAAGGATGCCATAGGGAATATCCCCCAAAGAGGAAGCCATAAGGTATACCGGTTGGAATATGAGGAAAACAGTAGAGATTAGGATTAAAAAAAAGTTCTTTATAAATTAATACAAATGATTATATAAACAATGCATCAACCAAGGCTCATTACCTCTCCCTCCACATCCCTGATTCATTATTTGACCAAGAAGAACTAAAATTAAAAAGAATTGGAAAGAATCAAGCGGAAAGTTTAACGACATAATAACGTGCCAAGAAGTCAGAGAAGAAGATAGATAGACATATGGATATATAAATGGATAAATAGATAGATAAAAACATATAGATAGATAGATAGATAGATAGATAGATAGATAGATATGAACAGACAAATAGATAGGTAAATATGAATATAGATAGATCAATATAAACATAGATAGATAGATGGATAGATAGATAGATAGATAGATGAAGAGATAGATGGATTGATAGATAGATATGGACTGAGGAGGATGGATAGATATGAACTGAGTAGGATGGATAGATATTAACTGACTGAGATAAGTAGATTGATGGATAGATTAGATTAGACTGATAGATAATGGACAGGTTGATAGATAGATAGATAGATAGATATATAGATAGATAAGAATGAAATTTCAGAATATTGAAGAAGGAAGGAAAAGAACTGAACAAAGTATGGAAATGCACGGAAGAGAGCAAGCAAGAGAAACTAAAATCAAAGGAAGAAAAAAAAACTGTGGAAGGAGGAATGAAAAACATGAAGCAAAAGACGGGGAAAGGAAAAAGAGCAAAGAAACAGAAATTACCACTGTAGATAAATGCACAGTATTCACACTATCTCCAAAAGTCCTTAAGTAATTCTAATTCACTAAATTTTCTGAAGAATTTTTCAACCCCATAACCTAAATGTCAACGTTTTCCTGATCAATCAATAAAATACCGGCAAATCACTGCATCGCTGTGTAAAGAAACCAGACGGCCGCTCCTCAGTAACCATCTTCTAATAGTTTGCCGTAGACACATAGTGAGATCGAAACAAGATGATATTTGGGACCGTCTGACATTTTCTGGAAAAATAAAAAAAAAATCGATTCCCCCGCTGACATTTTTAAAACTATTTGCTCCGTCAAACTTATTGAATGCAAAGTATTTTCATCCGCTTGGAAAACTATGTTTTATTTCCAGCTGTTTTCAGTCAAGTTAAAATGGTATAATATCATCGTTTATTTAGGATGTGATTAATCATTCTCTCAATACGCTGCTAAAAACTAAAGTCAGCTTTCATATCAACTTGGTTTATGACGCAAAGATGAATGAAAATAGGAAGTTTAGTCGCACCATTCTTCAAAGTAGGGAAGTACTGTCTGCCTACTTTGGAAATAAGCATCAGGATTCGTGACATGTTTGTGCCAAATCAATAATTCCCGGCACCGATTGGAAATGTATAATGACTAGGTTTAGCACAAAGCCAATTAACAGCGTGAATTCTAAGGTGGCGAGATCGTTTTCATGGAAGTACCATCTTAAGACCAATAAATAATTCAATTTTCCATCCTTTTTTTCTTCGAGAATTATTATTTGACAGCGACATTGTTCAAAGGAAGTAAATATTTTTCCTGGCGTGACTGCTGATCTCATGGTTAATAAGCATTTATTAGTATCATAATGACTGTTTATTGTGTTATTATTGATCACCCTACAAGTTGTTTCTATAGAATCATAGCTAATATAAATATTAAAGCGGGGAACACTCTTACACTCCCTGACATGACGCATAAAACTAGGCCAACATAAATCATCGTCTTTGTTCAGTTGATTTGCAAACAATGAAACGGTCAAGTGGTTCTTTACTTTTTCACTTGATGTCCAGGAGGGGAGGTGATTCAAGTGGAAACACCACATGTGACCGCCGCTGGCCTGAGATTCCTTGAACACGGCATAATGATTGTTCAAGTGAAAGGGATGGTCAAGGCAAATTGCCAATAATGATGACCAAACAACAGATTTTGCCGATGGTCGTAAAGAATTCACGTCGCCGTATCTTTCACAATGAGTTCATTTCCTGGGGACAGTCATGTCATCATGGAAACAGAATGATTCACTCCTGTTTTGTCGGTGATGTTCAACAATGGGGCTACTTTCTTGGTGAATCGTTAAGAGTATCATTTCCAGGTAATTCAATTATTATCGAGTAAAGTGTTTACTGTTCAGGAATGAGTATTTTCCTAATGACGGTAACCATCGAATGTATATTCAGTTCACTTGCATAGTTCTACGGTTGATCCATACAAGCACTCATTTAATTATATTTTTGATTATTTGTACGAATTCCCTGATGTGTTTTGCTTTGTCATCCCTATTTTAGGCCGTTATATCCCCCGGCCTTTCTTAGATATCTTTTGTATAATTCGATATCCAAATTTGCTCTCTTGGGGTACGCTTCCCCTTTCTCATCTATGTGACACTCGATACTTATGCTTGTCAGCTTTTGAAAGTGATCACCCCATACCAAAGCGTTTTATTCCCGACTTTGTAGTGAACTGAGTGAGTTTAACCAGCTATCACTATTACGGGATTATTTATTTAAACCAAAATTTTATTGAATTAGGGATTTAGTTAACTTATTG
This sequence comes from Thysanoteuthis rhombus, assembly GCA_963457665.1. Classification (NCBI taxonomy): domain Eukaryota; kingdom Metazoa; phylum Mollusca; class Cephalopoda; order Oegopsida; family Thysanoteuthidae; genus Thysanoteuthis; species Thysanoteuthis major. The sequence goes on along the minus strand of OY735219.1, from coordinate 19,719,414 downwards.
ATATTTATTCTTAAACTGCTGACTAAATAATTTGAGCATAGTATATGCTGATTCTTCCTGTAATCTTATTCAGTAGTCCTGACCCCTGTATACTAATAGGCACTTCTGGATGCATACAAGTAACAGATCATCAAAAGGATGAAAAAAACAAACAATGCTCACTACCTCACCATCTATAACGAGTCAAAAATGGTCCAAATCGTCAACCAGTATATTTCTCTGGTCTGATTTGTAAATGAGCGCTGTGCTCTTATGAAATAATAGAGTTACCCACCTGAAAATATATCCGACTTCCTTTAGCACGTGAAAAAGGCTACAGTCCACACACATCTTAACGTGAAATTGTACATACATATACCTGAGCACATATACGCACGCTCAGTTCGTATTTAAAAAAGAAATTCTTTAGAAATAAAAGTAAGTAATAGGAAATATAGTCCGCTACATTGCTAATATCAATTCACCTCTCCGTTATTTTGATTTCATCCAGAGACAACAATTATGTGATTAGTTGTCTTTCCCTGAAGATAGCTTTCTTTCTTTCTATCATATTATGTGTGTTGATTGCCCCAACCGTCTTATTGTCTAGCCTCGTTACCCGTCTGTTTCTTTAAATATATTCGATGTAGAGACATTATTTAAAATAATTTCACTTGGGGAAGCTGGGACTCTACTTTCTTTGTTTTCGAAAATATAGGATATTTTCTCTTTGAGAAGAGATGCTTAACCTTGTAGTACTTCATTCACATTTATGAACAGTTTTGTAGAATTTACAATGCAAAAGAGATCTGTTCAGAAAATAGTTTTTTTTAGAAAGAAATTTTTAAATGTGGTGTCACCACACTCTGTTGCCCAAGGAATGTAAAGACACCCATAAATCTGACCCCCGACCACAGTTGACGCCTAAATGTATTTTAAAACCGTGCATGCGTTATTTTTCTTCTTTGATGAGCAAAACATTCTTCGTGTCAACAACATCAACATGTGTCTTCTTACTTTCTCAATTGGTCTTAACTAATCTTTTTGATGACAAAACCTCAAAAGCTCTATATCTTACCTCTTTCTGGAGAGAAGCGAAGAAGAAGTAGAAGAAGAAGGTGAAGAAGAAGAAGAAGAAGAAGAAGAAGAAGAAGAAGAAGAAGAAGAAGAAGAAGAAGAAGAAGAAGAAGAAGAAGGAGTAGAAGAAGAAAAAGGAGAAGAAGAAATAATAATAATAATAATAATAATAATAATAATAATAATAATAATAATAATAATGGGGAAAAGTGGTATCAGCACAAGCCAGAGGCAGTCTTGGAGAATGACAACCACAAACTACTGTGGGACTTTGACATCCAAACTGACCACCTCATCCAGGCAAGAAGGCCGGACTTAGTAATAGTAGACAAAAAAAGGAAGGCCTGCCAAATACTAGACGTTGCTGTGCCTGCAGACCATAGAGTAAAAAAGAAGGAGGGTGAAAAAAGGGAAAAATACCAGGACCTAGCAAGGGAGTTAAAGAAAATGTGGAACATGAAAACCAGGGTAGTACCGGTCATAGTGGGAGCACTAGGAACTGTCCCCAAAACGCTGAGGGAGAGACTGGAGGAGATCGGGATTAGGGGGAGGATAGAGACCGTACAGACCACAGCACTACTGGGAACTGCACGGATACTGAGGAAGGTGCTAGAGATATAAGGACTGCAACGAATCGTAGCTCTGTCATGATATGCGAAAGAGAGAGGAGACGTTAGCTGAAGACCTGAGGAGACTTATTGTCACTCAGCCTTCAGCGATAAGCACTAGGCAACCGGTGTGAAACTGTAAATCGCAGAATTACTGCGACCTATGAGTACTAGGAGAGGAGGGCTGGAGACTTGAGGAGACTTGCTGTCACTCAAACTCCAGAGGTTACCACCAGGCAACTGGTGTGAGATTCCAAAATAATAATAATAATAATAATAATAATAATAATAATAATAATAATAATAATAATAATGATAAACAGCAGAAATCTAATAAAAAGAATGAACACCTAGGCTGTGTCAGTAGTTAGATATACAGGACCATTCCTAGGATGGACAAAGGAAGAACCCCAATCAATGGATAGGCGAACAAGGAAACTTATGACAATGCATAAAGCATTCCATCCTAGAGATGACACGGATAGACTATACGTTTAGAGAAAAAAAGGTGGCAGGGGGCTCATCAGCATAGAAGTCTGTGTCCAGAGAGCTAAAGCAATCCTAGAAAGGTACGTGCAAACGAATAGTGAAGAAATCATAAATACTGCGAGAGATAGTGCAACAAACAACAAAATAGAAAACAATGGAACAGCACAGCAAACAAGGAAAGAAAGATGGGGAGAGAAAAAATTGTATGGCAAGTTTAAAAGGCAGATGCAAGATGTAGCAGACGAGAAATCATGGACGTGGTTACGAAAGGGGAACCTGAAAAGAGAAACAGAATCGCTCATTATGGCAGCCTAAAACAAAAGCATAAGGACAAACTACATTAAAGCAAAAATCGACAGAACACAGACAAACAGCAAATGCCGCATGTGCGGTGAAAGAAATGAGACAGTAAACCACATAACTAGTGAATGTAGTCAACTCGCCCAGAAGGAGTATAAGCATAGACACGATAGAGTAGCAACGATGATACACTGGGAACTAAGCAAACAAATGGGATTTAACCATGTGGAAAAGTGATATCAGCACAAACCAGAGGCAGTCTTGGAGAATGACAATCACAAACTACTCTGGGACTTTGACATCCAAACTGACCACCTCATCCAGGCAAGAAGACCGGACTTGGTAATTGTAGACAAGAAAAGGAAGACCTGCCAAAAAGTAGACGTGGCAGTACCTGCAGACAATAAAGTAAAGAGGAAGGAGAGTGAAAAACGGGAAAAATACCAGGATCTAGCAAGAGAATTGAGGAAGATGTGGAACATGAAAACCAGGGTAGTAACGGTCATAGTTGACGCACTAGGAACTGTCCCGAAAACTCTGAGGATGAGACTGGAGGAGATCAGGATTAGGGGAAGGATTGAGACTGATCAGACCACAGCACTGCTTGGAGCAGCACAGATACTGAGGAAAATGCTGGAAATATAAGGACTGCAACGCTAACTGTCAATAGTGACCCAACAGAGGAAGGGAAATGAAAGCAGAAACTCAGTTTGTAGCACTGACATGATCGGCGAAAGAGAGAGGAGACGTTAGCTGGAGACCTGAGGAGACTTATTGTCACTCAGCTCTCAGCGATAACCACTGGGGAACCGGTGTGAAACTGTAAATCGCAGTAATACTGCGACCTATGAGTACTAGGAGAGGAGGGCTGGAGACTTGAGGAGACTTACTGTCACTCAAACTCCAGCGGTTACCACCAGGCAACTGGTGTGAGATGGCAAATAGTAATGATTATAAAAATAATGATGATAATAATAGTCTCGCATATGATGCAATGAAATGAGGAGAAATGACAGAGAAAATAAGAAGAAAATACCTAAGGATGATAATTAAACTATTACAGACCAAAGTATAGAGCAGGAATCCGATGAAGGAAATGAACAAATCGGTTGTATCATTAGTGAGATACGCAGAACCATTTTTTAGATGAACAAAGGAAGAACTCCAGTCGATGGACCAGCGAACAAAAAAGCTCATGTTAATGCACAAAGCCTTACACCCCAAAGATAACACGCACAGACTGCACGTGAAAATAAAAGAAGGCGGCATTGGGCTATCAGAATAGAACACTTTATCCAGAGGGCAAGAACAGGTTAAGAAAAGTGTGTGCAAAGGAAACAATGAATATATTATAAACCATGCCTTGAGCAACGAACAACAAAAAAGTAGAAAACGATGGAATATCACAGCAAACGGGGAAAGAAAAATGGGAACAGAAAGAACGATACGGAAAATTTGAAAGCATATACAGGATACTGCAGATAGATCTTGGACATGGTTATGCAAAGGAAACCTGAATAGAGAAACAGACTCGATCATCATGGCAGCCCAAAACAAATGCATCAAGACGAACTATATCGAAACAAAAATCTACAAAACATAAACAAACATCCATTGCAACCTGTGGGGAAAGGGATGAGACCGTGAACCACATAACTAGTGAATGCAGTCAACGAGACCAGAAGGAATCTGAAGACATGTACGATAGAATACCTATAGTGATACATTGGGTACTGAGACAACAAATGGGATTTAACCACGCAGAAAAGTGGTACCACATAAACCGGAGTAAGTCATTAAGAATGGAAATCACGGATTACTTTGGAATTTTAACTTCCAAACTGACCACCCCATCCAAGTGAGAAGACCACACCAAGTAATTGTGGACAAAAAGAGGAGAACCTTCCTGATATTAGACGTGACTGTGCGTGCAGATCACAAATTAAATTGGAAAGAGAGTGAAAAGCAGGAAAAAAATGGGACACGGCAAGAGAGTTAAAGGCACTTGGAATTGTACCAAAGACACTGAAAGCTAGATTGGAAGAACTAGGGATAGAAGCAATGTTCGAAACTATACGGACCACAGCACTGCTGGAGACTATAAGAATACACCACGAATACTGTGGAAAATGCTAAAAATATGAGATCTACGACCCTGAACCATAAATAAAAAGGAGATAAAGAGGGAGTATAATGGAAAAAATTGTTGGAGGTACAAACCATAGCACAATTATGATGGGTGAAGGGGATACGAGTAGACGGTTGGAGACTTGTGGAGACTTGGTGTCACAGCTTTCAGCGACAACCAACGGGCAACTGGTGTGAAACTGTAAACCATAGCACTGCTGCGGACCGTGAGAGTCTAAAGAGGAAGGCTACAGATCCAAGGAGATTTGCTGGCACTCAGTCTCCAGCTCTAGGGGTGGCCACCTGGTATCTGATGTGAAAATGGTCGATAATAATAATAATAATAATATATCCTCAAAACATGATAATTTCAGGTAATTCTACAGTCAGCTAAAAAATGGCTATGCACCAAACTATGTCTCATATCCTTTCTAGTACTTCATTCTGTTGACTTGAGCTGAGTAGTCTTTTACCTTGTAATCACCCTCTCTTTCTATGTAACCACAGGTATCCATTTATATTTTGATTCGTTTTTTATCAAATGTTTGTTAAACTTGTGTCCATCATTATTTGCATTTGCCACCTCCGATACATATGAACGTCTTTTGTTTAATTTCACCATCAAAACGTGGTTCTTAGCTGATCGCATACAGTTGACCCACACGGCTTGCTACTCTAAAAACAAAGATGACTGATCATTTGGCCAACGAGTTCAGGCCACCTCTATAATCCACTATGGCTTACCACCTGCCTTCTTCATATTCATCAACATTGACGTCACAGATTACAGATTAATGGTGATATGGAAATATTTCACCCAAATGGGATCTAGATATTTCCCAGCAGCCACAAACATCCACAACTGAGCTTCCATACAATATAAGACATTAGCATATCTGTAACCGACTGTTGTAGGAAGGACTATCAAAGATTTTACACTTTTGCAAAATCAATTTGATATTTTGGAAAAGACAGCAATTTACATTTCTTGAAAGACAGTCTTTCTTGGTATAAACAATCGTTAGTTCAAAAGTATCAAAACGGATTTGATCATCGTGAACGCATGTCGATTGAAAAATTTGTTTGGATATCTCATATTTCTTACTTATATCTTATCACTGTTATTTTAATCCAAGCTGCTCCTTTATCAACAAAAATGCTAGACATTTCAACTTACAAAGTTATGCTTCTCACACGCTGTCATAAATTTGAACCCATAATTTCCATCAACCATTCATATACGTATCTAAAAGCATTCTTATATAAAATATACTTAATCATTTTTTAGTGATTAGTGTCTGGTGAACACATTAGCAAAAATTGTTGATGGGCTCAATACACGTCAAGTAAATTCCGCTTCTACTTAAATTGCTTTTACACGTATTTCAACATACCTTATATACTCTATCAACGAATACGAAAACTTTAGCAAATGATTCGACTAGATCATAAATTATTTATGCTTCTTTTGGTGATGGAAATTTGATAACCGTAGTATTACAAAAATGTTTTTTTACAGCTTTAATGCATTTCTACTAAATTCCACTTTGATTTTTAAAAATCGATGGACACAAGACTTTCCCAAAACATGCAGTGAAAGCATTCATATTTGGGTCTTTGATAAAAGTATAGTAATACAAGCAAGAAAGGCAAAAAGATGGCATATCAAGGTTACCCAAAACCAAATCCGGGGATAAATGTGTGCAAAAACTTGTACAAAGCTGTATTTGGCCCAAACCATATAATTTTGGGGTAAATAACGCTCTTTAACCCCCCCCTAAGCAAATGGTTTCAATACACTCAAGACGTGATGTTATTTAGTTTCATACCGATAATAATCCTATCGAACTCTAGCGTTTGATCTGCTAATTTTGTCTACAACGATATCGTTCATTTTTAATATTTGATGAGATCACAGAAATTAATTTATATTCCCAAGAGATTTTCTTAAAAAAGTATTGTATACATATAAAAGCAAAAACAAATATGAATTAAAATATAACAATAACTCATTTGCTGCTCATGTTTTTGTTATTTCCCTGAAGAGTCGTCGCTTTTGATCTAACTCAGTACACAAAAAATTGTGAACAAATCGTTCCTACAAAACCAGAAAAAAATTATGATTTAATCATCAGTTACAAAATTGATATTGATCTCCCTTGTAATACATTGAAGTTCGACTTTTGATCAGTAAATTTTACTTACATCGTCTTTCTTACAGTTTTTTTTTTTACGTAACATAAAAAGAAACTATTGCTATCTGTTTCATTTTTTGTAAGGAACCTTCATGGTCTCCAAATAAGAGAGCAAAAAGTTCGTAGACATGAACTCAAGAGAAAAATGTTATGGAAAGAAACGCGTTGAAGGCAAAGAAGCAATAATCAAAATTGAAAATGCAGAGCTGAAAAAAAGACTTCAACATTTACCTACGACAACAAATCTCCTAGCAATCCTCAAAAGAAAAAAAAAATCAGGCAACGAATAAGTTTAGGTTGGCAAACAATTAGCAGAGCTAGCTCAACCTTCAAGAACTAGAAAATACAATAAGTCTCAAAAAATGGTATAGAATTATCCTCCAAGTATTCATCCCTTCAGCAAAAAATATGAAACCTTCTCATAAAACTGGGCTTTAAACTGTGCATTGGAGAGAATCATACTCAACATCAATTGGAGTGACCATAAAACCGCATATGTCAGAGAAAAACAAGAGGAAGAGATACCATAGAATCTATTGATAAACTCGAATGGCGATGGGCTGGTCATGTAGTATAAATATCAGACAACCGACTGACATCAGTATTCACGAGATGGATTACCAGAGATCATTTGAAAAACTATAACCGGCAAAATATAAGATAGTGTGACAAACCGAACCAGTTCGAAAAAGTATTGGCTCAGTGATGCCCTCAATAAAAAGGTCTGGCAAATCTTTGGAAAGGTCTATTTACAACGATTGACGCTAAAGGTTGGATGATGATGGTTTCCAGCGATATAACGACACAGTAAAAATATTTCAACTAATATATTTCTTCTAACAAAAAAAAGCACAAACCAAAGTGACTTTTGTTTCCAGGTCGTAGTTTGTCACTTATGGAAACGATTTATTCTTTAGTTTATAAAAGGTGGCTTCTATTTACAATGTAACCACAGTGCTAAACTTGACATGGGAGTGTAAGTGAATAATCAACTGAAACGAATATGTAACTTTATGAAAACTTCATCAATATTATTTTTTATACTTATTTTTCTTGGGCAATGCCGGACATACCTATGTTTGTGTGTGTGTGTAAGTGTGTGTGTTTGTGTATGATTATATATATATACAAACATATATATATGTATATATACATACATACATATATATATATATATACATATATATATATATGTATGAATGTATGTTTGTGTGTGTATGAGTGTGTGTGTGGGACAGAAGAGGTTCATGTATGTCGTAATCAGAAAATGACATGTATCTCAAATCCGGTAGTTTGGGGCAATTTCTTTCCGGATTATTTCAATCCTTTTCCGTGTCTGTCTGTATTTATTCCTCGTAGAATATACTTTCATGTAATATCTTTTCCTCCATCTTTGGTTATCAGATAATATAAATTATATCTCAGTTTTTCCCTCAATTCATCCATCTATCTATCTATGTACATCGGACTACTGGTAGGAATTTTGACAGGGAGATGAAATTCATTTCAATTATTTCTTCTTGACTCTTTTCGAAGTATTACCCCTGACATTAAAATCCCCCCGACGCCTCGGAGCCTGACAATCGAAAATGATTTTTTTTCTTGTTTCCATTCTTTTGCCTTTTTCTGTCAGGAATACCCCAAGCATCGACATAGGCTTGAAAAGGGAACTGACCACCTCAAACATTGGATAGCACAGACCTCTTTTCAGAATTCGTCTGAACAAAATGATGCACATTTATCACGGGGCATACGTTAAGGGGTTTCGCTGACTGCATTCCCCATGTATGTTCCGTAAATATCTTTATTACGGAATAGAAGAATTTCGGAAAGCCTATCAGGCAGTGATAAATAATGCAAAAATCAGGGAGAATGGAAAGATTTTATATTTTTGACTTTCAGCGATATTGGTGGGAAAAAGAGGTCATGGTGTTAGATGTAGCAGTGGGAATGAAATGATAAAAAACAGAGAGAAAGTTGCAAGTCCACGAAGGAAACTATTTGAAAATTGACAGGAGAAGAATATTAATGAAAAAACAAGGGAGGAAAATTAGCGGGAATAAGAAACGAAGAGAAAGACACAACAGAAGGTAATTGAAAGAAAAAATGAGAAATTTGATGTGATGAATAAGAAAGACTGTTTAATGAGACGAAGTGGAGGAAGCAGTAGTAAGTAGGAAAAGAGAAGACAGGTCGCTTGGAGAAGAGAACAAAGAAGAGATATTCAAGAAAAAAAAAAGAACAGTGTGAAAAATCCGTGTTGGGGGTGATCAATTGAAAAATTGGAAAAAGGGTGGATCAATGGATCAAATATTCCACTTACTCTTCGTTGGATAGCGATAACATTAAAAGTCGGAAACTGAAGGATAAATTTGACATAAAATCACATCAGAAAAATCGAAGTCTGGAATAGAAAAAATAATACATTATTCGTATTTTTTTTTCTTTTGAATTAGGTATAGGTACTTATATCATTGCCGAACAAAGCCGTGCTTACATTCATGACTGTTTCGTGAATAAATACCGACAGGGGTTTCCCCTTACCACAACGCATGTTTGGGTAATCTTTGATCCGACCGTAAACCCTCTGTTACATTATCATCAAGGAACGTCGGTCGTGGCCTGAATAAAACGGGAATTTTTAATGATTCTCTGAACGTTAGAAGGAATTATTAGAGTTTTTTTCTCATCACGGATAGTAAACGAGAATTTGAACTCGATGCAAAATAAAATTATGACCAATAAGAACCATAATTTGACTCAATTTTCGAGTTGTTTAAATTCTTACGTAACGTTTTACAGACTACATTTGGATCATTTTTCAAAGAAATTGACTCAATTTATGTTTGCATAGGCTTGGCTTTCACACATATAACGATCATTCAAGGCCTCTGGCCAGAAATTTACTAAAGTCTCAAATTATTTAAAATAAGTGTATTCATTAGATTAGTACTGAAATATTTTCAATAATTCAATAAGTAGTTGATTTTTAGCGATTTTTAAAAATATCAAAAGTCAAAATTTCAGAGATTTTCCCATGCTAATTGCAACTGAAACAAATTTGTTTGAATGGTCACGATATTTGCACTATTTATTTTCAAATATATGTCCTATGAGTGGGGCATCCAATTTTTATTCCATGTTTTTCTCCAGTTTTTGTCCTACTGATGACGGTGATATTCAGGTGATAAAATTAGGTTTTATTTGATTTTGACGTTGTTTTTCGGTAAGATGACGATTTTCGGTAAAGTTTTCAACGGAGTTCAAAGAAATACATACATACATACATACATACATACATACATACGTAGTCTTTAAATTGGACCAACTTAAAATCTAAAGAAACCTTTTTTGAAAGTTTTGCCAACTGTTTTGGTTGATGGTTCCTGGAAATAAAAGGAAAATTAGATGACAAAAACAAGAATTACAATGAAATCATTTCATGAATAGAATGATCGTAGAAATCAGTTGAGCCATCAATAGTCGTTGCTCTTATATGATATTCTAATGCATTGTTTCCCACTGGGTCTTGTCAATGGAGTGCATCGGAAATTCTATTCTGGACGTGCATATTTGGGTTGTTTTTCTACTGCAGCTGTAACAGGCACCTTTTGTTCTCAGAACGTTTAAAATGGGAGGTTTTGTCAGATCTGAGAATAGGATTTGCATTGGGCCTCACAGTCTATCGATCAAACATTCTTTAGGCCCAGGAGACTGATGTGCATCGTTTCCTCAGTACGCTGTCGAATTTGTTTCCATCAAATGAACATCTGTCGTAATTGGTTATAACTCGTAAACAGCCATAACCAGAGGCAATAAATATGAAGATTATAAATAAAGGAAAGAAAGAAAAGAATCAAATAGGAAAGATTTTGGTATCTGTAAAATGGAAACAAAAAAAAAATCCGTCATCAATCGATTTAATCAATAAATGTTATGACCATCTGAAAGGTCTTCAGAGCAACGTTTGAGGAGAGGTTCAATAAACGGATTTCATGATTAGAGATGAAAAGAAAAGCCATTGACAGTGAGTTTCGATCTAGATTCTTCCATCGCTGGACGTTGTAAATCAAACATGAATAATTTTTATTTTCAAAGCAAGCCATCTGTATGAGGTTTAACTAACGGTTCGGGAAATTAAACGTTGTTTTATTTTGGTTCAAAGAAATAAATTTTCACATTGATTTCAAGTCATGAACAAAAAAAAAAAAGAGAAAACGTTGAAATCTGTTCTTCATTGGGTTACCGTGACCTGTGATTGTAGGAGAGAAGGCGTGTCGTGAAACACAAGCTATAGTAGTATTCCTCTGAATATGATCTAACAGAGAGAGAGAGAGAGAGAGAGAGAGAGAGAGAGAGAGAGAGAGAGAGAGAGAGAGAGAGAGAGAGAGATGCACGCACATGAGTGTGTCTCTAATCAACGCTGAGAATCATTTCTTTTTATTACAGGTTTCAACAAACAGGGGGTACTTGTCTCTTTTAGGAGGAATTCCCAAAGAAGGGAGAATCAGGAGGGACGGATAACTGAAAATATTACCAAAAGACAATTCAGTTAGTTGGAGTGGAAATTGAGGCCCTGGATCAAATGTGGAGCGATGTAACCAGTAATTTTAGATGAATTTATAGAAGACCATTGATTTTTTTTCACTCTCACTGGAGAAATATGAAGATAGTTAAACAGAATTATGATTACTTTGCGATTTCATTCAATAAATATCTCTTACTACGAAGACAGAAATTTTCAAGGCTTTCATCATTCGATAGGATACTTTCGAATTGCTACGGTTCTTCAATTCTATCTTAACGACTTTAGAAAGAACGTTTTACATCAGCTTTTCTTAAAATACGAACATGTAATACTAATAAATAGGCCACCAATGATAATGATTTGATTACCCTGAAACAATTCTGTGCAAGCAGTCGACGATTGATTTGAAGCATTGATAGTCCAACTGTGTTCAACTGGATTTTTCAGTTTTTCCAACAAAGTTATTTACTGATATGCAAAATGAATTAATATTTCTTCATCGCATGAATCATTTCTTCAGGGCTTGTGCATTGACCCTCTTATTGTATTTATCTTGTCTGATAAATAATTGTTGATGACGTTCTTAACATAAAAACTTATTCGTATCATTCAAGGAAAAAGCAAATCAAAACAAAATCATTTTGGTTATTCAAGTTACAGACACTGAGTAGGTGTTCATACATTTCTAAAAAAAATTTTCTTATTTGATTATTCAATTGGAGTCGAAACATCACAGGCAAATACACATGTGAATATACGTATGCGGGAGGGAGAGTTGTTTTTAAAGGGGTTCCCTTGAAAGTTCAATGATTGAAAAAGTTGTCAAAGTTCAGACTACTTGCCTAAAGCAATTTCTTGGCAAATGTTTTGGTATTTCAATGCAGCAAATAGAAAGAGGGAAAACAAAATAACAACCACAGTAGTCATTCGAGAACAGCAGTTTGTATTTAATTTGAAATAATTCGATTGAAGTCGCAATTTTACTTTGTGCTTTTTCGAGAATTTTCTTCTTTATTCATATTTGCTTAGAATGTTTACGTTGGAGACGTTCCTATCGACATTCATCTTTTTCTTCTTCCTCTTTTTTTGTTCTTTTTTCTTTTCTTCTTTTTCCTCTTCCTCCTTCTTGTTCTTCTTGTTCTTCTTGTCCTTCCTGTTTTTCTTGTTGTTGTTGTTGTTGTTGCTCTTCTTCTTCTTCTTCTTCTTCTTCTTCTTCTTCTTCTTCTTCTTCTTCTTCTTCTTCTCCTTTTTTTGCCAACGGAAGTAATTGATCATATCCTTGGCAACGTTACAATAAAGAGTTGCTAAGCATTGTCCACCGGTTGCTAACATTGGTCAAGAAATATATAGCTTCACTTCCTCAAGCAAACAGATGCAAGCCAGAAAAGGCAAAAACAAAAATGGCAGTGAAGCAAGGGAAGAATCTCGAAATAACTCTAAACAGAAGAATTAAAACCACAGCATTCAGTTTGACTGAACTTGGCAACCAATCAAATGGAACCTGATTGTGCATACTTGAATATGTTCTTTCTCTTATGAATAATCAGGTAGATGTGCTAATGGGTCTAAAGGACACTGGTGATAGGGTAGTACGTTGAGAACTACTGGTGACTAAGGTGCTGTTGTCCATATTTGGCTAATTTTGAGACTGTCCCATAGCTGTAGTCTTTACAGACATAAATCTGTAAACCCACTAAAGTCGATGCAAAAACTCAGACAAAATTGTCCGACAGCATTAGCGGACTTCCGGTATCAAACTAATATTATTGCTATTGTTTTTACCCATTGTGAATTTGGCTTTTTTATTGTTTTTCTTTTGTTGTTCCCCTTTTGTTGCTTCAATTACAGTCGGTTTGTATAAAACTGGAGGTGTATACTGGGTAAAACATTTTGATAAGATTACAACTGTTGCGACTATCACCTAATCTCTATACATGAGAGATGATATAAGTTGTGGAAAACACTAATATGGGAAATATGAAATATCCTTATAATCAAGTCATACTTTTTATCATGAAATCTTTATCGGGCGTTGGTCAATAAATAGAAATGCAATTATTCTCTGGTGAGCAAGTTTCAAATTCAGGCATTGCCATCTTCTTGACTGACAGTCTCCAAAGGCTAGTTTATCCACTTCTAGGGAAATAACGAGTTTCGAGATATCACTTTCCAAGTGTTTTATTGCAAAGTGAATGCAAACAGCCTCGATCAGTGTTTGAACTCGGCTTGACGATTCCATTATCTGCACCACTTTTTCTGTTATGGCAAGTAAAAAACAGACTGCCAGATTTAGCCATGTTTTGATGTTTGCCGAGGATATTTATTGGACGTTGCCAAACAAGAAAAAAGGGATGAAATGCTCTGCTAGCGATTTCATGTCACTCGAGTTTATAGGATGATAAGTTGTCTGGCTTAACGGGAAAAATTGTATCTCATATGTTATGAAGTGGAAACAATGTGTTGGATATGCGTTTTTGAATGATGATTCTTTTGGGACGGAAAAATACGACGCGTGAATGGCCTATAAGCATGAAACAATGCTTTGGGAATTGTTAGGTAACTTTATGATTTGTGTACGGTTCCAAATCGATTCACGTCATGCCTCTCTTGTTGATCCTATTTGAAATATTCCATTCCTTTTCACTTTTTATATTTTATGCTAGCAGAAGTATATATATATATATATATATATATATATATATATATATATATATATATATATATATATGTGTGTGTGTGTGTGTGTGTGTGTGTGTGTTCTCTCATTTGAAAAAAAAAATAGGTGTGCAAAGAGAAGAGGAAGAAAGGAAAGGATTAGTGGGGAAAAAGCATACGAGTTGTAGAAACAGTAACAAGAGAAAAAGGAGATGGGGATGGTTCACCCAGAGGTTTTCACCAGTTTTGATATTTATCCTCAACGATACACCATGATAATTTTTTTCTATAACATGTTGGGGATCAAACTACCGACAGACCAATTGAACAACCGAAAAGGATCTTATAAGGATGCGTGTGGGTACATCTAAAAAGGGAGAAAGATAAATATCGAAAAACAAGCAAGAAGCCTAATAGAGGATTAAGGCAGACGAGAAATGAATATAAAGGAATGGGTAATAGGAAGAAAGAAAGGAAAAGTTGAAAAATGAACACAAAGAAGAGTTCGGTTCAGAAAGGAAGAAAGGGAGGTTAGACAGAGAGAGGTAGTGAAAAAGTATTTGAACTTTCTGTAGATAAGATTCGTGCAGCCATTATTAACGTTTGACTTTTGATGCATCAAACCGAACGGTTGGATCAATCAATCCAGAATAAGCAACAACCAAGCGTCTTTCTTGTTGTGAATGTTATCTTCGACGAAACACATATCAACGGAAAGTCACTCATCATACAACATTCATTCATACATTTATACTTACGCTGTGATATATAGATTGGTAGATCGATTGATTTGATACGATGAATAGATTTAATCGATAGATAAATAAATACATGTACTCCGATTCCCATCAACTGTAGCCTATTTTCAAGCACGTTTGAATCGACCTCATAAATAGTAAAACATTTTTTGTCATTCGTAATATATCTTCATTGCTCGTTTTAAAAACACATTGTTTTCCTTTTCCGTTACTTGGAACCATCAGTGTTATCTGATCTAGGACGTTATTCGCTGCCCTTGCCACCATCCATCGAGTTTTACGTCATATGACACCGTATATAAACAGCTGGCCAACTAGCCCACCATCTTCTCCCCTTTTACATTGCAGAACGACATCCCTCTCCCGAAATGACCTCCAATAACTCAGGCTACAATTACGTATCGTTGTAAGCTTCGAATATATCAAGTGACATTTTTATTTTCACAGTTTAGCAAATGGTAATTCGGTCAAGGCGAGTATCAAAGCAACGCAAGGATCAAAACAAATAAAAAAGAAAGCTCAAATTATTAATGGCCAACCTGTGATTGCCTTTGGTTGAGTCGATAAACATTATTGTGTTCACACATAGATATACAGATAGAGTGAAGGCATTTTTTTGAAACAAAAACCTGCTTAACTCTTGAAAGAATATCTGTATTGAAGTGGACTGAGAAGTATATTTTTATGATATTTATAAGCCACAGGATATATATATATATATATATATATATATATATATATATATATATATATATATATATATATATATATATCGTGTCATCCACAGACAGTTGATTCGATGGATTACATGTCTTCAATGTGGCTATAGATTTTCCATTATCTCCCATCCAGTACCGCGAGGCAGGATTGAAACCTTCACCTTAGACCCGGAGACCGTTATCCTACCTCTGGGCCACTGAACTAGACAGGCAGTGAGGCTGGATTTAAGCAATATATTTATTTATACAGAAATTCTCCATCCACCAGAGTGCTTTATTCCTGTGGAAGAGCATTGCATAAGCTTACAATGGATGAGTTACCTCACCTGAAGAGTGTTCAACCCAGATATATACATAGAATATCGTCTGCAGAAATGTTTACCCATTGTTAGAAATCATTCATATACAATAATTTTAAATATGTTTTCAAGCTTATATGAATATCTTCCTTTGATAGGGTTTCACTTGGATGCGATTGTATTTGCCCTCAGATAAATCCATGTACCTTGGGAATTACTGAATTGTAATAAATAGAACGCTTTGGTTTTCCCTTGTCTGCTGACCTTGATAGTTCTGACTGTCTGAGACAATACGATGATAGAATTGCTCACGTCTGAACGGATGGCATAACGTATATTTCTATTCTTAGATACAAGTTCACATGTATGTGTCAGTATTCGCTGCACACACACACACACACACACACACACACACACACACACACACACACACACACATATATATATATATATATATATATATATAAATATAAATATATAAACACACACATATATAAATATTTATGTATGTATCTTGGGAATTGGAGAATTGAATGTGTTGGTTTTCCCTTGTCTGCTGACCTTGAAAATTCTGACTGTCTGAGACGATAATAGAACGAAATGGTTCATCTTAGAACGGACGACGACACAGGAAAATGATGACTCCCAAGAAATCAATTTTTAGTTATACATGCAAGTATTTCTAGTGGACAGCGGCTATACTATGTGACTGAATTTTAGGAAGCGTCATAAATGACGACAATGAAATGAATAAGTAATATTTGTTGTAATAAGAACAGTGATAAAATTGCGAAGAATGTCAATTTGGGAGGAAATTTTTAAATCTAAATTGCGGGCGAACATTCAAAGATGAGAAATTGTGTCGAATTGCACGAATAGAGTATATTCATATGCATAAATGACATGATAAAAAATTATAATTGATAATAATATCAATGGTAATGACTGAAAATAAATATAAACTTGAAACAGTGATCCAAACTATTTGAATAATCTGGTGTGGACATTAGAATAGGATCTTATGTCGATACACAAGAGGATAATACAGAACATGTGAATATATTTAAACTACACAACAATGAAATCATGGCACCAAAAGGAAAAGTAAAGTTCACTTATCTGAGGATACACAAAGGTTGATAAATTTTCACACATTAATAGACAGATACACTAGTACTCACCCATAAGATAGATATATGGAATCAAAATTGAAATTCTGCTCAAAAAGAAAAATGCACCATGTTTGCTTTTAAAGTTGTCTCAAAAGCCATTCACGCGCGCAGGAGAATCAGAGGTCGAATAATATGTGTACAAGCATCCTAGTGTTGCACTCCGATTGTATTTAAATAGCAATATCTTTATTATTTTTGATTTTATGATATTGACTTACAGTGTAGTCTGCGAAGTGCACCTGCCAATAAAAGGCAACAATTTGTTTTTTTTAACTTCCCAGTCAACCCCGTTAGAAATAGACTAGAAGGAAATGGACTGTAACCCATGGATTCAAGTCCGAATGATAGTTTCTTTGTTTTTAATCTTAATCCATTTAATCCCTGAAATCGAATTTTTTAAAAATAATTTAATTGACCAAGGAAAATTATATCCTGATTGAACTACAAAACAATTTAAAAGAAAAACAAAGAGCTAGACGGATTGAAAAGTAATTGATTTCATCCGATTTACTGCGGACGGACTTGAAAAATAGAAATAACTAAATCGATCACATTTCATGACCGTCTAATGAAGTGTTTCCGTCTGTCAGATTGATTTTACGATTAAAAAAATGGAAATTGTTGTCAGGTTTGGTTTGCGTTATCAGTATTGAAGTAACGAAAAGAAATAGTCTGGTCACTAAATAGAAACTGTCACAGTGAAATGTCTTTTTGCAGAGCGTCGCATTTGGGTTGATCAATTAAAGATAGGGAAAAAGGGATGGTCAATGAATTTTTTCTCGAGTTCTTTATTGGACGGTGATCACTGGACAAATCTAAATTACAAGAATTATTCCTGAATGGATACCGCTGGACACAAAGTCTGGGGCGAATGTAGCATGAATATTCATTGCAAATTTAACCCAGGACTAAAACTTCTTTTGGTAGGGAATTTTCAAAAATCAAAAACAAAACGATCTAGACATAATAAAGTGTGAATATTCATATTTTCAGCCCTCTATTTCCATTGGTGTGGCCAATATACGTGATATATACATACATACATACATACATACATACATACTTTCATATAGAGCCAGTAGCTAGACCAGCTTATGAAAAAATCTATGCTAATTTAGTTACTGCTTTATTGAATTTTGTGCTTGTTAATTAGATACAAACATTGATTATCATCTTTCCATTTATCTCTTGATATATCCCTTTTCATATGTTTGTGTATTCCAGTGCTCCTGGCCATGCAATTTTGTCTACTTACTTGAAAATTGGCGTTCGTACTCCCTTTCAAATCTTTTCTCCCAATCTTTAGAAAAAACTGTTAAAAAAAGCTCTTATCCTGACGGGAGAATTTTGAGAATCATCATCATCATCATCATCATCATCATCATCATCATCATCATCATCATCATCATCATCATCATCAGTCTTTTAACGTCCGTCGTTGGACATAGACCTTTCCCAGGATTCGCCACAATTCTCTATCATGGGCGTCGCGTTGCCAGTATTTCCTGAATCTGTCCAGTTCATCTCTCAATCTTGTGTTCCGTCGGCCTCAGTTTCTCATGTGATCTCTGGGTATCCATGTTATGAGACGTGATGTCCATCAGTTGTCTTTCATCCTTGCAACATGGCCTGCCCATTGCCATTTATTACTAATAACATTCAGATTTTCAAAATTCAGATGTTTGAGATGTTTTTTTCTGCACAGTTCCAGATGTTTCCTGCGGGTAAAACACTTACAATTCAAAGGTTAGGATATATCCTGAATCATTCATCATACTTCAAAATTGAATGCTACGGTTGTTCAGTTATTGACTGTAATGGCCAGTTCTGATCAATCTATCTGAATGCTTTCGTCATTAATATCAATCTTTCAATTGATTCAACGGTCTTTGTCCTTTTGCACATCAGTCTCACTTCCAGATGCAAGGTAATCAACATGAAAAAGGATGCCGTGGTCACTCCAACCCGATCCCAAGAAAAAGCAACCACAGCAGCAGTCCCGGGAGAAATAGTAGAAGGAAGAAGAGAAGAAAACCTGAAAAAAAATATGAAAGAGTGGTAGAAGAAAAACACAAAAAAGGAACCAGAAAATTAAAAAAAAAAACAACAACAACAAAAAAAGAAACAGGAAAAGAAGGTGAAGAAAAAGGGAGAAAGGGGTCTGAGGGTGAGTCACTGCAACAAAAATAACCACATCAATTCTGGAGACGTGATACACAAATGCATACACACATACCGAATAATAAAAGATTTAAAAAACTTTTCTTTTCTCCCACCCAAGGTCAGCGTAAAGGAGGCATCCAATGTGAATAGAACAGACAACGTTTGCAAATTAGACTGAGAATGGTTCATCAACCATTACAAAATGGTAGTCGCCAATAGCTGGCAATGAGTTTAGCTTCGTCTGGTACAGGCAATAGTAGTTGGGCATTCCACTGCTTTTTGAACTCTTGCACTGTCTGCGAGATTAGCTTGTTTTGCATCGATCTATGGCAGGTGCGCATATACATTTGTTCTAGTATTATTTCCTTTAATCGTTCAGGTATTCTATCATTATTTTGAACGATCTATCTTAGATAAGAATCCACCTGGAGTTGATTTGAAGGTGGGCAGAACCGTCCGAAGGAACAGGTGGTTTAACAAATTGTGAGAAATAGAATATGTCAGGTTACATCTCTCGCAGATGCGTAAAGAATCATATGAACTAAAACAAAGAAAACGCGTCAGTGGGTTTCATACGACAGCTGGAGCCCAACATTGCTTACATAAGCAAAATATAGGTAAAAGGGGAAATATTTCCAGGGGGGGGGGATTTTTTTCACCCCTTCACTTTCCTTCCCTCTCTTTTCATTTTCTCTACATCCATGCTGTTATGGTCGAGAGGGAAAGTGATCTGATAAATTGGAGCCTTTCTTCAATTTGTAGTTTTTGTCTTCATTCGATTCTTCTCTCTTCGACGCTTATCTCTAGTTATGTATCTTGTCTTTTTTTTTCCTTTTTCTTTCTGTCTTCCTTCTTCTTTTTATTTCTTCTTTCTCGTTGTAAATTTCCCCACTTTCTTTAGTTTTTTCCTTCTTTTTTTCTTTTAAGTTTTGACTTTTTTATTCGGCATTAATTTATTTTTCTTATCTTTTTTCACTTCCAGGTGGCCACTCTTGTCTTGTCTTTTCCCTCTTCGTTCCCCTTTAAATCCTATTTTCATTTTCGTCATAGCATTCAGTCGTTTTCTGCTTTCATTCAAATTTTCTCGTTCTCAACCACACACCCCTTTTCTTCTTTCCTTCATCTTCTTTTCCTGGTTTTTTTTTTCAATTTTCTGTGTCTTTTCTGTATTTTTCTTTTCCCCTCTTTTTCATTTTTTTTCATTTTTTTCCCCTCTTTCCTCCTATTTCTCCTGGGACTGTTTTGTTATTCTTTCATTATTTTCCTCCCACTCTTTTTCCGCCCTTCTCTGTCTTCTTCATTTGTTCTTTCCTGTCTTTTATCATTTTCATTTTATCTTCTCTCCCACTGTTTTAGCTTCCTCCCTTTTTCTCATTTTGCTCTCTTTTCTCTGTTTTCCTCTATCATTTTTTCATTCTTTTGTCAAGTTTCAATTTGTTTCTCTACTCTTTTCCTTCCTACCACCTCCACCTTTACTTTTTGCTCCTTTCTTGGCCACTTTCTTTCTATATATACGTGTGTGAATTTATATATATATATATATATATATATATATATATATATATATATATACATACATATATATATATATATACATGTATATATATATATATATATATATATATATATATATATATATATATATATATATAGATATGGATAGATAGAGAGTGAGAGAGAGAGAGAGAGTGTGTGTGAGAGAGAGAAAGAGAGAGATAGAGAGAGATAGAGAGAGAGACGATGATATAGATAGCTATGGATTTTTCTTTCTATTCCACCCATCTTCTTCTTCGCTGATATTCTCACATGTCTCTGTCGAATCTTTCAATGTTTTTCTTTAGAAATCTGATCCCGAGCAAATCATGCAGTCTCTTCAGTAAAGATGTGTCTCCTTCAACAAAAAGACACCGATACCATCTGCTGCGCTACTTTCAACCTGAATCAATAGAAAACTTCCCATGAAGATTTGATATAAGTTTCTCCAGGGTTTATGCACGCCGAGATTTTTTCTTTTTCTTTTGTCAAACTTCCTTCTTCTTGAATCACTTGAACGTCTTTACCACTGAACAGCACAACAAATAACAAAATGACGTTGGCTGAAACAGCAAGCTCACCGGGTGTCAAGTTAACACCTAAACCTTCATTTGGATCTGGGCAGGGCTGATTTTTATGAGTGGACCACAAATGGGAAAAGGTTAACTTGGCTTTCTTGACATAAAGACTCGACGAGTGAATTAAGTGCACAAAGAATTCAAGTCTGAAATTACTTACTCCCAGAGTATCATTCGGTCAAACTCTCTTGACAACGATCTGGAATAAATCCCATTTTTTTTTTAGAATTCTATACGAACATCCTTTGCTCCACAGAGGAAGTCGCTCATTATGATCACTTCCGGACTGGGTCTTTCAAATAGCAATAACCGACAGATAACTCTCAGAAAAGATATAAAAATTATTTATTATACGTTCATTGTTATGAATTCATTGTTATGTTATTTATCTAGAAAGCGTCAATCAAAACTATAAACATTCCGTCAACAAGTCTTTTACCTGATCATGCTGTTGGCCGGCTTTCTATGAATGTATACCGTATGTCTTCGTAATTTCTAAACTTCTATTGCAGATAGATAGATAGATGGAGAGAGAGAGAAAGAGAGAGAGAGAGAGAGAGAGAGAGAGAGAGAGAGAGAGAGAGAGAGAGAGAGAGAGAGCATCACTTTACAGAATATACTTCACAACAGTGAAATTCTCAGTTCGGAGTTGCAATATCATTTCAATGTGACAATTCTTTCATTTAGTCCTCATGAATATCCAGGAATAATGTTCTTGACTTTCAGACCGTTTTGACTGCTCATCTGCACATCAAAACCTACGTAATACTCATAAGTAAAGCTGAATGATTGGGATATGTCCAAAGCAAAGAATAATGTAGTGCTCATCCTTGCCATTAAATTCAGGTCAGGTCACGTTCTATTTATAGATCGTTCCGTCCAGCAATCTATTTCGATTGTTGATTTACTAAAGCTATTCGTTGAAAGGCTGATTTGACAAATGACTCCTAAAATTAAACTCTTTATTTCCTTTTTTTTTTTACTTTGTGATTTCCTGACTTAGTGCTATTAAGTTTATTAGAAGCCATTTCAACTTTATCCAGGGCTAATTACGCAGACAGGTCACAATATATCAGTGAGAATTATTCCAGTGAGATGGCATCTGACTGAGGTAATCAACATTCCGATTAACTATTGCAATCTGTTTCCTTCTGATTGGCTGTATTTTCGACGTGAAAGAACTTAATCATACCAGAGACTTCATGAGTCTTTGTTCAGACGGAGCATTAGTCTCTGTAATTTAGATGGAAAGGAATCTCAAAAAAAAAAAAAATCCAAATTTTGTAGGCATTTATTTTAGATATGTCATAGTTTAAAAAAATAGGTAATTTATTTTTTTAACCTTTGTTGTTTTGAGTTGTGGCCATTTCAATAGAAGAATTTTATGACCTACATTTCTATTCAAAGTGATTGCTAAAATAAAATAAAAAAATAAATAAAATACAGACTGTATT
Source organism: Thysanoteuthis rhombus (assembly GCA_963457665.1). NCBI lineage: Eukaryota > Metazoa > Mollusca > Cephalopoda > Oegopsida > Thysanoteuthidae > Thysanoteuthis > Thysanoteuthis major. The sequence continues at coordinate 19,696,780 of OY735219.1, read as the reverse complement.
CTTGATTCATGAATTAGTGAACTATTCATAAGTGCTTCACCCACAAAATTCAGACAACTTATCGGGCAAGTTCTACCATGTTTGATTAGCAATCATTACTGCATTGACACCGTACAATTCCGGCTACAGACATCATATTAACAATAAATAGGAATAATCAACATAGTGAACCGAATAAGAGGCTATAGTAGTTCCACTTATCACTGAATGTAATTACAGCTTCATTAAGGGGAGATTAAAGACATACTTTCTTCTGTAAATTGACTCAAATTTGGGCGTCGCCAATATAAACATGATAGAAAATACACAAGTAGTAAAAAAAGATAAAGGTGGACGATAAAAAACCAATTGAGAAACGAATGAAATAAAAACTGATCTGAGAAAGAAATTATGGATATAAAGAAATAGTAAAAAATGTTTGCAAAAGAAATAAAGAATGATTGGAAAAAGAAATAAAAACAAACAATTGAACTAAGGAAAAGGGAGAGAACAAAAGATACGAGAATTAAAAAAAAGACAGAAAAACTATTCGTGAAAAGCAATGGAAAAGAGAGAAAAAGCTGTGATAGAACAGTTTAACAGACATTAATCTACAAACACACCAGCGATCCAATCAAGATTTCTTAGGTGTGTGCCCTGAACGAAACAGACCAATTCTAACATAATATATACATACACACACACACACACACACATATATATATATATATATATATATATATATATATATATATATATATATATATATATATATATATATATATATATTCACGAAAGAACAAGGGCCTCGAGAAGTGATTAGGATTTTTGTATGACTTCTGCAGCTGTGGTCGAGCAAAGACGAGAAGTGTAAAGTTCACAGCTGCTGTGAATGTCAGCACATCAACTGCACTGATTGTTGATTAATTTTCGAACTACTTCATTGCTTTGTAGACACAAAAGATGTAAATGAAATCTGTCTCTGTCTCTGTCTCTGTCTGTCCGTCTGTCTGTCTGTCTGTCTGTCTGTCTCTCTCTCTCTCTATATATATATATAAGAGAGAGAGAGAGAGAAGGATATTGATATAAATTTCAGGTTGATGCCATTGATGACAGGATCTTTGATGGAGCATCCAACCATATAAATTTAAGGTAGGTTCGCTATCATTACGTTATTTGATTCGATTACGTTTCAATATCTTAAAATTGTTAGCAGGCAAAGACTGTTTCATGGAATAACAGTGAGCGTTATTCTGGAGGTGACAGGTTTAGAGAATATGTTGCACGTGGCAGATATTCCTCCATACATTCATGACTATGTATGTTTTCAGTTTGAGGATGGGAACTGTCAAAGTCCCCAGTTGACTTTTCTTTCTGTTTGTCATACAAACGAGCCAATTGCCCACCGATGCGTTGCACAGTAACAGTGAAAATATGTTGCAGCTGTTAGCATTAAAACCTATGTGGAATAAAAAAGAAAAATAGAGAACAGGTAAGTAGAAAACGTTAAGCTTAAGATCTTTATGACTGTCTTTGATTTATCTACACTTTTATTTTCATTTTAAATCCTTGTAATAAACTTTTTTTGATGGTTACCTGTGTATGATACCAAACGCCTTATTGCTGGGCTTTTATTGGTTAGTATCTATAAATATATCAGTATTATCAAAAATTTCACTGGAATATTATATTACAGGGACTAATAGAAAATTCCTGTGACAAAATGTCAAATATACCAAAAAAAAAAAGGGGGGGGGTCAATAAAGGGTTAAAATATTGTCCTAAAAAGATCAATACGATAATTCATCCGTCATTACGTTATTTTGGGGTTGTCTTCTAATAAGTAATAAAGTAAAACAGTGCAATACAAACATTGTTCTGGGATAGAACAGGACGAAATGTCAATATACGATTTTGAAGAAATCCATGTATCATTGGGAGGAAAAGGGTTAAACTGAATGTTAAAGCGAACCATTTTGATCAGTACCTACGAAATATTTCAAAACTAGACACCCATTGTATTTATTGGAGACCAGTTTAATCCGGTTCGACTACCTGGGAGTGTAGGTCATTTTTACAGCTTTTGGCCACTGTGCAATTATTCGAATGGTGACAGCCTGGAAGTTTAGAAAAGGGGAAGTAAGTCGGAGTGAGGAGGATGGACGATAGGAAAAATGAAGAGAGGAGAGAAAGAGAGAAGCGGTGAGGGATTTTAGAAAGGAGAGAAAGGCGGTATTAGAGAGAAGAGAAAAATAAAAAGATCTGCAGAAAAAAAAATCTGC